>CM042139.1:62881962-62971962 GCA_023376005.1 Doryteuthis pealeii
CAATACAGAGAGACAAATCAGACATACACACAGACAGACAGTGACACTAGACAGCAAATTAATTTGAGTATCACTGTCCGTCAGTTTGTTTTCTGTGTCTGATTGTCTATCTTTTTATCTGTGGGTCTCATAGGGGGTCAATTATTATAACGCAAAATTATATCAAGAGTCATAATAATTGCCCATCTAAATAAGTGTACATTAAAATAATTGAACCTCTGAAATAAACTGACCATCTAAATAAAGTATCGTCTAAATAATTGCCCGTGAAAACATTTACCCTCTAAATAATTACGTGTGAAAATAAATTGTCCCTCTAAAATAATTGACAATCTAAATTATTAAGAGGGTCTAAATAATTGACCATCTAAATAAGGATCAAAATAATTGCCCGTCAAAAATAATCGAACCTCTAAATAAATCACTGTCTACCTAAATAAACTGAGAGACAGATAGACAAACGAGTTTGAAATAAATTATTTAGGCTGAAGTTTGTAAATTATACCTCAGTATCTTTTCGACGGTTCAATGAAGCTGCATAAAGACATAAATCACTATGCTATCGACCAAAAGATGCAGATTTATCAAAAACACATAAACACGATCGTGCCTTATCGTATAAATGTTTCACTCGACTGGTTATGTCTGGTTTTTGTTGACCAGGAAATGACTCACTGGCTGATTCATCAATGTAAGATGATCAGAAAAAAAGCTTTTTTTTTTTCGTTTTTCATCGCACAAAAGAAATAATTGACGGATCGATACCAAATAGAGTTATATGGCTAGCCTATTTTTTGTCAGTAGCTAATCCTGTCGCGTTATTGTTTCTCCTGCGTCAATGTTTACACAATAAGAATGATCAAGGATTTAATTGCCTACCCAGTATTGATCGATGATTTATGAATGAATGTACTTCGCACAAGATAATTAAATGGGCAGAAAGAGTTAATGCGTGTCATGTGTTCTCCTTTTTGAAATCGGATCAAATGCATGACAAAAATCTTATTAGAAACGATACAATCTAATAATAATAATAATAATAATAATAATAATAATAATAATGATTCCTTTTTTATTGGTTTAGTTTATTTTAATTTATTTGAATCACTATGGGAGGTTTTGTATAATAGTGCGTTTGCTCCAAGTCTCTTTAGTCAGATGTTTGCCATGAAGAGCTACTAAGCGAAACTATTCGTAGGTGTATCAGACTCATTAGATTTAACTTTATTATTTGCTCTACTTAGGTATTGAGCACTCTTTTACTTTTTAGCTTTAGATAATCCTGGCGGTTTATATATATATATTTCATATAAATATAAGTTTTTTTTCTTTAAGCCAAGTATTATAGTATCAACCCATTATTTACGGTTGGTACGATTATCTTGATCTTTTCTTTTTTTAAATTTTTTTCCCAGGTGATGTTTGGTAGTATATTTTTACAATCAAACTATTTGCCTGGTTTTTTCTTACCACAAGGGTTTACCAATAAGTTTGGAATATATATATATATATATATATATATATATATATATATATATATATATATATACCAACCTCTCCGCTAGCAGCATGTGACAAAGTGTCGATTTCTCAAGAGGAGTTTAACAAGTTTGAATTAAGACTTTTTTCTCTTAGGCTGGTATCCAAGAAACGGTTAAAGAACCCAGTATAGCCTACTAGTTACCCATATCTGCAGATATCTAATGTTTATATCTTCTTTCAGGTATAGAAATAGCATTCAGAGCAAGCAAAAAGGCTTGCAAAACATTAAACATAGAATTGTGAGTTGTAGCAACACATGATCTTAAAATCTTAGATCCTTTGAACGATAATAAGTCAAGTTATTACATTATAAAATTCTTAAGAAACAATCTGTACACTTCAAATTTCTATTTAGTAGGAAAGGGATGAAGCTCTTAAATTAGTTTTGACTTATGAAAAGAGATCTCCTTTGGTTTGAATTTGGAGTTTTCCTTCTTGACCGTTTGCCTAACCGAGATTAAAGATCCCAGTGTACCCTGTTATTTACCCATAGCTGGAGGGAGTATAGTTGGATTCATACTTTTTTCGAGGGTGTTATAGCGCTATGTGATATGCAAACTGTCTTGTCCAGGATTTAAACTCGTGTTGCGATGCCAATGTCCTACAATGGCAACCAGTACATCACGTGCCTTCTAATAATACAGTTTACTTTGATACGATTGATTTAACGGCATGTCAACACGTCTGGATTTATATTTGCCTAGATGTTAGAAAATCACGTTCATTGTACATTCATGATAACTTTTTGGGTATTTTTTTCACATTTTATATGAAGTATTTCTATCAAATACAAAGAATTTGCACATAATTGTATGGTTTCAAGCAGTCCTATCTGATACTAATAATTAAATGGTTTCAATTAAGTATTGACAATTAATTATAGTAATTTCTTAACTAACGGTTACATGAGTTCAAGTAAGTAAAAAGTAAGTAAAGTCATCGGGGTGGCCGATAGTCGTTATCAGCCAGTCTATCCCTTTTTAACATGCGCTAGACTAGCAGGTAGTAGTAGTATTGACATTAGTTATTAATTCAATGCGAAATTCACCATTGTAGAGTTTAAACTCGTTTATTACGATATCACAGTTTAGCACGTTAGCCACTACACTTCGTGGACTCCTACTATAATAGGTATATATAATAGGTGATGTTTTGCCTTAGTTCAGTTTAATACAGAGAAGTGCCTATCAGAATAAGTGGTTCTACGCTTTCTTTATCCACGTTTTGCCGTTTGCACCGCAATTGAAACCGGAACCAGAGATTGAACTCAAAAATCTCGGGTGGTAATCTTACATGATTATAGCAGTTCGCAATTTGGAGAAAATAATGAACCCAATAACACCTAATTTCAGAAATATACATGTATAATTGTCATGTTTTTGTACGTAATCCTGTAAAATCCATCATTCATAACGGAAATTGTATTGAACAGTGAACTTAAAATTCTAAAACTTAGATTTTCAGTCAAATTTGTAAATTTTCAATGTAATACAGGTGATTCCGGTTTCGATACCGGCCATCACCAACTCAGCGTATGAGTAGCACAGGGATCTATGCCGTAAAGTGATGATCTGATGGTAAGTGTGGCGCTCCACAGACACCCAAAAAATCTCCTTTATCTAGCGCCTGTGAAAAGAGGATAGACTCTCTCGTTGTTTAGCTGATACCCACTTTAAGCCATCCCGAAGACTTTACATTTTACTTACTTATATAAATAATACTTATTAGAATCATTCACTTTTGAATAGAAGCACTAAATATAAAAATAAGATGAAGACATTTCAAGTACAAAACATATAAAACAGGATAAGATCTGACAAGTCACGTGCCAAAGCGACTTATTATGCCGATCACATGATATTCACGTGGTATTCAAAAATACTATAAAAGAAGCGTACATATTTGTTCACTTGAAAAAGATAGACGGTTTGAATACACGCTCAACTAAACATTGAGAGCGTAAAACTCTGGAGTGCGAAATTGCTTTTATCCGTTTTATATTCTATTTTTTTATACTTGAAATATATTCTGATATCGTGATATTGCTTTGCATTCTCGTGCATTGAGCTATGTAGGGATTTTACGGATTAAAAACGGCTTTAGCATTAATTTCAATCATACTCATAATTCTCTCTCTCTCCCTCTCTCTGTATATATATATAATATATATATATATATATATAATATATATATATATAACTGTACTCTGTACTCTTAAGGATATACAGTATTTTGAGTGCAGATCCTTTAAATCGTAAATCACGTGATAGAATCGTCAGCTCGAAAATTTCGATAATCCAAATTGAAAGTTGATTTGATTTTAAAGTTGCTGTTTCTAATATTGTTTTATTTACGAATCGACTTGTTCCATTAAGGAAGCAATTCCTGTTAAATCACAGAATGAGATTTGAGAGGATTGCGTACAATGCCGATCAAGAACATCGCATTCTTCACGAAAGTGCAAAAAAAAACAAAAAAAAAAAACAAAACAAAACAAATAACAACAAAAAAAAAAGACAAACATGCCACGTATTTTCTTACGTGTTTCACAGACATTTCTACCCGTTTATAAATGCTTGTTTTATTTTAAGATGATCAAAGATTGACGCTTTTAACGCACTTGTCAATACTTGAGTGAATTTAAGCAAGATTTGCTTGTCTGAACCATGCAATTCTTTCTTTTTGCCGAAAAAGCAACTCACAAAACGTTTTATTTAAGAAAGTAAAAATAAAATAAATAAGTTAATGTAATCCAAATTTGCTTTCTAATGGAGAAAATGCTGTCAATCTTTTTCGAATGTGGTTCAAATTTGAAAAAAAATCGAACGCTTACGTAAAACAAAACAAGAGTGATAGGTGACTGATGGCTTTGACTAAGAAATTTCAAAAACTAAACGTTTGCCACACCCACAAGTCTTATTCCAAATGCAGTGATGAATTATGTACACCATGATCTACATAATAATAATGTTATAAAATACCAACAAGCAGGACGAGACACAAGGTCAATTTTTAGTGGTGTTTAACAGGTTTGAATTCAGAGTTTTTCTTCTCGTAGACCGATTGCCATATAGAATTTAAAGTACCAGTCTACCCTAGTATTTACCAGTAGTTGGAGGGAATATAGTCGGATTTATACCTCTCCAAAGTATGAAATTGGAACAGCCACGTACAGGATTCGAAATCGGGTCGCTGATACGCCATAAAAAAACATGAATTATAAAAACACATGCATTCAAACAACTTTTCCTCCTAATGATTTCATATATATGTACAACAATAAGAGAAAAAGCAATGCTTTGATAAAAATTGCATTTTTAATACACACTATGTTGGCAAATGTATTGATTTTCTTATCCTTACACTTGATTTTCAGCAATCTCATCATTTCTTCTGTCGTGGTTATGGCATCAAACTTCTACCGGTAATCAGGCACAAGTTATGAAGTCATATTGGGTGCCGAATCAACCTTTCATTGCCATTACACCCAGGTCCACCCTGATTGGGAGTTGTAGTACCTATTAGAAAATAGATATGTCGGACAAATAGATGTGTTTGAAAAATACTAGAATTAGATAATTCTTGAAACTATGTAACTCTCTGAAAATGACTAAAATTATTATTAAATATGACTATAATCGAAGCCATCCTTTCTTTTAGAAGTCAGTTGCAGACGACGATGACGCCACTCCATGTCGTTCATCAGTTGTGGGCTAATTAGTCAAATTCTGGACTTGCAGATGGGGTTACACACATTGCAAGGAAAATTTTCGTTTGAATCTTGTGGTGCATGACGACAAAGACGTCGCCGCCCTGCAGCTTTATTAATCTCGATATTGAGCCGCTCAGCTCCTGTGTGGTACGTGTCACCAATCCTGTCTGTTGGAGGCCAGATATGCCAGGCCCGAAGGTGTAATGGCGTATTTCTTCAGACTCGTCTTCATATTTTCTTTGAATCGCTTTGTGGGTTCTAATTTAAATCATATAATAAACATACTGACATGAAATAGCCCGACAAGAGATGATGTGCCTTAAAAATAACCTACCATCCAATAATATTTCTGGTAATAGGGACTAATTTTATTAAGAAGTGCAAGTTGTAGCCCTTAACAAGTAATTTATTTGATTAAGTTTCGACAGTTAGTTCATATGATATCAGTAAATGTACCATATTCAGAGCACTAAAACGACCTATGAAGTATAGTCACGGTACTAAAACGACTAATGTACCGTAGTCAAATTTGTTGTGGGTACGGCATGAAAGAGAGGTTGGTAGTTTGCTAATTCTAGTTCAGTAGTCAGGGGAATGAACGGTCGGGTCCGTTCGTTACATTATCATGGTATATATATATATATATATATATATATATATGTGTGTGTGTGTGTGTGTGTGCGTGCGCGTGCGCGGGTGTGTAATAGAGTTTACACGTGAATCTGTGCATAATGGGTTATTCCAGTTCTCCTTCCGCATTTCCAAGCAATCTGCAATATACGTCATCTGCTTCGTCACGTTCTGCTTAATCTTATTCACAATCTGAAATCACCTACTTTTAAACAAATTTGGAACGAACCAAAAGTTGCAGAGAGACAAATCTTTATTGGAGCTCATATGTGAGACACTTTCCTTAAACGATGGTGTTCCAAAAAAAATTGTACGTGATGTGAAGAATTGGCAATTTAGTTATTCAAAATTCTTAGTAATTCCCAGGCAGTACGTGAGGCCCCACTCTCTCTCTCTCTCTCTCTCTCTCTCTCTCTCTCTCTCTCTGTGTCTGTCTGTCTGTCTGTCTGTCTGTCTCTCTCTCTCTTGGTCTCTCTCTCACTTCATGTCCTAATTCTTACGCTGTCAGTGGGCCATTTTCCTTGATTATAACTTGCAGGCCTTCGGTATTTGCTGTCGTTCCGCGTGTTAATGGTTTTCCAGAACTTGGATGTTTCGTGGCCAAAATTGAAACAAGGTTACCAATATCTTATCTGGAATACGCTGTTATGGTACAATCTCCTCATTAAATAACAGGCCTTTGAAATTAGTAGATAATTTATCATACCTCGATAGCAATATCTTTTCTACTGAAAGCTATGTCAACATACACATATTTAAATTATGGGATTCTATTGACAGTTTATTGACCGATCACTTAATGAAATGAAATGAGAATTATTCCAGCTCCAAGATTTGACAGTATATATTCAGTTCGAAGAGAAATATTAAAAAATTATCTACCATAATTTGTAATTCCATTTATTATTTTGAAAGCTTTAATGAGATCCCCTCTCATTTTTCTTTCTAGTAAAGTAGTTAATTCTAATTTCTCGAATCTCGTTCTGTAACTGTAATCTTTTACTCTTTTTATTAGTTTTGTCACACTTCTTTTTATGCCCTTTAATCTCACTATTATATTTAAATTTCCATGTCTATACGCTGGAGCCCATGCCTGTGTATAATATTCTGTATATGGTCTTATTAGAGTCATTTTTATTCTTAAAACAACATTTGCCTTCCTTGAGATAAATATGTATAACCATCCAGCCAATCATTCCATTTACTCTTGAGATAACAGACAAAATATTTCTGATATCTTTAAATGTAACATCAAAGCCAATCCTTATATTGCATCCTTCATTTGATCTTTTGATTTTCCAGTTGATTAATTTATATTCAACTTTAATGTTTTGAATCAAATGTCTAATATTTTACATTTTTCTATATTAAATTTCAATTTCCAAATATCTTCCCAATCTGACAATTTATTTAGTTTCATTTCTGTTATTTCTTTTGATAATGGTCTAACAAGTAGTTTAGCATCATCAGCAAATTGTTCTATTTCTGATCTTATGTCATTAGGTGAATCATTTATGAATATCTAAAACAACAATGGTTCCAATATTGATCCTTGAGGAATAACGGACAGTATATACTGTGTATCCGAATAATTGTTACCAATCTTTAGTTTCATAGTTCTATCTGTTAAAAATAACTTACAGTATTTCATTTTTTTTTTTAGAAATACCTAAATGTTTCGTTTTCCTGAGAAATCAATAATGAGATAGAGTATCAAAACGCTTTGCTAAAACCGAAATATGTAATATCCACATCATCCCCTTCCATCAAATATTCATTTATTATATCAACACTATCCCAAATATTAGATAGTGCTGATTTTCCATTTACAAAACCATATTTAATTTAATATGTGATTTCTAATCACATTTTCACAAAATTTACACAAAAAACTGAAACTGGTCAATAATTATTGTTTTAAAAATGTATCGAACCTGTTTTATTTGGAGATATTGCAATTGCTATTTTTCCAATATAAAGAATATTTTCGTATTCTATCCATTCCTCAAATAATTTACTTATGGCATTAATAAATATTTTATTTGATGATAATATTTTAGGATGTATTTCATCAGGTCCCATAAGTTTACTAACATTCAACTTGGATAATAATAGATTTGTGTCTTTAGATCCTATTTTTAGCTCCTCCATAACTTTATGTACCCTCTTGATATCAACTTTTCTTTATTTGATTAAACATTTCCAAATAAGCAACAGATTGAATGATGTTCCTCTTCCCAAAAATACTCCTTATTTTGAATATTAAGACTTTCCCATATTTTCTTTAGTTTTGCTATTAGGGGGAGCCGAATCTTACGATTTCATTCCATATCCCAACTACTTGTAATGTATTATACACGGTTCTGGAGTTCATAGAGGTGCGTGGTGTAATAGGTAGTGTCTTAGGAAATTGACTCATCGACAAGAGTTCACATCCTGGATGAGACTGTTTGCATTTCGCATAGCACTAATACCCCTGGGAAAGTCATGCATCCAACTACTCTACCTCCAGCTATGGGTAAATAGTAGGACAGGACTCGGCTCTTTAACCTTGGCTAGGTAACCAGTCTAGGAGAAGGAAAACTCTAAATTCAAACTCCGATTAAGAAATTGACCTTGTGTCGCATGCTGCTTGCTCGGGGAGTTTTGTAAATATTTATACACAGTTTTGGACCATGTTCCCTTCTAAGGGAACTTTCGGTCAGGATAAATATCTTCCTAGATTGGTACTACTTTTGATTTTGAACTCATGTAAGATTATGCCCAGCAAGCGAATTGTCTCAAAAAGCGCCCCCCCCCCCAGATTATAGCAACTTCGACAAAATTACCCGAAATGCTTTAGCTAGACGTAAAAACTGACCTTGTGTCCCATCTGTATTACTCAGTTATTGTGTCATCTACTTATTAAATAGTAAGCTTCAGAAATATTTAGACCGATTTCTGTACATTGTTAGCAATATCTCATCTACTAAAAACGATGTCAATAATACGTATTTTGCTTCTGTGATATATATATATATATATATATATATATATATATATATATATATATATATATAATATATATATTCATTTATTTTAAATATATTTTTAAGGAAGGTTTATTTTTCTCACGTAGTTGACATAGATGATATTGCTGAAAACGTAGCGTCAGTGATAAGGACGTTCACTGAAAAGAAATCTCTAGAAAAGTGACGTAAAGTCAAATCTTAGGTAGGCCAAAATAACGTAGATGGAGGTATTATTATATATATGCTGATGGTATAATGTCCATTGTCCTAGGAAATGGACACAGTAACCCGAGATCAAATCAAGAACGTGTCTGTTTGCATTTCACATAGCTCTAATAATCTTGGGAAGGGTATTCATCCAACTATTATCCATGTAAGATAGTCGGACAGACTGGGCTCTTTAAACTTGGTATGCCAACTAGTATAGGAGAAGGAAAACTCTGAATTCAAAACATGCTAAACCCCGCTTACAAAATTACAAACTGACCTTGTCTTGCATCCTGCACGTGAGAAGGGGTTAAATAATAAAACACACACACACATACACACACACACATACACACGCACACAATATATATATATATTATATATATATATATATATATAATTATATAATATATATATATAATATATATATACCAGTTCCACCCTGACCAAAAAGACGGCCAGACACCATGAACGGATTGAACAGAAACTTGTACGACAGGAATTGTCACTCGAGTTCAACCAAACTTGTTTAAAAGAGAAAATGCTGCCAAAATACACTTATATATATATATATATATATATATATATATATATATATATATTATATATATATATATGTATAGTCATCCACAGACACCGTGTTTTGATGTTTTAGTCTCGTCAGTATTGCTTTGTGTGAGGCTGTATTTGTGTTCATGTCTTTGTTTGTACAAGTATCTGTATCTATGAGTGCATGTCCCTATGTGTCAAAGTTTTAATTGAAGTGTTATTTTGATTGTGTATTTAATGAATCTTTTAATACATGTTTAGTAAAGACATTTCAGTAGACGGTTACTAACGATATTTCCGTAGACGCTGTCTTTTTGTGGATTTCCATAAGTTCGCAAATGCTATTTTCTTTGTGCTTGTATGCAATTCATTTTCAAAGTAAATTCTTTCCTTTTCATTCTATCTCACCACCCGCCCACATCGATGAACAAACATGCACAGTTTGTGTTTCCCTTGTGACATTGCCCGGTGTTCGCATTTTTATTCCAGCTTTCATGTTTACTCGTAAAATTTATAAATACCGCTTCATTCTAAACTATTTCGGGTATCTGCTAAATTACCCACAACAAAATCGGATGCAGTATTCAAATTATTTTTTTTTTATATGAAGAGAATATAAAACACGGTTCCTAAAATAGCGCGTCAATTTAAATTGAAAGCAACGTTTGTTTGAAATAACAAAAAAACTAATGATTGGTCCGCAGTTAGGTGAACCATGGTGCGCAAGAGCAACGATGTATTCCGATTGTTTTTATATATCACCTCGGATCCTTTCAAACCATGCAAAGCATAAGGATACCAAAGAAAGAAAACCTTTGTGATTGATCATGTTCTTCAGGTTCAGTAAGATACAAAAGAATCGGAAATATACCATCGAATTAATCTTTCAAACTTGAAATCTTTCACTTTAATGAGTCTGGTTATCTGCAGAACAATGGTAACACAGATTTTAGAAGTACAAAAAGGCAAATACATTTCAATGCAATTAATGTAGATTTGGCAGGATGAAGGTAAATTAAAATCAGCAGTGATTTCTAACTAGAATGGATGAATATATAAGCTTTTGTTCAAACTAAAAATATTGATAGAAAGTCTAACAAAATAAAATCATCTGTAAATTTAGCAATTTATTTTACGTATAAAAATATTTCAAAAAAAAAGAAGCAAAACTAAACAAAAAAATTTCACTTTTAGATGAAAAAAATGTTTATCTAAAACAGTAATAAAGAAAGTTATATATATATATATATATATATATATATATATATATATATATAGAGAGAGAGAGAGAGAGAGAGAGAGAGAGAGAGAGAGAAAGAGAGTATGATTTAACTCACATACTTACCCGTAAAAAATGACACATATTTGTATTTCTAAAATGCTTTGCATTAGCATAACAGCAGAATTACTTCTTTATGAGTAGGTCATAACAGTGGTACTCTACCGGAAGACATATGGCCACCAATGACCATATAATATTTTTGGGGGGCGGGAGTCTAGGCAACCCAAGAATATTTAGTCATAAGAATTCAATAAGCTTTTTAAACATAGAATGGTTATCAGGGTTCACCACAGTAAAATAGGAATCAAATCATGTTTAAAAAAAAAAGGGTTGAAAAATACTCTGTTATATGACTAAACCTTGTCATAGTAAACGAAAAAAAAAAAAGAATTGTGTATTAGTGAATATAACTGTTCTAGCTGACCAAAACAACTAAAGTAAGGAATAAAAAACATTTTCCATAGCAGATTCAGATTGGGGCAGATACAATTTGTGTATATTTTGCAATTCTGTGCCATCCTGCTACATTCTATAATATCGTTGTTGAAAGTTCAACTTTTATCGCTTCATAACCGACATTTACTATTATCTCGTGTTTGATTTTTGTTGAATAATTCTGTCGTATCTGATTCTTGATATATATATATATATATATATATATATATATATATATATATATAAAGTCGTCGGGGTGGCCTAAAGTCGGTATCAGCCAATCAGCGAGGGAGTCCATCCCCTTTCCACTAGCGCTAGACCAAGGAGATTACTTTTGCGTCTGAGGTGGGGCACCACACTTACCATCAGTTCCTTACTTTACCACACAGGTCCCTGTGCTACGCATACGCTGACTTGGCGCTGTATTTGTGTTCATGTCTTTGTATGTACGAGTATGTGTGTCCATGAGTGCGTGACTGTATTTGTCAAAGTTTTAATTAAACGTGTTACTTTGATTGTGTTACGTTTCATTTATTGAATCTTATAATATCTGTTTACTAAAGACATTTCCGTAGATGTTGGCTTTTTGTAGATTTTCATAAGTTCGCAAATGCTATTTTCTTTTTGTGTTTGTATGCAATTCATTTTCAGAGAAGAATTATTTCCTTTCCTGGACTGGTCTAAGGCTCTTTAAACAACATTCTTTCTCTATATTGAAGGAACAAGTTAACGATGGATCGTTTTTTGCATTAATCTGTGTACTCAACCATGTATCATTACTTTACGGAATAAACTGCGTCTTATATGTGTGTCAGCCGTATTTATTTTACAATACAGCACCTATCTATGCTAGCTTTTATATAATTCGTTTTTATTCTTGACTTAGATTAATAGCGTTTCTGTTTTCGATTTTTAGGGTTATTTTACTTACCATGACCAGGTCATCTTCCTTGTACGTTTGTCTTCTGAAGTGTCCATATAGTTGTTTTTATTTTTTTATATTTAATAATTGCTGCCTTTCTGTTTGCCCGAGTGTTATATATTGTGTAGATTCTGGACGCTGCACAGAGGACCTCCTGGGTACAATAACTGATAGACGGTTGGTGATAGATTGTCATGGATATCCGTGCGACAGCCCAACCTGATGATGATGATGATGATGATGATGATGATGATGATGATTGATCTTCTTTATATGATTTGCTGTTCTGTTTCAATTCCAAAATTACAGATAATTTTTGCCTCTTATGATCTCGAACAGATTCCGGTTTCTGTACACACCATTTTTCAGCTTGGAAAATTTTCAATAACTTGCACAATTTACGGAGGATCACCTACCCCACCCAGTACTGCCTACTCTTGTGTTCCTATTGAGCCAGTTTACTGTATTTGATTACAATGTGATTAACTGTTCCATCTCCGTCTCCACATAACCTACACTTGCTATTCTTCTCTGTATTATATAATATTTGCTTTGGCAAAATTAGCTCCTGTGCTCCGATTAAAAAAAAAGTTTCTTCCTCCTGGTTTCCAATTATCAGCAATTTCCCAGACATCTTCATGGCGATTTCCTTATTTTGTCTTTTGCATTATGCATGCTGTTTTTTCCGTTCCGTTTTTTGTTTTCTAAAGTTTTTATTGTTGCTTTTCTGCTTGTTCCTTATTTCTTTATTTCTTGTGTTTTCCTCTTCTTAACCATGTCCAAGTCTTTTCATGTGCAGCATTCAATCTTTACTAGAAAACCAGACTTCGTCCTGGTTAATAACATTAACATAACTTATCCACAAATAGTCATCGACGTTGCAGCAAATCACATCGTAAAAACAAAGGAAATTAAAAAAAAAAAGAAAAAAAAGGGATAAACACCTGCTTCTTGCAAAAGAACTGATATGATTACAGAATATAAATGTGACAGTGATGACAGATGCTTGGAGTCCTTGCAGTAATCACGAAGAACGTGTAAAAGATTTTAGGTGAACTGGGAATCGGAGGAAGAATTCAGATTTTCCAGACTACATCATTGTTGTGATAAGCTAGAATATTGGGAAGAGTTCTATTGAGCTGAGAATCTTGAATTTCACTTAGAACTATATTAACTTCATGCCTATATCCACTACACTATTTGTCCAAAAATCCAGAGAAAGTGCATCTGAAAACTAGCTTAAATGAACACTTCTTTAAAAGAAGAATACATGAATGAATTAAACAATGCATACCTTATTAACTATTATTCAACTTATAACAATTAAATGTGTAGAAGGACTCTCCATAGTATTTTCCTCAAGGGCCAAGCACTTTTAATGATTTTCTCAACATTATCAAGAACAAGAAAAAAAACACGAGTGTTTTCAGACAAACTTATGTGTTGAACTATCTTTGGCACCTCTGTTCTAGAGATAAATGTGCAATGAATGCAATTCACTAACCTCTAGGCATAGAATAACCCTAGACAGTTTGATATGTCGTTAAAATCAATCAATCATTATAAAACCATTTTGTAGAAATTTACCTCTGATTAGCATCACCTTCACCTTTTGATATTGTCGACTCTCTATTTTGAAATGAGATCAAAATCTTGAAACTTGAAACTGTCACTTGAATTCTAAGGAATACCATTTAAGAATCAATTAGGACAAATCAAACATCGAGAATACGTTTGAAAAAAGCAAGTGTTTTTGTTATGTGTTGATAGAGATGAAACTTTTAATCAAATAATTAGCGAATGTAATCCACAGTAAATTATGCAAAAGATTAAAATGTAAATATTCAGATAAATGGTACATGCACAAACAAGAATCTATCCCAGAAAACGAGAACCATAAAATTCTCTATGGTTTCGAGATACAAACGAATCACACAATCCCGACCAGAGGACCAGTTTATAGTATTAATTAACAAGACGAGTCATCTAGTGGATTCTACCATTCTCACAGACCACAGATTTAGAAAAAGAAAGGAAAAAACTTGCTGGAGAGTTGAACAGCCGTGGAACATGAATTTGACGGAGATAATTGCAGTTGGTTTCCTTGGAATGGTCTTAACGGAGAGTGGGAACTGTAGACGAGAGGAAGGATAGAGATCTCCAAACCAGAGTTGGAAGCCTAAGAAGAGACCTGGAGTCCTAAAGAGTCTTTCGATTACTCAGTCTTCTGTGAAAAACAACTAGTTAAAATTCACCATGACTAAAACATATAATAATAATAATAATAATAATAATAATAATAATAATAATAATAATAAACCTTACCAATGGAATAAACACATGGGCTGTCCCTCTTGTAAGATACTCGGGACCATTCATAAAATGGACAAGAGAGGAGCTCCGATAGATGGACCAAAGGACAAGGAAACTGATGATCATGCATTCCACCCAAGAGATGACACGGACAGACTCTATGTGTCAAGAAAAGAGGGAGGAAGGGGTCTGGTGAACATCGACGTCTATGTAGATACGGCAATCCGATCACTAGACGAATACACTAACAACACATAGGAAACACAAGGTTCCTGGCTCGATACCTGCCCTCGCCAACTCAGCTTATGAGTAGCACAGGGATCAGTGCGGTTAAGTGAGGGGCTAGTGGTAGGTGTGGCACTCCACCTCAGACGTCAAAACTATTCCCTTGGTCTAACGCTAGTGAAAAGTGGATAGACTCCTTCTGGCTAATACCGACTTTAGGCCACCCCGCCGACATATAATAATAATAATAATAATAATAATAATAATAATAATAATAATACACTAAGAACAGTAAGGAAAGACTAATTGCAGCAGCCAAGAAAAGCATTTGCAACGCAGTGACAAACAGAAATACATTAAAAAAACAAAAAAACAAAAAACAGAAATGGGCAGAAAAACAACTATACGGGTACTTTAAGCGCCAAACTTAAGAAATATCACATCAGAAGACCTGGCCATGGCTAAGAAAAGGAAGCCCCAAAAAAGAAACCGAATCTCTAATAATCGCAGCACACGATAATTCCATTAGAACAAACTATATAAAGGCAAAAAAGCTAAGACGCAGCAGAATAACAAGTGCAGAATGTGTGGAAATAGACAAAACAGTCAATCATATAATAAGCGAATGCAGCAAATTAGCACAAAGAGATTACAAGACTAGACACGACTCTGTGGGAAAGGTGATCCACTGGGAACTGTGCAAGAAATTCAATTTTCACCATACAACCAAAACCTGTCCTAGCGAACGAGATGCACAAAATTCTCTGGGATTTCGAGGTATAGACAGATCACCTAATACCGGTCAGGAGACCGGACCTAGTATTAATTGACAAGAAAGAGAGAACATGCCATCTCGTGGATTTTGCTTTCCCAGCCGATCACCAAGTGAAAATGAAAGTAAGCGAAAAGATAAAAAAATACTTGGATCTTGCCAGAGAACTAAGAAAACTGTGGAACATGAAGGTGAAGATCGTTCCAATTGTAATTGGTGCGCTAGGAACGGTCTCCAGAAAAGAGTCTGTGTGAACTGGAAATCAGAGGAAGAATCAAGACCATCCAGACTACAGCATTGTTGAGATCGACTGGAATACTCAGAAGAGTCCTGGAGACCTGAGGAGACTTGTTATCCCTCAGCCTCCAGTGAACCATCGGCTAAGACGGACATGAAAAACTCTAATATAAACCGAATATAGCAAACTAGCACAACGGGAATTCAAAGCTAGGCACGACTGTTTGGAAAGGTGATCCATTTGGAATTATGCAAAAAACTAAATTTTGACCAGGCAACAAAATGGCATATGCATAAACCAGAATCTGTTCTTGAGAATGTAACGCATGAAATTCTCTGGGACTTCTAGATAAAGACGGATCACTCTATCCCAGCCAGGAGACCAAACATAGTGATAATTAACAAAAATGAGAGAAATTGGCATCTTGTAGATTTTGAAGTTCCAGCAGATCGCAGGGTGAAGATGAAGGATAACGAAAAGATAGACACATACCTGGATCTTGCTAGAGAATGGAAAAAGCTGTGGAATATGACGGTGAAAGTGATGGCAATAGTAGTTGATGCACTAGGAAAAGTTCCAAAAAGCTTAGAAAAAAGAATTGAGGGACTGGAAATCATTAGAGGAAGAATTGAGACCATCCAAACAACTGCATTCCTGCAATCGGCTAGAATATTCAGGTGAGTCCTGGAGATCTGAGGAGACTTGTTGTCACTCAGACTACAGTGAAATACCATGAGCTAACGCTGGTGTGAAAAACTCACAAAATAATAATAATAATAATATATAATAATAATAATAATAATAATAATAATAATAATAGGAATAGGTGCCCTTGGAATGGTCCCAAAAGCTCTGGGAAAAAATTGGGTGAATTGGAAATCAGAAGAAGAATCGAGACCATCCAAACTACAGCACTGTTAAGATTGGCTAGAATACCCAGAAGAGTCCTGGAGACCTGAGGAGACTTGCTGTAACTCAACCTTTAGTGAACCACCGACTATGACAGGTGTGAAAACATAATAATAATAAAAATAATAATAATAATAATAAAAGTGAAAAGATAGACAAATACTTAGACCTTGCCAGAGAACTGAGGAAACTTTGGAACATGAAGGTGAAGGTCGTAACAATTGTGATTGGTGCCCTTGGAACAATCCCCAAAGCTCTGGAAAAATTGGGTGATTAGAACTGGAAATCAGGAGAAGAATCGACCATCCAAACTACAGTACTTTTGGGATCGGCTAGAATACTCAGAAGAGTCTTGGAGACCTGAGGAGACTTGCTGTCACTCAATCTCCAGTGAACCACCAGCTACGGCAAGTATGAGAAACCAATAATAGTAATTTGCTGAACTTGTGAAAATTCCACTGTTTATTGAAATGCACCCAACAATGATTGAAGTTCAATATGATATTTTAATGATTTTTCATGAATTTCATTTATCTCCAACTCCTCTAAACAATATAATCAAATATTCAGAAGATTGACCATAACTACTTAAAAGACTATTTTATCTATTTTTAACTTCATGATAAACTATAAACATTATTTTTAGTAAAGTTTCACTCCTCTGATTCAGTCATAAAAAAAAGTCGAATATAATTCGAAAACAAGTCGCATCTGTTATTTTCCCGAAATGAACATTTCCTGTAATAGCAGTAGGGTCAGGGTATGTGAGGAAGAATAGAGTTTAATTTAGAGTCTGAGTGGAAAAAAGAAGAAGAATGAAATGCAGTAAACGAAATATTGTTAAAATTTGAATTAAAATTAGAATTTAATTCCTCTACTCCATCATGATATAATCAAGTTCAATTATTTTATGAAATATATTTTGAGAAATCAGATGCATAAATAAAGAAAGAAAAGAATTTACATAAAACAGTAACTTTTGACTTCTACAATATGAAATTTAAATAAATCAAGACAGTTAAATAAACACCAATTATTCTTTTCCTTAGTCGGCTTCTTTGAACTAGATAAGAATAGATATGTCATATTAAGAAAAACAAACATTTAGGTTTTAATAAAGAAAACTTAAAACCCCAAATAATATAATAATATATCATCATCATCATCATCATCATCATATCATCATCATGTCACGCTAGTTGCACGGATATCCATGACGATCTCTCGCCAATCGTGCCTATCACTAATTATTCTCGGAAGATCCTCTGTGCAGCAACCATTATCCGCACAGAGCTGGTCGATGTTACGTCTTTTCTAGACGACCCACACTCCCGTGCCAATGTGAAGGCTTTCACAGGAGAACGCCACTTATGCGTTCGTCCTTTCTTCACCAATAGTGTCCATCGTGTATCGTTCGTCTTTGATTGTTTGGATGATATGAGCTAGGTGTCCGTACAGCTGTTTTCTCGTGAGGTGTTGTTTCCACGTTTTGTTTAAGATCGCACGCAGCACTCTTGTGTAGCTCCCATCTAGTTTATTCTCTCGGCACTCCGTTAGGGTCCAAGTGATGCAGCCTACATCAGCACTGGCGCGCTTACGGCCTGGATGAATTAAGAAGTATACACTTATATACATGTTAAGATATCCACACACACAAACCATACACTTATATACATTTTCACATATCTACCACAACACACACAATACACTTATATACATGTGCACTTACCTTCACACACACACAACACACACACACACACACACACACACACACACACACATGCACCATACATTTATCTAAGGGGATCTTTAATCATTATTGACTTAATGATTCTCTAAGAATCAATATTTTTATCTCTTCAACTCATCCTGCAAATGTGACTTTCTTCTTTAAAAACACATACCGCAGCTCATGCAGTGGCCAGTGTAAAAATTGTGTGTAGCCTATTTATATATGTACGTATATTCTTTGTTTTTTTGTTTTTTTTTGGGGGGGGGCCCAAAAAAAAACACAAAAAAAAACAAAGAATATACGTACATATATAAATAGGCTACACACAATTTGTACACTGGCCACTGCATGAGCTGCGGTATGTGTGTGGCTCCCCACAATAATCGGACTATGTTCATCTGAAATGGTAGGAGGTCAGAAAATAGATACAACCATAGGCACGCCAGTGTAGGCCGTCTAGCATAGACGTACATAAACCAGCTCTGAGCGGATACTGGATGCTGCACAGAGGACCTCCCAGGGACAATGAGTGGTAGGGATGGTTGGCGAAAGATTTCCATGGCTACCATGATACTAGCGCGACATGAGGATAATGAGGTAGAAGTATTCTTACACCGGTGTGGTTGGAAGAGGAATGCGGGTAAACCAGGCATCCACGTAGTTTAATAGTTAATTGGTTGCTTGCGCTTGTTTTATTAGATATCAACACTTTTGGGGTCATTTAACGCCGAATCAATATATTTTGATATTTGGTGTTTGTTGTTGTGTAAATAGTCAATGATTTAAGTATTGAACAGTCTCATCGCTGCTTAACTTCAGTGATGCAGGTAGAGTTAACGGTTAGTAAAGGTTGAGTAAATAAACACAAAATATTAAAATCGTTTGGACTTCGAATCTATGGAATGAAAATTATCTCAAATTAAGCAAAAGAAGAATGAACTCATTATTTTGAGGTGTAGAAAATTTATTGAATTTTAAAAGCCGATAACATCTTATCAATGTGAAAATTAGACACACACACATGCGAGCGCACACGCACACACACACACACACACATACACACACACACACACACACACACATATATATATTATATATATATATATATACATATACTTATATATACATAAATATACATGAAAATATATGCATACATATATATACACATACATGCATCTATGCATACATATATATACGGACATATATATATATATATATATATATATATATATATATACATATATACGCATATGTATATACATATATATTATATATAAATATACAATTATACATACTCATATATATATATTATATATATATAATATATATATCCAAATATATACATATGAATATGAATATATTATATATATATGCATTCATACATACATACATACATACATACATAATATATATATATATATATATATATATATATATATATATATATATATATATACTGACATATATACACACATATACATATATATACATGGATATACATATATATATATACACACTCATATATATATACACACACACACACACACATATATATATAATATATATATATATATATATATATATATATATATGCATCTTAGGTAAATCAATAACTGAAAAGCTTTGTGAAGTACTTGCAACTGGGGTAAAAGCAAATAACAGCAAATTTGAGAAAAAGAATTCGCGCGCTAATCCGTCTTTAATGACAACCGATGTAAAAATGGCCTCCATTGAAAGGTGTTGAGCAATTCGCCTGAGAGCGTAGACAAATCGATTGTTTGCACATTCGTAAATTGTCTTGCCAAAAACTCCCGAAGAACACAGCAACTAAAGGATGAAATAGAAAGAGAAAAAAATGTTTGAAGAGGCTCGATCGATGTTATGAAGACCACGTCAATAATCCCGTCTGAGAGATTCAAAGACATCTTTTACTGGATTTTGACCGTTCCAAAATTTTCAATGCTCTCCGCAGATTCATTCTTTTCTTTTTCTTTAATTTTCTTTTTTTTTGCTCTTTAAATTACTTGTTTATTGTTATTCTTTTTTTTCTTCGTTTCTTTCTTTCTTTCAACGAAATTATATATTGTTTGTTTGTTTTTCTTTCCTTCTTTCTTTCTTTCTTCCTTCCTGTCTTTCTTTTTTCTTTTATCGAAATCGTATATTGTTTCTTTTTTTTCTTTCTTTCCCTCAAGGAAATTGTATATTGTTTCTTTTATTTTCCTTAAATTGTGTATTGTTTCATTTTTCATTCCTTCTCTCTTTCTTTTAATTGTATTGAAATTGTATACTGTTTCTTTTTCTTTCCCCCTTTCATTTAATGACATTGTATATTTTTTCTTTCCTTTTTTGTATCATTTAAGGAAATTGTATATTGTTTCTTTTCTTTCTTTTAACGAAATTGTATGTCGTTTCTTTTTCTTTCCTTCTTTCTTTTAACGGAATTGTATATTATATCTTTTTAATTTCTTCTTTCTTTTAACGAAATGTTATACTTTCTTTTTCTTTCTTTCTTTCTTTCATTTAAGGAAATTGTATATTGTCTTTTAACAAAAGTGTCTATGTTTTTCCTTCCTTCTTGTTCTTTAATTGTTTTTTCTTTCTTTTTATGTAGTTGAATATTGTTCCTCTTCATTGTTTTTCATTCTTTTTTTTCATTTTATCTCATTTTTAAAGGGAATTAAATAGTTTCTAGTCTTTGTTCCTTCTTCATACTTTATTTCCGTTAACAAAATTGAATATTGTTTCTTTTCGCAATCTTTCTTTCGTTGCTTCGCCTTTTAATGAAATTACTTAGACTTCTTTTTCTTTATTTCGTTCTTTTGACAAAACTGCATATTTGATTCTAACTCTTTTATTTGTTTCTTTATTTCTTTATTTTAATGGAATTTCTATTGTTTCCTTTTCGTTCCTTTTTTTCTTTCTTTCTGTTTTTATTTCTCTTAACGAAATTGCGTATTCTCTATTTTTCTTTCCTTTCCTTCAGTTAAAATCACGCATTCTTGTTTTCTGCCTTTTTTTTCTGCAGATGTATATTTTTCCCCTTTCCGCCATCAGAATCTGTATAATTTTCCCGCTTTCAAATTCAATTTTTGCTTTTCCATTGGCCCATTTTTGTTTAAAAAATATCATTTATTTTTCTACCTTAAAATTTGAATTTATTTAATTCTATATTATCTTTCTTACCTTTCCTTTCTTTTCATTTCTTTTGTTTTTCGTGCTTTTTCAAATATCAATAATACTTATACCAGTGTTTTATTTTAATTTTGTTTCGATTTTTAAAGATATCTTTCTTATTTTCTTTCTTTCTTTTTAGAATGTAATTTACTCTTTTCTCTTGAACATTTTATTTCATTCTTTTGTTTTATATTAATAAGTTTTCAATTTATTCCTCGTAATTTTTCTAGTTCGTTTTATCATTTCTCCATTTGTCAATTTCTACTTTTCTCTTATCATTCTTTACATGAATTACATTTTCTTTTTTTGTTATACATTGTCTTGACTGGATTATAAAATATTAGACTAAATGTAAGTTTATTTTTCTGACCTCACATCAGGTTCGATAGTCACAAGGACTGTTTAGCGCGGGAAACCACGATCAAACTGAAGCTCATGCAGCCAGAAAATAAAGAAAAGTGCGTGATCCCTTCAGCATTCTCCATTTCGGGGAACTTCAGACACCGGAGAATAAAACCATCCTGAGGTGGTAGGTGCTTCCTGGGGGAAGGCCTCTTAGGATGAAGAGATTTATTTTATCTTACCAAATAATGTAAGTATACCGTTTTAAATCTTATATTGTTCACCATTGTATAACATTACCTATCGTTCGATGTGCTTATTGTAAAAATCATAAAACGTACATTTCTGCATGTTAAATCCTCTTTGCCAATAATGAAATAATAATACTTTTTGAAAGAGAGTTAGACGCAAAATCGACAGTGTTAGGGTAAATAAAAATAGTTTTATTGAAACTCGATGTGGAAATTCATTAAACTTATAAATTTATCGGAGTTAATCTCTTCAGGCTATTTTTCTATTTTTTCATACAGCAAACAATAACTTGGTCCTTAGTGAGTCTAGATGAATTCAGGGGTAAATATAAACACCTACACTAGAATCCTCGTAAAATTCTGCTCTTTTGTTTGATCTTGGTATAGGACTTTGTTTTCAATTGCCCTCAGGAGAGACAGACATGCATATATATATATATATATATATATATATATATATATATATATATATAAAGGATTTTAAAAATAATGACATCCTTTTATTGATCAGCAAATTTTGAAAGAGAAAGGAGAAAATGAAAACTTAAGGGCCATTTCGACCGGTTCTTTGTCAAAACTAACGACCAGTAGGTCGTTTAAAAGTCGCAATGTAAATTAAATGGGTAAAAGGGAGATTCAATCATACGAAATGGTGGGGTAATATGAAGGCAAATAGAGGGGAGGGCAAAAATTATATATATATTGGTAAATACCTTCAAGTAATTCCCACCTCAGCAATCACATCCCCGGCAAAAATTACCAGGGAGTGTTTCGGATGACTTTGTCTACACAAGGACGGACAGTAAAAAGATGGATAGTGCCTCAAGGACATTGAGATGATGAATTGTCCAGGCCTTGCGTAGAACAGAACATTTCTAATCGTTGTAGTTTATTTTGCAACTATTTGTATGGACAAATATAAATGGACATAATATAAAATTGTACAATTCATACTGATCCTAGCAAAATCGTTTGAGGGCCTTTTTCCCTCGTCTTTATTACAGACATTTGTACTTATTTCTTTTTTCTTTCTTTCCTTTTTTCTTTTGTTTTTTCTTTCTTTCTTTCCTTCTTTCTTGTCATGTTATGCTTATATGAAATGCTTTCATTAATTCCAATTTTCCTGTTTCCTTATTCTAGCATTTTATGCTATCTGTTCAAAAATATTTTTTTACGCAAAAATTGTTTGTGCATTTTAACTATTTTATTTTTATGTCCTTAAATTCGAATTCGTCATTTAAAAAAAATGTATCCCTTGTCAATCACTCATGTTATACAATTTTTAAATACATTTTTACTAATATTGCATTGTGTTTTTTTCCCCATGTTTCAACATCTGTCCTTGTGTTTTAATATTTTACCTTTCAAGTTGGACATTTTTCATTCAGAAATGTAATGCTATGACCGAAACCTCCGAGTGCTTCCGCTTATAGTTCTTGACAGTGATATTGATAGTTTGTCTGGTTTCAGTTTTCATTCCAATGTCAAATTTCAAACTGAAGCTGAAGTCTTCTGTTATATGAGAATTAGTTCTCATCTTCCCTTCATCTGACCTATTTCATGGCAGCGTGGGTAGTGGGTGTGGTCACCGGCTGGGTTGTACCATTTTTCCCTTTCTTTTTTCTTTCTTGTAGCTAACACCCCGTCAACGTGGTTTGACCCAAGGCGTTTTGTAAGTCTTATATTATTTTCTGCCATAGGGGTCTTTTTGGTTTTACAACCGTTCTTTCTCAATAACCGAACTGACCCATTTTTAACTGGCCTTGTGCCGCATCTAAGCTAAACTTAGTAAATAACTAAGTGACCCATTACGAGAGAGAGAGAGAGAGAGAGAGAGAGAGAGAGAGAGAGAGAGAGAAGAGAGAGAGAGAGAGAGAGTGGGGTATGTAATACTAGTGGTTAGTTGTGGAGCCCACTAAATTTCGCAACTACTCATGCTACCTAGCCGGCTGGTCTTACCCACTACATTCGCTACTAGCACCTCCCTCGTCTTCGTCGGAAGAAGCATTAACTTTTGACCGACAGTTATATATCCCCTTACTACTGTTAACCATCTTATCGTATTGTACTTATCAGCTAATATACTGGGTCGGGTCGTCTATTCTCCGTCTGGGTATTTGGGCATCGACAGGATCTCAGTTCTCCTGGTCTACACCCTTGGGACTTCTTTGTTTATGCTCGTTGTTGTTTTTAGTAATGAACACAAAGATCTGGTTATTTTTCAGATATCTTTTATTTAGCCCAAGTTAACCAAAACGCTCCGAAGAAATATCCATCTTGGAGACACCTCTGCATCCTTGAAAAACCTAATCTAGAACTCCTCCATTTCACATTCACCTCCCACTTTCACGAACCGAAGTGACCAATCAGAGGATAGTCATAAGACCATTGAAAGAGAAATGTCATGTGAATTCAGAATTACATTTAGTTTTAAATTCTTTCTCTACCGTACTGTAGCACTTCGCTTTCTATGATTGATTTTTTGGTACTTCACATATTCGGGAAGGAGAAAAAAACTCTGAATTCAAACTAGCTTAACTCACCTAAAATTTGAACTTGTGTCACATCCTTTTCGTAGGGCTGGGGTTGGCAAAATACATATATAAATTTGCTATTCACCTATTTAAAAAAGGATTTCGTCGAAATTTCTACAGTAAATCTTTCGTTTTGATTCAGAAACTAGAAGAAAAATGACCTATTTATGATTTAGATATATTTTTGTTTTCTTTTGTTTTTACCTTTTTTTTATTTAAATGGGAATACAATACTTTTTTTAAAATAAGGTTATAATTCACGTGGCGTAGTGGCTAACGTGCTCTACTACGACATTGTAGTAAGCGAGTTCGAATTCCAGTCGCGCTATTGCGCTGATTTACAAACTAATACTCTTGGGAAAGATATGAATCTTCTAACCTCCGAACTATGGAATAAATTGCCGCTCTACTGTTCTTGTACAAGGAAAGCCTTGGCATTAAATAACCCATAAAGATTTATATGCTATTTAGCAAACAAATCAAAACCGAACCAAATCCATTTTACAGGTAAAAACGAATAGCTTAGCGTTGAGTATAATTGTACTTGCTGATTAGCAAGAAAAGAATCGCAGTAAAAGACATTTATTTGGTGGTAAGAGGAAAGTGTTTATAATGATTGTAATTTCTTCTTTCTTTAGTTTAAGACTGGTAGCTTATAAGTAAAACAAACTTCCATAAAATGAATGTGAAATATACATGTCATGGTTAGAGGCTATCCATTCCAGTTAGTCACTAAGACAATGACAGAATCTCCAGGTTTAAACACAAATAGTAAATCTAAAGATATAATGAAGCTCATCTGTATCCTTTTCTTTTTTTTTTATCGACGACTTATTTTACTTACTTTTCACAGGCCATATGTAAAAGAAAATCTGTATTTACCTAGTCCCTCTGCAAAAACAGGATGCTATACAAGGTCAATTTTGTAGCAGAAGTTAAGCGATATGAATTCAGAATTATTATTCTCCTATACCGGTTGTCATACCGAGTTTAAAGAGCCCAGTCTGCCCTACTATTTTACGCATAGCTAGAGGGAGAATATCTAGATTAATACCTTTCGATTTGTGAAATACAAACAGCCTCCTCCCGAATTTGAACTCGTGTCACCGTGTCCATTTCTTTCGGTGATAACCATTACACACAAGCGCCTACCATTTTCGCAAAATAATATAAGAAATAGAGTTAAGGGTGGGAAATCATTGAACGTTCAATTATCAATACGTATGTAACATTGTTTTAGATGTACGGAAAATTAAAAAATGCTTGTGCCATAAAAAAGTAAATTTGAAAGTTGTCAACTAGAAAAAATCTTGAAAATAAACGAAAACAGATTACAT
Organism: Doryteuthis pealeii; assembly: GCA_023376005.1. NCBI lineage: Eukaryota > Metazoa > Mollusca > Cephalopoda > Myopsida > Loliginidae > Doryteuthis > Doryteuthis pealeii. The sequence goes on from CM042139.1 coordinate 62,908,080, forward strand.
GAAATAAAAGTTCCGTAGTCTTTAATCACACAGAGAGAGAGAGAGAGAGAGAGAGAGAGAGAGAGAGAGAGAGAGAGAGAGAGAGAGAGAGAGAGAAAATATGTCTTGACACAATACTGAGTAAACCAAGCTGCTACGAAGTACAAATAGCAGATATCAAAGGAACATCCTGCACGTGGCTTAAGATTTAAATACTGCACATAAAAAAATCAAGTGTTAGCTCCAGGAAGGGGCACCTTGGTATCTAAAAAATTGTAAAAGGAAACTTAAAAAAGGCGCACACACACACACACACACACACACACACACACACACACACACACATTGACTTTTTCTCGGTTTGTTTGCGCTTTACATTTAAACTGATATGCACGCCTAATTCATTTAATTATAATTGATTAATTAACAAATTAGTTATGACTTTAATTAAATTGTCGGCCTTCGCCATTTTCAAACACATCGTTTGAACACTTCATATATATATATATATATATATATATATATATATATATATATATATATATATATATATCAGTCATCCACAGACACGTGTTTTGAAGTTTACTTCTCATCAGCGCGGAGTAAAATAGTATGATGCGCAGATTAATGGATTCAAAGAACTAGCCGATAATCCACATTTTTACGATAATACATACCACTAGTTACGTGACTCAAGGTATGATTCCTTTGTTTAATGGCATATCAATCTTCCTTGGTTATTTACTGCCAAATTCATCCTTTGTAGAAGAAAAATAGTGGTATTATTTAACCCAGAGCTGAGGATGAGAGTTCATACCTTTCCCAGAGTTATTAGTTCTAAAGTCAACAAATGGCATAACTGAAGTTTGAACTCGCTGACTACGATGTCACAGCCCAGCACTTTACTAACTCTGTCACAGTACTCCCCCTTTCGTGGATCAAGTTATGTTTATACAGTTTTGACAATAATGAATGTTATACAGATTAATCATTTAGTTGTCATCTAATGGTTATCGTTGTAGGAAATGAACACGGTGAGCCGGGTTAAATTTCTGGACGGGTCTGTTAGCATTTCAGGGCGCTAATGTACCTGAGAGAGGCATGAGCCGATCTATTCCCCCCCCCGGTAAAGGTAAACTGTATGGCAGTCTGGGCTCTTTAACCTTGATATGGCAACTGGTCAAAGAGAAAGAAACCATCTTGTTTAAAACATTTGATCTTCATATCGAGGCCAATTCCTCTTACTGTCCTCTTTAAGCAATGCACCAGAGATTCTGATTGTGCAGTTGTATCTGCTGGAAACGCCAATTTAACACCGTCGTATGTAGTTTTATTTTGTATAGTAATATCACTGCACGTATATTGCAACTAAACCTCTGAATTCAAACCTGTTAAATTACACTTAAAAATTGACCTTGTTTCGGTCTTGCTGGAGCAAAGAGGTTGGGTAAATACATATATAAATTAATCAGTGAGACCAGTCGGAGGGATGCATGAAATTCAACGCTCGGGGAACATTCTCAGAGCCTTTTGTTATTATACTTATAGCGTATAACGATAACGGTGCGTGGGGAAATACTTTCAGTAACGTTATTTTTCATAAATTTTGCCTGGTGAGATTATTGTTGCTTCTTGTATAATTCAAGCGTAGAATATAAGGATATCGTTTAACCTGCCGACATTCGGTGATTTGTATGAGAAAGGGGGCGTCAAAACATCTTATAATTAGTAAATTAACAGTAAATATTACATGTTGAGAGAATTATCGTTTCTTGGAGAAGTTGTTACGTAGATTACAATGGCACGGAGATAGTTGGAGATATTTGGAGATTTTCGAAGAAATGAGACTTTAAAACACTCTTGACTTATTATAATTATAGAGGGTGATTAAAAAGTTACTTCCTATTTTAAACTATTTATAATTTCTTTATGTGCAGTTACATTTTTCCAATTCTTAAAATGTATTCTCCTTAATATATGGCAATTAAATGTGTGTCTCGTTGGTGCTCTTCGACTTTCTGCTATTGTTATTCGCGAATTACTGAATCATCAATTTTCCGGGAAGATGGATGGGTAGATGTGGTCCGCATGAGTGGCCGGCCAGAAGCCCTGATGTAACACTCTGCGATTTTTTTTTTGGTGGTGGTGGGGGTGTTGGTTGAAGGAGAAAGTTTACTCTACAAGACAAAATATTTTGGAAGAAGTTGAAGGACGAATACGAAAATTTATTTCTGCCATTCTACAAGAGTTGCTGGGAAGATCAGTTGATGTAATTCCCGAGCAGTCTGAGAGGCTAGTGTCGAATGGTGGTGCCCATATATAATTTCAAATAGAACTCGGTTTTTTGTGTGTTATTCTCATATTCCTTCTTTGTAAAAATAATGAATCAGAAATAAATTATGAGATTTTTAAGATAGGGAAGGGAGTTACTCTATAATCAGCCTGTAGAATTAAAAAAATTCCATGCCATGTGTGTTTTTCTCATTTTTATTTTTTGTAAAAATAATGATTCAGAAATAAATTGTAAGATTTTAAAATAGGGAAGAGAGTTACTTTACTATCACCCTGTATTCATTTCTAGCAATAATGATTCAGAAATAAATCATAAGATTTTTTTAAATTATAACGCGAGTTACTTTATAATCATCCTGTAGTATATAATCATATTCTGAGTGAAATTTGGATAATGGAATTATTGTCGTTTCTTGTAGAACTCGAGACATAGATAGTAATATCATCGATTTAAATGATGAAAGATATGCCGGTTAAATGATTCTTCAAAACACTATTACTCAAACCCTTTACTTTTCCCCCTTCTAGCTTCTGAATGCATAAAGCATAAATACCAACAATATTTAGCCCCGTCGGCTGGAAATTTAGACAACACCAACTGCTCCTCTGCAGATGGTTAATACCCTCTCATTGGGGCCACCTATTGACCGTGGATGGCGATCTCAGATGCTTAAGAATGGAATCCTAGTTGCTGAGTTGTCCATTACCTGCAACACTCCACTTTGGCCCTTACTTAGCCCTAGAACGTAGATATTTGTCGTAACCTTATTGCCTTCATGATAAACCCTAACCCTTTTTATCATATACGTGCTATAAGACAGTGGATGGGGTCTTAGTGTTCTGGGTATGATGTTAAACAGCATCTAATGGTCAAATTCCAATTTTGGAGCTCTAGGGAGTATGAAGAAGGCGGTGTCCTAGGTATAACGTTAAACTCTAATGATGAGGTTTCAATTCTGGAGCTTCATCACCATTACTTTGACCAGGAGTGGTAGTACCTGCTGTCCAATCTCTGGGTTAAATAGAAAAAAGTGTTTAAAAAATTGAGTACCCATCTAGAATAAATAATACAAAACGTCTTTGGCATAAGATAACCCAACAAGGGTTGACATGACGTAAAAACCAACCAACCAATCGACCTAATTTAAGTTGGTACTTTATATACATTTTTAAACAAAAAGCTTAGTGAAAATTATTTGATAACATATTGATATTAACAGCAACTATTTTGACATGACTGTGTAGTCATTTACAAAGCTTAATTTAGCTTGGTACATATCTAGAAGTATAACGTACCCAGGGAGAACCAAACTCACTACTAATTCGCCTATTAGTTATCAAAACTAATTTACTAACCATTAATCCACAGGGACGCACGGACAGACAATACATAGTATTGGACGAAAACAAAATAAGATAGTGAAAAAACTTAAACATCTTTTATTATTGTCACAAATGTTAATGAAATTTCAGTGACTTAGATCCCGGATTGCCATAACTTATAGATAAAGTGGTTATTTTCTTGATTATTTCGGTCAAAATGTCATTAGTTGTAGCAAAAAAGTCATTAGTAAAGGACTTATCTCAAATTAAGATATCAAATAAAACAAAATTGTGTTTTCTACGAAATTCATAACCAATAGACACAGTATCACTAACCGTACATTATATTTTTATACAGTGTGTCCCATAAAATACTGACACATGAAACATAATCATCTTGTCTTTTGAGTCATAAAACTTAGTCCAAGGAAATATATTTTTAGCTATTTGCGAAACATGTAATCTTTGAGATTGCCTCCATTTTCACAGATACAAATTTGCACCTTAATTTGAGTACTTTTCATAATTCTTCTCAAGGTTTTTAATTTCCAATCCTCTTATCTCTTTACGAATATTACGTTTCAGCTGTAAGTAATAACACTTAAAAAAGATGTCAGACAGAAAACTCGAAAAGGCGAATAGGGAGGCCATTTGAATTCTGAATTTCTTGAAATTATTCTGCCACCAAAAAGTTCTTATGTTAAAATTACACAACTCTAAGCTGAATAGAAAAATATATATTGCTTCAATTTGTAACTTGATATTTTCAATGTAATTATAATATTCAAAATGATACAAATAAATTAAAAACAAGAATGTTATGATTTTGAAATTTTTTTTCAGTATTTTGAAGGCCACCTTATATTTCACTCAGCTAAGTAGAGCATAAGTCAAAATAGATTGATCTATTTAGGTTAGATCAATATTTCAATTGGAGTGTACAAACCTATCATACAGAGACAGATTTGATTATTGGGATGAGGGTTAGCTTTTTAACAGAATTTGGATATTACTATTTTGCTTCCGCTTCTAAAATCTGGTCTTTATGTTTTCAGAAAAAAAAGGTAGTGTAAAATTCTGTTTTTAATCACCTTTCTTGTCAGCAGGTGGTGTTGCTAATTGCTGCTAGTCTATAGGATTAGTACCAAGAGCTCAACTGTTTTCATCGACACTACTTTGGAGTGTGTGGTTTGTATTAAAAAATGCTTCTCTACATTTCTCTGACTGTATTTAGTTTGTAAAGTCCCGTTTCCCCCCCTCTCTCTCTCTCTCTCTCTCTCTCTCTCTATATATATATATATATATATATATATATATATATATATATATATATATTTATATATATATATTAATATATATATATATTTATATATATATATATATATTTAAATATATATATATATATGTGTGTGTGTGTGCGTGCGTGTGCATTTGTGTGTGCGTGTGAGTGTGAGTGTGTGTGTGTCTGTGTATTTGGACATCATTCTTTCATTTATACATGTAGAATTAAACAGAAAACACGTCTCCTGTTTAATTTTATTAACGGTCTGTATTACACTGTGGGTGGGTTTTTATATTTGGATGGAATCCGTGGATTAGTCCACTAAAGTTTTTATTCCGAAGTACTTTCTGCACTTTGAAGTGCTATCATCACAGTGGTGTGTTTGTGTTCCAGTTAGTAGTATTGATAGTAACAACTCGTTTAAATTATATTAAGGGGCGTGGAGGTTGGAAGGAGGAGAATTGGTAGGAAACATGTTATAGGCATTTTAAAATGTAACTACTGCATTCAAATTAATCTTATTTAAGGATGATTTGTATTTTGATGTATAAAGCTTCTAGTATTTGGAGTTTTTTTTTTTTTTCTTTGAGCAAAATGTGTGTATTTTCCGTTACGAGTTTTTGGTAATTAGAGTGGGGGCATGCATGTGATTTTAGATGTTGTGAAATGGAGCTACTTTCATTAGATACTTTCATTTTTGGGGAGACAGCAATCTCCTAAGGGCATTTAAATTTGTATACTCCATTAGTCTCATTAAGGCGACTTGTCTTGGGAGATGAGTTGTTGCGGATAACAAGGTTAGTGGTTTTAAATTTGGTATAATAAATAATTAATTTTAACTTATTTCGGGCGTAGCTGAAGTAACGTTTTTCCGAATTATTTTTTTACTGCTATATCATCAAGTTTGTAATTACTGTGCATCTGATTACGATAATAAATTATGTTATTTAAAGAAGTATTTGCTTTAGTATTTTTTATCTTGAAGTTAAATTGCATAACTAAATTAAATTGTAAGTTACCTTGTGGGTAAATAGTAGAACCGACTGGGTTAAGCAACCTGTGTATAAGAAGGAAAACTCTGAATTAAAACCCGTTAAACTCCGCTTAAGAAATTGACCTTATTTCAAATCCTTATCGTACTGAACGGTTGGTAAATATATATTTCCGTTAATGTTCACTAATATTCAACCAAGAACTAGGCGGAAGAGTTTTCCCGAAAAAGTTCCCCGCATTGATGTAATTGATCTGTAAGAGAACAATTTTTAATTAGCTAACTCTCTTTCATACTAAGAAAAGTCGAGAAATGTGAATATCAAAGGAACACATCAGAATAGAGCGCAAGCCCCAAACACAACCTTCTTTGCAGAGGTGAAAGTATCTGGCGATTAGAATTATCATTTCTATGTATGAATTATTATTTTATTAATTATATTAATATTCTTGTTCCTTAATCTTCCGACCGTTATTATATTGCAACTAAATTTCGTAAAAATGAACCGTTCAAATCGTCCCGGATGAAATGCAAAAATGTAAATCCTGATTTTCTGATGATGCTTATCTGCCGACCTCTGATTTCTCATGAGTGTCGTCACTTCAGGATAAAAATGGACCATTCTGTTTTCAAGAAAGAAAGGGAAGAACATGCTACACTGAAAAATATAAAAAGAAAAAAGAAGGAGCGTGGGGGTAAGAGAGAGAGAGAGAGGGTGTGAGAGCGCGAAAACAATAACGCTAATATGTTTCAATCGGACATAGAGAGGGAAAGAGAGAGAGAGAGAGAGAGAGAGAGAGAGAGAGAAGAGAGAGAGACAGACAGACAGACAGAGAGACAGACAGACAGAGAGACAGACAGAGAGACAGAGACAGAGACAGAGATAATAATTTGCTCACAGCTAGGTTCTTGTATTCTTATATAATACTATTAATTTTCTAACAATTCATTTGACGTCCGCTACTTTAATTATAAATCTAAGAAAATAGAAATCAATTTAATGTGGGTTTATTGGACGTTACCAGATTTACTACTTTCTAAAGTAGTAAGTACAAATCTCGGTCAACCGCTGCCATGATATTTGTAGTTGCATAGATTTTGCTTCTGTCGGTATAAATAATATTGAAGGTCTCATATATAGTGCCATTTATATGACTTCAATTACGTGAGAGGATACCCTGTGTCTCAATGTGATAATTACAGATAATAACTTTTGGAGTTTTGATGCGACCTTACTAACTCATGATAATAATAATTCATTTTATATAAAATGATCGTTAAGCACCGAATACAAATGAGATTTTCTGCTCATACAGTTTTTTCCTCAATACACAACAAGAGAGAATCAATCCTATCCTGTAATTTTTTCCCTTGAGAGCCTAAAGATTAAAGCAGTTGGAACGTGATTGCTGTACAGACTATGAAAAACTGTTACAAAAATATTCAATTTTACTTAGAAATAATCCTTTTAACTCTTTGCCTACCCTAAACCGCTTACAACGGCTATCTCGCCACTGCGATCATACCGTAAACCACTTGCAACGTCTTTTGCAAGTGCCACTTATTTACACTGAAAAATCATTACGGGAACACCTCTTCCGTCCTTTGTTGTTTTTTTGCGTGAACCACCCCTGAGATTGGTAGTTGATCTTTTTGCAATCGGGAACCAGTTGAATGGAATAATTTGGTACACCCGTGGGGAAAAATTGGTAGACAAAGATTTAAAATGAGGAGAGGCTGAAAAATTCTCTGCCTTATTTAGAAGGGCATATTAGAGTGATTTTTACGCCGTTAAAATAAACCAAAATCAAAAGCCGAAAATTCATATACGAATAGAAGCAACGGTGCTCAGAAGGAAACAAGAACAATTACCTATGATTAATAGACCAAAAAATCCTGAATGAACTTAAAACAAAAGGGTGGATTCTAGTGTTTGCATTTATAGAATACTACATATCTTACGGTCTAATAGAACAATCTTGAATAAATGGCTATGTTCCTGATTACAGTATATGAGAATCTAAAAGAAAAATGAAACTAAAAATAACTCCAATAATACAATCACTAAATAAACACGAGAAGAAGAATTTTTCACGGAGACCTTCTTTACCCATTTAATTTTTCGTCAGATTAAAACTTAATAGCATCCTCTGAAATTACAATGGATAATATCAGTCTATAAAATCCCATAAAATCTCCTGATAAAGCATTAATTTTTAAACTTTCTTAGTTTGATACAAGGTCACATATATCTGAGAAGAGGCTGGATACTTTGTATTATTTGTATTATTGTCCTCATCTTCATTGTTATCTATACAATGTTTTGGCCGATGTGGCCTGCGGTCTTCTTCAAGTGTTTCTTGTTGGACTCTGAAACCTTCTCGAACTTGGGAACCATATCTTTGAACTCAAGAACGTTCTTGTCGAACGAGTCTTCATGATGAACTGAATGAGAACAGTGCACCCCAGTAGATCGAAGAAAGGGTTCGATTCGATGTTCCGTGAAGACTCCCGATTACGACATGAAGGCTCCCGAGTTCGAAGAGATGATTCCCCAGTTTAAAAAAGGTCCCAAGTCCAAATAGAATGACTTAAAGAAGGCCGGAGGGTATATCGGCCGAAACGTTGTGTAGATAACAATGAAGATGAAAACAATAGTTTGAATAATCCAAATAAAAAAGGGTCAGAAATATAATAGACACAAAACAGATCTTACTAAAACTGATCTGCAAGTTTTATTCGTTTACTTATCACACCAAAGTAAACGTAGCATAGATCCGGCAAAATGTCACAGGTCTGGGGAACCATAGTGAGCTTCGAATTCATTACTCTGTTGTAACTGACCTGGGAAACATATCTTGTTAACTACTACTACTGAATAGCGAATTCGGTCCTCGCTTGGTGCCCCGCACTTGCAACCTAGATTCACATTCTATTCGTTGCAAACAGGTTGGGTTAATACCTACGTTGCTAACTATTACGACAGGACGGGGTAAACACAACCAATATAGATAGATGTTATGTATCTATACAAAAATTATTTTAAAACATTATTAGAACTTTTCCTACAAATAATCAGGAAGTCTTGTTTGATCTAAAAAATTTCCAATGCCTTTGAAACATCAAGAGGATTATCTGAAATGCCTCTTGAAATTTAAAATTTCTTGTCGATGATTATATCCTGAATAAAAAAAAAAACACCAACTTTTGCCATGATTTAAACTATGAAAAATGCAGGAATTTCATGTTGGAATCTGAATTTTAGTTCTATGCAGCTTAATCCTCTCCTGATTTCCATCCTGAATATGTGCCTAAATCGTAACAGAAATATTCTTATTATAATGGAGATTCAGTGTTTGTCTCTCTAACTGAAATTTCGTCACTGTTTACCTCATAATTCCCCACAGGAAGTGCGTAACTCCCTCGCTGTCTGGTGATACCGACAATAGGCCATTCCGTCGACTTTAATTTTAAGGGCCGGTTTAGCTCAATCGGTAAAGCGTCAAAAACAATCTTTTTGGTCTAGTGCTAATGAAAAGGGAATAGCCTCCCTTGCTGTCTGGCCGATACCGACATTCGGCCACCACTAGACGATCAATGAGTTCTTAATTATAATCAACATCATTAATACATAAATCTTAATTATTAACCATGTCTCTATCAAAATCTCAGTTACATTTGCCTCAAAACAGCCCATATTATTAGTGCGTTTAAAACCCTCCAATGTGTATTATATATCCATAAGAAATGAAGATTTATATTATATATGGTGTGGTTAATTTGCATACTGGCTTTAACAAAATCGAGTTTAATCAATAAGTAAAGTAAGTCGTCGGGGCTGCCTAATGTCGGTATCAGCCAGTCAGCGAGGGAGTCTATACCCTTTTCAATAGCGCTAGACCAAGAAGATTGTTTTAGCATCTGAGGTGGAGCACCACACCTACCATCGGCTCCTTACTTTACCGCACATATCCCTGTGCTACTCATACGCTGAGTTGGCGAGGACCGGTATCGAACTAGGAACCTCGTGGTTTCTACCCGATCGCTCTAACGACTGAGCTAACCCGGCCCCTTAATTGATGTTATTTATCTCTAATATCATTGTTTTATTCTCCAATGTATCAAAATCAATCCTATAAATGATTTTATATAGAAACAAATTGATATATGATTAAAATAAGTATAACATGTTTTATATGCGTTCTTATTTAACTTCGTTAGTCTTTCTTTTTGTAATGTATTTCATTACAGTAAAACTTAAATACTTACGCCAGGATGAAGGCGGATATTCTTGCTAGTTTAACTAACCAGCTCAATAATTATGACGGTATTTAACGGGAAATCGACGTACAAGTAGCCCAGTAAACTGAAGTGTATGCAATCAAGAAAGAGGAAATGGAAGAAAATACCTGAAAAGAATTACTCAGACGAACAGGTCTTCGGGAATCAAAACCTACAACAACAAAAGAAAAACAGGACAAAACAGACAAACAGACAAACAAACAAATTAATCCAAGAAACTCATACATGGACCTTTAGATCTGATATATCTGGGATTTTTCTTAAATTGGACGTGACAAAAACTGAGAAAACTGGACCAAGGAACGAATAAATTGATGAATAAGCATTCTAAGGTTGCTCTTGATAGACCTTCTGTGAAAAGAAAAGATGGAAGAAGAGTCATTAGTGTTTGAGTATGTTGCTGTTGTGTAGAAAGAAATTGAGGACTCGACGTGGTAAATTAATGAACGACCCGGATTTGGTGTTTGATGAGAAGAAAAATGTGACAGTAGAAAAATTCAAAGCAATAAACTTACATAAAAACAAAAAATATCAATTGATTCAATATACAAAAATAAATTGCATAATATAATGTTACATAATAATAGACACCTCGTCACGATCATGTCATATTAAAGAAGGGGGTTGAATCTCTATTAATAACAGGAATTTCAAGAAATAATATCATTAAGGCTAAAATAGATGAGATAGTAAATGTTAACATCACTAGTATCTCTGTCGGCTGGGGCTTTAAATACACCGACTGTACCTCTGCAGGGGGATTAGACCCCACCCCCAACGGGGCCAAATTTTGGCCGTGGGTGGTGACTCGTGATACTTACAGATGTAACCCTAGTGGCTGAGCAGTCCATAATATACCTCAGTCCACTCCGATCAATTGGCTAGTCACGTCAAGCCCTAGCACCTAAATGATTGTCCCAACCCTATTGTTCTTATGGCAACCCCCAAACCTTTTTATTATATATCTGCTAGAAGGTGGTGGCTAAGGGTCTTCGTATGCTGGGTATGGCGTTAAATGCTATCTGATGGTGAGGTTCCAGTTCTGGAGGTCTGGGGAATGTGGAGAATCCCTTCACCATTGTTCCCTGAACCACTCTGATCCGGAGTGGTAGTAACTTTTAGGGTTCCATATATGGGTTAAATAGAAATTCGTTTATAAAATTCGCAACAAATCTTTCAAAACGTTGACGGCATTAAATGACCTACCAATGTTGATATGCCGTAAAACAAATCAAAACAAAACAAAAATCACTAGTCTAGTAACATAACTTGATCGGGTGGGTGCCACCAATTTAGTGTATCTTGGACACAAATAGCCTAGCGGAACCCATCTATTCAAAGTTACCGTTCTCCTAGACCTGTTACCATACCAAAGTTAAAGTAACCAGGCTGCCCTACTATTTAATCATAGCTGGGTGGAGATTAGTTGGATCCATGCCCAAGGGCATGAATGCTTATGTGAAAGGCAAACAAGCATTTGAATTTCGGTAGCCAAGTCCTCTACCTACGATGGTAATCGTTAATAGTGACTCCAGTAAATGAAGACTTTACAATAAAAGTGACGTGACGTGTAATGGACATAATCATAGGAAATGGACACGCTGAGACGAGTTCTAATACCAGACTCGGCTGTTTGCATCTCAACATAGCACTAATACCCATGGGAAAGGTACGAATCCAATTATTCTCCCTCCAGCTATGGGTAAATAGTAAAAAAAAGACTGGGCTGTTTACCCTTGGTTAAGCATCCTGTCTAGGAGAAGGAACATTATGAATTCAAACCAGTTAAAGTCTGCTTAAGAAATTGACCTTGTCTCGCATCTTGCTCGTGCGGAGGGGTTGGTATATATATATATATATATATATATATATATATATATATATATACTTGCTGCGTAAAATATCAAAACGCAAGAACTTCTTTTGACTAATTAACCCATGATTTTCTCAACCCTATTGCCCTTATGGCAAAACCCCAACACTTTTTTTATCATATAAGTGCTAGAAGGCAATGGCTAGGGGTCTTAATGTCCTGGATATAACGTTAAATTCTATCTGAGCTGGGGAAAATGGAGTACACCTCATCACCCAGGTCTACTCTGGTCCGGAATAGTAGTATCTGTTAGGGTCCTATCAATAGGTTAAATAGAAAAAAATGTGTTTAAAAATGATTTTTAAAAGAATGATTACTCATTCAGAATGAATAAAACAATGTCTAATGTATAAAATATCCCGAGAAGGGTTGACATGCCGTAAAATCCAACCAACCAATCAACCAATCTAATTAACCAGCAAGATATTTTCAAAGCAAACAACCTCGTCTAGGATTTGAACTCGGGTGGACGAGTCCATTTCCTACAACTCTAACCATTATGCGACGCGCCTCCACTTATGCAGCAAATATACGATAACCCAAAACGGAAAATCTAAAATATCTAGGTGAAAAAGAATGTTCTAAGTGCATATAGACTTAATAATTTTCAGTTTTGTTAATTTGTGTTTTGGCGGGATTTTGTATATATAGCTCTTTGCAGTATTGTATTTACTGGAAACTTCTTTGGCGAGAAATCTCCTCATGTCTTTTTTTTTTTTTTATACATGGGGTCTTTCTAATTACGTCATAAATAGACTAATCTTTCCAGTTTTTTCCAGAAAGAAAATTAGTATTTAATGAGTTTCTGCTGCGCAAAGATTATAACCTCGTCAGCTAGGGTGGGTGGGGGACGTGATTTTCTTTAGATTCCATGCATCACAGAAAAAAAAGTATTGTTTCTCGTCATTTTGTTTTGACTTTTCATATTTCTCTGGAAGTTTTTTTTTCATTTCCAATTTAGTAAATTGATACCATCCTCTCTCTCTCTCTCATATATATATATATATATATATATATATATATATATATATATATATATATGTGTGTGTGTGTGTGTGTGTGTGTGTGTTTGTGTGTGTGAATAATGCGTTTAAGTTATCGTGTGTTTTTATCGATCTTTTATGCTCCTTGATGCGTTGTGTGAGACATAGCATTTGTTGCAGTTATTTCAAGGGGTGGTATAGATGCCGGCGCTAGGGGTATCGGAGGTGTTGGGAGCATCTGTGTGTGTGGAGGATTTGGTGATATATATATATCATCTATGTTTCTCTTATACATATTTTTGGCAACCTCTCCAACTAGTTGGATGTGACACATGATCAATTTCTTAAGCGGAGTTTAACGGGTTTGAATTCAGATTTTTCCTGCTCCTAGACTGGTTGCCTAAATAAGTAGAGTTGTCGGGGTGGCCTAAAGCGCTGAACGAAGGAGATTATTTCAGCGTCTGAGGTGGAGCGCTACAACTACCCTCAGCTCCTTACGTTGCCGCATAGATAACTGTGCTACTCATACGCTGAGTTGACGATGGTCGGTTTCGAACCAGGAACCTAGTGTTTCCTAGCCGGTCCCTCTATCGACTGAGCTAAACCGAAGAGACTAGTATGCCCAACTATTTACCCATAGCTGGAGAGTGAAAGATGGATTCATACCATTCTCAAGTGCTTTGCAATCAGCCTCATCCTGGATTTGAACTCTTCTCACCGTGTCCATTTCCTACGACGGTAACCATTACACCACGCCCCTCCTATAGAATATTCTCTGCTTCATATTTTGTTTATTTTCGGATTCATCTTTTTACCTTTTTTTTTTCTTTTCTTTCTTTCGATCAGATGTCTAGAGTATGACACTAAACTGCATCTGATGGTGATGTTCCAATTCTGGAGTTCTGGGGAGTGGGGAGTAACCCTACATTGTCATTAATCCCAGGTTTATTATGACTCTAAGTGGTAGTAGCCGGTAGGGTTCAATCTATACAAATACTTATGCAAAAAATCATTTGATAGCTTATAACTGTATGTATACTATTTGTATTAAGAATAGTTAATTTAAGCTATAATTGTTTACAAAGGATTATTATTATCACTAGCAAAATGAAAAACGCCCTCTAGGCGACGTAAAATAAATATTCGGTGTTGAAAATTTAATATCAGAGAGTTTGTATCATAAGTAAAGTAAAATCATCAAATTTATTAAAGGAGTAAAAAATAAAATAAATTTATTAAAGGAGTAAAAAATAAAAAAATTGAAATGGAAACTTAGTTCTGATAACTTTAAATATATGGGTAATTCCATGTCAAATTATCAGGGCCATGTCACCCACCCCCTTCAATTTTTCTGAAATTTTGTACAGGTGTAGAGTAGGTTAAAATTAGACAATCCCCCAAATTTGAGCTTCCAATTTGAAATATTCGCCGAGTTATATCGATTTTAATCTCGAAAAATTTTAGGGGGGGGCAAGAAAAATGGCGACATTTTGTAATCTATTTTTGTCTATAAAATGTGTTCTATTCAGTTGGTTTAACGGTGCAAAAATGAAAACATTGTGTTTCAATCATAATTTCCATTATTCCCTTAAGCTGAAAAAAAATTTCTATGATTATTAGGCGTTTGTTTAAGGTTTCTTCTTTCTAATGGAGAAAAATTTTTTCAAGATAATATTAATTCGTTTGCAAGTTTCATTGTGTTAAATATAGGGGGATAAATTTCACAGGGAAAATTCGTGGTACAAAGGATATTGTTATCATTTTTGTTACCTTCCAATTTTCAATTCTAAAATGAAATGTGGTGCTGATATTGACGTTTGTATATTGTCAGAATTTCGCAGGCAATACGATTAATACATGGGGAATATATTGTTTGTTTATTATTTTAAATATATCCAACCACCAACATAATCCTGATAATTTCTATCGAACTCTGACAGTTATTTTGCTCCTTATGGTGCTTATTCAATGGCTGTACGTAAAAGTGCCAAATCTTAACTGATGTTGTAACTTCGCTTGTGAGCAAAAACCAAACTTCAGTTTTGGTACAAATAATGTTTAATATATGTAGAATAATAATCTAAAGGAAAAAGAAAATTATATGTAGTGCCACATTGTGATTTTTTCACTTATTGATCTTGCATTGAAAAAAATCAGAAATCATTAATAACGTGAAAAATGTTAATTTTATGCCTATTTTGATAACATTTCTGGATTTTTCAGGCCTAAAAACTTCTATAAACCAAATTTTAGGAGTAGTGGAGCTATAGAACAGATTTTATAGACAAAAATAGATTACAATATGTCGCCATTTTTCTCGCCCCCCACCTCAAATTTTTCGAGTTTAAATCAACATAATTCGGCAAATGTTTAAAATTGGAAGCTCAAATTTGGGGGATTGTCTTATTTTAACTTACTCTACACCTGTACAAAATTTCAGAAAAATTGAAGGGGTGGGTGACAATTTAATTTTTTTTCCTGATGATTTCACATGGAATTGCCCATATATTAAAATTAAAAATAAACTATATATAGATAGATTATACCAGGTATGTATTCATTAAAACTTGTTTAAAAAACCAATGAGGACTGTTTAAAATTGCATGCTCAAATTTTGAGTGTATTCTATTTATGACGATTTTAGGCAGTGTGACGTAAGCAGTGACGTAGTTTTTGTTACATACAAAAACCGGAAGTGAATCTCCATTATTAATAGATTAGATACTTGAAATGATGCAACCTTTTGCAAACAAATGATGATTATTAGATAGAAATGAAACAAATCATCATCATCATCATCATCATCATCATCATCATCATCATGTCGTGCCGAAAGCATGGATTTCAATGACTATCTCTCTCGCCACCTGTCCCTATAGGTCATCGCTCCAGCCAGGCCATCATCCCGACATCTAGTATCCGTACTGAACCGATCAATGTAAGTGTTTGCTGATCGGTCTCCTCTGGTGTTTCCATGTGTAGGTGTCCAGAGAAGTACGTCACTCCTGTGTTCAGCCTTACTTCTCCAGCAATGACCAGCATGTCTTGTTTATCTTACTTGGATCATTTGTGTGATAGGAGGTAAGTGGCCGTGTAGCTGTCTTTTGGTGGGGTGTTGCTTCCAAGATATGTTAAAGACAACATGCAGCATCCGTTTGTATTTCCCATCAAGTCTTTCTTTTTCTACACGTATTTCGTTAAAGTCTAGTAAGACTGACACGGTTACAGTCTGTGAGAAATATCGCATTACTTTATCAGAAATCAGATCATCATGTCGAGGTAGCAGCAAGAATATCCATGACAATATCTAACCAAGCGTCCGTTACACCGGGCAGGTCCTCTGCACAGCATCCAGTATCCGCGTAAAGCTGGTCAATGTAGGTTTTAGCTGACCAGCCTGCACTGGCATTCCAATGTGTTGGTTTCCACAGGAAAACGTCGCTTCTCCGTGTCCGGAATGTCTTGTTTGTCTCACTCAGATGAATTGTGTTATAGGAGGCAAGTGACCATATAGCTGCTTTCTTGTGGGGTGTCTTTTCCACGACTTCTTTAAGATCCCACGTAGTATTCTTGTGCAGCTACCATCTACATTCTCTAGGCGTTTTGTTAGAGTCCATGTAATGGAACCATACGGTAGCACTGATACATCTACAGCCTGGAAGAATTGTCACTAATTCCCAAGAAACAACTTTATATATATATATATATATATATATATAATATATATTTATTGATTATTCTTACCTGTATGATAGGATAGTTCACCATTTATTGACCTCAGAACTCATTCTATTCAAATAGATAAGTAATGTTGGCAGAGTGACATATTGTTGGTATCAGTCGAAGAGCGAGGAAGTATATACCCTTTTCGCTAGCGCTAGACCAGAGAGCAACAGCTACTGTCACCTCTCCACTTTACCGTACAGATCAGATTACTCACTGTGCTACTCATGCGCCGAATTGGCAGGGACCGGTATCGAACCAGGCACCTTGTGATTCCTACCGACTCAGATAAATCCTTCTGCTAAATTATAACGAACTTTGAATATATGTATTTCTTTGTTGTTTTTCTCAAAGCGTTGTGTTCATTACATGTTGAGCGTGTCTGTGAGAAAAGCAAAATAATTGGTGTACTTTGGTGTCGATCGATTCTCTTCAAGATGCATTCATTTATCTACTCCTGGGTGTGATTCCATATTCGAGAAATAAATATTCATAAATAGAAACAGGACACAGAGATCAAATAGGAAGAAGCCTTATGTAAAGAATTTACTTCTTTATATTTGCCGTCCGCCTTCAATTTAAAATGAAAACGAATGTTTGGGCATTGAATTGACTGCCAAATACGCCAATTGCTTTTTTTGTTGTTGTTTTGTTTTGTTTCTCTTGACTTTTCATACTTATCTTTATTTGAATCTTTCTTTTTGTGAATTCTTTCTTAATTTTCCTGTTTTCTTGTAAATCCCTTTCGTCAATTATTCACCTTATTTTACTTTTCTTTTTTTTCCCATTGTGTGGCCTAATCACAGTTCCATTAACCCGTTACGGCTTTCAATGGAAATGTTTCTCTGAGCTCGCATTTCGTTTATCTTTCCTATGTCTTTATTCTTTTTCCAATTCACATTTTGTTATTTGGTCTCTCATCTATTCTGTGAGTTTTTTTACTTCCCCACTGTCCTTCTTTGAGACATCTAGTTTTACTATATCCACACAAAGTTGATATGCTAACAAAATGATATGTACATATTTATATGTACATATATATGTATTTTAATTAATGAAAAAAATACTTTATTTTATTGAGTGAAAGAATACATTGATCAAATGTAAGGTATTTTGTGATCTTTAAGTACTCGTTTAAAAGTCTGCGAGCCTCTTCTATGTATATATATATATATATATATATATATATATATATATATATATATATATATATATATATATATTATATATATATAAATTTAATATACCAAGCGTGTTGGTAAATCCTTGTGGTGAGAAAAAAAACAGCAAATAGTTTGATTGTAAAAATATACTACCAAACATCAACCGGGGAGAAAATTTTTTGGGAAAAAGAAAAGACCAAGATAGTCGTACCAACAAACGTAATCTATTGGTACAGTATTTGCCAAAGAAAAAACAATTTATATGTATATATATATGTATATAAGATATAATATATATATATATATATATATATATTCATATAACCGCTAGGAGAATAAGCTAATAAGTAAAAAGTGCTCAATACCTAAGTAGAGCAAATAATAAAGATAAATCTAATGAGTCAGACGAACCTAATATTAATTTCACTTAATGCTCTTCAGGGCTAAGATCGGGGCTATATATATATATATATATATATATATATATATAATATATATATATATATATAATATATTATAATATATGTTGAAAAGATAAATAAATAAAGGAAAGAAAATAAATAAAAAGATAAATAAATAAATAAAGATAAATAATTAAAGGAAAGAAAAGATAAATAATTAAAGAAAAGAAAAGATAAATAAATAAATAAAAGAACATTCGTATTTAAAATAATGATAAACAGAATACAATGTGTACATGGACAAACGTATTGGCATTTCATTAAACCATTTTAATCCATTCAACATTTTCTTCCCTTTATTCTTTCAACATATTGTCGGATTCATTTCTATTTTTCAACTTACATGTAAGTATATATATATATATATATATATATATATATATATATATATATATATATATAACTGAATTTATTTAATGCTAATTTATATATACTTTTGGAGTTCTGTTATCTAACATGCTGATTCCTTCTTTATATATATCGCTTGTCCATGGTTCCTGGAACTCGTATCGATTGAACAAACTGATCAGCACAGCAAAAATAAATTGCTACCTTATCGATAGAGACTGTTGACTAAACATAGATGATTGGATTACAATGCCACTTAGATGAAAGAAAATTACAAGACAACAGAATCAACTGTACAATGTTTGTAAATATTTATTTTTTTCAATTTACCTTAGTAATGACATATTCATGCATTATTTGGTTTTAGCCTTTTGCTTCCGACCAGATACTTGCAGAAATATCCTAAGAATAATATGCGAAGGTAAATAGTTATTAAATTACTGACTTTACTTAGTAGACCCAACGAATATAGGACTTTAATGTATTTGAAATTTACAGCAATTTACATTTAATAACTATAATAACACAGTCACAGGAACTAAGATTTTAGTCATCTTAAACAAGTCTTCAATGGTAGTATATAGAAGACGTCCATATACCATTTTGAGAGAGCGGGTTTCAATGGCATTTCTTTTTAAATGATTTTTTTTTTAAATGATGGTATTTTTATATAACTATTCTCGTGTTGTATGTTTACGTGAATGCGTTTTTTCATATACTTGTGCGTATGTTGTCATGCGCGTGTCCATGAAAATGACCAACACGCATTTTCATGGACACGCGCATGACAACATACGCACAAGTACAAGAAAAACCGCATACACGTAAGCATACAACACGAGAATACAGTTATATAAAAAATACCATCATTTTCAAAAAAAAAAAAATTCATTTAAAAAGAAATGCTATAACTAGACTGCTTCAGTTCCAGTGATCTTTTGAAAAAGAGATATTATCTCGAAAATTCAAGAATTAAATACAGGTTAACACACAACATCATTGTTATCGTATTATTATTTTTTTTCTTTGCACCTGCATTGTGATAGCCTTCTAAATCAACCTCCTAATCAATATATATATATATATATATATATATATATATATTATATTATATATATATATATATATATATGGTACCTTCTTACATAGTCTTTGTACAATACAATGGGTACTGTCTCCATTTTGGCTATGCGCCCTTCTGTGACACAGAGTATATCAAATATTTAATCATTAGTTACACAAGCTACAGGAACCCAAGAATAAACAATACCTGTTGCGTCATATAGGATAAAGGAAATTTGATTTCATAATATTGCGTATCAAGTAAGATTAGGTGTTACTTTCCTCTTCATCCCTCTGAATAATCGAAATATCATCGACTAAATCTTGATGCCTACTCCCGAACTCGGACCCCTGAACTCATCCTATCTCTCTCCCTGTTGATCCTTTTTCTAACATTTTCAGGCATACAGTATTGTTCCTAAAGAAGTTAATAATTCTAAATACTAAATGAAAGATACCAGAATTTTATTATTTATAATGCAATAGTATACAATAAAAACTATATTGTCAGTTATGATTGATCACCAGTCACTACAGCTTTAAAATTCTGTAGGTATCAATATGAATGTATAGCAAGTCAAGAATAAGTAACTTATATAAATTCATGTAATTTTATTCCGGTTAAGGTGTGAACATTTTAATTCTAGTCACAGATTTTCAATGGTACATTTTGGTAATAAATACTGACTAATGATTATCTGTTTTTTGATATATATATACTATCCATTTATGGTGTAATTATTAGAATCATAGGAATTGGACTCCTCGACCTGAGTTCAAATCCTGGACGAGGCTGTTTGTATTTCAAATAGCGCAAATACACTGCAGCTATGGATAAATATTAGGACATACCGAGCTCTTTAATCATGGCTTGGTAACCAGTCTAGGAGAAAAAAATCAAACTTCGTAAACCGCGCTGAAGTAATTGACTGTGTGTCACATCCTACTCATGCGGAGGGGTTGATATATATTATATAATAATATATATATATATATATATTTTAAAGGTACACGGTGATAACCTAAATAAATAAACTAACTTTTTTAAAATGAAACTTTTAAATAAATTTGGTCTACTAACGTATTGGGCACTTTATATTCGTTATATCGCTGCCTTATCATTGTGAAACTTAAATCATCTAACCACTGTGACCATTTTCACCGGTAAGTCACCTTTTCCACAAATACCATATATATATATATATGTGTGTGTGTGTGTGTGTGTGTGTGTGTGTGGTAAAAGAATAGAGGGAAAATGTGGACAAAAGAACATATATATATATATTATTATATAATAATGATTGGAAGGCAATTACAATGCGTATAAAATAAAAACAAAAATATGTTTTTTGTCTTATCGATTTCAAAGTAAACTTTATCTTCAGAGACAGTTTTCAGAAATGAACGCGTTTCTTTTCTTTTTTGTGTCGTCATATTTTTTCTTTCTTTTTTCTCCTCTTCTCTTTTTTTCCTTTTTTTCTTTTTCTTTATGTTATAAACACCCGTCTCGTGGCCTTCTTTTTTTAAGCCCCGCGGAAGGTCGTGGTATTATTAGTAATAGCCGTTGCACATTCAATTTCAATTTTAATTTTGTTCTTTTTTTCTTTTTTTTTCCTCTTCCTCCTTCCTTCTTTTTCTTTTATATTCTCTTATGAATGAATGTAGTCTCTTACTTTTGAAATATCTGTTGAGAATGAGTTTTAATTTTTTGTATGTATATGTATCTAATCTTGTCCGGTTAATTTCCGGTGAATATTGCTACATAGTAACTATCTTTAATTCAAAATAAAAACGGTCAAATAGAAGAATTTATTTACTTAGCTTTTTTTTCAGTTGTAAAATAAAATAAAATGTATTAATTTAATTAGATAAATCAGTAGATAAATAAATAAAAAGATTATCTTTAATTATATATTAGAAGGATTGATGAATAATTTTAGAAAACTATATTATATGGGTATTTAAAAAAAATTCAAATAGATTAAATGTTTTAAATTAAATATTTAAATTACAAAAGACATAGTGTTTTTTTTTATATTAACAGCTCAAGACTGATCGTAAACTTAAGAGGGTATTATGGTTTAAAGAATTTACATCATGTAAAGATAAATACAATTATTGTAGGTGTATTATAATATTTAAACTTGTTACCATAAAAGTGTTCACCTTGAACTTATTCCTCTTGGAAATAAAGTAAAATATGAACTCAGTTAACTAGTGAAGGGGTTAGTTTGTGATATCTTAAATTTAAAAAGGGATATCTAAACCCTCTTTATGAATAGCCTTGCGTATTTCCTTTGTGATTGTCTCGCTGAAATGTGGTAGTTTTAGGAAACAGGTGTTAGAGTGTGTGTGTAGTGTCCGTGTTTTTCTATTATTTAAATGGCGTATGTATGAAGCTGGGTAGATATTGTTTCTGAGGGTGTTCATAAAGTGTGCTGTGTGTATGATTTTGTCTATCTCTTCACTACATCTATTGTGTATTCTTTTAATTTCATTTCTAATGTAATTTGTTTTGGAACTGAGTGGAAGTGCTGATTTGAAATGTACAAAGAGATCCTTAGTGGTGTTTTTTTTTTTATAGAAGCTAGTGTAAATTTTGCCTGTTGGTGATATTTTTATTCTAAAATCTAGGAGTGATAAGGAACCAGTGTTATCTGGATGTTCTATTTGGAATTGAATGTGATTATCTATATTATGGAATTTCTCGGCTATGGCATTGGCTTCTTCTTTGGATGAGGTTAACATTAGTATATCGTCAATATACCTGGTGAAGAAAATGCATGATGTGGCAGATGGTGAGTGCTCGTCTTTGTAGTTTATCCATGTATGAAATATCCAGTATGCCTGAGATACTGGATCCCATAGGTAATTTGTTTGTATGTATGTCCACTATAATGGATAGTAGCTGGTGTATATCTGCTGCAGTTAAATTGTGACGGTATAGGGTTTGAGAGATGATATGTTCTGATATGAGATCAACCGCCGGGTGTACAGGTACTGTGGTGTACAGGGAGACCACATCTAAACTGAATGTGTAATTATTTTGCTTAAGTACTCTAGTATTTAATTGTTGTAGTCTATGGATGACTTCAACGGAGTTTTGAACATGTCCTGGAAAGGTGGAATGTAGAGGTTTCAGTATTTGTGAGAGAAGCCATGATATCTTGTAAAGGGGTCCTTCCAAGCTGGAAATGATTGGTCTGATCTGAAGTATTGTGTCAGTTTTGTGAGTTTTGATGAGGTGGTAGAAAATGGGTAGTTTACTGTTTCTAGTGATGAAGTTATTCTTGTATTTATTATATATATTTCTATGTTTACATATGTCAATCCATGCACTGTTGATTAAGTTTTCGATTTGAGTTGATTGAATGTCTGTTACCTCTGAATAAATGTTGTTATTATTAAGGTGTTCCAGAGCCAATTGGTTATAGGTATTCTGGGAGATGACGTAGAATTCCTTACCTTTATCGGAGGGTAGGTATATAAGTTCCTTATTTTTCAAGGTTGATAGAGTGTGTCGTTGAGTATTAGATACATTTTCATGTGGTGTCATTGTATGTTTATAACATAAAGAAAAAGAAAAAAAAGGAAAAAAAGAGAAGAAGAGGAGAAAAAAGAAAGAAAAAATATAACGACACACACACACAAAAAAAAGAAACGCGTTCCTTTCTGAACACAGTCTCTAAAGATAAAGTTTACTTTGAAATCGATAAGACAAAAAACATATTTTTTTATTCTATACGCATTCTAATTGCATTCAAATGATTATTATATAATAACATACTTAACAATGCTTCAAGCAGATTACCATTTACTATTATATATATATATAATATATATATATATATATATATATATATATATATATATATATATATAATGCCCTTTCTGGTAATAAATAAGGCCTAATAGGTATTCATTTTGAATGTATATATAATGAAACGATTTACCCTTATTATAATATCTGATTCGTTCTAACCACCTTCTTTCTCTTTCAATTCAGAGAGTCACAAAATGCATGAGACATCAGAGTAAGCCTGCAGAGTACTGCACTGAAAACACAGCTATAAAAACAAGAAATGTAGTCCAGGCAATTCAATGAAATTTATTCGTATGATATTTATTGTAAAAAAAAAAAACAGGTAATAACCCAACAAACACTACTGGTTCCTAGTTTGTAAAGGCTCCAATTTTGAACGAGTATATAGTCCACCACGTGTCTCTTGATTCTATTGCTTTTTAATGCGCATGATCCAATGCGAAAATATAAAAAATGTTACTTTCATCTCCCGATATAATGAAACACACACACACACACACACACACACACACACACACACACAAATAGAAAATTCAATGTTCCTGTTCAAAACGAAACCGATTCAGAAAGGATTACTCTTGTCCAACATTGAGATTTACCCCAAGAGATTACTCAAAAGGGCAACCAGGATTCTTTGCAATAAAAATAGCCTAATTATAAAATTAGACAATCAGGTGTGTCTCTGAATCATTCAATGCGGTTGGTTTGTTGGTTGGTTTTATTTTACGGCATGTCAACCCTTTATGCCGAAGACGTTTTTATTTATTCATTCTTGTTTGGCATTACAATTTTTAACAAATCTTTTTCTATTTAACCCATAGGTAGGACCCTAACAGGTACTCCACACTATCCAGCGCTCCGAAATTGGGATTTCATAACTAGATGCAGGTTAACATCATAGCCAGGACTCGGAGATACTTGGCCAGGGTCTTCTAGCACATATATGATAAATAGATTCGGGGGTCTGTCATAAGGACAAGTAGGTCAAGACAAACGAGGGCTATGGCTTGACGTGACCAGCCGGTTGATCGGATGGGACCTCTCAGACAGTTAGTCTAACCTAAGTAAGGTCCAAAGTGGAATATTACAAGTTATGGGCTGCTCAGCCAACAGGCTTCTACTAGGATTCCGTCCTTAAGCCTTATGGATCCCCAACGACAGCCAACATGCGGCATACTACGTCTCTGCAGATGTGCAGACGGCGTATTATACAGCCCCATCCGACAGGGCGGTTTTGCAGTTGTGGTGTCAACGATGGAGCGCATATAGTGTCAGATCAAGTATATCTTTCATCATTCAATTTTTTCTGGTCTTGCGTTGTATACACGTGATACTTCATATTTACATCGTATTTCATGGTCAAAGGTGTTGAGACTTGCTGACAAGGAAAGGGTCAACAGCTAGAGATATCTCCTATCTACAATGCACACGTCCGTTGGTGACATGGCCCTAGTAACACCTCTTCACATGACCATTATTCAGTTCGCTTATGTCGGGCACTAACTTGGCGCATTCAGCTGTATCATCAGCTAGTCGGAGTTCTCTCCCAACGTCGTATATAACTATCTAATCAACAACCTCCAATGTCGATTCACGAGAGCAAACAGCGTGCAGCTCCGTGTCTGCTCTGGTGGGCTTGCATTTTGGCACAAAGATCAGTTTTAACAACATCTCATGCGTTCTGGACCATCGATTAAGTATCAGCTCTGACGTTCTGTAAATTCTATTTGAGTGTTGCATTTTCCGATTATACAGGCTCATTGAAAAGTAACTTCCTATTTTAAATTATTTACCATGCTGCAAGATGAAATCTGACCGGTTGTCAATACTTGGGAAAATATTGAAGATTGTGCCCTTCCACATTTTCCTATTGTTGTTTATGGATGGCTGAATAACCATTTTCTTGGTAGATGGATGGGTAGACGTGGTCTGCATGAGTGGCCGGTCAGAAGCTCTGATTTAGCACCCTGCAAACTTTTTCTGCACCTCTGAAGAGGGGTAGCATGTTGGTTGAAGGAACAAGACTTCTATGCGAAACCGAACGACTTGGGAAGAACTTGAAGTAAGAATACGATAATTTATTTCTGCCATTCCACAAGAGTTCATGGAAAGATCAGTTGATGGGATTCCCGAGCGGCTTGAAAAACTGAATATTACTTGATGTTATGTGCATATTTCTCAAATTCATTTCTTGTAAAAATAATGATTCAGAAATAAATTATAAGATTTTGAAAATAAGGATTTAATTTACAATCCAACTGTAGAAGAAAATCACATAGCTTCACCTCGAAAATCACATAGTTTCACCTCAATGCCTTCTTTTAGCACTTGCATTGCTATCTCTCTCTATATATCTATTCCCCCCCTCTCTCTCTCTCTCTCTGTCTCTCTCTCTCTGCAAGATAATTTGACGATGAATGGAAATTTGCAATGAAGATATAATACAAGAATTGATTATCAAATCTCTGACCTCATGTTGCTATTAACAGTAGAGATATGTTCGAATATTTATTTATATAAAGTCCTTTTCGATTATGCTTAATATTAGTAGACTATATCATAGCGCGGAGTAATAACATTCATTAATATGACATAAAACTAACCAGATTACCAAGAATTTTATTCGCTTTATTAGATATCTCAAACAAAATTAAAATCAAATACATAATGCAAGATATCTACAGATTATTATTTTCACAGATATTTTGTTTTATTTCATGCAGGCTTGTTATAATTATGTACACGACTGGAATCCATGGACATTTTATGAGTTAATTGTTATTAGAATCTTAGAAGAGAATATGAAAATATATTAAATTAATTTTTAAAATTTAAACAAGAAAAAAACTATAAAGTGTTGATATCTATAAACTTTCGTTGCATTCCACTATATTTAACAGCATCAGTAAGACAGCCGAGCACGTCATTTTTTCCTGTTCATGCTTGCTTTTTAGAATAATTGGATTTTATAGAATTAAGAAGAAATAAAGCAGTTGCCAATTACAATTCTGGTATAGCATTTCAGTCAGTCAGAGAGAGAGAGAGAGAGAGAGAGAGAGAGAGAGAGAGAGAGAGAGAGAGAGACAGACAGACAGACAGACAGACAGACAGACAGACAGAGCATGGCGGAAAGCAGTTGTGTGAGACCTTAGTCATTAATCTTGAGTACTGTGTCCCGTTAATATATAAAGTAGTAATCAGTGATTTAAATGTTTGGCACTAGAAGGTTGTGTGTCAATCAAAATTCAATGATGCATGAAATCAATTAATAGCACTGGTTATATGGATTTGACCACCAGTGTAACGGTTCCTTAAGAGCTCTGCAAATTACAAACGGCTACAGCTGATTTGATTGTCATGAAAAGTTCTCCTGGTAGGCAAAGCGTGGTTAGAATTCCACATGACTTGGCAATTGTTGCTTTAGATTAGGATTATCTCAGTCATCATTGAAAATGAGTCCTCGTGATAAAGTGGTTAACGTATCACACTGTTATGTTCATTTTCAGACTAATATCCTTGGGAAAGACATACACACCTCATTCTCCCAGCTATGGGTTAATTAGTTCCACTACTGTTCTTCTAAAAGTATGGCATTTCTCTAAAAGAATACCAAGTAATTATTTGTTGAACCCGGTTTGATAAAAGTAGTATGCAAATTAACCACATCATATATTATGTAAACCTTTATTTCTTAGTGATATATAAGACACATTGCAGGATTTTAAACGAACTAATAACATGGATGGTTTTGAGGGAAATCTAACTCAGATCTACAAAGAGACATCTTTAATAAATATGGTTAATGCTCTGCAATAATAATTTGGACTATAAATTAAATACTCTTTGATACATTTCCGAAGTTATTGGGATATAAGTAGTGACGTAATTTCGGTTACATACAGAGATACACGGAATCTCCATCAGAATAAGATAAATTAAAACAAACCAAAACAGATCAAACCAATCATCATTGAGCGGGATCTATTACAATCAGCAGCATCTTGCTCTTGAATGGACCAAGAAAATCAATTTGTATCATAGAGTGCAACTTCTTAGGACATAATCATTGGTTAACCGGTGACACAGTTGGAAAATTGTCTTCATACATTCGGCCTGATTATACTGTGTTCTCTAGTTGCTAGTTAATATTCCAAAATCAGTTCAAAGACAATGCACGTGTTTACCCCGAAACGGACGCACATACGGAGACGTTACATCCTCTAAGTGTGCTACTTCCTTAAATCTTGCCATGGGTAGTAATCTAACAAAGGCACCGGGTTCATAGTCTGTACCACACTTTTTACCATACACTCTGTCATGCGTTTCTTGGTTCTTGACAACTTCTGGAACGGCACTAATGTAATTCTAGAAACCAAAATGATCATTAATTAAATAAAAATGTTTTACCTCGTATCTGTTTTTAGTTTATCTACTGCTACATGAAAAAACAATTCATAAGTGTATTAATTCCATTCTTATTACCAGTTAGATCAGTAGGGTAGTGTGGTCTCTATAGCCTTAGTATGAGCAGTTGATCAAAGAAAAGGAAATCATTGAATTAAAACACCCTAACAGTAAGACAACTTGCAGTAATAGAATGAAATAGATCCGGGATGGGAGTCTAACGTTGGGTTCAACCTCGTTCAGAAAAACTCCTGTGAAATAAATAATATCAACTAAAGGAATTTTTTACCATTGAATTCCGTAATGGTTACCTGAATATTGGGTTATCCTATTATATTTTCTTCTGCCTGACTTTAGGAAAGTAAGTAAACTTGGCGGAGTGGTCTATTGTCGGTATCAGCCGGAGAGCGAGGGAGTCTATCCCCTTTTCTCTAGCGGTAGACCAGTGATATTTTTTGCTGAAGTGGAGCGCCGCACCTAACACACAGATCAGATTAGCCAATTTGTGTAACTGATGCGCCGAGTTGTTGGGTATCGTTATCGAACCTGGAAACTTGTGATTCCCAGGCAGGTGTTCTACCGAATTGTATGAATCTGGAATACTGAGATATTACATCAAAATTTTTTAAATCTTATATATTATTAATTCATTTGCTGCTAAATAAGAAAGAAAAACAAAACATGTAAACATCATCTAAGTGATATTTCCATACTTTTTGCTAGGGGTAATAATCAGACAAAGGTCCCTAGTTTCTAATCTATAAGATCCAACTTTACGATGCAGTCCGATAGGTGTCTTTTGATTCTGTTGGTTTTTCTTGCGCTTGTCCTGATTCAAAAATAGTTGGGTAATTACACTATGATAAACGAACTTTAGTAGAATTGGTGTGTGAGGCATTTTTTGATCAGGGCAGCAATTAAAAGAAACGTATCTGAAGTTTTTATCGACCATATGGGAATCTGGTGTCACTGTAAAATAAAACTAATTATTCCAAATAGTCGTCTGAATATAATTGTATGGTTGCAATAATGGACTCGAAACGCTTGGAGATGAAGCTAAATGGGAGCTACACAAGAATGCTGCATAATGTTTTGAGAAATCCTGGAAGCAACACCTGACAAAAGAGCCACTGTACGGCCATTTACCTCCAATCTCACAATCCATCACTGAAATTCAAGTATGACATACTGGTCACTGTTGAAGTAGTAAGGACGAATTCATAAGCATTGTTATCATATGGAATGTGATACATGGAGTGATCAGTGTTGGCCAACCTGTAAAAACCTTATATTTATTAGCGCTATGTAGACATTGGATGCCGTCTCGAAATCATACCAAGGACGATGATAAATAGGTACGGAATAAGAGAGAGAGAGAGAGAGAGAGAGAGAGAGAGAGAGAGAGAGAGAGAGAGAGAGAGTTTACCCGTACTGTCAGCACGCATTGACGACTATGATAACGATGAACGGGTTTGTTTTCTTTATTCATAGACAGAAAACAATAACAGCTTTTTCTTGTCTCTTGATTAAATGCAAAAACAATTTAACGTCAAGTGTAAAATATCCTTCTCCTAAATGTGTGGACATCGGTGTTTGGGTTTTAACACACTTTATCACAGGTTATGCGCCATCATATAGAATTCTGACCTCAGACGTTTCATCAAATTACAAAGTGCAGGCTCTTTAAGATTGGCAATGCAATATAAAATGAGCAAAGTTAACCTCTTGCCAACAATGCCGAAAAGAGTTAAAAAGGAGGGATAAAGAGTGAATGAATGAGTGAGTGAATGAATTACAAAGGAAGAATGAACAAATGAAGGTTGGAAAGAAATAAGGAAGAAAGTAACATTTATCGAGCGAGACGTCTACAGGCATATAAGCGCCAACGGGAAGGGACAGAAGATGGACATCTCATAGGAATTCTTAAATAGACGGATTGTAAGAGAATTATACAAATGGTCAATGGTCATTAGTTTCACCATTGCGATGAGCAAAGGGGAGCGGTCATTTGTCTAGTCCCCTGTGGTTTTCTTTACATGATGTTTGTGATTATAATTAAATTAGCTGTAACCTGAGAATATTCTGAGAAACCTTCGAGTGTATCTATTAGAGAATCGGATAATTCCCAGTTGCTGTTCCTAAGCAATAAGTTTAAATCGTATACATACTTATAAATATAATTGTGTAATTATTGCTCGTTCTGATACGGATTCAGTGAAGTGAATGAGTATTATAGATTTAAACATCTATTTGAAGAGATTCTTTTATATAGATGTCTGAATAACATCAAGTACATCTGGTTGTGTAATAGAATGGATGTACTAAGAAAATATGAAGTAAAAGAGCCTGATGTTCGGTGTTGGTTCAATTATTCAGGTTATCATTCTTGCTATTCGGCCGTTGAATCACCAATTAAACGAACGCAAGTAAGCTAATGAGTCTGTGGTATATATATATATATATATATATATTATATATATATATATATATATATATATATATATATATATATATATATACACTTAATAATACTTTTCAATAAGTAAGAAAACTTAACGAACAGTCATTTTGCTATTATAGATTTATTTCGACCGGTAACTCAATAAATTAGCACAGTTCATCAGACAGCCAATTACATAATAACCAAGAAAATAAACTAGAATGGAGAAAAGAAACAAACACATTTTTCCTCTTTTGTATATATATATATATATATATATATATATGGATATAGATATAGATATAGAGGTAGATATATATTGGCCGATTACTGTCTTTCTTTGAACAAAGCTGGGGGATGAAAGAGTTTCCACCTTTCTCAAGGATATTGGTCCATACGTGAAAGTAATACCGAGACTGGAGTTCGAATACGGAAACTATGATATCGCATTCCATCACGTTTGCCACTACAGGTCCACCCCCTACACGCAGTCCCCATATATATATATATATATATATATATATATATATATATATATATATAAAGAGAGAGAGAGAGAGGGGAGAGAGAGAATAAGAAAGAGAGAGATAACTCTATGGATGAATCGAGTTCTTTATATTTATTATATGCATTTACCCAACCCCTCTACACAAGAAGGATGCGTCACGAGTTCAATTTTAAGCGGATTTAAATATACCATTCTGGCCTTGTATTTACTCATACCTAGAAGAAGAGCATTTGGATTCTTACTATTTATTATATGATATAAAATGATAGTATATGAAATGATGTCTATATAAGTTCCTTCATTCAACAACAACAAAAAAAGAAAGAAAGAAAATGATATTCCTCTTTTTCTTTTTGAAATGCTTTACGCTAGGTTTTCCCATCTATGGGTTAAATAGAAAAACATGAGTTTATAAACAAAATATAGATTATCCATTACGAATTAGTTTATTTCAAAACTTTGTTAGGGTCTCATCCATGGGTTAAATAGAAAAATGTATTTATAAAAAAAACAAAAAAAACGATAGGGTTTGTTCTTAAGACATCAACTTTATTTGAAAAAGCCAAATGTTCTTTAACACAGCTGAGTACGTTCTATCTGTAATTAAGTGTGGGCTGTGTTCAGGATCCCTAACGTTTTCATTTCGTTTATCTAATTGTCTTGACGTTTAAGAAGATAATATACGATGCTTACATCGCGATAAAAAAAAAACACTGGCCGAAAAGCGTTGTGTTACTTGCCATTCCCAAGCAATGAGCTCATATAAAAATCTCTTACAGATGGACGCATCTTTCCATCTGACATAGTAACAGTGTGTAATTATGCTTCTCTCTTTACTGTATGAGCAATTATATCTAAGTATTCATCTATTCTGCTTATCTTAGGGAAAGCAAAACAGATTCTCAAAAACAGCCGCTATCTTTATCACATAGTACTAAAACACAACCGCACATTTGAACGTACGAGTGCACACAATTACTCTCTCACACACACCCAAACACACACACACATAAATATATATATGTATTCTTATATATATATATATATATATATATATATATATATATATACATATATAGATATATACATATACATATGTAATATATAGTTACTCAAATATATATATACTTACTAAGATATATTTTTCTCACACACACACACACACACATATATATATATATATATATATATATATATATATATATATATATTTATATATATATAAACTTTCTTTGTCTATCCATGTACGTATCTATGTATCTATCTATCTAATTCTATTACACTTTTTCAATTTAATTCCGTATTAATGCTTATATATATATATATATATATATATATATATATATATATATATATATATATATATATATATAAGCATTAATACGGAATTAAATTGAAAATATATATATATATATAATATATATTTATATATATATATATATATAAACACCTTCCTACTTCCTGTATACATGTTTTTGTACCTTTGTTGTCTATCTCCCTTAATCATTATATATATATATATATATTATATATATATAATTTTTTTATATATATATATATGTAAGTGCACGCATACACAAACACACCCACCCACATACACCCACCCATACACACAGATATGTATATATATATATATATATATATATATATATATATATATATATATATATATAAGCGGGTGAATATAGAAAAACACAAATTAAGAGGCTACTTTTTTCATTATTCTCAATACAGAAAAATATTTTCGATCTATCCATTTAATAATCATTACAAAAAGGAAAATACCAGTACTACAAAAGCCCAGTTAATCGAGAGAATTAAGGTTTTTGCGACCCTCCCCAGGGAAACTGTAAGATCAGCTTGCTCCAGGTCCCGGAACAGTATTGAGGCTGTGATCGACGCTAATGTCGGTTATTTTGAGTAAAACTTCTTGAGAGTAGTGTAATTTCCGTACCTGTTGAATTTCTTTACAATCCATTAAATTTTGTAGTTACGAAGCACTTTTTCATTTTTATTATGAAACTGTCAAATTTCTTCCGAATACCTTGTATATATATATATATATATATATATATATATATGTGTATTGTGTGTGTGTGTGTGTGTGTATATGTGTGTGTGTGTGTGTGTGTGTGAAGAAAAGGAAGTGAATCCGACGGTATGTAGTATATTAAGAAAGATTGAAAAAACACAGGTTTAAAGGAGTTAAGTGGTGAGTTTATTGGCCGACACTGCAATGTTTCGATCTATTAATTAGATCATCTTCAGGGCATTTGTTGTTATATAGAAGGTAATAAGAAATTTTTTATCACAGAATAAGGAGAAAGGCGAGTGATAGTGCTTGTTTATCAGTCTGTTTAAAATTTGAAGTTTGAAAAAAGAACGCTGAAAAATAGACGGTTTAAAATATGACGTCAAATATATATTTTACGGTGTGAGTATGGGACTGTGTAAGTGTGTGTATCGAAGAAAAAGCATTGTGCATTTTTTTAGGTGTTGGTTGCGCGTGTGTGTATAAATCTTTTGCGATAAATGACATCGAAACAGACCTCAAGGCTGTGTGTGTGTGTGTGTGTGTGTGTGTGTTTGTGTGTGTGAGCGCGATTACCATTGAGAAACGATGTTTGTTTTAGGTGGCAAGAGAATATTCTTTTAACTTTTGAGTGGCTGTGTGCGTTTAATATGTAAGGGGTAGGGGGAAGATGACCTTTACGCGTCAAATGAAATTTTTTTATAGTAAGTGAAGAGAAAAAAGGCAGGTCTGTGTGGGGTGGATAAAAATTTGTTTTTATAGTAGAGTTGTGTAGTTAAAGTTTTAAATATGGTTGTTTTATTGTTGTGACTGAGTATGTGACGATTAATATTTATTAATATTACAATTATGTATAAGTAATTGTATCGCGGCTCTACTTCGTCGCTCATATCTTTTCCAAAGTGTATGAACGACTTTTCGTCTCACGTAGTCTAACTCCCTCTGGCATAGAATAACAAACACCGTAAATAATGTAATCTCTTTATTCCTCTCACCAGAAGGTGTAAAAACTGAAAAAGAAAGAAGACAGGTTTATAACAACAATGTCTGAAGAAAGCAGTGAATGGGTGTTAATAGAACAACTCGGGGGCAGTTCGTAGATAAAGACAGTGAAATAATAATGACGTACAATAACACCACCAAACAGGCTTAGAAGTTAAGAAAGGTACAAACGAGGGCAGAGTCTAAGAGAGAAAATCAATCGAGTGACAAGGGAGTGAACATTACAAAATCTTTCTTAGTGTACAAGGTTCAACGAAACGTCAAATAATATAGTCAGATACACAAGGTAAAAGTCTATTACAAAATTTAATAAGAAGGTTACTGAGAGTCAAGTGACGTACCTGTTCTCTTTAAGGAAGAACACAGAAAAGGAATTGAACGCGTGTGGATAAGCCTTGAATTTACCGCTGAATGATGCTAGCCGGAAAAGGGCGGTGAAAATGCAAGAATAGTCCCGTTTAGGAAAAAACACACAGTTGGTCTAAGGGACGTAACTCTTAACACAGGATCATAAATACAGACGGAGACAAATTGGTTTATTATTATATTTATTTTTATATTATTATTATTATTATTATTATTATTATATTATTATTATTATTTCCATAACAAAATATTTATGTTTCCTTCCATTTATCTCTTCAACATATCTGTCGAATAATTCGCACGTCCTTTTATTAAGGAAAATTGCTGGAGACCAGCAAAGACCTAAGTTCAATAAATTCCGTGTGTGAACTACCTCCTGATCGATCCTACTACTATAAGACATAAGCCTTTGATGGGTCTGTGACTAGGCTACAGCAACACATGTTGATAAAATATGAGATCCTTTGAACGAGAATTAGTCAAGTTATTACATTAGAAAATGATATCGATTTTTTCTGAATTTATCTGTACATTTCAAATTTCTATGTAGTAGGAGCGGGATGTGAAGCTCTTAAATTAGTTTTGACTTACGAAAAGAGAGCCCCTTTGGTTTGAATTAAGAGATTTCCTTCTAGACCGGTTTCAGAACTTATTCTCCCCTACTATTGACTCGTAGCTGGAGGGAGAATAGTTGGATTCGTACCATTCCCAAGGGTTACAGAGCTATCTGAAATGCAAACAGCCACGTTCACAATTTAAACCAGTGTCCCCGTGTCCATTTCCTACGACAGTAACCATTACACCATGCGTCTCCAATGATATCAACGATTTTGAAAACACCCTGTATAATAATCTTTAACTGACCTAAGGAAATCCTTTATGCCGTTGATAGAGTAAATATGTTTTGGATGATTTATTATACAAAATTTTACGATGAATAATTCTTTAAAAAAGGATCTCCCTCTTTTTAATATGAAAGATGATGTAATATTCTACATTATCCAGTTTATTTTATAATTTAAGCTATGACAACAATCATCGATCCTGAACTAATGATTAGTTGTCTCGATATACTTACACCTTACATTAAAATTCAAATAATGATGACGTCATTATTTACATCATGATACGATAGACCTGCAATTGTTGAGGAATTCTGCATTGTTGCCAAGGCAAACATCCAGTTTAATATTGCAGTCTCGAAGTAATGCTACAGTTAGTTTCGCAAGCATTGGTGTGCGGCATATCATTATTATTCTTAAGCCATGCACATATCACTGCTTCCCTTGACTTTCTCTCGCCACATGTCCCTATCGGTCACCGCTCTTGGTTCTCTAGATGACATCTAGTGTCCGTACTGAGCTAATGAATGTAACTTTGTTTGTGGTTTGCCGACACTGATGTGTATTAGTCTACAGGAGAACGTCGCTTATGAGTTCGTAAAAATTTCTCTATCGGTGCTCAGCATGACTTGTATATCCTATTTGAATGATTTTTTTTTAGATAAGAGATAAGTGACATTGTGGCTGCTGCTTCCACGAAACAACACGCAAAATCCTTATGTAGTCCCTATCTACCTTTTTCTCCAAGCGTTTCGTTAGAGTAAGTGGTGCAACCATGTAATAGTACTTACACGACTACAGTTTGGAAAATGTGATTTCTACGCCTCTAAATACCATTTCTTGTAACAGCATTTCTCTTTCAGTATGCTCTCGCCCTAATTTCTCTATGTTATCGTTAAATATACTATGAAAATATTACTAGTAAAAATTATTAATAATTTTTAATGCTTTGATTTAGTAATTTTAATATCATTACATTTTGATGACTAGGAAAATGTGACGTTGCTACGTCTCGAATAAAGATGGCGGAGCATCGGATGAGATGAAAAGATGACGACGAGTTTACACCAGGAAAAAGAAAAATCAGACCTGTGGTAACAGAAAAATACA
The DNA here is from genome assembly GCA_023376005.1 of Doryteuthis pealeii. NCBI lineage: Eukaryota > Metazoa > Mollusca > Cephalopoda > Myopsida > Loliginidae > Doryteuthis > Doryteuthis pealeii. The sequence goes on from CM042139.1 coordinate 62,944,389, forward strand.
ACTCACTTTATTATTTGTGTTGAAACCTCCTTTCGGACCAGTTTCTACATTAAAAAAGCGAGATGTGAAATTCTTGAGTCGATGAGAAATCGTTTGTTAAATTGTCGTCCATCTATTAATGGGGCAGACGGGGGGGGGGTCGCTAGACCTGAAATTCAAGCTCTTCCTTGTCAATCCACCAGTAGATGACTAATTGATTTTTTTTATATGTGATTATAGTAATGTAAAAATATGGACCGCTGTTGTTGTAGGGTTAATCTAAGAAATTTTCAGATTATTGCAATACCACCGGAGTAATGAGAGTATCGCATTGTGGTGTAATGGTTAGAAAGCTTGTTATAACTACATATACATATATAGAGGCTAGCTTGCTAACCATTATACAACGAAATGCCCAAGTGGACCTGGAAGTAATGACCGATTGAAACCGATTAGCGTTACCGCTTCCGCGTGCACATCCTATCTCTTTCCTCTACTTTCTTTCTTACTTTCTTATTATATATTTTTCTGTATAGGATATCCCTTTTCTTCCCTTTTTTTTCATTATAATAAAAACGGAATGGTCCATTATTTATGGAACGTTATGGCTCTCATGTCGGAATGGAGCGATAATGTGTTGATAATGTGGTAATAGTTGGGTAAATCGATGACAAATAATTCAGAAAAAAGTCAAATTGTCACCCACCCACTTCAATCTTTCTGTGATTTTGTACAGCTATGGGCTATGTTAAAGTTAGACAATCCCCAAAATTTGAGCTTCCAATTTAAAAATTGGCGGAGTAATGTCGATTTTTAGCTCTCCAAATTTGAGGGGGCGGGCGAAAAATGGCGAATTTTTGTAACCTATTTTTGACTGCAAAATGAGTTCTAGAGCTTCTTTACTAAAAATTGGTTGATAAAAGCATTTTTTGCACAAGAAATCCAAAAATGCGAACGAAATTTTTAAAAGTTAACCAATTTTAAGTTATTGATGATTTTTTCATAGCAAGATCAATATCCCAATATGGCCCTGCATCTATGACAATTTTCTATTATTATTTCACATATATTTCACATTATTTGTACCAAAAAGATAACTTGGTTTTTGATCAGAACCGAAGCTACAACATCAGTTAAAATTTTGCAAACCAGAAATCATTAATAACTTAAAATTGGTTAACTTCAAGACTTGTTTGATTGCATTTCTGGATTCCTCGGACAAAAATGCTTTTATAAACCAATTTTTAAGAGTAGGTAAGCTCGGAACTCATTTTACATACAAAAACAGGTTACAAAAACTCGCCATTTTTCACGACCCCCTCACATTTGGAGAGCTAAAAATCGACACAAGCTCAGATTTTGGGGATTGTCTAACTTTAACATTGTCCACATCTGAAAAATTTTTCAGAAAGATTGAAGGAGTGGGGGACATGGCCTGGATTACTGAAGGTGTGGGTGACATGGAATTACCCAGTTGTATACTTAGCTCTAGACCGGTACTACTTTGGAGCGGCTCTAATCCAGTTTACTGACAATTCTGTGATATTTGGAGTATGGAAACCAACTAAGGGTGTTGGAGAACATTTTGCCATTTATAGTTTTTAGTAATGATACAAGACCACTTCTTCTTCTCATGAAATTTTTATTTTCCCCCACGTCACAACTGGCGAATGAGAGCCATGTCTCACTCCGTCAACGCATAGTCCAAAAACTCACAGGACATTCTCACCTCTCACTCTTCCTCTCTCTCACTTCGCCACGTGACGTTCTAGTGACCAATGAGGAAACGCCATGTCACGTAGTGCTGATTTATCATAAAACTTTTCCATTCTAATCTACCTATAATTCTTATATTCCTCCTAATTTTCCGTGCTAATTTACACGTCACTTACATTCCGGGCTCTCCTCCTCCTCCTCCCTCTCTCCCTCTCTCTCTCTCTCTCTCTCTCTCTCTCTCTCTATTGTATTAAATTTAGCTGACGTGGTGACACTAATAAAAAATAAGAATTCGGCGGGTAAGCAACACCAGATAATCAGGATTTGCATTTTTGCATTTCATCTTGGGTGATTTTGACGCTCTCATTTTTAACCAGAGGGTGTTGCAAAATGATAACAGTCGTACTATTAAGGATCACGAGTATTAATATATAAATGTTAGCTTGTGAGATTATCTTCTATTAGAACATGTGTTCGTTGAGTGATTTTTTTTTTAGAATGTTACAAAGGGAAGCATATTTTTTCTTCATCTTAATCAAACGATATTCCCTTCTTAAGCGACCTTGTAATGTCAGTAAAGCGAAGATGATTCAGCAATGATGCGTAAAAAAAAAATTTCCTTCTTTTATTCTTCACTGTCAAATTCATCGGTTAATATGACAAGTGCCTCCCGAAAAGTTAAACAAAAAAGTAATATCAAATATAGACTCTTGAAATTTCAAAGCTGTTCGAATTTTGATAAAAAAAAAAAAGAGTAAGAAAGAAAATCACTATGTGTTTCTATAGATATTTCTCTTTGCACATGAAGCCGATCCCAATTTATCCTTTTCAGAGTTCGATGAATAATCAAATACACCGTTTGATATTTGTCAGGTTCCAGGTAGACCTTGACAATTCAATCAAAAATCATATCACGTTTTCAAATCTTAAAATAGAATAAAGAGCCATACAGCGACGCCGTAAGAATGAGAATGCAGGGGTTCATTACGGAGACGTGTGTCTGTTACGAGAAGGTAAAAAAATATATTTATCAAAAGTAACGGCATATCGACACGTATAGGGTTATTTTATGCTTAGAATTAGGTAGGACGTTGAAGTTGGTTGTTTTACAGCATATCGACCCTTTTTTGATTATTTAATGCCGGATTTAGTTAATTTTGATTCAGGTTTCTTACTGTACCCGCTGTTGCTTAAGTGGTCACTCGTGTTAGAGTTTTGGAATCGCATATATCGTACGTTTATATTTATATTTTGTGTAGTTGCATGTTAAGAGTTTTTTTTCTGTATACAGTTATGCGGTATCGAGTATTCCTATCTAACAAAAAGAATTTTCTCACAGTTGTATGGTTTCAAGTATTCCTATGGAATTTGGTAAAAAAAGGAAACTTTGAAAAAAAAAAAAAAAACAACAAAAAACAACAACAAACAAACAATAAATAAATAATCTACAACAGGAAATAAGAAGGTGTTAGTAATTTCAACATATAGGTCAGAAGATAGAAAATGGATAGTCGATAAATAAAAAACGCTATTTAATTTCTAAATTTCTACTAATATCAACTACGGTTTATTGAAAAAAAAGTTTTATGATACTAATATTTTTGTGTTGATATTTAAAACTATATCATCAGAATATAAGGACATAAGCAAATTTTACACAGGTTTTATAGCCCTTACTTCTTTTCAGCATCTTATCATATCATACTTATCTGCTGGATCGGGTCGTCTATTCTCTGTCTGAGGAACTAGGCTGATTCTCCGTTCTTCTGGTCTGCTTTCGAACTTCTTCATCTATGTTCGTTGTTTTTAGTAACGAACACACATATTTAGGTATTTTCCAGATGTCTTTTATTTAGCCTAAGTTAACCATAAGGCATAGAAGAAATAGACAGGTCTGCCTCCTTGAAAATCTCAACTTGAATTCCTATAATTCCAAGTTCACCTCCTGCGTCCACAAACCAAACTGCCCAGTCAGCAGACATTTATAAGGTCAATATAAATTCAAAGCCCTGTGAATTCAGAATTACTGTTATTTTTATATTCCTAATATACGGTACTGTAACACACAGAACCCCTCTCACCCCAAAATCAAAATGGCTATTTTGGTAAAATTAAATTCTATCTACCCGGTAGCATCCTTCAAATATTGGCTATTCTAATTTCAAGTATACTATAACATAACAGGGGAGATAACCAGGAATATAACCTGACATGAAAATTAGTACGGAAAAGTTTTTTTGTCACCTTGCTTAAAACTAGCACCGATATTCTTGTCCAAATCCTATTGCTCTTATGGCAACCCAGACACCTTTTATCATATACATGCTAGAGTGCGGTGTTTGAGAGTCAGGAATTAAAACAAACGTCTTCTGTATAAAATGACCCAGTGGGTTGAGATGCCGTAAAATCCACCCTACTTTGATTTTCCTGCTACGAGCACAAATCTTCCTCGTCTTTGTTGGAAATAAAAGCCAGTCTTTCACATAAATTACGAAGCCAAACTAATAAAATTGTCTATTTGTCTTTTATTTTATCAACTCAGAAATATTACCTTTGCTCTTGGCAAATAGAAATCCTGCACAGTTACCTGGTTGATAATCAGTTACTCCTATCACCGGCAATTGTTCATTCCCGCCTCCAAAGCAGCCATCTTGCAACGTGACACCAAAATCAGGTTGGTACGTATTTGTGACGTCAATAGACATTCTTTTTCTGACCTTAAATTTCTATTGCATCATCTTTATGGAAGTAGTAGTGGTAGCTATTTTGTTCTTGCTATTGTGAAAGTTCTAACTACAGCAATAGCTGAAAAGGTAATGATATTCCTGCGAAAATCTTACGTGGTTAAATGTCGCTGGATTTTCGCATTTTGCTGGTTATCCCCGTAAAATAAGGAAAAACAGAAAATTATGAAGAAAGTTGGAAAAGAAACGCTGTAAGTTTAACAGAGATCGGGAAGAAGCGTAACTGATGTTGAATAGTTTATTGAAAATGCGTCAGAAAGATGAAAGAATACACGTGAAAAATGTTTTAAAAAAGACAATAGGGAATGAGTGAAAAATAAAGCGAGGAGTAAGCAAGAGGGAATCTTAGAGATAAAAAGAAAATGAAAGAAAAAAAGAAATGAAATATGGGATCCTAGGGAGGATAGAGAAAGAAAGAAAGAAAGAGAGACAGAGAGAAACAGAGACAGAGAGAGAGAGAGAGAGAGAAGAAGAAGAAGAAGAAGAAGAAGAAGAAGAAGAAGAAGAAAAAGACGACGACGACGACGACGAAATGAAATAAAGAAGATAAGGAAATGAAGAAGTAGAAATGAAATGAATAATAATAATAATAATAATAATAATAATAATAATAAATGAAAAAATGGACAAATACCTGGACCTTGCCAGAGAACTGAAAAAGTTATGGAATATGAAGGTCAAAGTGATTCCAATTGTAGTTGGTGCACTTGGAACAGTCCCAAAAGGATTGGAAAAGGGTTTGGAAAGTTTGGAAATAAGAGGAAGGATTGAAACCATTCAAAACACTGCACTGTTGCAATCTGCCAGAATACTCAGAAGAGTCCTGGAGACCTGAGGAGACTTGCTGTCACTCAGACTCCAGTGAAATACCATCAGCTAATGCTGATGTGAAAACTCAAAAGGAGTAAAATAATAATAATAATAATAATAATAATAATAATAATAATAATAATAATAATAATAATAATAATAAGAAGAAGAAGAAGAAGAAGAAGAAGAAGAAGAAGAAACGGGTAGAAATGAAGGATAATAACAGCGAAAGATAAAAATGTCCAATGGAAAAGATCAAAGGGAACATAAAAAAGAAAACGAAGCCTTCCCAAATGAAACGAAATGAAACAATCTGAAGAAAGGAATAAAGATAATTAAAAAAAAGGTCCAATAATAAAATTGGGGTCTAATTGTAAAAAGAAATGAAAACTAAATAAAAACATCAGGGAAAAGAAAGAAAGGAGGAAAGACAGAAAGAAAGACTCATGTAAAATAAGGCATAACTGTGGGTATAAAATGACAGAGAAACTAAGAACTAAATAATGAAAAATGTATTAAAAAACTAAAAGAAAGAAACATTATGAACAAAGGAAAAAAGGGATACAAAATTAAAGAAAAGAAAAAAGAAATACAAGAAAAGGGAAATAAGAGACGATAGTGGAAACTAGAAAAAAAGAAAGGTAGAAAGAAAGAATAAAGCAAAATAAGGTAAAACAGTGAGTATGAGATGAGAGCCAAAGAAAAAGAAAAAATAATAATAATAATAATAATAAAATAAGAATAAGAATAAGAATAATATAATAAGAATAAGAATAAGAAAAGAATAATAATAAGAATAAAGGAAAAAAATGTAAAAACTACGAACGAACGAAGATACAAAAATGAATTAAATAAAAGAAAAGAGTAAAAAAAAAAAAGAAAAGAGAATGAATGAATAAATAATGAATGAATATATAAGAAACAAATAAAGAGAGAAAGGAAGGAGGAAATAGAGAAAGAAAGAAAAAAGAAAGAAAGACAATTAAGTTCAAAATCTAGGAATATGAATTTAAAAAATGAAAAGATAGGAATCAAAGAGAAAAAAAGAAAGAAAGAAAGAAAGAAATAATACATTGAATTAAGACAACAGTATGGAGAGGGAATGATGGAGAAAGAAAATTTAAAAAACTAAAATCAGAAAGAAAGACTAAACATTATCAACAAAGAAGGAACGATATGATGGGTAATGAAAAATAAAAGGGAAAATAAAAGAGGAAAACAGAAAAAAGAACGAAATAAATGAATAAATAAATAAATAAAGGAAAAAATAAAGGATGAATGAATGAATGAAGAAAAGGAAAAATAAGTTTAAAGGCTGAAATAATGATTCATAAAGAATTAGAATAAAACAGTTGCATCAAATGTGAATAAAAGAAGAATGTAACGGTACAAACGAGGAAAGAGAGAATAAAGAAATAACGAAGAAGAGGAGAGACAAAGGAAAAAGTCAGGGAAGATATAAGAAAAATGACAACATTCTTTTTCTTGTACTATTTGGATTATTCGGACTATTTTCCTCATCTTTATTGTTATCTGTGCAACGTTTCGGTCAATGTGACCTCCGGCCTTCTGTGGGTATTTCTTGTCGGAGCCTTCTCGAAATTGAGAACCTTCTTTTCGAATTCGAGAACCATCTTGTCGTAATCGGAAGCCATCACGGAACTTTAACCCAACCCTTTATTCAATCCACGGGAGTATTCAGTTCTCAATCCGCTAAGAATAGCTGGAAACAAGTGTTAAGCTTTGTTAATTTTTCGTTAATTATTATTCTATGTTACTGTCACCCTTGTAATACATATTATCTAGCGTCATCTCAAAGATTCAGATATTTTTTTCTCTTTCATTCTTTCAATATTTATTCATTTATTTCTCTCTTTATATTTAGTAAAGAAAGACATATAGGATATGAGAAAAAGGGTAATAAATTTAAGAGGGAAAAAGAAGAAAGAAAGAAACAAATAAAGAAAAAGAGAGCAAAAACAACTGAAAAATGAGCGAAAAGCAATCGGAAAATAAACAACGATATAAAGAATATAAAAGAAAGTAGAAAAAGAGAAAGAATAAGCAATAGAAAAATCTGTGATTAAAGAAAAGGAAGAGAGTAACAAAATAATCAAAACATAGAAACACTGTATATTTTCAAACACGGTATAGAAAATAAATGAACACCTTACATTATTCTCTGACTAAATGATAGGGTTTGAAATCCTGTCAAATGTGTCAATTTCCTTAAATGCATGCCAGACAGCAGGAGGCGGTATTTGAAGTTTGCTTTGTGAATGGAAAAGCAAAATTTAGTTAGCACTACACACAGACAATTTCACATGACGCAGAAAAATCTTCACCGTTGTAACAATATTCAGCGATTGGTTGATCAGTTTAAGACAACACAATCTTTCGCTTTACAAAGTGAAGGATTTTACCTGTAAGGAATCGTCTCAAGATCGATTCGTTTAAAGGTTCTAAACTTTATCGCTTTTACGTTTGTTTACAAGGTGAAAACTATGTTAACTCAGAATTGAATTTTTTGTGCGAAAAGGGATGAAATGCGTTTATCCTTTGTGGAAATCCTCCTGAGAATGAGATGAAGAGAAACGAGCTCAGGTCTAGATTTTTATCGGTAAACCTGTGATACACAGAAAAAAGCATTAACTTTAGAAGTAAATAAAAGGCAAGAATTTAGAGCACTGTTGTCAAAAGACGTTGAAAAGCAAATGAATTGCCCAAACAAGGCCAGCAGACCAGATCTACCTGGCTTTAAAGTGTAATATAATGAGGTGGGAAAAAAGAAGTTATATGTATATAATAATGGAAAGTAACTAGGATTTTTGATTGGTCGATAGATGCTAAGTGGCGAAGTGTGGAGGAGAAGTAGTGAGAGGAGAGAATGAGAGTCAGTCAGAACTAAGTGGTTGAAGGAAATAGACGCACGATGCGTGTCTGTTCCCCAATTCATTTTGAATTGGGGATAAAATAAATGTGCTCATAAGAAAAACAAGAATGTTTTGTATCCTCAAGTGGTTCCCAAGTTGTTCGAAACTAAGAAGAAGTTAAGTATATTACGATTAACATTATAATGTCATCAATCCTCTCAATCAAATCCCGCTATGCAACAAAATAAAATATAACACACATTAACAGCATGTTGATTCTGTGATATTAACGGCATGTCAGTCCAACTGGGGTTATTTTATGCGTTCATTGTATGTTCATGGATGCAGCTGTTTACATTTCACATAGAGCTAACACCTATAAGAAATGTACGAATCCAACTATTCTCCCTCCAGCTATGGGTAACTAGTAGGGAAGAATGGGCTCTTTAATCTTGGTTAGACAACCGTTCTAAGAGAAGGAAAACTCTGAATTCAAACCAAAGGCGTTCTGTTCTCGTTAGTCAACACTTCTTTGAAAGCTCCTCCTCTAAAAAAGTTGTTGACGGAGTGGCCCATTGTTGATATCAGCCAGAGAGCGAGGCAGTCTATCCCCTTTTCACTAGGGCTAGATCAGGGAGATTGTTTTTGCATCTAAAGTGGAGCGATATCCTTACCATCAGAAAACAAAAATCTAATATAAATAATTCATACTCAATTATATTTATTCAATTGTTGCTTATACGCAATTTCAAGTAATTATTTTAGATAATTATTTCAAGTAATTAACAATCATTTGCTTGAACACGTTGTGCGTAATATGGAATTGCTACTAATATACTCGTTGGATGAGAGAGTTTGTACGGTAGTTTATTTTGCATAATTTTTATATTGACTTTTAGTAGTTCTTGAGTTTAGAAGTTCCACTCTTAGATCAATTTCGTCGTATATCAAATCAATTTTCTCCATTGAAATAAACCGAAATGCCATCAAGCGATTTGTCAGTAAACCTCAAATTCTAGCACTCAACACAAACAAAAAATCGACCGAGTGAAATATATATATATATATATATATATATATATATATATGCAAGAGAATAATCCCAAAGATAATCATCATCCTATCTTGATGAAAGCACAGATATCCATGAAAATCTCTCGCCATCCTTCCCTATCATTCATTGCCCCCTGGGAGGTCCTCTGTGCAGCATCCAGAGTCCGCGCAGAGTTTATCTATTTACGTATTTACTGTGCGACCTACTCTGGCGTGCCCATGTGATGGCTTTTACAGAAGAATGTCATTTATGAGTTCATTTTTGCTTCTCGAGCAGTTCCCAGCGTGTCTTGTTCGTCTCACACGGATGATTTGTGTGATATGGTGAAGGTGACAATACAGTTGTGTTCTCGTGGGGTGTTGTTTCCACGTCTTGTTTAATATTGCACGCAGCATTTTCGTGCAAGTCCCATCTAGCTTATTCTCCAGGGAATTCGTTAGAGTCCAAGTATTGCAGCCGTACAGTAACACTGAAACAACTACGGCTTGGAAGAAGTTTCGCTTTAATTTGTCAGCGAGATCTGATTTCCATATCACTAACAATTTGTTTAAAGCAGCCCATGCCTTTTCTATGCGTGTATTGACGTCGTGTTCTGTTGGGGAGATATTACTACCTAGGTACGTGAATTGTATCATCGATTTTAGGAGTTTACCATTGAGTGAAGATGTCTTCTTCATTTCTAAAACACATGAATTCGGTTTAATCGGAGATCACATGTAGGCCGATGTTCCGTGCTGTCTTCCTGTGTGAGGGATCCTCAGGAGTCAACTGTGGGGTGTGCTCCAGTAATGAATACTACTGCCTTTCTGTGACAGCATTATTAGATATATGTGCGTATGGTTTCAAAATATTTAAAAATCGCAGAAACGTTTATTTAATTATTGTCAATGATGCTTACATCATTTTAAAATTTTTGTCTCTATTTTTCTACATAATCAGCATTTTGTTCGATGTATCTTTGTAGGGGCTGTGACATTTCCAGTATGTCCATGTCATACTAGGTCACCGCCATGTCGTTGAGGAAGAGTCGAGCCTTGTCATTGCAAACTCCTTGCATCAATTGCGGACATTTTTGAACCCATGCACGACTCGCCATGTACTTCCATTAATTGTTGATGAAATTAAATTGATTTAATGCCTTTTTCGTTCTAAAACCGAGTAACTGTGCGAACTTCCCTCTTGACAGTAGCATCAATCGGAAACTCCATTTGGAACGACAGAACCCAGCCTGTCCTACTTATAACTGAAGGGGATATACTTGGATTGATACCAATTGTACTAGAGTTATCGGAAATGCAAACAACATCGTTCAGGCTTGAACTCGGCTCATCATGTCCATTTCCTACTAAGATAAACATTACACAACGTGCACTTCCTTTAAATAAATATTAACTATAATTTTTCTTCTGTAATTAATAATGAAAAACTGAAAGATTGTTTTATTCTTCTTGGAATGAGTTTAATTCACTTAATTTGAATAAAGAGTAGGTATTTACCCAGCCCATTCGCTACGGTGATGTGACACAGGGTCGCAACTTTGGGGCTTACAGCAAGGATCGAGCTCGCTATTCAGCAGTAAAGGATTAGCTTGCTAACAATTACACCATGATGGGACACCAACAAGGAGTATATATAGAAATCATACAGTTGTATTTATTTATACAATTCATATAACTGTGTAACCTATTGCACTAATGGCAACACCCAAACTTTCTTATCATATATATGCAAGAAGGTAGCGACTGAGGCTCTTAGTATCATGGATATAACGTTAAACTGCATCTAGTGATGAATTTCCAATTCTGGAGCGCTGAGGTTTGTGCAGTGCCACATCATTTCCATTAATTCCAGGTCTACTTGACCTGGAATGGTAGTACCTATTAGGGTACTAATGTATGGTTAAAAAGATAAAAAATATGAGTTCTACAAAAATATAGATTAAGAGCAAAATTGCTTACCAACTGTTGTATTGCACTAACAAGTTGCTTAAAGACAACTAATTTACCTACAGATACTACCCATGCAAATATATACAAAAAGATTTGACATTTTCTCTGCTAAATCAAACCAAACCAAACAAGTAATTACTTGTCTATATGCTTATCTAATACTGTGAACACACACTTTTTCACTGGCATGAGTAGGCTAATGAGAAATCCGCAGACTAAGTAAAATCGCTGGAAAGCCCGTATTAATTTTGGCATTGTGTAGAGAGCAAAATGAAGTCGATGCACGGATTTCTATACAGAGAACCGCATTAATAATTAACTGAGTTTAGCCCAGAATGATTAAAGTATAGAAAAGGTTATTTAACGTCGTTTGGCAGTGAACATATTAACCACGTTTGAACCAACAATCAATTCTAATTTGATATGAATAATAGTCGTAAAAAAAACAAAACAAAAAAACAGCATTCAATCTATACATTAATACACTTGTTCCTTAATATTCCAACCGTTATCATCTTGCAACATCCTCTGGTTAAAAATGAGACCATCCAAATCGCACAAGATGAAAGTAAACAATGTAAATCTGGATTATCTTGTGTCGTTTAATCGCCGAATTCTTATTTCTTATGAGTGTCGTCACCACAGCTAAAGACTGGACCATTCCATTTTCACAGAAAATATGATAGAAAGAAAGTGAGAAACAAAGAGAGTAGGGGAAAGATAGAGAGAGGGAGTGAGCGCGCGGAAGCGGTAACGCTATTCTTTTCCAATCAAACATAATGAAAAGTTGAAAAGAAGAAAAGAAAGAGAAAAAGTGAGAGATGATTAAATCAAGATTATTATACTTTTTACATATAGAACTATTTTGCAATATCTCTTAAGTAAACTTATCAATCGTTTTGATAATTAAATTATCATGCTGTGTTATATCCACAGGTTCTGCTAGCATGAAATTAAGACTGAAAGTGTAAATCGAATTATCAACGATATGATAAATACTTTCAATCTAAAATCATTTGAATAAAAAAAAAACATTTATTATACGTTCAAAATCTTTCTCTTTGGAAACGCAATTTGCTTTCGCCACATTAAGTAAGAACAGTAAAGTAGCGCTAGATCAGTGAGATTGTTTTTGAGTCCGAGGTGGAGCGTCACACCTGCCATCAGCTCCCCATTTTACCCCACAAAAGCTGTGCTAATCATGTGTTGATTTAACGAGGATCGGCATCGAACCCAGAAACTTGTGGTTCCTAGGCGAATACTCTACCGACTGAGCTAAGCGGACCCTTTCTCCGCATAGTCATACTTTTAGAAATCTGATAATATAATTGATTATGCTCTCCTGGGTTTTGGAATATACTGGGTGATACCTAAAAGGAAAGGACCATTAAAAATGATACTTAACCTAACACCTGCTTCATATCATTTATGTTAATAACCCGCTTGCCAGCTCGATGCACACTGGCTATCAAAAATTAGCCCCACAAAGCGTAACAGCTAAATCGGTTTGTGCGTTTTGCTCAAATTTTCAGAATTTTGGCATTGTCTCTCGTATAAGAACCCATTAAGAAAAACTAATCTATGAAGCAGTAAAATATAATTCTAGAACTATTACATTTCTGTACTATCAAGGATATACCACAGCATGATGATTGAATTATTACAACGTTTGATATGTTTACTTAAGAGCTATTGCAAAATAGTTCATAATGTAAAAAGCATAATAATTTTGATTTAACTTTCTCACTCGTCTTTTTCTTTCTTTCCTTCTTTTCATCTTTTCATTATGCTTGATTGAAACAAATTAGCTTTATCGCTTCCGCGCGCTCATACCTCTCTCTTTCCCTCTCTTTTCTTTCTTATTATATTTTTCTGTGTAGCATGTCCTTTTTCTTCCCTTTCTTTCTTTATAATAAAATGTAATGGTCCATTATTTAGCTAAGCTGACGGTATTTATGGAAATAAGAATTTGGCGGATAAGAAACACTAGATAATTAGGATTTACATTTATTGCATTTCATCTTGGACAAATTGGACAGTCTCATTTTTTTAAGCAGAGGGTGTTGCAAGTTGATAATGGTCGTACAAAATAGAAACACGAGTATTAATATATAGATACTTGAAATAAATTATCAAGTTTTATATGAATACGGCAATACTTAATATCCTCATAAAAACGCCGATACCGATTTTGTATCACGTTTATTAGAAATCGCTTGGAATACAATAAATAGTTCTTTCTCTTAGAGAATTGGAATTTTCATTATGAACCTCCAGTAGAAATTGTATTCAATGTAATGTAATGTATTCGGATGTGGGTTAAAAGAATAAGCAGGTGTCTCAAAGCCTGAAAGAAAAATGATATCCGAGGAGGCTGAGGTTAAAACAGTTGTCCCAAGCATCTGAAGGAAATATGATAATGAAAAAAAAAATTGATTGGGAGAGATAATTATTTTCCCATTATTGGCTAGAAATAAACAAAACGAGACTCTGTGTTTTCTTTTTATAAACAATTTCGCCATAATATCTAGACTTAATGGCAACTGAAATGAATTAGTCACTTTTGATTTTAGAAATCAGGTGACTTAAGAGTGACCAAGAAAATTAAATTAGCAGGGCACGTGTTCGGAAAGTTCTAGAATTTCATGAAACCTTCCGAACGGCAAAATACTTAAACAGGTGCGCAGAGACAGGTAGATCAGTTGGGAGCTAGGTGTTTGACCGGGCGGGTTAGAGATATAATTTTCGGCTTGGAACGACGTGAAGCAGCTCGTACTTGGATCGGACGAATTAATTAACGAAGAAACACACACGCACAAAAAACATAAGTAAGATATCGTTAAGATTTCCCCCCCCCCCACACACACTCTCTCTCTCTCTTTCTCTATTAGACTTCGTCATTCCGCAAAGATTTGTGAATGGAATGATGCGAGTAAAAATACAAAACAAAACACTAAATAGACTCACCCCAAGGCAAAGCTGAAAGCGAGAACCAGAGGAAAATAATCTGTTGATTGACCATGACGTCACGTATCCTTTAAGCCTCTTCTACTCCCAGAATAACAGCAAGGGGCTACACAGATTCTCTGATCATCACGGGAGACAGTAGTTCTGACCGATCTCCCTTGTCCACAGAAGAGGAATAATTTATGTGGGTGGACAGCCGAGACCGCACCGCTGCTATTAGAAAGGATTTGTTTCGGTAAACAAACCGTTGCACCCTCTTTGTATGCTTTTGCATTACGTATAGTCTTCGCAACGTAGTAGCGAGTGCACCACGTTTACATATACCCTCTTGGTGCCGTCCTCATTTGCAGAGGCACTACATTACATTAGAAATTGATCTTATGTCGCATTCTGTTTGTGGTAGAGGTGATTGATTTATTGATTTTATCAGCATGCCTACAGATTGGGGAATCGCGTTTATTGTATATTCATATTTATCTTTTTTGTGTTTTCGTTTCTTAAGAGTGTGTTTGTAAAAAGTAGAGGTAAAGTAGAAATCTCAAACTAACGGTAATCCTGAATTCACAGGAATTTGACCTTTTATTGACCTTATGGAGGTCCTCTGATTGGTCAGTTCGGTTCGTGGAAGCGGAAGGTGAACTGTGAATTTAGGGAGAAATAGTTGAAATTTTCAAGGAGGCAGACGCGTCTCCAAGATGGTTGTTTCTTCGAGGTATTATGGTTAATTTGGGCTTAATAAAAGATGACTGAAAAATAATCAAATCTTTTTTGGTATTCATTACTAAAAACAACAACAAACATAGACCAAGAAGTCCCGAGGGTATAGACCAGAAAAACGGAGAAGCAACCCAGATCCAGAGAATTGACAACTGGATCCAACATAATTGCAGTACAATATGATAAAATGGAAAAAAAGAAGTAAGGGGCTATATGATACGATCCGAATGAATACGAATATTTATAGACAGATCTATTTGACGCATAGGTGGGACCCTAACAGTTACTACAATTCACTCACTATGTCAAAGCGGACCTGGGAGTCATGACAATAAAGTGTTACTCCACATTCTCCGTCACCATCAAATGCAGTTTAGTTTTACACCTAGGCTAGTACTTTGGGGGGGGGGATACATTGTATTATTAGCCCTACCTTCAGGGTGGAGTGAGGGGTTAATTACATAAATAAAATTAAATCAAAATACTAAATAAGAGAGAGTAATTATTTCCATCTTACAAGGAAATAAAAATAATTTTTATATTGTAACAATATTTTGGATTACGGTCAAACACCGGTTCTCGTTAGATCAACGAATTTAAGCAGTGATGCGCCTGTTCAAATACTTAACTGTGTGACCACTTAAGCAATAGCTGGTATAGCCAATCAAATGCGCGGGCGAGTGGTATATACTCTTTCAAAATCAATAACAGCCACGTGTCTTCTAGCGTTTCAAAGTTAGAGAGTGTATCAGAGACTGATCATCTCAGTTAGAGTCAGCCTGGTGAGGGGTGTATCATGTTGACAGACCCGGAACTCCCCATTGACCCAAGAAATTGCTGATGATGCCCTCCGGCACCCTATATGTAGTAAGAAGCGTATATTTAAAGTCAGTAACCTGAGTGCTTTGTTTATGAAAAAATGACTTGATAAGGCATTAAATGGCCTGTAAAAGGTTGATAAGCGATAAAACAAAACGACAACCAACCAACCAACAATATTTTGGGAAGAATCAAACTTAACCCATCTCAGTATGGCTGATACCGAAAAATTATTTTTACTCTTTAAAGTAGCCATTTCTAAGAATGTGTCTCCTTACACGTGAAAACCGTTTTCGATTTGTTGTCATGTCCGATCTAATATGCAAACGAGATGCAATGACATTTAGAAGAAGATACCTTATTACAACCTTTTGTATCAATTCCTCCCTTATTATCTGTCTTTATCCCTGTGGGACCGTTATTTTCAGGAGAGGTAATCGGAGAACCATCCTGTGACAATGGACAGCGTCAATGCTTTTTGCTTCCACTGTTGCGTTTATAATGTGTTCGAAATGTAATCATCTAAGAAGTACCACCTCCTTTCAATAGCAGTAACATTAGCGATTTGCAGAAAACTCTGTTTCGATGTGGCCATCAAAAAAAAAAAAAAAAAAAAAATGCGCAGACCTTTTACCAACGTTTCTATTCTTTTCGTTTCTATTTACTATGGATCACGATTATATCATCTCTTCCTTTATCGATATCCGTCCAATTGATCGAAATTCTTGTCTCATGTCGAGAGAGTGTTTAATAGTTTCCCCTATCCTACTGTTCGTAAATCTCATTTTGGTGGACGGCCAGTGCGAAAGACAACGTTTCTTGTTTTGTGAACTACTGCGGGTTTCCTTACAGGATATCGATTATTCACAGTCCTTCATCATCGACAACCACACACCACAACAAAGAAAAAATACGTTACAATCGCATATACACATTTATAGGCAACTATAAAAAAGAACGTGTACGACTGTATTTAATATATACTAGCTGAGCTACCCGGCGTTGCCGGGGGATTATAGATGGTAAAAATAAGCACAACAAAGGAAAGTACGTTAAAATCGCATAGGCACACTTATAGGTAACTATAAAAAGAACGTGTACGAATGAATTTAACACATACTAACTGAGCTACTCGGCGTTGCCGGGGATTAAAATTAAAACTACTATCTATATCTATAAATATATTAATAAAAATTATTTGTCTATATATTTGCTTTTTTATGTTTTATTTTTCATATGTTCTTGTTTTTAATTTTGTATATCTATTATTCTCCTTGTTTTTATTTCTTAAAATGTTCTTTGTCATTTATTTGTTGTTTTCTTTTTGTTCTTTATTATTAAAATACTTTTTTATTTTACTTTTTAAAAATAATTTTTAGAATATGTTTTTAAAAGTATATACTTGACTTATACTCTTATTATATTTTGTTTAGCTTTTCATATGGAACATCGTGGATAAAAAGTTGTTTAAGCCCCTCTGAGACAAAAATAAGGAGTGGATTTTATAGACCTTTGGTCTTTCATGGTATCCACCAATTTTCGTTTGTAAAAGGGCATGCGCTCGGCCGTAGTACATACATACTCGTTCATATATATATATATATATATATATATATATATATATATATATATATATATATATATATATACCCCAGAGTCGTTCAAAAGGTTCTAAGCCCCAACACGTGCCATTTCTTATGAAACTGGAAAAAAATATTGAAATTTCTGTTTTAATTTCTGTGGATAGGAGGCTTATACAAAGATAAGAGGTGCGCGACAAATCTAAAAATAGCAATCATAAAGAATCTGAGAAAGTCTTAGTATTTTTGACGACTCTAGTATGTATATATCACGAGGTTGGTTTGTTTGTTGGTTGGATTTTACGGCATGTCAACCGTTGGATTATTTTATGCCGAAGACGTTTTGTTTCCTTTATACTTGTTGGCTATCAATTTATTTTAAATCTCAATTTTTTAGATCCTATTTTTTAATCTCTTTAACCCATAGATGGGACCCTAATAGGTACTACTACTCCGGGTCTGGGTAGACCTGGAAAATGTTTGCAAGGTACCGATAGCCAGAACTGAATAATATACGGGTCCTGTTGGACCTGGAAGAAATAGGAGGGAGGGGTACTTCATACTCCCCAAAGATCCAAATTGGAACTTCACCATTAGATGCAGTTTAACGTCATACCCAAGACACAATATAAATAGAGGGATAATGAATAGAATTAATATCTGTATCTAAAACACCAGATATAATTCTGAGCACACTTTTATGCAATGGAAAATGTTTGCAAGGTACCGATTGTTAGAACCGAATAATGTCAGATTAAAAACAATCAAATGATTAAAAACTCAAAATTAATAATACCAGGGGGATCCCGCCTTACACAAACTTCTACCTTTTTTTAATGAAGCTTTACCTTTTGTTAAGATTCTTGTGGTCATTTTTAGGCTGCAGAGAGAGAGCACCTTACAGTGGAAATCCCTTGTGGCATAATGTTTGATCAGTGTTGTGTAGTATTGTGCAATGCTCTTCCGTTGGTCTGTGTACTTTGAGTCCTATGATCCATGTGTTCCTCAGTGTGTGTTGGTCCGTTCCTCCGTTGTAAGCACGAGTAACTGAATGCCTTTTCAATAGGGTCTTTAAACAGTTAACCAACCACGTATTCGAGCGTGTGGGTTGGCAGATTGAATCCACGCCACGAAGAGTCTATAAATGTAAGTTGTGACCTCCAGTACACCTTACAACAATTATTCCAACAACTTTGGGGTAGACTGCGGAGATTTATCCTGCGTCGAAAATGTCATAAAAGACTCATTTTTCGCCACCTGTAATGATATTCGTGAGAAGCGGATTGCCCTTCTATGAAATAAAACTTGACGCTACGGATAATGCGATCTTCTTTATTCTCCTCACTTAGAATATGAGGAACCTAAACGCCCAGCCTTCTCACTTTTCCTATCTTTTTCAATTAGTGGCAGATTGTAGATTGGGGTGCGTTGACGTCAAGTGCTAATTTCCAAGTACTTTTGCGCAGATTGCATTCTACCAATTCTCTTAAAGCACCTTGATCGAGGTCGGATAAGCTTCCTTGTCTCAGTTCATCTTTCAATGACCAATCGCACGAACGAAAGGTTGAAAACCAGTTTCGGACATGGCGGGTTGTAATGACACGTTGGCAATAAGCACTACATATTTTCCTACCTGTCTCTGTAGCTTTTTTTGTTATTCTTAAACTCCCCACAATGTTACATGACGTATATGCACTTTCAGTTCCTTCATTTTAGGAACATGAGATCATAGAATAAATTATGATGAGCACTTTTTCACTGCTGCTTGATGGTTCGGCTGTTTAGCTGGTTGAGTTTTACGGCATGTCAACTCATTGGTTTATATTATACGGAATATGTTTTCTTTTATACATTTTGTTGGGGATTCAGTTTTTTAAAAACATTTTAAAACAATTTTTAATAGGTCATTTTAATCTATTTATGGGACCTTAACAGGTCAGGATGAGCCTGGGAGTAATGGTGATGCAGGGTTACTCCACACTCCCCAAGTCCCCAGAACTGTAACTTTACTTCTAGACGCAACTTAACATCATAGTCAGGTCACCTTTCACTACTGAAATAAGAATGACCAATAAAGGCACTCTTTAATCACGTATTGTTCGGTTGCATGTGAAATATTGCGAGTTTGAAAAGTGCTGTTACAGATTACTTTACAAAATGAAAAACCGTAGATGTTAAAATGATGGTTAATGGAAAGATACAGGGCCTGTGAGTGACTCAATGCAACTCTGTATGCACTATCTTCCATATCACCAAAGTGAGTCGTGTGAAAAGAGTTGTAGAAAATCAGTATTTGGCTAGTTGCTGAAGGAATCGGAACGTAATGGCTGGTTCCGTTCAAGTAGCCAAATTCTTTTACGATTGGTTGTTGGTCTGGGATTCATAAAAACAAAACGTGAGTTTAAAACAAAAAGAAAGTCTTGTGTTGTTAGTTAAGACCAAAGTAACAACACAGGACGTCTCAGACCAGATCCGGAATAACAGAAGATCCAGCAAATACAACAAGCCCAGACCAGCCAGAGATAGACAAATTCAGCCCAAGCTCAGATGAAAGATAACAAGTTAGAAGAAAAAGAAGCTAAATATCCAAGTAAAAACGATAAGTGTACCTGTATACAACGACGGGTATGCACGGGTATATTATAAACGAAGAAATAAGGTATGCTCTACAGAACAAGATAAGTAGACGTCAATTTTTAGAAAGATTGTATACAACATTAGTAAATAGTAACATATTTAATTTATTACTTCAGAAATAAACATTCATTTAGAAAAAATAATTTAGCAATAAAGATCTTTAATGAAAATCTGACAATTATTAAATCATAGTTCCTTTTAGTTGTTTTATCTTTTCCAAGCATCTTCCTTAAAAATTCTCAACACTAAAACTACCCATCTGTATTATATTGTTCACTTGCGTTAGGATTATCTTTTAATTAATAACCAACTGCTGTGCCTCTCATTTTTAGCATCGAACCGAGAAATGTTTACCACAACAGAAAGTTTCCGTTATTCTCAATGAAAAGTCATTCTGTTTTAAATTTAACGAAATTGATTAAATCAAATAAAATAAAAAAGTTTAATGAGGTGACGAGTTCAAAATAAAATGAAAAATACTTTCCCCCACAATGATGTATAACATCACCATTTGCAACAGTGTGCACACAAACAAAATAACATACATTTTAACATGCCGACAGAGCGTCACATTGTGGGATAATGGTTGGCAAGCTAATCCCGCAAATCTATCACTACTCAATAGTGAGTCGGATTCTCGCTGGCTGCAGAATACTTGTAACCCAGTGTCATTTCCAACACGTAGCAAACGGGTTTGGGGTACCTATATTCTCACACCCGTAGGAGCGCTTACTGTAATGGTTAGCGT
The DNA here is from genome assembly GCA_023376005.1 of Doryteuthis pealeii. Lineage (NCBI taxonomy): Eukaryota > Metazoa > Mollusca > Cephalopoda > Myopsida > Loliginidae > Doryteuthis > Doryteuthis pealeii. The sequence continues at coordinate 62,964,982 of CM042139.1, forward strand.
CTAGGGAAATAGAATTAGCTCAGTTGATAGAGCACTAGCCTAGGAATGGCAAAGTTCCTGGTTCGATACCGCCCCCCAACTCAGCGCATGAGCAGCACATATTGAGTAATTTGATATGTGCGGTAAAGTGGGGAGCTTACAGGAGATGTGGCGCGCCACCTAAGTAAAAACCCAATCTTCCTGGTCTAGCGATAGCTAAAAGTGGGTAGATACCCTTGCCGTCTGGTTGATAACGACAATAGGCCACTCCGCCATCTTTACTTTACTTATGTAATATAAGATAGGATGAAGAAAACTGAATACGTAAAGCCATATAATAATAATTGTAAATTTCCTTCAACATATTGAAAATTGCAACACATTGAAAGACGGTACTGATTCTGACCTGTGTACTCAATGTAAAAGCTAAGATGTAGTGGATATTCTAATAAAATATTTTAATGTCGTCAGCCATATTGTGACGTGGCAACACTCATACCCCTGAACTGCCTGTGTGTACATATGAGAATAGTGGACTGCATTAACATTATATGGATTATATGCTCTAATAATATAGTGTTGGTGTACAGGTAATTCATCATTTACTTGTGAATCTGCGCACATCTGTATTGGCGGACATTTGCTCTAAGCCAGATGAGTATGTTTAATATTGACTTAATTGGAATATATTCAGGCTGTTGAAATTTTATTTCTCTCAGTTTATGAGCAGTAACATATAAGTAGGTAGATAGGTTTATTTTAATGGAACATCAACCTGTCTATGTTTAGTGTATGACTGTTGTAAGGGAATTGAATTCTTTTTCCATTTATATTTACATTTTGGGTAGTCGTTTCTCAATAGTTTATTGAATACAGTTATATTATATCAGGTATTTTTTTATCAAATGAAGACACACATTTTTATGGTTTTATGTATTCTACCTAATATTAATAACTATATGGTTTCAGGTAATTATTCTTATTTGATAATAATCATACAGTTATATTATTTCAACTAACTTATAATAGTCCCTAGTAAATATTTACATCTTCAAGTAACTATTCTTAATACAGTTACAGTTCTAGTGGTACTAAGCATTGATATCATATACAAATAATTGGGAAAAAGATCGATCTGAGGCATAGATGATAAACTAACAGGTAATACTAATGCGCATTAGAATGTGCTTGGTAGTAGTGGCAATGGAAGTGTACCGAACATTCCGTAGGTTTCCAGAACTGGAGGCTCACTAGCAGATGCAGTTCGGTGTCATACCAAATATGCATTTTTTTGGAGGGATCTTACTCTACTGTACGAGACACAGACAGCGTATTCTAAACCTCACCGACATCTCGTATAGATAGAAATAATTAGATAGATAGATAGATAGATGCGATATTCAAAATAAAGCATATATATATATATATATATATATATATATATATATATATATATTTAAAGACTAAAGAGGACTTTAAGGAATAATTTCTGGCGATAGAAAGTACTACTTAAGTGCATCCTGTGGTGTGATCCCAAAAGAACCTTCAACATCTCAACCATAATTAGATCTACTGGATAAATGTATCTTCTATGCGAGGATTCAGTGTCCATTCTTCATGAATTGCTGGAACATGGAAAATAACAGTTATTTTACAAACCGTGTAATCACTTTGCTAATTGGTATGTTATTCGAAAGGTGAAACTCATTTTCTGTGCAAGGAGATCATCTAGGGTATTTATTGCAGTCGACGTGCCTTTCGGTTGCCAACGGAACACAGAAAAGGGATCATGAAAATTATTACTCGTGAGGTTTATTCTCCAGAATTATCACTTAAAGTTTATGACTTGTTTCGCTCCATGCAACACATCTTGTCTGTTAAGCTGATCCACCAATTTGGAAATAGCGGATGATCTACATAAAATATCCATCGATTCAAAACGATGATCCGAATACACTTCATCTGAAAATCTCTTACTGTCATAGGAATCAAATGAAGGAATAGATATCCTGTGAATTCTTGTCCATAGTATATATATATATATATATATATATATATATATATAGAAATATATATAGTATATTAAGAAAAATGAAAAAAACACAGGTTTAAATGTGTTAAGTGGTGAGTTTATTGGCCGACGCTGCAGTGTGTCGATCTATTAATTAGATCATCTTCAGGGCATTTGTTGGTATATGGAAGGTGATAAGAAATCATTTATCACAGAATAATGAGAAAAGCGAGTGGTAGTCCTTGTTATTCATCTGTTTAAAAAAATTTTGAGGGTTGAAAAAAAGGGGACGGTTTGAAATATGAGGTCAAATATTCTATTTTATGGCGTGAGTATGGGACGGTGTAGGTGTGTGTATCGAAATGAAACATTGTGCATTTTTTAGGTGTGTGGCTCTCCCCTTTTTTTCAAACCTTAAATTTTTTTTAACCAGATGAATAACAAGGACTACCACTCGCTTTTTCTCGTGTTGTGTGTGGTGTGTGTGTGTCTCTCTCTCTCTCTCTCTCTCTCTCTCTCTCTGTGTGTGTGTGTGGGTGTGTGTGTGTGTGTGTGTGTACAGATCCTAGCCAGAAGGTAACAGCTCCAGGACTTGGCTTTCAGAAATCTTTTGACGAACGGATCTTTATACCGAAATATTGAGAAAATAAATCATAGGTAGACGAACAACATCATAGTTACCGCATTTCTCTTCACAATTGCATTGTGACAGCCTTCAAAACCAACCAACAAACCAATACAGACACACTGCTTCAAGCAAATTATTAACCTTTTTTTTATATATATATTATATATATATATATATATATATATATATATATATATATATATATATATATATATTATATTATATATATATATATATATATATATATATATTATATATATATATATATATATATATATAATTTAATATTCCAAGCGTGTTGGGAAATCCTCGCGGTGAGAAAAAACCCAGCAAATAGTTTGATTGTAAAAATATACTACCAAACATCAACCGGGGAGAATAAATTTTTGGAAAAAAGAAAAGACCAAGATAGTCGTACCAACAAAAAGTAATCTATTGGTACAGTATTTGGCCAAAAGCAAAAACAATTTATATGTATATATAAGTATATAGATATATATATATATATATATATATATATATATATATATATTCATATAAACGCTAGGAGAATAAGCTAATAAGTAAAAAGTGCTCAATACCTAAGTAGAGCTAATAATAAAGATAAATCTAATGAGTCAGACGGACCTACTATTAGTTTCGCTTAATGCTCTTCAGAGCTAAGATCTTATCCCTGAAGAGCATTAAGCAAATCTATAGTAGGTTCGTCTGACTCATTAGATTTATCTTTATATATATATATATATATATATATATATATATATGATTGATTGTTATATATATATATATATATATATATATATAATATATATACATATATATATATTGATTGATTGATTGATTGATTGATTGTAAAATGTTTCTTGGTAATCGTGATACCTTATCGTTATCAGAAATTGTAACGGGGACCCGATTTCAAATCCTTGACAAGACCATTTCATCTCACTTCGAGCACATCTGCACTTGAGAATGTTGATTTAGAACGATTTTGTTGTTAATAATGTTACACGAAGAAAAAAATACCGTGGCTAACTATTTTGCACTCTTGAATATATATATATATATATATATATATATATATATATATATATATATATATTACACACATGCTTTAATACACACATCTGTATGTATGTAAAGACCGCCATAGAGTGCTCCATCCCTTATATAGGAGGAGCGTTATGTATATATATATATATATATATATATATATATATAATATATATATTATATATATATTATTAAAGAAAAGAATAAAAAGGAAAGAAAAAAAGAGGAAATTATTTTCTCTCTTTTGTTTTTCTCAGTCTTTATGAAAATGCTATCTGATGAGACAAGACTCGTATCAAAATAAATTCATAATAACCGGTTTACTAAGGTTTTCTTTCTTTGAAAGTATAAATACTGCTCCGTATATAATTAATGTATTAGTTATTATATATTGAGCTATCTAGGGATTTATAAAAATCCTTGTATAAATCTATAAGTTTGCACCTACATGAGCATACATCTCTCTCTTTCTTTCTCTCACACACACACACACACACACACACCTCTCTCTCTCTCTCTCTCTCTCTCTCTCTCTCTCTCTCTCTCTCTCTCTTGCTTTCTTTTCATCGTCGTTTGAAACAGATTAGCATTATTGTTTTCAGGTTCTCACACACTCCATTTTTTTTCTTCTATTCTCTTTCTTTTTTATTATATATTTTCTGTGTAGCATGTTCTTTCTTTCTTAATGATTAAAACGGAATAGACCATTATTTAGCTGAGCTGATGACACGCATAAGAAATACAAATTCGGCGGATAAGCAACACCAGACAATTAGGATTTACATTTTTGCATTTCAACTTGGGCTATTCGAATTTTGATGATCCCAAATAGAATCCTCCCCTACTTACCAGACAATTGGATTATTTTATCTATATTTCATTATATTATATAAATGTCTGTGTGTCAGTGTGTTTGTATATATATATATATATATATATATATATATATATATATATATATATAATTGAATGTACATATCAGTACATGCCAAGGCTGGTATATTTTAAAAGTCTATATTAGATGCATTTCTTGATTATGACAGAACGTGATCGGTACAGGTTAATTTAGTTGCTCTTCACCTTCTCTTTGTGGTGTCCGTCAAACGATATTGGCAGATTGCCCGTGGAAATGAGCCGACTCACCACCCCCTTACCACCTACAACCGTACAACTGTTGACTCTTCTCTCTCCGCACCCCCCCCCCAGCTTCCATTCTCCGCCCCCATATCTCTACCAACATTAATTGGCATTTGGACGTTTGCTCATTTCGAATACGTTTGGTATTAGCTGAAATACCCTCTTGTTTATCTTGAATCGAAATGGACGAAAGTTTATTAGTCTCGTGTGGACAACTAGGTTTAAATATGCGCAGCAATTGCAATGAAGATCTACGTTGAATATGCACGTCTTTATGCCCGCCCATGTATTTGGGTGAATTAACCATAGATAGTTCTAAGCCTAGCTTGATCTGGCACAAGGCCATGAAAGTTAGGTTTTAGATCAGTATTGAAATCACTGACACAATACATTTAATCATATTATACAGGGTGATTAAAAAATGTTCACGCTTTTATGGGAATATACATATCAGTCTCAAGACCTTCGGGGAAGGTAGGGGAACTAAAATCAAATGCGTGGCCCCAGAGTGTCATCCTCCAGGTATAACCCCTGACCCCTTGCCTAAAAAGGGCAAGGGCCGGGTTTTATTTCGAACACATTGTACTTGATATATAACAATTTCTAACATGTATTATTATTATTATTATTATTATTATTATTATGAGTTTTTCACACCAGCAATAGCTGATGGTATTTCCCTGGAGTCTGAGTGACAACAAGTCTCCTCAGGTCTCCAGGAGTCTTCTGAGTATTCTGGCAGATTGCAGCAGTGCAGTATTCCGGATGGTCTCAATTCTTCCTCTGATTTCCCGATGCTCCTGTCTTTTTTCCAAGCTTTTTGGGACCGTTCCAAGTGTACCAACTACAATTGGTATCACTTTGTCTTTCATATTCTATAGCTTTTTCAGTTCTCTGGCAAGGTCCAGGTATTTGTACATATTTTCGTTTTCCTTCATCTTCACTCTGTGATCTGCTGGAACTGCAAAATCCAATACTTGACAAGTTCTTTCTTTTTTGTTAATCAACACTAGATTATTATTTTAGAATGATATAGAATACTTTATTTATGAAGAATGAAATAACAGAATGATTTCGAAAAAAATAAAGCAGAGTTTAGATTAGACAGAAAGCTGAGAGTATGGTGTATCCAGTGAGTATTGGTTTGGTTTGGTTTGTTTTGATTTACGGCATATCAACCTCAGTAGGTCATTTAATGCCGATAAAGTTTTGAAATAAATCAATTCTTAATGGATAATACAATTTTTTTATAAATTCATTTTTCTATTTAACCCATAGATGGGACCCTAACAGGTACTACCACTCCGGGTCAGAGTGGACCAGGGAGCAATGGTGATGAAGGGGTGATCTACATTCCCCAAACCTCCAAAACTGGAAACTCACCATCAGATAGAGTTTAACGTCATTCCCAGGACATGTAGACCCGCAGCCACCGTCTTCTAGCACCCATATGATAAAAAGGGGTTGGGGCTTGCCATAAGGGCAATAGGGTTGGGAAAATCATATAGGTGCTAGGGCTTGACGTGACCAGCCGATTGTTCAGAGGGCCAGTGAGTATTGAACTCACTATTCAGTTGCAATGGATCTGAGAGGCATGGTTTTTAAGAATTACACGATGATGGGACGCCATTTTGACCAGGGTTAGTGTTGGAGGCCGGGCAGGTATACAAATCAAGCCAATATATATATATATATATATGTATTTATGTATGTATGTATGAGTTCATTGCTGATAATTAGTTGTATATGTTACGTTTGATGCAAACGGTTTATTTCATGTCAAAGAAATCTTGAACATGAATTAATTGACTTACTAGAGACGTGAATGCCTAAGTTGTAATCAATTAACCATTCATTTCTTATATGCCGTTGTATATAAGTAATCTTTCTATCTATCTAACTGCAAGACGCCAGCCACGTAAATAGCGCACATAAACCGAATTTTTTCCACTTCCAATTTCTAACTGCTAGTTAAAGTAAAGTTCTTAAACGTTTCTGGTTTTATTAATGGATGATTTCAGCGGATTCTTAGGTCATATGTTATGCTGAACATTTTATTCTATTTCGCTTCATCTCTTTAATATTTTGACTTTTTCCTCAAATTTGATATTTCATTTTAATTCGGATTATTTAATGATTTAAGGCGTCGATTCGATGGTCTTCACACACACTTGAT
>CM042139.1:62976962-63036962 GCA_023376005.1 Doryteuthis pealeii
CACAGACTGAGACACTTCTACACAGCCTGGAGGAGGCAGCAAAGAACTTCGGCCTTCATGTGAACGCTGATAAAACTGAGTTCATGAGCTTCAAAAGGCAGGGAGACATCTCCACACTTGACTGCAAGCCTCTTAAGTCAGTGGAAAAATTCCCATATCTAGGTAGTAATATCTCATCCACAGAAAGTGATGTTAACACTCGAACAGGAAAGGCATGGTTGGCCACCAACAAATTATCAGTCATCTCCCCGACAAGCTAAAAAGATGATTCTTCCAGGCTGTAGTTGTGTCGGTACTGTTGTATGGCTGTACCACCTGGACCCTAACGAAGCGCCTTGAGAATAAGCTAGATGGGAGCTGCACAAGAATGCTGCGAGCGGTCCTGAATAAATCGTGGAAGCAGAATCCCACAAAAAAGCAACTGTATGGTCACCTGCCCCCCATCTAACAAGCCATACGAGTAAGACGAACTATACATGCAGGACACTGCTGGAGAAACAAGGACGAGATCGTAAGAGACGTACTACTGTGGAAGCCAGCACATGGGCACGCCAATGTGGGCCGCCCAGCCAGGACCTACATTGACCAACTATGTAGGGATGCAGGCTGCTGCGCGGAGGAGCTCCCAGAGTCGATGAATGATGGCGAGAGATCATTATGGATATCCGTGAAAATTGTGCGACATGATGATGATATATATTATTATTATTATTATTATTATTATTATTATTATTATTATTATTATATATTTAGAATAGTAAACAAAATTTGAAAAAACACAGGATCAAATAAAATGAGTGATATTTATTCAGCCAACGCTGTAGTGTTTCAATCTGTTTATTAGATCTTCTTCATGGCTTTTGTTGATATAAGGAAAAGGAAAATTTATCACAGAATAATAAGGAGACTGTGATCGGTTTGTTTACAATGTTTTGAATGGAAAGTTAGCGCTCTTAGAATAGATTCAAAAATGTATGAGACGCTAGGATAAACGGTTTTGAAGGATGACGTCGAACAATCTCTTTCGTTGTGTGTGTGTGTGTTAGAAAGAGAGAGAAGAGAGAGAGAGAGAGAGAGAGAGAGAGAGAGAGAGAGAGAGAGAGAGAGAGAGAGAGAGAGAGAGAAAGAGAGACAGCATATATATATATATATATGGGCACAGTGTCAGATTTGTGGCAATGAAACATAGGCGCTGAAATCACGTCTTATGCTAGAATCATCATGGTCTGTAAACATGATCTGTAAACATTGTTTAACGCACAACAGTTTTTCCTTTGCAACAGCATGTATATATCATATCACATTCTACACACACACACACACACAGATACACAGACAGGCACACACTCAGATACACAGACAGACACACAGACACATAGACACACATACACACACACGCACACGCACACACGCACACGCACACACACACACACACACACACACACACCACATATATATATATATAATTATATATATTTATATAAGACAAATTCGAATATATGATATCGTTGATATACTACAAACAAAAGACGAAAAATGTTCTGGTAACACAGCATATCCATTCGTCAAATGAAAATTATTCTTTGCTATCCAAGTGTTTTCACATGAACATTATATTATATATGCTATCGTTGATACTTTTCACTGAACTGCCATCAGCTCTACCTCTGTAGAGAGGGAAGACCTCTCAATGTGGCCACATGTGTGCCATTGGTAGTAAGATGTAACGATGACTTAACAGCACTTGGTAACAGACTGTTCCTCGCTTAGTTAATTCTCAAACCAAGTTAGTTAACAAGCGCCGGTGACTTCATGTCCACGCTACCCAAACTGAAGAATTCTAGTGCAGATGAAGAGACGGGATGAAGAGATGACGGCGAATTCATATCAGTAAAGAAATATAATATTAACAGTCAAACTATTAAATCAAATACACAGAAATAATTGAAAAAGCATATATCTCGAAACACAGGTGTTTTTCAAATATAAATCAATAGTAATTATTTTTTTTGGGGGGGATACGTTATCCAAATGTAAGTATTTCATGAAAAACGAGTTAATGTTAAGCGAACATTCGTAAAGCAACTATAAAAAAGACACTTTTGAATTTCTTTTTGGAATTTGAGACAAATATTAACCGTTATCCAGCCAATTATGCAAATAGTAATTTGATTATTATTGGCCTAGTAGTTGTTATTAGAGTAGAGAAATTTACTATTAGAGAATTTTCTGAATTTTAACATATCTCTTTCAACTAAGACGAAGATTCAACAATTTTTGTAATTTTTTTTTCATTCCTGAATTTTCAAAGTCAAAGGTTTTTTTCGCCATTTTTTTTTTACAATTTACACTTCAACATATAAATTCTCAAAATTAACAGTTATTTGTTTTTGCTTTGGAAATGAATAAAATTTTAATTAGTAAATATTTGATATAATTAGAGATAAAGTTGTTAATGAAAAAGTTTACAGCTCTTAGAAAATCGTATTCCATATGAGGAACCGTGATGGTTTATTTTTTTTTTAAATACATGTAATCAAAGACGTTCAATGATTCAGGTTATTTGCAGAGGTTTAATTTCAGAACAAAAATCGATCAATAATAAATAAATGCAGATATTTCAATAATTTTTAATCATCTCATATTCTAAATATGTTTCAAACGAATTCTATCTTTGCTTTCTCTGAAACAAATACTTGCTAGCATCTTAAATCATTAATAAAAAAAACATAAATAAATAAAATTAAACAAAGAAAAGAAAATATAGCAACAGCAATCTTAAAAAAAAAACTTAACCGAATTTCGAAGTATGACCTCCCACACATGCCAAGGTCATATACTTCCGCCTTTGAAGGAACGCACCTTAATATGATTAATTCAAAAATAGTTTAATTCATAATCACGGATTTTCTCTATGTTCCTCAGCAAATTAAATTTATTTTAGTGTCATGTTTACGGTTTTGTTTGTGACTTTTTTAATCTCTACCTATCTATAAGGTCAAATGGCGCAAATGAAATCACAGGGAAATAATAAAATCGATAGAAGTATTATTTTCAGATCGCAATTTTATAAGTTTTCAAATTCTTTCTATTTTCTCTAACTCATTAAAAGCGATTTAAAAAGACATTACCTTTAAATCTACAAATTATAACCCGACTTTATAACTAAAAAATAATTCAAAATGTATTCAAAACAAATATTCGTTGTTTTTTATTATATTTTAGAAAAAAACTTTTGTTTTAAAACCAATACTATAGACATTAAAGTAGTCAATTGCTTTAAAGATGGCTTCCACCATTTTCTTTTTCTCTGACATAGAGGAAATAGCAAAACTTGCACGAAATGAGATATTAAAAGTTTACGTAGCGTTTACGCAAATTAGTATAAACTCAACAGCATCTGTACTTACACAGTAAGGAATACTTGATGCCATACACCTATAAATCATTTGTATTAATAGATACTTGTGTGCATGTTGAGTGATCTGCCCCTGTGTCTAGGCTGAACAGGGTGATCTGCCCTTCATCAACGACAGTATAAATAGATCCATCCATTTAAAATTGTGTTTTTGACGTCTGAATAATACGGACCACGTCTTTCGTAATTTATATGGCGCTGCCAGAAAGTTTTTGATTTCAAACTTCAAAAAAGCTGATAAAAACGAACATAGCTACACCACAATATTTGGAATTTATGAGGCAAATCGTACAAGTACAACAGGAAAACATTGCACTCAAATAGGAAAGGAAAGACCCCCGATAGAACTAGACGCAACGTACGGCAACTGGGTATTTTTCTATCGACACATGGACCAGATACACAAAAACATGCGGAATGGAAGACCCAGCAGTGATTAGAAATGGGCTATTGATAGCGAGTACCCCCGAAGCAAACATATTACTGTTCGAGCTGATAAGACCCAGGGTACTCAACTCTGCCTCGGAGGAACACCTGTTGCAACAAATAACACTCGGTGCAGTTAAAAAAAAAAAGTACACAGAAGTTTCTTGTTTGGCATATCCTCAATTATTGTAAGAGACACGTGCTTCCCTCTTGACGATTTTCCAACCGTATCACTCCATCCACCGAATAATGAGCATATTTAGCACTACACACTGCTGTTAAAAGATATTCTCTATAATGAAGTATGCCAAGTGTATGCAGAGTTTACAGCTGTCAGATTTTCACTTGTATGATATTGTCCTGTCAACCTCTTCATTTATACCTGATATAACATATTTTTGTGATTGTAAACAACATCAGATATTTCATTAATAGATTATGATTGGTACTTTATGATTTAATTTTTTTCTGTTCTTTTAAGATCGTGGCCTTGAATGCACCCGAGATAAGGTTTGTGTCCCTCGATTTAAAAAGGTTTGGGAAAGAAACCCGAGTTTGGCATTTAAAACTAAGCCCAGCTTTGGCATTTAGAAATAAATTCAGCTTTGTCATTAAGAGGCAAACCCAGCTTTTGCCTGTAAAAAGACCAGCTTTTGGCGTAAAAATAAACCTAGCCTTAAAAAACAGAACGCATATGGATAGCATTAATCTCTGCGTGCTTAACTGAAAGTGTTTAAAATACGCGTGAACTTTTCCTTTCAAGTTGAAAAATGAACACGTGACCTTTTGTCAGTGAAAGATTGAGCGAACATAATTTTTGCCCAAGATGGTATACCTTCCAGATATTATACATACAGATATTTTTGTATATTTTAAAGCTTAATTACAACCGGGAAAATCGTGAATTTTTGACAATGGAAGAAAAGTTAAAGCATGCTAAAATACATCAGTACACTCTTTCTAAAACAAACTATTTGCTGGTTTTCTAATGCCAAAATCACTTTTTCTTCGCAAACGATTATGTGTTTTTAAACAATTAATGACAAGAAAGGCTTCAAGCAATTTTTCTTAATGTTAAAATTTACACGAAGTTTATTATTTCCAGTATTGTATCAAATAAAACTATTTGCATAGTTATGCGCCAAGTATTTCTATCTAATAAAAATAAATTGCATACAGACATATGGTTTCATGTATCGCTAACTAATACTAATAATGTTTAAACATATAATTTTGACCCATAGAGGAGATACTAAAAGGTTCACAGTGGACCTGTAATGGGGAAAAGTGGGTAACGCTACACTCTCCAGAACTACAGTGTCACTACCGTGTCACTACCGAATGCAGCAGTACATCCATGATACCTTTTTGTGAGAGGGACTTACTCAGCAAGAAAATATATGCCCTTGTAGGTATATAAGCAAATGTTTACTCATTGATAACATGTACCATATCTGTTGTCGTTAAAATCAATGTCATTACTTTATGTTTACACTTACAGTGGTATATATATGTATGCGAATTTGGAGATTCTCAAATTTTCTGATATGGTCCATTGTGAAAATATTTTGTTCTTACATAAACTATTCCACAATAAAATGCCTGTTTCTGTTCAGAATGCTTTTGCAGTTGACTTCACCCATGCTCATGTCACTCGTGCTGACCAATCTGGTTTGCTTAATTTCCTTTTTATCAACACTGTTAGTTTTGGGTATAATTCGATTCGTTTTAATGCAATTAATTCTTGGAATACTGTTCAGTCGTTATCTTTTGATAATGAAAAGATGAAGCTTGTTTCAGTTAATTATTTTGTCCTTAAAACACTTTTGAAAAATCATTTTATTGCCTCTTATAAACAGCAGATTTGCATTTAGATTATCACACGGCTAATTTGTCTCATGATATATATGTATATGTTTACGTTGTGTGTTTCATGTATTGTTTCCTGTGAGCGTCCAAGGGTGGTCATGTCCATGGGATTAACTTCACGCTATTAGGCATGGCCTCCTTTCAATAGTAGTTTAAACCAATAAAGTTTTTCTTTTACTTATATTTTTAAAAATAATTTGTACTACTATTGCTTAATAGATTTCTTATTTTCTTATTTCTTATTTATTTATAGACTTACAAGTCTAGTTCGTTACGTTCATAACTCAATTTCCATGTATATCAAATCAATTTTCCCGCTTGTAATAAACTGAAATTCAATTAATTTGTTCGAGGCCCCCCATTACACAAATCGGTCGGTTAAGTCCTTTTTTTAGGTAAGGGCCGGGTTAGCTCAGTCGGTAGAGCGTTCGGCTAGAAACCACAAGGTTCCTAGTTCGATTCCGGTCCTCGCCAACTCAGCGTTATGAGTAGCACAGGGATCTGTGCGGTAAAGTAAGGAGCTGATGGTAGGTGTGGTGCTCCACCTCAGACGCAAAAACAATCTCCTTGGTCTAGCGCTAGTGAAAAGGGGATAGACTCCCTCGCTGATTGGCTGATACCGACAATAGGCCGCCCCGACGTCCTTTTTATATACAAAACATAATACAATATAGTGTAATGAATTATGTGCTGCAGCATGTTTTAATGTTTATCTTTTTATAAATAATATTTTTCTTTGGCGTAATTATTTTGGAAACAAATGATTTTAGTAAACGTATAATCATAAGCCTATCCGAAGTTTTCTCTTAGCTCAAAATTTAGCTCACTACATAAAGCAAAAAAAAAAAAAATCAGTGACAGCTCGTAACTCGGAAGATTCCTAATTTTGGACACTCCTAAGTCAAGATACCACTATATTTTCTGCAAAATCTGCAAAGCATTCCCACGTTATATCAAACGGTACACTTAGAGCATCAATAAATTTATTGCTTTAATTCTGTATGAGAATATCTAATTTTTACAATGGAGAAGAATATTCAAATATGCAATTGCATGTTAAGGTTAGCTAATGATTCTGATTATCATTGCTTGTCACATAATGCGTGCAAAAAACCAGCCATTCTTCACAATCAGTTCGGAAATCAACAAGTCCTGAACGATAGATTTAATATTTAATGACTGAATTATCTTAAGTCACGTAACTGGGGGTGATTAAACCGTAATTGGCTGTGTTTCATGCGACCTGGCAGCTGGCATTTTTGTATGGAGGGACTGGTATTGTATTAGCATCTGATTAATAATTAGGAACACCTTTATAAATTTGCATATTCCTTCTATAAAGAACAAAATAGATCATTAATCTGCATGATTTGCAATATGCTGCTTCTCTGTTCATGCATGAATGATTTTAGTTATCTTATACTTTTTTTATGTATGTATGTATGTATGCATCTCTCTCTCTCTCTCTCTCTCTCTCTCTCTCTCTCTCTCTCTCTCTCTCTCTGTGTATATATATATATTTCGTTCGGGTCTTGATCCCGACCAGAGGTAGCTGCTGAAAAATAAGTCTAGCTGCACTGATGAGGGGTAAACCCCGAAACGCGCGTCTGCAGATTACTTTATATACGCTTCCCAATTTTCAGGTTGAGCACTCTGTACCCCTAATTTTTTTACCTCTGTACCCCTAATTGCTAAAATTCACCGCTTCGGCGAAATGCTAGTCTCACTTGTTTACAAGTTAGAGACCTCTGGTGAGTTTATTTCCGGTTTAGGAAATATAGCGATTATTCTGCCTTCTATTCTAGGCAGCTGCTTGTGGACCCATCGGTAAGAGACTTGACGAGCGAAAGTTCGTTCGGGTCTCGATCCCGACCAGAGGTAGCTGCTGAAAAATAAGTCTAGCTGCATTGATGAGGGGTAAACCCCGAAACGCGCGTCTGCAGATTACTTTATATACTCCCAATTTTCAGGTTGAGCACTCTGTATAGAAGGGACTAATTGCTAAAATTCACCGCTTCGGCGAAATGCTAGTCTCACTTGTTTACAAGTTAGAGACCTCTGGTGAGTTTATTTCCGGTTTAGGAAATATAGCGATTATTCTGCCTTCTATTCTAGGCAGAGACTTGACGAGCGAAAGTTCGTTCGGGTCTCGATCCCGACCAGAGGTAGCTGCTGAAAAATAAGTCTAGCTGCACTGATGAGGGGTAAACCCCGAAACGCGCGTCTGCAGATTACTTATATATATATATATATATATATATATATATATATATATATATATATAAAAGTAATTGGTAATTTGCTTGAAGCATTGTTAAGTATGTTATAATATATTACTTTGAAAGCAATTTCAATGCAAGTAAAAACAAAAATAACATCTTTTTGTTTTTATATTTTACTTGCATTGTAATTGCTTTCAAATTAATATATATATATATATATATATATATATATATTTAAATTATATTATATGTATTAGTTAAATTACCACGACCAAACCACTCGGCAAACAACATATGCGACATGAGGAACACTGGACAGCTGTTCCGACCTTATTAGGTCTCATCAGCAGTGTATACCACGATCTCCACCACTAGAGATCGAACCAGCGGCACCAAAAGGCGTAGTCTGAAACGGTATACCTGAGCAACCGGCCCACGCCACACACGAAGAAGATCGCCGAGTAATCTAGTGTTTAAAAACCATAAATTACTTACCAGTCGAGTTAGAATTGGTATTGTATGTGATAATGAACTCGGGTGATTTTTAGTAATTGTTATATTGCCGTTTAAGGAAGATGTAACAATTACTATAAATCTGCCTAGTTCAATATCACTTGCAATAGCTATTGGTAAGTCGTTTATATTTTTTAAATATTAGTCTAGTTTGAACACGGACACTCACTGTTATTCACGCTTTAAAAAACTCAGTAGTTTTATTTTTTATCTTTATTTATATAACACACAGGGGAAGCATACACGAAAACACTTACAACTAAAAATGTAAACGCAACGCTCTCCTATATAAGGGATGGAGCACTCTATGGCGGCTTTTACATACAAAGAGATGTCTTTATTAAAACAGTTAAAATCCCCTTCGAATTCTGTAGGTGATGACAGCCTGATGGTTAAGGTGACGGACTGGCACTGAGCCTATCGGATTTCAATCCCGGCTGTAGGTAGCTTACAAATTTCTAGCCACACTGAAGAGACTTGATAAGTCGAAACACGTGTTTGTGGATGACTATATATATATATATATATATATATATATAATATATATATATATATATGGGAGAATATGTGCTTAATTGGAGTGGTACGACTCCAATTAAGCACATATTCTCCAAAAAATTGTCGGCAAAAAAGCCATATCCAAACACATCGTGTTTACATACTTATCATATATATATATATATATATATATATATATATATATATATACATAGGGAGAGAGAGAGTGAGACACACACACACACACACATATATATATATATATATATATATATATATATATATATATAGAGAGAGAGAGAGAGAGAGAGAGAGAGATAGATAAGGGGATTGTTCTGCAGTTATTCTAAATAAAGTTTTTAATAAAAACCCAGAGTGCTCCAGACGGATATACGTCATCAGACTTCTTGTGTCTGAGAAATGAAAATCATGAGAAATCAACAGAAGAATGTGTGATGTTTGTGAAGAAGTATATTTTAGTAAAAAATATATACAAATGGGATAAGCGCCATGTCGGCTGTTGCTGTAGAATACACTGACTGCACCTCTGCGCAGGGATAAAATCCCCCATCCAATTTGACCACCTGTTTGCCGCGGGTGGCATGATTCTTAAGGCCGGAATCTATGACAGGCAACACCCCACTTTACTTGGGCTAGACAGGCGTTCAGACCGATCAATCGGTTGGTCACGTCAAGCCCTAACATATATATGATTGCCCCGACCGTATTGGCAAACCCTCAATCCTTTTTATCATATACATACGCGGTGGTTGAGAGTCTAAATGTTCAGGGTATGATGTTAAATTATATCTAAGAGTGAAGTTCCAATCCTTGAACTGTGGGGAGTGTGGAGTGCTTCTTCAATATCATTACTCTCAGGTCCACTCTAACCCGGAGTTGTAGTATAGTCCCATCTATGTATAAAATCGAAAAACGTTTTTTTTAAGTTGTTTAATTTAAAAAAAATATCCATCAAGAATGAATAAAACAAAATATATTCGGCATAAAATAACCCAACAAGAGTTGTCTTGTCGTAAAACCAACCAACCAACCAACCAACCAACCAACCAAATCGGCTAAACATGAATTCTCCACAAGTCACACTGATTTTTTGGTAAATAATTTCGGGGTGTAATCGTTAGCAAATAATGTGATGTCCCCATTGACATGAAAGGGGCATATCACTATTGATTTCCTAGAAAAAAAGGTTCAGCTGTAAACAGTAATTCCTATTACAAATTTATGTGGTACAATTCAGCTTATTTATTGAATGACCCTCGTATATATGTTCTATATATATTAGAGAATTAGGCATGAGAAGTTGCATGTGGATGGATTAGGTATATTCTTTGCTTATAAGATAATATTGATCCATTTTGTATTAGTTATTCTTTTTCCCCTTATATAATTAAACATATCTACAAAATTTAACAAAATTGTAGAGACGAACGTTCTTTTTATGCATTTTAAAAACAATCTCTTACACTTTATAAAAAGTGTAAATTAGTTGTTGAGCATTGGGGTAGGT
The DNA here is from genome assembly GCA_023376005.1 of Doryteuthis pealeii. Taxonomy (NCBI): domain Eukaryota; kingdom Metazoa; phylum Mollusca; class Cephalopoda; order Myopsida; family Loliginidae; genus Doryteuthis; species Doryteuthis pealeii. The sequence continues at coordinate 62,987,437 of CM042139.1, forward strand.
TGAATTTTCACTTTAAAAAAATATCAAATTCTCTCGAACAGCAAAAGTTTGTGTGTTTGTATAATGAACACTGTCATAATAATCTATATGTCTTACTTGCACCATTGGTTGAGGAAATAACATCAAATATCGTCAGTTAAAATGCAACAAAACCCCTATTTTTCGTGGAATTTAGCCAAGAAATTCATTAGAAAATGTAGGAATTTCAATATCTAAAATAGAAAAGGTTGCCATTTTAAACGAAACGAATAAAATATTATAACTAGAATTTAAATTGAAAATATACATCCATCACCATCGATTCCTCTAATATGCTGCTTTTTAACCTCTGTACCCCTTGGACCCTAACGAAGCACCTTAGATAATAAGCTAGATGGGAGTTGCACAAGAATGCTGCGCACGATATTTAAAAAAATCGTGGAAACAACACCTTATAAGAAAGCATCTGTACGGTCACCTGCCATCTATCACACAAACCAACCAACTGAGACGAACAAGACATGCTGGACACTCATAAGTGACGTCCTCCCGAGGAAACCAGTATATGTACACGCCAGGGTGGGCCACCCAGCAAAGACCTACATTGATCAACTCTGTGAGGATACTGGATACTGTGCAGAGGACCTGCCGAGAGCGATAGGTATGATTGGCTAGAGATTGTTATGGATATCCTTTTTCTGGTGCGACATGATGAGGATGAGGATGATGATGATGATGATGATGATGAAGCTGTAACAGTCATGATATTTTAAAAGATTGAAATCTATTTCCTCAAACGAGGTCAAAGTTTTGAAGAGAAATGTTTTGTGTGACTTCATTATATCAATTTGCAACTTTCATCACATGGGAGACATTGCAGTTCTAAAATCGACCTACTCTATTGAGCTTACTGCTGTTAACATACAATTAAAACTTTATCTACTTGTGTGTGACTACTGAAAGGACAATGCTTCGTTTTTAACCTCGTTTGTTTTTATCTGTTGCCACTCAGTTGTACATTTTTTGTAAATATGCGTCAACCTACTTACCATATCTGACAGCACATAGCATATATGGGTACATTATTCTCAGTTGGTAATACTCAGCGATAAATTTCAGTAAATAAGATAATAAATAAAATTACACTAATCGATGATTAGCTTTAAATTATTTTAATCTTGAAATTGAGAAAGATAAAAATGAAAGAAAAACGTTGAGAAAACTAAAAAGACGTATAAAAAATGAAAAAATGAAATGAAAGATAAACACCAAGAATAACACTAATAGAAAAAAGAAAAAATTGTGAAAAGCTGTATGAAAAATAAATCAGAAAGAAATAGAAAGAAAAAGAAGGAAAACAAATAAAAGAAAAGACAAAGAATAGGTAAAGAATAAATTAAGTAAAGTGATAAAAAATGAATAAAAGAAAGAAAGAAAAAGAAAAAATCTAATAAAGAAATAGAATCCAAGAAATAAATAAAAAGAGGAAGACGAAAGAAAGAAAAAAAAGAAAGAAAGAAAAAAATTTTGACGAATAAAAATATGGGACAAAAAGGGAGAAATAATAAAGAAGAAAAAAAAAACAAGAAAGAAAGAAAAAGAAGGGAACTTGATTTGGTAAAAAGCGAAATAAAAAAAGGAAAACAGAACGAGTCAAATCTAAAAGAATGAAAATAAATTGTTTCTTGACTTTCGATTGATACTAGAAAAAACGTGACGCTTTGGGTCCCCCATTGAGCTCTAGGTAGACAATTGGGATAAGGGAAAAAAGAGTTTGCAAAGCGAATTAAAATAAAAATAAAAAATACGGCTGGGAATTTAAAAGAAAAAAAATTAAAATCATTTTGCAAGATTACTAAAGAAAAGAACGTTTGACCTATTTTAATTTTAAATTGACCTTATTCTTGGAATTCTATTAAGAACCAAGAGGCTAAGGTATTGCTACTGATGAAAATTAACATACAGATAAAGTGGGAAGTTTAATCTCACTCCCACTCGCTCTCTTTAATTTCACAGAGAAACTGACATATATAAAGGGAGTTAATCAAGATATATATAGAGAGGGAGAAAGTGACACGCAGTATCTAAAGTAAGAGACGGGTCAGTTTTTGATTTAATTGCAAATTACAAGTAATTAGTACCAATTAAAATGGATTTTTCAAACATAGCTCAATCCTAGAATCAAGGAATATTTTTGTATGTATTTTGGTCGTTGAATTAAGTAGGAAAATATCCTTTAGAAAACAATCATTGACACATTCAGTTTTATTATAATGATAGATGTAAAATCATTTTTATTTCGGGGCAAACGGTCCGATACTAGTTTTAGGGTCACGATATGAGGAAGTTTAAAAAATATTTTCAAATCAGTTTTGGTTTCGGTTTCTTTGATTAATGTCATATCAACCATTGTGGGGTATTTAATGCCAAAACCATCCTTGTATAACTATTTAACCCATAGTTGTTTGTGAGTTTGAAGGTTTTCATACCTTTCCCAAGGGTATTAGTCCGAAAGTGAACATAATAGCGCGACTGGAGTTCGGATTCGCTAACTACGCTGTCGCAGTCCAGCACCTTAGCCACGGCGTCACAGGGACTCCCTTTGAACCAAGAACTTTTGAATGTCATGGCTAGGTTGAAACTGAATAAAAACAGACTTTTTGAAATGAATATGGATAAAAGAGAACAACAGATAATTGCAGAAGTTCATTCAAGTAAAAAAAAAAAAAAAAAATATGCTAAAATAAATTCAAACTTTACGACGCATTCTAAAATTTGTTGAATGGCATTTCGTTAAATTTTCACCTTTTGTTTTGTATTAATCTCATGAGTTATTAGAGACGTATTTAGCCTTACAAATGGGCTCATTGAAAAACAAATCCCAAGGAAATGAATGATAAAAATCTTTATTCCTTAAAATCTAATTACCCCCCCCCCCCAAAAAAAAAAAGTGATTTAGTTACGAAGGAAATGCGTTAATATAATCACGAATAACATTTCAGTAAAATTTCAAAGGGTAAAGGGCTCTTTCTAACAATTTTATTCGTGAACTATTGGAATAATATTGGTAACCAACCAATTCAGAAATATTTCCAGGTTGCTGTGTTTGATGTTTTGTTTGTTTGTTTTGTTTTGTTTAACGGCATATCAACCCTGTGGGTCATTTTATGCCATTTTTGCCTATAGAGTGTATCCACAAATTTTTTACATCACTTCATAAAATGGGGAACCCTGTATATGATTTATATGGGAATAGTTTGTTGGTAAATATGTTTTTAACAAATCGGACAATCATATAGGTGCGATGGCTTGATGTAACCAGTTGATCTATCGGAGTGGGACTGTGCGACCGCGCGTCTAGGTTAGGTAAGGTCTAATTGAAGTGTTGCAGGTAATGGACTGCACAGCAAGCAAAGCAGGATTCCGTCCTTAAGCATGATGGTAGCTACTTAGGACCAAAAGGTGGCCCAATTTGGGGGTCTTTTTCTTATGCAGATGCGCAGTCGGTGGATTCTACAGCCCCAGTCGACAGGGAGAGTTATGTGTTTGAAGAAACGCTGTGTACGAAATAATTATCAGATTATGCAGTCTATGAATTTACCTAATCCCTTCACAGAAACAAGATGAGACATTAAGGAATTTTTAAGTGAAGTTTAACAGATTTAAATGGAGAGTTTTCCTTCTCCTATCCCTTTTGCCATACCAATATTAAAGAGCCCAGTATGAGCTACTATTTATTCATAGCTGGAGCGAGAATCGTTTCCAAGGCTATTAGTGCTAAGTGAAATGCAAAGAGTCACGTCTTGTCGCATCCATTTCCTACGACGATAACCATTACACCAGAAACGCCCTTATGATTATTCGGCATATGTTTATTTTGAATGACAAGTGTTATTTATTTTCCGATGATCAACTGCAATTCATAACCGATTATTTCTTTAACTTTTGTTTTCAGGATTTTGCATATAAAACACATTGGTTCTAGATAAATGACATTTTGCCTGAATATTAGTAAACAATTATTCGTTCCAGTTCTTGCCATCTAAACATCTAAACTCAATAGATATAAATGAATATATTTGGAAGTCTCTTGAGTAAAAAATAAAATACTTTTTGTTGAACTTTGACAACGATTCCTGTTTTTATATAAAGCCATTACCTGTTAGGGTTCCATCAATGGGCTAAATAGAAAACAAATCTTATTATAATGGAGATTGTGTGTTTTTCTGTCTGTAACCGAAACTATATTCCTACTCAAGTCACAATTCTCTTAGTTATTAACATCACATTCTCCATGATTTTATTTTTATCTAAACCTCAATTATTAATAAAATTGTCTTACATTATTAATACTGTTAACTATGTCTACATACTGACAACATGCAATCATATTTATATATACAACAAAATAGCGGTTTACAGTTTGAACAGGAAGGCTAATTTGCATATTAATATTAAAAAATCGAATTTAATAAATATGTGCTTAGTATTATTGATTTCTAACTGTTTGGTTTTATTTTAATGAATATAAGAAAAAGTCTCTTCAATAAATCTTAAATGAAATCCATTAACAAGATAAAATAACTGTCATTTTATTCTTTACTTCCTCTTTTAACTAAATACTTGAATTAGAAAAAATAACAATGAAAGACGAGAGTGATGGAAGAGTGAATTTCAATTGTTCTATTTTATCGATTATACTCCCTCTGTTTAAAATCTTTTATTATACTCCCTCTGTTCCAAATCTTTTTATCTGTATTCTTATTTAGTTTCATTAGCCTTTCTAATTTAATACAATATTTTATTACATTAAAACTTAAATACTTGCACCCGTAGGGTGCATATATTTGCTAGTAAGTTTAATGAAAATGTGTTTGAAATAAAAACTGAGTTAAAAAAAATAATGAGTAACCATCAAGAATGAGTAAAACAAATCATCTTCGGCCTAAAATGACCAAATGGGTTGAGATACCGTAAAAACCAACCAACCAACCATCCAACCAATCAAATAAAATGATTGCTTTTTACATAAAAACAATGGGATTTTTCTCCCAAATACGAATGCAACTTAAAGGGTTATATCTATTAGTGTCAAATGTATTGTTAAAATGGATTCGTATAAAAAAGATTCGTAATAGATAGCGATAATTTATATATTACTGTGTCGTAATTATTTGTATTGAGAAAGGTTGAAACTATAATTTACTAAGGATTATTACTAATAGTTAATTCAAACGCTGTAATTTCTAGCAAATTATTGTTGTTAGATAATAATATCTGGAAACATGTAATTATTAACAAATCATTATTAAGTACTAATTTACGTAAGACCATATGATTGTGTATGAATTAATAGTATTATGAATACTTAAAACCATACCATCATCTGGTAGATCCAAACTGTATGTTAGATCGAATGTTTCATTTTACTCTATATACGTGCGATGTTTTCGTATATAAAATAAGATTCTCAGTTTCAAGGAAGCAATCTCAGGACCTCACCGAGTAATATTAACAATAATATAGTCGTAGTGTTTGTTATTCTTAAGATTCTCGCCATTGTTAAATATAGGTTAATTCAAATCTGTAGTAAACCCCTAGTTGAGAGAGATCTATCAGTCTATCCTTGGTTGTTTATAATCCAGTAAATGAATATTTACACAGTGCATGATCGTAAATGCCTTTTGTCCCGGCCGGCCATTGGCTTCTTTTTATTGGATGTTGCTACTACTGCTGTTGAGGTCTCTATACAGTAGTGGTGATTCACTTTATGTCTTATACACATATACAGTCCAACATGCATACTATATATATTTTCTCGTTGTTTTTTTTAAAATCTCTGGTAGTTATAATTTTATGAAGTTACAATGAGAACCGAATAGTATTATGTCGTATAGCTACCTAATTGCCCAATTCTATTTACTTTAAGCCATATAATTGTGTATAGATGTCTAACATTATATAGGAACACTTGGAAGCATACAGCTCTGTGAAATTATACATCATCATCATCATCATCATCATCTACCGACAGTACTAATTCATTTGAATGAATGGCTCAACGCAGTGTCCGCAGAGACCCGATGAATGTAAGTTTTTGCTGGTCGGCAAATAGTCAAGTGTCCTTGTGTAGAAGTCCGTAGAGAACTTCGCTTATGAGTTCGTTTTTACTTATCCTGCAGTGCCGAACATGTCGTGCTCGTCTTACTTTGAGGATTTGTGAGAGGGAGGATAAGTGGTCATACAGCTGCTGTTTCGAAGGTTGATGCAAACAGGGATTAAAAAAAACAGCATGCAGCACTCAAATAGTTCCAATTTACCATTTTCTACAAAAGATTCGTTTGGGTCTAAGACGTGAAACCATGCAATAGTACTGACACTGCTATAACTTAAAAGAATTAATGTTTTACTTTATGAGAGAGATCAGATTTTCTAATGGACGTTATACTGTTAAAAGCAGTCGATGTTTTACCTATGCTTATGTTGATATCTCTTTTAGTAGATGAGATACTGCTGCCGACGTATGTGAATTGAGACAGAGTGCACTTTAATGCATATGTTGACATTTGTTTTAGTAGATGAGTCACTACCACCGAAGTATCTATATTGAAACAAAGTAAATTATTTCATGCATATGTTGACATCTCTTTTAGTAGATGAGATACCGCTACCGACGTATGGGAATTGAGACAAAGTGCATTTTAATGCATATTGTCATGATTTATTGCATATTGGCATGGTTTCAGTTTTACAAATTAATCAAATTTCGGAATTAAATAACCCATAGGCAATTGACATGCCAAACCCAATTAAAAGAATGAACAAATATCTGCCTCAGCTGGAAATCGAACTCTGGTCCCTGGGTATGTTTTCAGTGCTGATACTCGTTAAGCCAGCACTCACCACCGGTTTTTGCGAGTTCTTTTATTTCTCTCTGTTGTGTAGTGATAATGGATCGCGCTCTAGCAACTATCCATCACTTCAGCTTTTCAAGCTTTGAAAAAAATGTTTGAATGCCTGATATTTGTTCAGTAAGGTGACAGTTTTATCTTAACTTCATTTTACCAAGCAATTCTACTGCTTCAATTTTCACTTAAAACCGGATGAGTGAATAACACTGATACAGGAAAGTATCTGCAGAAAACCATTTATTCGTGCGGGAACAATCGTTAATTGTGAACTGTGGGTTTCTTTGGATATATATGTTTATCGACATGACAGAGGATTGAGGATTGACAAGGATTTTGTATACTTTAAATGTGAAGAAAAATACAGTACGACTTAGAAGTGTGTATATATATATATATATATATATATTATATATATATATATATTTATATATACATATATATATGTATATATATATATTTGTGTGTGTGTGTGTGTGTGTGTGTGTGTGCATGTCTATGTGCTTGTGTATACATGTATGTTTTCACTCACACAAACAGACAGACAAAACACACACACACACAAACACACACACAAACACACACAGAGACATAGATTATATATAAATTTTCGAGTGTGTTTGTATATGCAGTCTTAGGTTTTCACATATGAAATTATTGTACATTGTTTTATAGCTTCCTATTTCTACGTTTTCATATTGAATTTCTGTTCGGGCTTCTCCGATATTTCTCCATTTTTCTAGTGTATTCGTTTATTTATTTATTCAACCCTTTCTTGTTCTTCTTATCGTTCTTTCCATCTCTCTCTCTCTCTCTCTCTCTCTCTCTCTCTCTCTCTCTCAGTGTGTGTTTTTCTCTCACCCAATCTCTTTCTTTCGACCCTTCCCTCTCTCTCACACACACGCACACATAAACACTCACACTCCTCTCTATTTTTCTCTTTCTCTGATTCCGGGTCTCGTTCTTTCGGCTTCTATCTTTGTTTAATTCTTCGCATCACACACACACACACACACACACACACACACACACACACACACATACACACACACTCTCTCTCTCTCTCTCTCTTGCTTTCTCTCTCTCTTTCTTTCGCTCTCTTACTCGGTCTCTTTGTCTCCCGCTATATATGTCTCTTTCTGTCATTTACCCTCACTCCTTCTCTCTGTCTCAATCTTTCGATATGTACATAGCGCCCTCTCTTTTTCTTTCGTTCATTCTTGGTATCTTTCTCTCGAACCCCCTCTCTCTCTCTCTTTCACAGAAAAAACACACTCTCACTCACCCATTCTCTCATTCTCTAATTCTGATTGACTCTTTGTTACCTTACTGGTATCTTTTTCTCAGCCTCTCTCTCTCTTTGTCTAGTTCTTTGTAACGGGTTCTTTCTTCCCCTCACTCACTCTCACTCTCTCTCTCTCTCTCTATCTCTCACTCTCCAAACACACACACACACACACACATATATATATATATATATATATATATATATATATATCGGTACCTTTGTGTCTTTCACTTCTATATATCCCAGTATATATATATATATATATATATATATATATATATATATATATATATATATATATCGCTCTCTCTCTCTGTTTGATCGTCGTTTCCTTATTCATAACTTGTTTTTTTACGCCAATCTTACTCTCATTTTCTTATTCCTCTCAACTGTATTAGCCATTACTTCGCCTCTTGGTTTTTTCGTGATACTTTCCTTATATGTAGTTTATTGTTTATTTAAGACATCTAGTTCTGAATCTTTTTTTCGTTTTCTTTTTCTCCGCCCACTAATACTCCATCTTAATCGCCTCATGTTTTTTTCTTTTTCCTTTATTTTTTCTTTTGTTTTTTTGTTGCTTTTCTCATATAATTGTGAACCTTTTATTTAACATATAGCACGTAATCTTATTTTATTAATTTCTCTCATTTTCCTTTACTTATTGTCCTTCTTAAGATCATCTATAGTCTGCAATTTACTTATTTGCGTTTTCTATCTTATCCCTATCTTATCCACGGCGTAATCCCTAATGTGTTGTACTCCGACATCGTAGTAAGCGGGTTCGAACTCCAGTCACGTTATTACATCCACTTTCGGTCCAATACACTTGAAAATGCATCACAACTATTCTACAGGGATGGCATTACATATCCGACGAGGGTTGATTTTCCATAAAACAAAGAAACCAATAGAAATTTAACCTTTCTTATAAGTGATTTTGAGAAAATCATCAGAGGACATTGACTCGGCGAACCGAGTTCAAATCCTAGACGACGCAGTTTTGCATCTCACATAGCGCGAATTCCCATGGAAAGAAATTATGAAATAAAGAATTTTGCTTTTTTTCTTTAAAAAAAAAGAGAAACATCCTTATCTTCTGAATAAACCTCGTATATACATATCTATTTAACTACCTGTCAAGTTCTAGAAACTAGACACGGATTAGACAAAGAGCTGAAAGCAAAAACAAAATCAATAATGTAAAGATAATTCTTCGGAACATAAAACTACTATTATATATTTAATAGTATAGGAGGCGCGTGGTGTAATGGTTACCTTCGTTGAAAATGGACATATCGAGACCAGTCCAAATCCTGGTCAAGGCTGTTAGCATTTCATATAGTGCTATTAGTATTGTATGTATCCAATTATTCTCATTCCAGCTATGAGTAAATAGAACGGTAGACTGGGCGCTTCAACCATAGTTAGGCTACCGGTTTAGAAGAAGGAAAACTCATCTTAAACCGGTACCCTAACCATGGTTGAAGCGCCCAGCCTACCGTTCGTTATTATCTGCTTTAACTGCCCTTTCTTTCTCCTTTCACTTCTCCGTTTTCCATTCCTTATTTCCTTCGAATATTTAGTTTTGTCACCATGGTTTTGTCGCTTGTTCATTTCTTGCATATTTCTTTAGTTTTTGATTTCTTTAGAGGCGCCCACATTTTATGGTGGTATTCATGATACTTTTTCATAAAATGTTTGGTTATAGTTCAACATTTATTCACTGTATAAACATATCTTGTTGTTGTTGTTGTTGTTGTTGTTGTTCTTCTTCTTCTTCTTCTTCTTCTTCTTCTTCTTCTTGTGTGTTTCTTTGTTTTCTCTTCTCTTTCATTTATATTTCTTATTAGTCTTCTATTTGAATGCATTTTATTACTTTGTTTGTAACTTCTTCTTCTTCTTCTTCTTCTTCTTCTTCTTCTTCTTCTTCTTCTTCTTCTTCTTCTTCTTCTTCTTCTTTCAACAACTCACCTTTCTCTTCTGCTCCTATTAGATATCCCCTATTTATTTTTTTCTTCTAATTCTTATATTCTATCCCTATTTTTCATTTCTCCCATGACTTCATATTCATTCCTTTTTTTACATCTCATTCTACAATTTCCTTCCCCCCTCCTTTCACATTAATTCCAATCAGCTTTCCAGCGTTACATCTTACCACATCTTCTACCACATCGTTATTCCTCCTCTTACTCCTATTTCTTTTCTTCTTATTGTTCTATTGTCCCTCTTTCTTATTTTATTTCCTCTCTCTTTCCACATTCTCTAACACCATCTCTTTATTTTATTTGCTCTTTCCATCCCTCTCTTTTTATTTTCGTTTGCTTTCTAACCTTGTTCTTTCTGTTTTTACTCAAGTCTCCTGATATCGTCCTCAATTGTTTTCTTTCTATCTTTTTTCATTCGTCTGAGTCTTCTTCTTTCTGGTCATTATTCTGCCTTCTCCACTGCTACTTATTTCTCTCTTGTTTCTGCCACTTTCTCATATGATCATCTCTTCTTTTTCCGTTTCGTTTTCAATCTTATTTTCTCTTGGTGTATCTTCTATTTTTCTCCTTTGCCTTTTTCTAACTCCACTCCTCTTAGATCAGTGGTTTCTTTTAGTTCCTGCTATTTACTCTCATCTTTTTACTTCACTCTCTCTACTCCTCTTAGATCATAGTTTTATTCTATACTCTATGACTTGCTCTTATTTTTTCTCATGACTCTTCTCTTACTGCTATTTGTTGTCTTTTTAAAAAACATTCTTCTCCCTATTTCAAAATATTTACTTTATTTACTTCCTTTATTTTTATCTGTCTAACGTCTTTTTTCGTCTTTAGCCTTCTACCCTCTTTCCAAGTTTCTGCTTTCTATTTCTGTCTACACCTGATACTCTCCCTCATTAATTCCTCCATAATATCTGCACGCATTTTCACCTAATTCATACGTCGTCTTTTCAATACGTTCTTTTCCCGCTTCTTGTTATTTTCTTTCCTTTTCTCAACTATGAGGTCTCCACTTTATATTCAAACTGTTTCTTTTCACACTGCAATTTAATCATATTCATGAGCTATACCGACGAATCACTCCCCTACATCCAACAAACATTCAAGGTTTCTAATCTTCTTAGCATTAATAATGACGCAGACACAGTTCGATGGCTTCTTTACCGATTATCAGCACAGCGAATAAAATTATCAAATGTTTTATATTTCCTTCTGTGCTGCTTGAAGACAGTTCGTCTTCCTTATTACAAAGTACTGACACACACAAATATAAGCATGCTCGCTAAATCAGACACAAGCAAATATATAACAATGTACAACTATATAAACGGTAACAAGGTGATTAATTTAAAAAAGAAATTACAGCTGAATGCAAATGCATTTTCACCCAATACTTTATATGAATTTATATAGACTTCAAACGCAACCCTATGTCAAATTAGATCAGTTATAGTAATGATTAAAAGTATTCAAACACCAACTAAATAAATCTTTGGGTAGTTTTTATACTGCCTTGTGGAGTAAAGTTATCATTGTAGCAAACGGAAACGGTAAACAGAGTTCAGATCCTAGACAAGTCCGTTTGCATTTTACATAGCGCTAATACTCTTGGGAAAGGTATGAATTCAACTATTCTCCCGAATATAAGCATGCTCGCTAAATCAGACACAAGCAAATATATAACAATGTACAACTATATAAACGGTAACAAGGTGATTAATTTAAAAAAGAAATTACAGCTGAATGCAAATGCATTTTCACCCAATACTTTATATGAATTTATATAGACTTCAAACGCAACCCTATGTCAAATTAGATCAGTTATAGTAATGATTAAAAGTATTCAAACACCAACTAAATAAATCTTTGGGTAGTTTTTATACTGCCTTGTGGAGTAAAGTTATCATTGTAGCAAACGGAAACGGTAAACAGAGTTCAGATCCTAGACAAGTCCGTTTGCATTTTACATAGCGCTAATACTCTTGGGAAAGGTATGAATTCAACTATTCTCCCGAGTTACAGTTGAATAGAAATGCGTGGGGTTATATATTTTTCATTAAGAAAGATTGTTGTCTTTAATTCAAATTATCTATTGAGAATAGAACTCTCTGTTTGATATCATTAAGGAACGAGAAATCAGAAATTTAAGAAAACCAAGTTGTAGTTTACCAAAACCTTTATCATTCCCAATAATACTGTGAAGTACATTGATAAATATATGTTGATGTTTTTAATAGCATATCTACACATAGGAAGAGACGTAGCAAAATTTACACACACTCATAAAAGTGGCCTATTGTCGGTATCAGCTGGACAGTGAGGATTTCTATCGCGTTTCTGCTAGCGGTAGACGAGACATTGTTTTTGCTGACGTTTGACACCTCACAATCTTTTCTCTTTCCATAAAATTAACGTAATTAATTTCATTGTGTGTATTTTCTTTACATACTTTGGTTTTGTAATTTATATTTGTGAGTGTTTACTGAAAAGATCTTAGGCTGACCAAGATATTCCCGTGACCATATGAGCTCTATTTTTCAACATCGCCCCCCTTGTGCTACACACACTTCTTCCACAGTGCTTGGATCCCATTTGCAAACAAGTCTGCAGCGGCAGATATGACGTAATCACATGATGTTTTCTGCCTATGAAGTTATCAGCGCACCCTTGTATGTGAATTATTCTACATAAACAAAACCATATAAGTACATTAACTATGGCTACTTCATGGAAACAACCATTGTTAGATAATGGATACGTAAGTGGTAGCTTAAGACCCGACCCTGAGAGCTCCCCACGGCAAATTTACATCAAGGACCCGAAACTGAGAGATCGAAAAAAACCAGACCAGCAGAAGACGAAAGATGAAATAGTTCTCTCTCCAGGAAAACCTCAAAACTTCAAAGTAACTGAGAGCAAACACCACAACTAGTAATTACGCAAAGTAGCACCAGGCGAAATAATCCCTGTCTCATCGAAACAAAGGTGTTATTCTCTATACAATGTATAATTGTTGCACAATTGTGTTTCGCTAAATATTTGTGATTTTTTACGGTGATTACTTTTTTGTCTATTGAGTTGCCAATACCGGGCAACTTATTACGACTAACCGCCGACCAATCCAACGAGGAAACTTCAACAAAGTTCCGTCGATTCCCATTTACGTAAGTGCAAAAGCATTCAACAACTAGCCGGAGATACGTGTAATAACTACGGACATAGATCAAGTCAACCTAATTAAGTACCGTCACTAGCATAGGACCAAATTTGTAGCAAGAAGTGTACAGTAATGTGAAATACCATTAAACTGATCAATTACCGTAACGAAGTCATATAGCTTGATTGACAAATAGTCACATTGGCTTAGAAAATCACATTACCAGGTAAAGATAGTAAAATCGATTTAGTGTTTAGGGAGTTGAATTGAGCGGAGTGTTTGGTAGAGGTCGGGTGTCCACCTCTGCTCTCCCACATATGGCTTAACAATGTATCGGGTAAATAAAGGGTATTTGGGGAAATAAGAAATGTATACACATGAATATGACTCTGTGTTGATCTGTGATAACAAAAAGAGCAAGATGAAACCCAATTCGAGATCCGATATGACAAAAGATAGAAAACCATGACCCAAGGTATTGGAAGAGATATGCATTACTATTTCATAGAATCAAAGGATATTCTCCACCAGATCAAACCATTGAACTTTTAAAATAGCGGTAGATGACAAGAAACATGGCGAAAACCCAATAAAAATGAATACCTTCCATAACTTATGTAGTGAAAAGTTTACCCACAGGAAAAACTTAACACGGAGTTATCAAAAAAAGGGAGTTATCAAAAAAAGGGAGTTCAGTCGGTAGAGTGTCCGATTATGAACCACAAGGTTCCTGGCTCGATACCGGCCCTCACCAACTCAGCGTATGAGTAGCACATGTATCTGTGCGGTAAAATAAGGAACTGGTGGTAGGTGTGGCGCTCCAACTCAGACGCGAAAACAATCTCCTTGGTCTAGCTCTAGTGAAAAGAGGATAGACTCAATCGCTGTCTGGCTGATACCGAGTTTAGGCCATCCTGATGACTTTACTACACCAGAGGAAATAAAAATAGCCCTCGGAAAGCAAGGGTTCAAGGACTACAAAAGAATAACGCTTTGAAGGAGTGAAGAAATAAAAACTTACATATACAACAAATCCATAATTTCCAAGGAAGTAAAAATTGGATAAGTCGTTTAAAAGGTAGAAAAATAAATACTCGCATCCGTAAGTCGCTTTAAATGCCAAACATATAGACATGACAAGGGGAGATGCAAAAGATGACCGACATGTCCGACATGTCCGAGGTGTGGACAAAAGAACCAAGAACACGCAGAGAAAGATTTATTGCATTCGTAACCATCAATACATTAGATGAATATTATTGCATATAAACTAAACCATATCTCCTTACATTGTTCAGCATTATTATTTCATAAAAATTCTATTTCATTTAAATAAACCATACCTCACTACATTGTTAAAAGCGAGGTGCGTGGTGTAATGGTTAGAGTAGGCTTTTCTTGGATTCCCTGTGGATTCTTTGCGCTCCCTCATGCAAACACCTACTATTTTGCATGCTTCAAATTAAAAATAACAGCATTCGGTAACTGTTACGCCACTGTACATTACGTACAGTGGTGTATAGGCGTCTAGCAAACGTTCAGATTTGTACTTTTGTAGAATGTAACAAAACTCTGCGTTCGCTTATATTTCTTATTCAGTTTGATTCAGTATAAACTGCCCACGTGTTCCTTTACCATAGTATTTATATACATGTATTTTTTCATTTAGATTTTGTAAAAAAAACGAGTTTGGTTTGTTTTACGGCATATCAACCTCGGTGGGTCATTTAATGCCGACAAAGTTGTGAAATAAATTAATTCTTAATGCATAATACAATTTTGTTTATAAACTCATCTTTTCTATTCAACCCATAGATGGGATCCTAACAGGTACTACCACTCCGGGTCAGACTGGACCAGGGAGCAACGGTGAGGAAGTGGTGCTCCACATTCCCCAAACCTCCAAAACTGGAACCTTACCATCAGATAGAGTTTAACGTCATTCCCAGGACATGTAGACCCCCAGTCACCGCCTTCTAGCACCCATATGATAAAAACAGGTTGGGGCTTGCCATAAGGGCAATAAGGTTGGGAAAATCATATAGGTGCTAGGGCTTGACGTGACCAGCCAATTGATCGGAGGGGGCCTCTCCGACCGCCCGTCTAGCCCAAGATAGGGCTAAAGTGGAGTATTGCAAGTCAGGAACTGCTCGTCTATCTTTAAGCATCACAGGTCGCCACCTACGGCCAACAGGTGGCCCCATTGGGGAAGTCTTACCTCTCTGCAGAGGTGCAGTCAGTGCATTCTAACGCCTCAGACGACAGGGCGGTAAGAAAAAACAACTCATTCATAAACTGCTCCTAATACGACTCTATATACTCTGACTGCCAGTGGGTGGCATCGTCCAATTCCACTGGACTAAAATGTCCTAAATTACCACTTATTTCATGTACTATTTTTGTTTTGTTGTTTGTTTTCTTTGTAAATATAGCTAATTAATATTATCTTCTGTTTGGAGACCGATATATATATATATATATATAATATATATATATATATATATATATATATATATATATATTGACATGTTTATCTTTAACATTTATCTTATCTTGTGTGTTAAAAGTACACTTATTATAAAATATTTCTTCCAATACAAAAACTAACCACTCGGAAAATCCAAAAATGCCAGAAGGAATTTGTTATTCTTCCAGCTCAAATACAACCGGCATCTGGATAAATTTGCCTATGGATGGGTATGTAATTGGTAATGTTTTCATCAAAACGCACAATTTCTGTTTCAGAATATTGCGCACAATTTGGGAAACGAAGAATTATTTTTGGTTTGAAATTCTCAAACATTATGGAAGAGGAGGTAGCAAGTTTATTTTAGGCGTGTGGTAGATTAAACAATCTGTAAACATCGGAAAATCAACTCATTACATTTTCTCTCTTTTTTTTCCCCAGTTTTTTACGTATCAACTTGTTCATTGATCTGTTCTCAATGCCTTCATTCACTTACCCTTCTCATCTATGGATAATAGAGATTCAGTCTTTATTAGTCTGTAACCAAAACTATGTTAATGCTTACGTCACAGCTATTTCAGGAATTAAGTAAATTTATCAATGAGTATTTAATTTATAGTTAGCATCATCAATACATATAAATATTAAATTCTGTGAAGAATCAATTGTCAAATCTTCATAAAATTTTCAATACTTATTTACTTTAGAGGAAAATATGTTCAAAATCGTTTTTTTCTTAAAATATATTACGGGAAATATTTCTTTAGTAAGTCGACCTCTCCCTAATTTAGTTTTATGAAATCCGAACAAAATATATTTTACTCGTACGATTTTAAAATTTCGCTCTAAAGATAAGTAGGAATTATTAAATAAGAAATTTTTAGAAAGGTTTATGTGGTCCCTAGTGTCGTAAAAAAACAACAAATATGTCAATTGAGTGGAGTGAATATTATGTTTTTTTAAGTAAGTAATTAATTTTTAAAACGTATTAAGGTTTGATTTTATTTATTTAATTTTACCCCCTCCTTCAGGATATATATTTTTAAAGTTTAATTTTACACCGCCCGGAGAGTATTGTTTTGCTTCTTTTTATAATATACTTATCTTCTAAGCTGGTTGATTTCGGGTAGTCTATCTGCTACCTGGGCATCTGTGCTGGCTTCTCTTTGTTCTCCTGATCTTCCCTCTTAGGATTTATTAGGATTTCTCATCTTTGTGTCCGTTGCTGATTTTAGTACAGAACTCAGGATTTGATATTATTTTTAGATGTATTTATACAATCTAAGTAAGTAAAATAGGCATATCGAAATGGTCTAGGGACGGCAAACGCCATTTACATCTGATCCCTTCAGTCACTAAACCAAAAATGGCCTTCTAACTATCTTTCAGTTCTCATGTTTGGCTATGGCCAATTGAAAACCAAGTACAGGGTCAGTAAAAGGTTAAGTTCTGTCAATTATTTAATTTCCACACTACCGTACATTATTTATAGGCAACATATCAATTATGTAACACAACAATGTAATTCAAATTTACAAACTCTACTGAAAGATAAGCATCTATTTGCCATATAGGAACCTATTTACCTAACTCAGCCTCCCCGAGCAGCATGTGACACAAGGTAAATTACTAATCGGAGTAAAGCTGATTTGAATTAAGAAAGTTTCTTCTCCGAGACTGGTTGCATAAATATATCTCAAGAAACCAGTCTGTCTCACTATTTACCCATATCAAGGGAGAGAACAGATGGATTCATGCCTTTCCCAAAAGCATTAGTGCGAAGTGAATTGCAAATAGCCTCGTTCTGGATTTGAACTCGGGTTGCCGATTCTATTTCCTATAACGTTAACAGTTAATTAACAGGTATGAAGGAGTTAGTAGATAGTGCAAGAACCAATGAATCCATAGCCTGACGCATCAACTTGACTAGAATGGTTCTCAATAATGTTCACTCTATGTAATTATGTGTTTAGGGGTAAGTGTATGCTTTTTTTAAATTTATTATTGCTTGCTGTCCATCGTATCCTATGATGACACCACGCGAATCCTTTTCCTCCACTTTATTCGGTCTCTGGTTGCGTCTTGCCAATTGCCTATGGAGATTTTAAATTCCTTCAGGTTTCTCTTGATGTTGTCTTTGTACCTGAGCTTTGGTCTACCGATTCCACGTCATCCCTCTCTCAGTTGAGAGTACAGGATCTGCTTTGGCAGTCTGTCATCCCCAAGTCTGTTGAAGTGACCAGCCCATCTCAGGTTGCGTTGGACAAGTATGTCGTGCATGCCGGAGAGTCCAGTTCTCTTCATGATGGTCCTGTTTGCAACATGCTGCCATTTAATATACTGCGCAAGTGATGCATGTATTAGACATGTAGTCGGTGGGCATCCACTTTGTATACTATCCAGGCGTTCGCACCGTACAGGAGGGTTGAGAGAACTATGGCATGGTATACTGCACATTTCGTTCTTAAGGAGATTCTCTATTGAACCAGACTCACCGCTTCAGCCGTATGTAGGATAAGAAACAACATTATGTTGTAAAATGAATGTATTGTGTGAAGAAATGTTTGATTCGTTATTAGGTTACTGACATATTGTTGAACCTACCAATGCAAAATTGCTACCGATAGATTCTTACTGGAGATTCAAACATACGAAATTGCCCGCCCTGTCCACTGGGACGTTAGAATGCACCGACTGCACCTCTGCAGAGGGATAAGACTCCCCCAATGGGGCCACCTGTTGGCCGTGGGTGGTGACCCGTGATGCTCAAGGATAGAACCCAGGCTGATGAGCAGTCCATACCTTGCAATACTCCACTTTGGCCCTATCTTGGGCTAGACGGGCGGTCGGAGATACCCCCTCCGATCAATTGGCTGGTCACGTCAATCCCTAGCACCTATATGATTGCCCCAACCCTATTGCCCTTATGGCAAGCCCCAACCCTTTTTATTATATCGGTGCTAGAAGGCGGTGGCTGTGGGTCGACATGTCCGGGGAATGACGTTAAACTCTATCTGATGGTGATGTTCCAGTTTTGGAGGTTTGGGGAATCTTTAGCATCCCTTCATCACCATTGCTCCCTGGTCCAGTCTGACCCGGAGTGGTAGTACCTGTTAGGGTCCCATCTATGGGTTAAATAGCAAACAGGAGTTTATAAATAAAATTGTATTATGCATTAAAAATGAAGTTATTTCAAAACTTTGTTAGCATTAAACATTTTTTTTACCAATAGAAGTATTCGGCATAAAATAACCCAAGGGGTTGACATGCCGTTAAAACCAACCAACCAACCAACCAATCAACCAACCAACCAACCAACCAACCAACCATACTAAATTTCAAATGCAACAGGTCAAAAGGTCAGGATACACTGGACTCTTGACAAGCGGCAATCTGTAAAAGTCAGCATGGTACGCGGGATAAGAAAAACAAATTATTCACGGCAAACATGTCAAGAAAAAAAAATTAAAGAAAAAGTAAATTAGTCTTCAGTTGTTGGCTATGCTAACATAAATGGCTGGCGGTAGAACTAATACAAACCTGTAAAATGCCTGCAAGTTGCACATGACCTTATTACCAAGGCATCCTTCTCTTTTGACGCTCGCTCACATGTGCCTTCCGAGTAAATGTTGACGTGGTCAGCTGGGATCTTCTTTGCAAATTTCACATTGGCTGACAGATTGTCAAATGCATATCTTTTTGGAAAAAGAGTTGAAGCTTGGGAACCCTTAATCAACCAGTGTGCAATTGCTAAACAAGGCCCCGTAATAAAATTCGGTTAAACACACACATACATACAAAGGACACATCCATTCGTGAATTAACTGGAGAAAACAAAACGTCTGAAAAGTGACGTTGAATTTGTCACAAAAAGGCACATAAGTATACACCTCCCCAAGCGCTTACCTATAAGTGACAGCATTATTATACATGAGATATTCGTTTCAATACAGAGTTTAATAATTTAATGATGATGACGTGGAAATATAAATGTAAATAAATTACTAAGTCCATAGCACATATAAAAACTATTCTCAAACTCGTTAGTCAAATATATTAAAATTATATTTCAGATAAACAATGTCAGACTATGGATTTATGCGATACTATCCTTGGGAAATGTATGCATCCAATTACTCTCCGTGAGTAATTTTTTTGTAGCATGAAAATGGCTATTCGGAAAAAGAACCTCAATTTGCCATTTTTTCTGTAATCAAAAATTGAGTGTACAACTCAAATGAGAAGTTTGAAACTTTCAACATAAATTATGGAATTTCTAATTATGGTAGATGTTATTTAATATTTCTATTCAAACTGTAATAATTTTTAAAAAAATTGAATAATTTCAGAAATAATGATAAGAAAAAAGAATCTAAGAGTTAATTTTTGGGAATTATTAGATGAATTACTTACCAGAATTTGATAAGAGAAATTATATTAATATTGTATATGTTCTGTGTGGAGGAGTGTGGTGTAATGGTTAGAGTCGTACGAAAATATGAGTAAATAGTAGAGCATATTGGGCTCTTTAACCATGGTTAGGTAATAATACTAGGAGAACGAAAACTCTGAATTAAAATATGTTAAACTCCACTTCAGAAATTGATTGTATCACATCCTGCTTGTGTGGGGTTGTTGGTAAATATATATAGATAAGCCGGTCTGATTTGATTTATATTGGCAGATATTAAGGACAAATCAGGAGAATGGAATAGAATGTTATCGTTACCATTAGAACAAAGTATATAGCTTGATATGAGGGTAACTATGAAATCATTGTGTCTGATCGCTAATTATGAATATACATTCAATAAATACACTTAATAGGCAGACTAAAAAAGACAGATAAATACATAAATAAATAATTATGTTATCACACAGAAAATAAGATGCATATTTTTCATAGAAATGGACAAAGTGAGAGAAAAAAGTTTTAACTTTCTAAAAACAATTTCTTTAACAATAAATTTTCTCCTGACGATGACCTAAGGTCGAAACTAGGTGGGAAAAATAAACAACATAAAAGAAACAATCCAGTTTGTCCTATAACTTTTTGTTCATCAGTCAGTCGGGTTTCGCTCCATTCTAGGAGTATTTGCTAAGTATAGCCACACTAAAGAGACGTGAAATGTTGAAACACGGTGTCTATGGATAGAATCTGATCTCTTTGGTGGGATTTTTCTGAACTGTAACTAACTGAACGAAGGACAAAATCATAAGCGATGTTATCCTCCGGACTTCAACTCATGGGTACAACAGTGTTTGCCGATTAGTAAAAATTTACATAGTGTGCAGAGACTAGGTGCCTTCTAGAGGACTGAGAGAGAGAGAGAGAGAGAGAGAGAGAGAGAGAGAGAGAGAGAGAGAGAGAGAGAGAGAGAGAGAGAGAGAGAGAGAGAGAGAGAGAGAGAGAGAGAGAGAGAGAGAGAGAGAGAGAGAGAGAGAGAGAGAGAGAGAGAGAGAGAGAGAGAGAGAGAGAGAGAGAGAGAGAGAGAGAGAGAGAGAGAGAGAGAGAGAGAGAGAGAGAGAGAGAGAGAGAGAGAGAGAGAGAGAGAGAGAGAGAGAGAGAGAGAGAGAGAGAGAGAGAGAGAGAGAGAGAGAGAGAGAGAGAGAGAGAGAGAGAGAGAGAGGAGAGAGAGAGAGAGAGAGAGAGAGAGAGAGAGAGAGAGAGAGAGAGAGAGAGAGAGAGAGAGAGAGAGAGAGAGAGAGAGAGAGAGAGAGAGAGAGAGAGAGAGAGAGAGAGAGAGAGAGAGAGAGAGAGAGAGAGAGAGAGAGAGAGAGAGAGAGAGCAGAGAGAGAGAGAGAGAGAGAGAGAGAGAGAGAGAGAGAGAGAGAGAGAGAGAGAGAGAGAGAGAGAGAGAGAGAGAGAGAGAGAGAGAGACCTAGCTGCTAAGCACAGAACCGATGTTAACGTCCTCTGAGAGTGTTAGATCCATATTTTTTTGCCTGTGATAGTAGTAACAATCTGCCTGCAACATTTGGATGCAACATATTTAAAACAAAATGGGGTTATTTTTACTTTTACTCTTTCTACTTTGAAATATTGTTTTAGTTATGTTTTTATCCTTAGTTTCTGTTCTTGCTTTTTACAACCTTTTGGCAATTACATAGTTGTTAAGAATCCTAAAAGACATTATTTGTGGATGTTGATAGGAATTATTCAATGTTTTTTTAATACTTTTTACTTTCAAAATCAAAGAGCAAAAGAGGAAACAAATCCGAACAAAAAGCAACTGATTCCAAATAGAGCTGACAACTCTTGAAGAATCGAATACTTTACAAACAGAAAAAATATATTTTAGAAATGTTAACACTTGAAGTAATCGTTGAATTTATCTCCTTCATCGCATATCTCTGTGCTTTTTTTCCTTCGTTATTCAAAATTATACCTTTATTCTAGAAACATATCGACTTCTTTCGTGTGAAAAGTATATTTTTATTAATATTTTAGAATATCAAGAACAACAGCGTAAAAAGGATCAATATGCAGTGTCTTTTAATTCCAGGCACTACGTTCTTAATATATTATTAAATCTGTGGCAAAACATTCTGTGCAATACGTTCTTAATATATTATTAAATCTGTTGCAAAACATTCTTAATATTTGTGGCAATACGTTCTTAAATATATTATTAAATCTGTTGCAAAACATTCTTAATATTTGTGGCAATACGTTCTTAATATTTATTAAATCTGTTGCAAACATTCTTGGCTATATTATTAAATCTGTTGCAAAACATTCTTAATATTTGTGGCAATACGTTCTTAATATATATTAAATCTTGCAAAACATTCTTAATATTTGTGGCAATACGTTCTTAATATATTATTAAATCTGTTGCAAAACATTCTTAATATTTGTGGCAATACGTTCTTAATATATTATTAAATCTGTTGCAAAACATTCTTAATATTTGTGGCAATACGTTCTTAATATATTATTAAATCTGTTTGCAAAACATTCTTAATATTTGTGGCAATACGTTCTTAATATATTATTAAATCTGTTGCAAAACATTCTTAATATTTGTGGCAATACGTTCTTAATATATATTAAATCTGTTGCAAAACATTCTTAATATTAAAACATTCTTAATATTTGTGGCAATACGTTCTTAATATATTATTAAATCTGTTGCAAAACATTCTTAATATTTGTGGCAATACGTTCTTAATATATTATTAAATCTGTTGCAAAACATTCTTAAAATTTGTGGCAATACGTTCTTAATATATTATTGAATTTGTGGCAAAACATTCTAATATTTGTGCAATACGTTCTTATATATTATTAAATCTGTGGCAAAACATTCTTAATATTTGTGGCAATACGTTCTTAATACATTATTAAATCTGTGGCAAAACATTCTTAATATTTGGGGCAATACGTTCTTAATATATTATTAAATCTGTGGCAAAACATTCTTAATATTTGTGGCAATACGTTCTTAATATATTATTAAATTTGCGACCCTTTGAACATACTATTTGATAAGAGACATTTCTTAAAATATCATTAGATCTGATACACTCTGAATATAGTATTAAATCTGAAACGTTCATAATATATGATTAATGTTGTGACGCTCTTAATATATTATTACAGGTATAGCGTTATCAATAACATATGAAAAGTTTTTACTATATTCTTAAATCTGTGACGTTTTTATTGTTGAATAAGTTGATGGTGATAGCGGGAAAATATAGAGGCAAATACATTACTAAGTCCATTGCACATATAAATCTATTCACAATCTCATTAGTCAAATATATTACAATTAAATTTCAGATAAACTATATTAGACTGTGAATTTATTGATTTACTATCACACACATACACACACACACACACACACACACACACACACGCACACACGCACACACAGACACACACAGACACAGACACACACACAGAGACACACACGCACACACGCACACAGACACACACACACACACACACACACACACACACACACAAACCACACACATATATATATGTATGTAGGTATGTATGTAAACAGACACACGTGCGTGCATGCATGCATTGGGGCGTACATTCAAGAACATATACTCATCTATTAGAAAGCCTCCTCGTAGGTAATGTTAATAATTTTGTCCCGCAGATCATTTATATCTAGATATCTATCTATCTTATATATAATATTATATATATATATATATATATATATATATATATACAAGTGTGCGTCAGAAAGTAATGCCATTTTGTTTAGGACAGGTATAATTACCAACCCAGGAACATGTAACATATATTAACTTGAAGCTTTTCCTCTGTGAATCGTATCCCTACTTTTCCACATAATCACCGTTTCTCTAAATAGCAATGTTTCACCTTCGAATGAGAACACGTATCCCTTGCCCGTAAAATTCTGGTGACTGTTTTTGACCCACTTCTTCACTACATATTTCACTTTCTCCTCTCTGGAATAATGGAGATGAATAGTCTCTCAAACCGTCTTTCATGGCGCCGAAGAGATGATAATCTCAAGACGCTAAATCTGGCGAATATGCAGAATGCAGTAAAGTTGTACACCAGAATGGGGTGATTTTCTCCCTTGTCCTGATGCTCCCTTGTCGAGCATTTTCATGCAGAAGGAGGACATTGTCGATTGGCAAGTTGGGTCTTAATCGTCGGATTATAGCTCTGAGACTCGTTAGGATCTCAATGTAGTCATTAGTTTAAAAAAAACTTCACATGAAATAAAAACATGGCATTACATTTGGACTCACCATCGTATATATATATGTCTATGTATACGTATGTAAACACCGTTGAATTTATTTTTTACATCAGATAACTCTGTGTTTTTTTTTATTATTCATAAGCATATGTTTATTCTAGGAATAATAATCATATCAACTCCTTTCAAGTGAAGTTTTTTTTTCGGTTAATATTTAAAAAAAATCAAAAACAAGAAAGTAAACAGAATCAATAGGTCTTAATTCATAATTGCTGGCAATACGTTAAGATCTAACCTTTTCGAGATTTCTGCATCGCCTAGCAATCCGTTTTATCCCCTTATCCAACTACATCAATTTTATAAGTACGCTGTTATGAATTCGTGGTTTTGTTTTGTTTTGTTTTACGGCATATTAACAGTGGGTCATTTAATGCCGGCATAATTTTAAAAGAATTTTAGCGATAGTTTAGAAGAACATTTCTTAAACATTTTTTTCGTAAACAAATTTTCTATTTACCCCAAAGATGGTACCCTAACAGGTACTACCACTCCGGGTCAACGAGGAACTAGGAGCAATGGTGATAAAGGGGTGTGCCACATTCCCCAGATCTCCAGAACTGGAACCTCACCCTCCGTTAGGACAGGCAGGCCCTCAGCTACCACCTTCTAGCGCCCATATGATAAAAAAGGGTTGGGGCTTGCTATTCGGGCAATACGGTTGGGACAATCATAAAGGTGTTAGAGTTTGACGTGACCAGTCGATTGATCGGAGGGGACATCTCTTAAGGAAGGGTCAAAGTGGGGTGTTGCATGTCATGGACTGCTCATCCTCAGGCAAACAGGTGGCCGCGTTGGAGGGGGGCTTACCCCTCTGCAGATGTGCAGTCGGTGTATTCTACATCACCAGCCAACAGGGCGGATGAATTCGTGGTAATATCGTCGAAGAAACCTGATTCTCATAAAAGAATGATCTAGAATAAAATTAAAATAAATTTCAAACATCACCTTAAAGGCACATATTTTTGAGTTCCGGTGACACAAGTTTTATTCCATGAATTTTTTTATACATACATGATAATTAAGAATATGAAAATAAAGATTGTTTTTAGAAGAAGAGTAGTTAAGTAAGGCACCGGAACAGAGTTAGATAGTAGCTTGTTTTATTACAAATCAGGAAAGAATTGGATTATTATGTATAATTTTTCAAACTGAAAATTACACATCTTTTTGGATGCGACGATCAGATAATGGCTACGTAATATTTTACCCAAGGCATGCAAATGTGCTTACAAGGATGGCGAACAAATGGAGACTTTAACATGATAATATCATAAATTAACTTCCATAAAATAGTTAACATTTTTAAACACACTGTACATGCCTATATATATATATAATATATATATATATATATATATATATATATATATAGATAGATAGATTAACCTACAAGCGTATGTGTGTTTGCGTGAGCGCATCTACCTGCCTGTGCCTGCCTATCTGTATCCGTATATGTATGCTAGTGTAAGATACATTTTCCTGTATTTTATTACAATAGGAAACTTGAAATTACTATGATAAAGGAAAAGGATACACTTTACCCAATCTTTCATAAGGATGCTCTAAAAAGCATATTTAAATTCTCAGTTTCTTATTATGGTTTAATTGTTATCTTCCAGATAGTCAAATACCCAGAGAAAAAAAAACGAGTCGATTCTTTTTATTAAGCTGTAAACTGCGATGGCCTCCACAGATTTTATTTCCGCTTGTGATCATTAGGGTTTGTGAATATCTTGCCCTTCTTTTCGTTCGCACGATGAAGGATTTTATGCCAGCGCTTCTAGTTTTATGCTATGTAATTTTACATGCTTATTCACAGGAGAAGTTTTATCTAGGTGTGTAACATAGAGAGACATAAGTAAACAGCCCCTCCATAATTTATCTTAAGTCTGACATTTAATGAATAGACACATTGAAAATTTGCTTGTTACGATTTTCGTGGACATTTTTAGACTTCAAGTAAGAGCACTTTACAGTGAATATCCCCTGTGTTAAACAGAGTGCGATCTTTAGTGAAGAAACTTTTGGTTGTTCCTTGGTGTCCCTTAGCGTTGGGTATGATCCTTTGGTTGTTCCTTGGTGTCCCTTGGTGATGGGAATAATCCTTTGGTTATTCAATAGTGTTGGGTAAAATCCTTGAGTTGAGCAAAGCCATTGGTTGCAGGTCCGTTCGTCAATGTCGAATAACGTGCAAATGAAGGAGTGTCAATATTGACGATTAAATAGTTAACTAACCACATATTCGAGCTCTTGATTCATTGGGTTTAATAACACGTAACCACCCAGAGTCTATAAGTTTAAGTGGCGGTTTCCAGCACACCTTATATACCGAAATAATCAAACATTGCTAAAAAGTATGACTTCAAGCAGGGTGAGTAAGGATTGGGAAGCGCCTGCCTTGTGTTTGGTAATATCTATTACATGTTTATTTGCATTAAAGTTCACGCGTCGGCTGCCTATGTCACATGTCGCACCTTACCCTATATAAGGGACTTGTTATGACGCAGTGATCTCTTGTTTTATTACCATTCTACCTACAACATGTTGATCGTGCTAATAGATCTACAGTGGTCTTAAACTAGTAAACCACGGTACTGAATTCCGAACCAAAGTCGCAACACCAGCAATCTATTGCAATACTTTTTTGTGTCTCTGTCGGTTGCTGTTGTTTGGTTTGTGAGTGATTTATCTAATTCCTTGTTACTGAGAATACCCCCTCTCTGTAGCCTCACCATTAGAGGAAATCGCTACACTATAAAACAATACAAGTTAAATAATCAAATTTTCCATTAAATTTATGAATAGACAGATTTATTGACATTTTTTAAGCTTAGTTGTCTAATGGTTAACCCATTATTCCTGAATAACCAGTTAAAAAAAACGTTTAAAAGACATTGTGTTAATCCAGCCTGGTGAGAGATCCTAGAATATTTCTTTAACTTAATTGATGCGTGTGAGTCAAAAGTTTAGTAATGTTTTGGTAAGTGCCAGTTTGCTGCACGTAAATCACGTGACTGAAGCAGTTCACGCCGTGGCAGATAACAGCTGGGGTTTATAGTATCATGGGAGTTGGTGCGCTCTATCGTTTTACATTTCTTCACACAATGTGTGATATGAAAGCCGCACAGATGAACGTGCAGCGTACTCTAATTTGCTAATTTATACTTTACGAGTTAGAATTGGTTCATAACGCATCGGAAGCCAAAAAAAAAAAAAAAATAATAATAATTAAAATAAATTTAAAAAAATGAAATAAAATAATATTAATTAATTAATAAAAACAAAACAGAATAACAAAAACCTTTGTTGTATGAAAGGTGGAGGCACAATTTATCACAGTACAGTTTAGCTCAGTCATGGTTCCGGGTTTGATACCGGCCCACGCCTACTCAGCGTATGAGATCTGAGCGGTAAAGCGAGGAGCTGATGGTAGGTGTGGCGTCCACTTCAGACGCCGAAACAATCTCCTTGGTCTAACGTTAGGGAAATGGGATGGACTCCCTCGCTGTGTGGCTGATACAGACATTAGGCCACCTCATTGATTTTACTTTATTTACAGTAACCAGATTGTTCAAGAAATTTCGCTCGAGTTGCAACAACTGTGACGATAAGGCAAGGTCAGATAGGCCTAAAATCTTAAATTCCGATGCCGTACTCGAAGCCATAGAGGCAAATCCTGTGAGCAGCCATCGGAGAGTATCAGGTGGTCTTGGGTCTCACAGTCCAATGTAATTTGTCACATTCACGACTACGACAAAAGCATGTGAAACTTTCGAATTGTGCATTACTTTATCAAAATGTTGTAAAATCTTTGATTTATACAGGGCACGATTATGGGCTTATAGAAAGAAAGTAGTCGGAGAATGAACCGGGCGAAGCAATCTGCACTCACCTTGTAAATGGCAGTTTAGCATTAGAGCAATTAACTGGCATATTCTGTTCACAAAGAATGGAAAACGATTTTCTCTGGTTGTTCTATTAGAGAGCAAGAGAGGTTGAAAGAGGGAGGTAAATGAAGGGAGATGGGGAGAGACCATGGGAAAGTGAGGCAAAATGAGCGTGAGCAATAGGTTGAGCGATAGAGGTAATTGAGAGAGAGAGAGAGAGAGAGAGAGAGAGAGAGAGAGAGAGAGAGAGAGAGCGGGGGGGGGAGATGCAGAGGCATATTATAGTGTAGGGAGTATGGACAATAGAGAAAGACAAAGTGGGCGTGAGGGAGAGTGAGAGGGAGAGAGGGGGTTATTTGAAAGAGAGATTGATAGATAGAAAGGGTGGATAGAGTATGCGAAATGGAGGAGACAAAGAATGTGATTGTGAGAGAGGTTGAGTGAGGGAGGTAATTGGAAAGGGCTGGAGAGAGAGAGAGAGAGAGAGAGAGAGAGAGAGAGAGAGAGAGGGAGAGAGAGAGAGAGAGAGAGAGAGAGAGAGAGAGAGAGGTGAAGATTATTGGTGATAAACAGACTAAAACTGGCATACTATCCAAGTTTGCTAACTATTAAGCCATTTGTGTTGACTTGAAATCATCAGTTCACATACTAAACTGGAATTAAAATATTGTCAGCAACATTTTAGTTGTTTTACTAGTTTTTCTATTTATTTTGTTCATTTTAAACAATTTTTTCTTGTTTTTACAATTTCCCGGGAAGATTTCCAGGATTTTATGAACGAACTGCCTTAAAAAAAATTATCATCGAGTGTTTTCTATCGCCACTAAATATTTTCAAGGGCCTGATTAAGATGTCATGCTTTTCTTTAAAATCAATTGAAACATGTTTTTGTTATCGGGGTTGCTTCTTCTTCAGAATGAGCAAAGATAATTAAATTTGTAGTAGTTTTTCCTTTTTCTTTTTATACCGTTTGTCATCAATTTCTAAATGTGAAGATGATCTGAATTAATATTTTTCTTTCTCCCAGATCAGTGCCTAACAAAGGTTAAAGAAACCACTCTGCCTTTGTATTTACAAATAGCTGTGTGGTGGAGAGTTAAAGAGATGGATTCATATTTTTCCCGACGTGAAACGGTAACTCTCCAATCCAGTATTTGAACTCTGCCGATCCCATTTACTACGGCGATAACCGTTACGATTAGCCTAAAACTGATGTAAATTGTTAACAGAAGTTTAAGGTTTTATTTACTAAATGTATCTGGTATACGGGTCACCAGACTGGATGACGGTTTCTTTATTGTCTGATGTGTTTTTATTAATATCGTCTTCTAGTATTTGCAATCTTTTTTTTTGGGGGGGGAGATTATGTTATATTCGTATGAATACACTCGACGAGTCCTTTTCTCCCATATTTGTAATAGGTTGGCCATGTATTTTATGATAATCTGAAAGTTTTACAGTGTCCTCGGCATGACACTAAACTGAATTTAATGATCTAGTTCTGGAGATCTAGGAGTGTGGAGTACCCCTTCATTGCCATGACTCACAGTTTCAACCTGAACTGGATTGGTTGTACCTATTGGTACCATATCTATGGATCAGATAGATCTATTCAAGACTTATTCAATAGGATCGTAATATATGATGTCTCAATCATGGACTATCTTCTTCTTTTTTTAATAAGACCTAAAAAACATACCTGTGAATAATCCATTCTCAGTGGCAGCGTGTATTTCTGGGAGGAAACTAACTGCTTGGATTCTTCCTTTCTTATGGGGAGATAGATAGATAGACAGCTAGAGAGAGAGAGAGAGAGAGAGAGAGAGAGAGAGAGAGAGAGAGAGAGAGAGAGAGAGAGAGAGAGAGAGAGACCGGATGATCAACAAGGTCTACATATTATGAAATGTTGAGAGATACGAAACACCTAATCATCCTTAGATCATATCACAGACCATGTGATCAGGTGCATTTTCCAGATGTATTTCTTCCTTTGTCCAATCAAAAACCCGACAACTCTTAAGAAACAACTACAAAAATGTAAATAACTTATGTTAAATAAAACATTAGCTGTATTCATGGGGTAGATGGGTTTCCTTAGCTTTGGTCGGTAATCAATCTAGACAAAGGAAAAGTCTGTTATAAAACCTCCGATATATCATTCAAAGGTTAGGCTTATCCCGAAATCAAATCCTGAGCCGCAGTCCCTAAGGTGGTGTAATGCTGAACTTCAGCGCTATCCAGCAACTCCTGTTGTACTATCGATGTCAAACTGCGTTGTTTTTTTTGTTTTTTTTTTCCTTTCCACAACGGCAGTGTGGTTAGTAGGGACGATCTGTTTCGGTGATGGCTCAAATTTAATATCAACCTGCCCAAGCTACATAGTCCCACTTACTTTTTTGGACACTACGCCATTGTCTGTAGTAATCAGAAGGATGTGAACAAGAATCTATTATTCAAGAGGTAGTTTAGCTAACTTAAAAACGATTTTAACCTTTAATGTTAACTCAGTATAAATGGCAGTTTGAGGTCAGTTTAAAGGTTGGCTTTCATTGGAGGGGTTAGTCAGGTGACTACACTTCTAATTTTCGAAGTAATATTTCAACTTTAGTTAGCCGATAAACCACAAAGCACAAAGAGCACAAATCTAATTTTCATCTTTTGTCTGGTGGTCCAGTCTGACCTGGAGTGGAAGTACCTGTTAGGATCCTATGTATGAATCAATTAGATCTTTTTAAAAATTATCAGTATTAGATGAGAATACGTGCAATCACATAACTCTATGGATAAAAGCTACATAAAAAGAGTAAATATAAGCATAAAATATTCGTTATTCCGTAGTTTCTAGGCATAATTCAAACCTAGATGGGCTAACATGTCGTTAAAATCATTTGAACAATCAACGTTGTACACACTATTGCCAATATCATATTCAAGAAGTGTTGTATTTCAAGTATCAGTGTTAACAGAGAAATAATAGGAAGAAACATAACGAGTATTAAGGATAGGGATGAAGCTTTACATAGCAAAGATAGAAAGTGAAGAGAGTAATTGGCAATTTCTAGGTTGAATTAATAAGTCCTATGAGATATCGTTGTTTCTCTCCTCCGAAGATTTGTCAGACATAATTTATAAGAAAAGCAACCAACCAAATAAACTTTAACTGAAATTAAATATTTTAGATAAGTGTTCCTTAACGTTTTTCCTTTAATCTAAGGACCTCTTTGATTCCTATATTACTCTGGTACCCCCCCCAATAGCTTTGTTTAAAAGTCTTATTGTTTACTTATAATTACATATTCTCTGCTGGTCTGGACAAAAAATATGATCCCTGGCATATGAGCCCGGGTTGAGAACTACGGATTTAAATGAGATAAATATTTACAAAGAATTACAAGGGTGAGTCAAAGGTTTTGCAATGATGTTTTAACATGAGACATCATTTGGCAGCTCTGTGTTGTTTTTCCCAGGTCATGAGGTGACAAACCACAATAGTCCCAGTATTCAGGTACTATAAGAGAAGCAGAATCTTTGAAATCCCGTGAAAAGACAGCATTTACAGATTACATAGACTGTGATTATATAAGTAGTTATGTTCATTTTTCTTCATAATCAAAATTGTCGAATTTCGGGCTGGCAAATCCGATGATGAACTGTGAGGATAAATAAGTTTTCTTTAAAATGTTTTTTCAGATTATATATGAGCTTTTTTATTCCATATCCTTAACTAGCAGTTCAACGGGAATTAAAATAAATATTATTAAATATCTTTTAAAATACATAAAATTTCACAAGTAGCGCGAAGAATATTAGATTTTGCATCTTGATATTTAAAAAACTGCAATCTATGGCACCAATTCATCTCAGTCAAAAGTATGACATTTTATCACTTGATACATTTTACAAAAAAAAAATGTTAAAATGTTTTAAAGTTGTTAAGGATATCGAGACAAATATAAATAGGTGGAACATCATTTGGAACCCGGATTATGATTTATCATAGAATTTAAGAAAGTTTATAAAGATAATTCCCATATCTTTAAAAGTTTTGAGTGATAGTTTCTTCATGGTTAGATTCCTTTGTTAAACACATTTTAGGTGCACTTTATTGATAATGTTAGTATTTTTTCAAGAATTATATTGCAAGGGGAGCTACTAAATTAGTGAATAATTTAAAATCCCTTTCATATAAAGAAATACTTAGTAACATTGACTTACCAAGTCTGGTTTTCCGACGTATAAGAGGGGATATGATTGAAGCCTACAAATACACGCTATACAATACTAAACATTGCTCAAAATACCTATACAAGGGGACATAAATTAAAACTCCTTAACAAATCTTGTAAAGCAAACGCAAGACAAAATTATTTTAGCTACAGAGTGGTGAATACATGGAATAAACTACCTTCATCAGTAGTGAATGCCCCATCTCTAAACTCCTTCAAGGCAAAGTTGGATAATCTGTGGAATGATTATAAATATTCTGTGGATATAAAATGAATATTTATAAGGAACAGCTGACAGGTCTCAGACCTAATATACTAGCTGAAAAGATATTATTATAAGTGGAAATCTATTTAGTATGTTTTTATAATCAACATATTTTGTTTAATTTATTTTTCTATTGTTTGTATTATTGTCACTAAAATTATTTCATTTTGTTAACTAATGTAAAGATCTGTATTATTTACCTTTTTCGTACTGTTGTCCTAATCTTTATTGGTATGTACACAACATGTCAGCAGATTTACCCCCCGGATTTCTTCACGTGCTTCTTGTCGTCCTCATGAAACCTTCTCGTTGACCTTGGGGACCTTCTTTTCGAACTCGGGAGCCTTCACTGAATTTTGTTTAATTTCTTTTTCTATTGTTTGTATTATTATCACTAAAATTATTTCATTTTGTTAACTAATGTAAAGATCTGTATTATTTACCTTTTTCGTACTGTTGTCCACACTCTTTATTCAATCCACCCGAGTAGGCTCTTCTCATTTCGTTAATCAAGACCGGGTAGAGATTTTAAGCTATGTTAAGTATTACATTTTATTATCACCCGTGACCAGGACCGAAACTGCAACCTACAGATGGTTGTCAATTGAACGGTATTAACTCAACCCTTATATCCGTTGGGCCATGTGTTCAACTGTATAAATTATCTAGTGTCATTTAAAAAATTCAGAAAAATAATGTATAAATCTTTAATTATGCCTTAAAACTAAATAGTGTAAAATCAGAATAAATAATAAGATTCAAACATCACTCAGGCATGCATTCTATGACGTCATATCTTGTTTTTCATTTAGATTATCTTCATAAATCACGCTCCAAAAATTCCGTGTTACTTGATTAGAGCTATATGGTATCATTATGTATTTAAAAAAATCTATTTCTGGATTTATTCTAATGGAGGTATTTGTTGTGTAATGGTTATCGTCGTCAAAAATGGATACCGCAAGCCGAGTTCAAATCCGGGACGAGGTTGTTTGCTTTTTACATAGCGTTAATACACTTTGGAAAGGTATGAATCCAACTATTCATTCACCAGCTACGGGTAAGTTGTTGTGCATGGAAACATTTCTAGAAGAAGGAACACTCTTCATTAAACCCTGTTAAACTCTACTTTAATAAATAATTGACCTCATGCCGCAACCTGCTTGTGTGGAGAGATTTGGTAAATTCGTATTACCGGATCTATTGTTCAATATCAAATAATATTTGTCGAGATTCGCGCTATTGTTGAATCACAACAAATCCAAGTCTGAACTAATGTTAAATCCTGATTAATCCAAGACTGTAGTAATCCACCAGTCGAGATAGATCTGTCAGTCTTTCCTTTTTTGTTGCTATTCAAGTAAATGAATATCCACACAGTGCATGATCTTTAAATGATCTTTCCCAAATAATCTTTTACTGGAAGTTGCTGCTTGCTTCTTCCACCACTACTGCTAAAGTCTATATTTAGAAGTGATGATTCTGTTTTACATCTTATATCGCCATAATATGGTCATCTCACGTGGTGTAATGGTAAGCAAGCTCGCTTCGCAAACCATTGTTAGTGAGTTCGATTCTCATTGGGCCCCCCATACTTCTGGCCTTCTGCTATATCTAAGCTAAGCTTAGTAAATAACTATATCGCCATAATATGGGCATCTCACGTAGGGTAATGGTTAGTAAGCTAGATTCACAAACCATTGTTAGTGAGTTGAATTCTCAATGGGCGCCCCATACTTATGGCCTTTTTCCACATCTAACCTAAGCTTAGTAAATAGGGCACCTCACGTGGTGTAATGGTTGGCAAGCTCGTTTCGCAGACCATTGTTAGTGAGTTCGATTTTCATTGGGCGTCCATATCTTGTCCTATATCTACGCCAAGCTTAGTACATAACAATACAACCATATTATCAAATACCCTCTTTATTTGTATAATATAGAATCGTCTTTCAATAGATAAATAAATAAAATATACATTAAAGCAAAGATGTTATCTTTCTGTTATTTATTTTTATTTGTTTATTTTTAATTTTTTTGTTATTTTTGTTATTTTTATTTTTATCTATTTTTTTTTCAAATAGTAGCAGGTCTACTAATGGATCATAATTATTATATTTATTTTTACAATTAGAAACATATTATAACAGTAATAGCAAATAAGATTAGTGATTTATTAGTTATTTACTTTTAGGTTTTGCTCGTTTAATATCGGGTCACATGTGGGGTGGGGGGTTGAACCCTCTGCAGAGATGCAGTCGGCGTATTCTACAGCCGCAGTTGAAGGGAGCTTCTGTTTACATCCTATACCACGATAATATCCAACAATATTAATCAATGTTAGTTACTTTTTAGATTCATATTTTAAACATTATAGGAGGCTGACGTAAAAAGAAAATAGCAAAGACATTTTTTGCAAAACTTTTGGAGAATCATAAAAAAACGTATTTGATGTTAATCTGATATGTGCAGTCAATGAAATGGAAAACAATGTAAACAAAAAAATAAAACTTCTGAAAACTGTGTCGAGCCAAAATGACAAAAAATATATATTAGTGTTAAATGGGATTGCTTTAATTTTAACAAGATAGAAACTGACAAAGAAAATAAACTTATAATGGGAAATTCAAATAGATAAAATTATTACTAGATTTAGAATAGCTGACAATATTATTATTGAACCCTAATCTCACTCATTTACATACCCCGGTAACCTTGTTTTGGTCGTTGAGCGCTTTCATGTAGTGTGTCTTGTCCAGTCTTGTGGCAGCTTTCACACAGGGTGGGTTGAGCCGGCTCCTTCAATGGAAGGCCGACCCAAAGAAAGTCAAAGATGGAGAATCATGAGAAAAGGATGTTAGAAAATGGTACCCAAATCTCCATATGCCGACACTCTTGTTTGCCTCTGATTATCCAGCAGACGCAGGGACAAGAGCCCCTTTTGGCTAAGTTTTGACCCTAAGATCACTGTTCGCCTTAAGTGGATCTACTTGGAATTTAAGTTCGCGACTGCATAGTTCTTACACTACCACGTTTACACTGCCATGTCATGACGAGGAACGGTCTCGAGGGTTGTAATAACCTGCCGAAGTCCTTTTTCTCTATAATTCTATAGCTGCGTTGAATTCAGTATTTTTTGTAGACCGGTTGCCATACCTAGGTTAAAGATACAGGCTGTTCTATTATTCACCCATAGCTGGAGAGTATACTTGGATTTATAGCATTCCCAGATTTTTTAGCGGTATCTGAAATGCAAACATCCTCGATTAGAATGTGAACTCGTGTAGCCACATCTACCTCCTACACGATACATTACAACCACCTTCCTAAATAGAATCCTCAAATTTAACGCATTTCCAATTTGAAATGTTTATTTTAAATTTATTTAGTTAATGTCTTTTGAAAGAATTTTTGTTTTCTTTAGAGTGCCCAGAACCAATATCTTTCTCCTTGGAATCGTTTATTTCAAATATATTTCATGAATGTCTGTTGAAAGAAGTTTTGCTCCACGACAGAATTACACAATCTACAGAATCTAAATAATCGGAAACATTTATAAATCAAAAATCATCTGAGATGAAAAATCTACTGCGCAAAGCAGACAACAATCGTGTGTATGTATGATGCATTAGAAACATATTTTTTATGATTATGGAAGTTTACATGTTGCTACATGACAATTCCAGACATCGTGATGTAAATGAAACATAAAAAACAATCGTGGA
Organism: Doryteuthis pealeii; assembly: GCA_023376005.1. Taxonomy (NCBI): domain Eukaryota; kingdom Metazoa; phylum Mollusca; class Cephalopoda; order Myopsida; family Loliginidae; genus Doryteuthis; species Doryteuthis pealeii. The sequence continues at coordinate 63,024,083 of CM042139.1, forward strand.
AACTGGGTGAGAGGTTAGTTTGAAATGTTATATATTCTCAAGTTGCATTACAATCAGGCAAAAACTTGTTTATGATCATTTGAAAACTCGAAAAATAATTCTAAAAAGAATTATTAAAATCAAGCATGAAAATCAAACCGAATTATTCATTTATACTTAAAATCAAACCTGATTCTTTGTTTATGTTTAAAATAAGATCTGATCATTTATTTAGGCTTAAAATCAAACTTCAAAGTGACTTTATTTATGTTCAAAATAAAATCTAATCATTTCTTTCTGTTTAAAATCAAACATGATTCTTTATTGATACTTAAATCAGATCTGTTCATTTCTTTATACTTAAATTCAAACATGATCCTTTATTTTTACTTAAACCCAATATAATCCATTATTTTTTGCTTGAAATCAAAACTGATCCTTTATAAACGCTTTGAATCAAATCTGATCCCTTATAAATACATAAAACCATACCGAATCTTTTCTTTATACTCAAAATAAGATTTAATCGTTTCTTTAGGCCTAAATCAAACCTGATACTTTATTTATGCTTAGAGAAAAATCTGACCCTTTACTCATACTTGAAATCAAATCTTATCCTTTAGTTATAATTAAAATCAAACATAGATAAATGATTTCACAATTTCAGAAAAACACCTAGTTAAATATTAATTCGCAAGTAAATTTATGCTAAGTTCAATAGTATAAATCGAAAATAAATGTTTTTTTTTTTCAATGTTGCATTCATCTGTTTTGTTATTATCAGTTTGATCAAATAAAAAATAATTTGAATCTAAATACAAACGTCCAAATATTCTTGCAATAATTAATTTACTTTTAACAAATTTGTTATGGGTTAAAGTAGATATTTACTAGGTGCAACTTTGTTTTGACGCCAGAACACAGAAGATATACATCAGGCAGTGTTAAATAGGATCGCTTTCTCTTCTTGTCAAAACAAATTTTAACAAGAAAGAAAGTGACAAAGAAAATAAACTTTATCCTCAGTTAGAATTGGTATCATTGTTATTGTTATGCGATTACGATATGCGAAAACGATGCGACCAAAGCAAGAATCAAACTACAAAGAATCATTTTAAATTACAATTTTGATTTGAAGCAAAAAATAATGGATCATATTGTGTTTAAGTATAAATAAAGGATCATGTTTGAATTTAAGTATAAACATAAAAGTCTCCTTTAATATGTGTTAGTAAAAGTACCAATTTCATAAATTATCTTCAATCATTGTTTTGATTACAAAAGTTTTTTTATAAAGTAATTTGGTGCCTGATTTTTGTCAGAGCTAACTCGAAGATAAAATTAAATTTACTTGTAAAACCAATGTTTAAATGGTGTGATTATTCGGCGTTTATTAAATGCGCAGGTCTGTCTGAAAACTACCAAGACTGGTTGTGCTGGGAGAGATATTGAGAAAAGAAGTATAAGCAGATTATGTTATCATATAACAGGATATCATATAACATGATATCCGGGGAGTATATAACTGTAACATTTGCTTTCTGCAATTTTTTTTTTTACATACAAAAAGTTAACAGCTCTTTTTGCTTCCCGTCCAGTCAGGATGAAAGAACCGGTTTCTGGTAGAAGAAAAGCAGCAATGAGCATATTCAATACTTAGATGGGTGACGATTTAAGGGACAGCAGGTACTTGTGGTTCCTAGGCGATTGCCAAAAAGGAACGAGAACTAGAAACCCTTATACAAACCATAAAAATATACAGCCAAGATATAGGCATGGAGTTTGGCATCGACAAGTGTGTCATGCTCGTAATGAAGAAAGGAAAAAATGAAACGGTGAAGGGAATAGAACTACCGAACCGGGAAAAATGAGGATACTTGGAGAAAAAGAGAATTATAAATATCTGGAAATAATAGAAGCAAAAAGCTAACAAACAAACAAAGTAAGAAAGGAATACTTCAGAAGAACAAGAAAGCTCTTAGAAACCAAGTTATGTAGCAGAAACCTAATCAAGGGAATAAACATATGGGCTGTCCCTCTCGTAAGATACTCGGCACCATTCCTAAAACGAACAAGAGAGGAGTTCAGTCAAATGAATCTAAGGATAAAGAAACTAATGACCATGTACAAGGCATTACAACCGAGAGACGACATTGATACTGTAATGACGAGGCAAACTTACCTGACTCGAAACGGTTCCGGTGCATGGCTTGCAAAGAGAGATGTAGCGAAGAAGAAAGGAATGTGGTCGGGGCGGTGTGTCGTGGTGTCCGGTCGGAGTGAGAAATGTCGAAAAGTTGGAAGGGGGGCAGAGAAGACACTTTTATTGGTATTGAAAGGCACTATGGGTAATGGCCCATGGTGCATTGCAACTCCTGTTTTCACTATAAAAGTGGCCCATTTAGGGCAGAGAGGGTGTAGCGATTTTTGCGTGCTTTTGTGACACGGCGTTCTGTTTGAAGAAGGAAAGAAAGAAAGAGGAAGGAAAGAAGGCTGAGCAGCAGCAGTGGTAGTTGACAAGTGTTAAACAGACTCTGCGAGGAAGTTGCTATAGCGGCTGTTGTGTGTGAACTCAGACACTTTGACCACCTTGCAACTGCTATTCACACAGAATAGACATAGATACATCATTGGACTGATCTAATACTTTTTGAATCCTCGGCAGTGTTCTCAGATTGACACCCAAACACTTTGAAATCTTCTTATTTGAGCATTCAAGGTGAATCACAAGCAGTACAGCATACCCTTTCAGAATTTCAGGAGGAGTACATGTATTGAATGGTGATAATTTGCTCACACACACGCAATATAAATATATATATATATATATATATATATATATATATATATATACTTTGACATATATACATATATATATATAAGTATACGTATAACAAGGTATATATATATATATATATATATATATATATATATATATATATATATATATATATATATATAGTTTGCTATATTTATAATGATTGCCCAACATTATTGATTGAGAATTTTTATCCAAGTTAGGGTTGGGTGAATACGAAGTAAACGGCACTTGGTGACGGTAATTTCTCTCCTATGCGGTTTTCCAACGATTATATATATATATATATATATATAATATATATATATATATATATATCAGCAATAATTAATGTATTTTTGTTTAATGGTGAATAACAACTATTTCATTTTTAACCAATAGCTAATTTTTCCATTTAATTTTATTTGGCGTGATAAAATTACGTTTTCTCAGATTTCTCTTCTGTTCATTTCCATTATTTATTTTAATAATTTTATGGTTTCATTTACTTTTGTTATCAGGACTTTAATTTGGTACTATGTTTTGATATCAAAATGTTCATGATTATTTTAGTTAATCATATTATTTCTAATTCTAAAGTGATGACCCTGCTTTTAATTCAACTCTATGTTGTTTTCTCCCAACTTATTTCTCATTTCATAAACTTTTTTGTTTCCTCGTTATTTTCCAGTTCGATATAGTAGAAATATTTTCATCTTAAAATAATTAAATCTTATCATTTTAGTTTTAAACTTGTAATTCAATTCTGTTTCTGCTCCTCCAATACAATTTTTATTTATTTCAGTTCTTTTAGTGTGTTAACCTTTGGCCTGTGTATTATGTGGGATTAAAAGCAATCTCATGGAAATAGAGATTTTTTGTACTGTTAAACATATTGTTTGCTTAATTATAATTTCTATAGTTTTTGTTTTTGATAATTTGATTAATATTTTCTTTCCATCCATAACTAATTGTTGCATCTTGTCTGCTATCTATTATTTTCATCTTGTCTACATGTTTAAGAACTATTTTACCATATTTATTCTACATTTATTCTAAGGTTGTTTTAACTATGCGGTATATTTATGGTTTTCCGTTTTTATTTACGCTGTAATGTTTATTCTGTTTCAGATATTTTGCGTCTGAGGAAAATCTTGTTTATCTTTCACGTAAACATTCTGATACTTATTTTATTATATATGGCAGTTCTGAGATGAAGTGTTTATATAGATAAATTCATTGTTATTATTTGAAAATTGCTTATAATTTTTTTATGTAATTCTAACTTAATATCTAAATGATATACTTATCCGATGTGTTGTTTTATTCATATGATAAATCTTGAATATTTTAATATGTTGATGATTATTGTTTAGAAAAAGGTATACATTTTATGGATTAGTGTTTTAATATTAATCTTTCATCTCTATACAGGCTGATATGATATTTTATAATTTCTTATATATATATATATATATATATATATATATATATATATATATATATATATATATATATATATATATATATATATATATTTACAGTTGAAGCAAGAATGCAAAAGACGGTCGAAACGAAACTAATTTCTTGCCAAATACTGTAAACCAAGCCTCACGTTTATTTTCAAACGGTCGACAATATACATTGAAAGAGATAGCCAAAGAAAGAATGAAATAAAAAAACGACCCCAAAATCTCTAAAAGGTACGTGGATTTAAATTGGCAATTGTTTTCGAGTTACTATAAATGTATTTTAATTAAGAAATTTGTTTAGTTTTAATTATTAAATTAATTTAAACCCATGTAAGCTTTTAACCCCCTACCCCACTTTTAAACTTGTAGTTAAAAAAAATACTATATATTAGTATATATACTATATATTGTATAATTTGGAAATAAATTTACAGTTGAAGTAAGAATGCAAAAGATGGTCGAAACGAAACTTATTTCTTGCCAAATACTGTAAACCAAGCCTCACATTTATTTTCAAACGGTCGACAGTATACATGGAAAAAAATAGCCAAAGAAAGAATGAAATAATAAAAAACGACCCCAACAAAGAAAATCTTAAGAAAGCACAGGTAGAATTAACTGAAATATACAAAAAAGAACAGATAGAATACATACAAGAACAAATAAATAAAATCAGACAGGCAGTAGAAGACAGACCATCGCGTTTAGCATGGCAAACTGTAAACGAAATTAGTGGCAAAAAATGGAAAGACCTGCTGCCCCCCCCCTAAACCCATAGAAAATGACATACAAAAATTAACAAATAACGAACTAGACAAATAACGAACTAGACATAGGAAGGCCGCGGGCCTCGACGAAGTACCGCCTGAGGTCTGGAAAATAAGGACATTTGATGATATACTGCTTAGACTATGTAATGCAGTATACAGACAAAATTCGATAGAAAAAGGAACGGAGGGCTGCATTCTCCCATTCCTCAAAAAAGGCGACCTAGGATTTGTCAAGAATTAGAGAGGCATAGCTCTTACTGCCATAGCTGACAAGGTATATAATGCCCTTCTCCTTAATCGCATCCGACCCGAAATAGAGAAAATCCTTAGAAAAAACCGAAACAGATTCCGCAGAAATCGATCTACAACCACACAGATCCTGACCATTCGCCGAATTATAGAAGGGGTCCGAGCAAAGAATCTCGAGGCAACCCTACTATTTGTAGACTTCTCCAAAGCATTTGACTCATACACAGAGGAAAAATGGAGCAAATACTGCTAACATATGGCCTACCCAAGGAAACAGTTAACGCCATAATGATGCTCTACCAAAATACAAAAGCAATGCTATGATCACCAGATGGTGACACAGACTTCTTTGACATTGTCGCCGGAGTCCTACAAGGGGATACACTAGCGCCATATATATTCATAATATGCCTAGACTACGTACTCCGAACATCACTAGATCCCATAAAAGAAAAAGGCCTCACACTAAAAAAAGCAAGAAGCAGCCGATATCCCGCACATACTATTACGGATGTTGACCTAGCACTACTCGCAAATACATCTGCACAAGCTGAATCCTTGCTACATAGCATAGAAAAGGCTGCACGAAATGTTGGCCTATACGTAAACTCTGATAAAACTGAGTTCATGTCTTTCAAAAACAAAAGCGACATCTCCACCATCGATGGCAAACTCTTAAACTCGGTAGAACAATTTAGATACTTAGGCAGTAACATCTCCTCCACAGAAAACGACGTTAATGCACGTATAGGAAAAGCATGGGCCGCTATAAATAAATTATCGGTCATATGGAAATCCAATCTCACAGACAAGTTAAAGAGACAGTTCTCCCAGGCCGTTGTCGTGTCAGTACTGCTGTATGGCTGCATTACCTGGACCCTAACGAAGCGACTAGAGAATAAACTAGATGGGAGCTGCACAAGAATGCTGCGGGTGATCCTGGAAACAGCACCCCGCGAGAAACCAGCTGTACGACCACCTGCCACATATCACCCAAACCATCCGAGTAAGACGGACAAGACCCGTGGGACACTGCTGGAGAAGCAAGGACGAACTAATAAGCGACGTTCTCCTGTGGAAGCTAGCTCATAGGCACGTCAGTGTGGGCCAACCAGCAAAGACGAACATTGATCAGCTCTGCGCGGATACAGGATGCTGCACAGAGGACCTCCTGAGAATGATGAGCGATAGGGAAGGATGGAGAGAGATTGTCATGGATAACAGCGCGACTTGATGATATATATATATATATATATATATATATATATATATATATATATATATATATATATATATATATATATATATATAAGGTGCGTTTAAAAAGTATCGTTACTTACACAGTATTTACCAAGACAAAAATAAACCATTGTATTGCTGTATGTCTTCAGTTCTTACCCATAATATATATCTTCAGTTTACGTGGTGAGTATTGGCGGTTCTGCACATGCCCAGTACTGTATTTTGCAGTTGTAAAATTATCAAGACTACTAATTGAAAAGATAATTAATCTCGACATCAATATATCATCACTATATATATATATATATATATATATATATATATATATATATATATATATATATATATCCCCGCATGACAGGATGTGAAACAAGGTCAATTTCTAAAACGGATTTTAACAGGTTTAAATGCAGAGAGAATGGTTTCATCAGCAAGATTAGAGAGCCAAGTCAGACCTACAAGGATAAAGGAAATAATAATTGAATTCATACCTTTCCCAAGAGTATTAGCTGTATTTCTAAATACAAACAGCCTTGTCCAGGATTTAAAGTCAATTCACCGTGACCATTTCCTACGACAGTGGCCATTACACCACGCATCTTCACTTTATCAAATAAGCAGCAAAATTGTGTACTCGTTCTGATTTAAATTTAGAATCTTAAATCATAAAATTACAGATTATGTCTTCCTGCTTTTTGTTCACATTATATAATCCTACTATTCCACATAAACTTTTACACAAAATATTTCTTTAAATCAAATGACGAGCAACAAAAAAAAAATTAAAATAATAAAACAACTAAAGACATGAGATATAAATGTAAATAAAAACGTCTGTTCAGGAAGAATTGTTTGAAAACAAACGCAGTATGCAGTATACCAAGCAAAGTTCCAAATATCAGGAAAACCAAAGGAAGAAAAATAATAGAACAATAGAAACAGAATGGACAATACTATGTAATAACCACATGATAATATTGCAGATTTATTTCAAATATGAAACGATGGAAACAATATTGAAATATATCAAGAGAAAGAACGCGGGTGACAAGTGTCCATCAGTGGAAAAGAAAAGGATTTGGAAAACAGCACCTCATTAGCGAGAATTCTAACAGATGTTCATTTTGTTTAGAAGAAAAATGTGAAATCTTATTATAATGGACATTATGTGTCTGTCTGTCTGTAACCAACACTACATTACCACCAACGTCACATTTCCCTACGTTATATTCTCAATGGTTATTAAGTAATCATTATTTGATCTTAATTAGCATCTTATTTATTAAAGATATCTCCATTAAAGTCTACCTGAGATAGATGTGTCTCAAAATACCCTATATTATCAATTCTGAAACTTGTGTTATATATCGTTAATAACTAAATGTTTACATAATATAAGGTGTGAATAATCTGCATACAGGTTTTGACAAAACCGTGTTTAATAAATAATTACTCAGGGTTATTGATTTAAAGTATTAGTTTTATTCTCAACTCAACCGTATTAAAAGCAATCCTATCTACAATATAATATTAAATCATATGAACACTTAAATACTTGTGCGCGGAGTTTTGCTAGTAATATTAAAGAAAGGAATAGATTGATATCAAAATATTGATATGAAATAAATTCTAAATAAAAAAAAATATTAAAAAAAGTGATGGAAGAGACTTTTTATAACTCTTTTCAATAAGTTTAATAATGATATCAGATGAATTTGGATTAAAAAGAAAACAAATAAAAATTATAAAATAATTGGTGTAATAGTAAAGAAATGACTATTTGAATAATTTGCATTGAATATAAAACACCTGTCCTGGAATATTGATCAAAAGAAAAAAGATACAAAAACGAACTAACCAAAAACATTGATTATAATTGATTACTAATCACACAAGTACACAGACGCACGCACGCACACACACACACACACACACAAACACACACACACACACACACATATATATATATATATATATATATTATATATATATATATATATATACTTAGACGTATTTTCGTATAATTGTTACTATTGATTTTCTTTTCCCTCGCAATCATATCAAAAACGAATAATATTTTAAGTATTTTATTTGACCCATAAATTAGACCATAAAAACAGCCAATCCAGGTCAGAGTAGAACTGACAGTAATGTCAATGAAGGCGGTCTTCACACACCCCAGATCACAAGAGCTGGAACCTCACCATCAGCGGCAGTTTTCTGTCATAACCAGGACACCTTTTTTTTTTTTTTTTAAAGTCAGCATTTGACAAGACATTCATTTTCCATTTGCTTCGTCACGTGAAATTCTGCAATTATATCTTCCTATGTATTATTTGGAATTTTCGGAATGTTGACCTCATCTTTATTGTTATATACATATATATATATATATTCTTCATGTATTTCTTGTACAACTTTGGAACCTTCTTGACGAACTCGGGAGCCTTCACAGAATTTCGAATCGAACCCTTTATTCAATACCCCGGGGTAGACTTTATCTTTTATATCTTTTTTTGTCACTTTGATGTCTTCCCTAATTGACGGGACAATTGGTCTTTCAAACAGAGATGTGACCTCTTCTTGTGTACTGTGTGATTATGTATTTAGTAAACAACGCAGACCCGAAGCGATCATTGGCTAGATGAAGACAGCATTAAACATATCTTACACACTAATGCACTGGTATACGTCATTTGTTTTATATGTATATACTCCTAAATACAAACACATACATGTATATGCATATATATATATATATATATATATATATATATATATGTATTGAAATATATATATATATATATATGTATATATATATATGTTTGTTTATATATTCATATATATATAGATGTGAGGTATCCAACACTTGGTAGTAAGGGATGATTCTAAATGTGATTTCTAAGACACACTGTATTATTATTGTATGATCCAGTATATACAAATAAAGTGAATCTTTAAATCAGTACAGAGAGCTCAATATATGATAATCTTATTAGATTATATACAGAGCGATATTTATCTTTAAAAGGAAGGAAAAACTCAACACCGTTATTCCATAATTATTTATTTCGACCAAAATTGGAGCCTTAATAAATCTAAGTTGATTTAATTACTAAAATTTATAAATCTAAGTTGATTTAATTACTAACATTTTTCTTTCATGCAATTCAAATTATTGATGATTATACATCTGATGAGACTTGATTTGGGGAGCTTTGTTAAATCAACTTAGATTTATAAAGGCCCCAATTTTGGTCGAAATAAATCTATTATGGAATAACGGTGTTGAATTTTTCCTTCCTTTTAAAAATATATATATATATATATATATATATATATATATATATATATATAAGATTATATATATACATGTTTACACACACATATATATATATATATATATATATATTTGTTAATATATATTTATGTATATATATTTTTATGTATATGTTTATATATACTTATAAACACACGCACACACTCACACACACACACACACACACACACACACACACACACATATATATATATATATATATAATATATAAACATAAAGACACATATGTAAACATATATATATATGTCTATGTTTATATATGTGTGTATGTTTAGAAATATATATATATATGTTTATATATATATATATATATATATATATATATATATATATATATGCATGTTTTTTTGTGTGTGTGTGTATACAAGATATTTGTGAATATTTCTGTACATATAACACCGAGATGCATGCATGTGTAAAAAGAAACATATATATATATACACATACGCATACATGCGTACACTTACACATATAAAAACACACTAACACGCATGCGTGTTGTAGTTTTCTTCTCGTTCTGTTTGCTTATCAATTTCACATGCTCGTCAAAATGTTCTTGTATTTCGGTGTGTCCAAATTTCTTTGTGCAGCATCCCCACAAAAAAAGAAGGCAATCATGCTCCCGTATATTTAGACCATTAATTTTGGATCGAATCGACGATTTCCTTTTAAAAAAAGGAAAAAGTGAAAGAAATGAAAACCCATGTTTCTATTTACGAATTATTTTTTCATCTGACAGCACAGATTTCTACGCTTCTCTTTTAATAAATTATTGACCCAACCAATTATTCTTGAATCATTTTATTCCATCATATTTTCCTCTTTATTTCCCACTGGCGATTTTGTTATTTCTTTCTCGATGTAACAGTGAATAGACTCAGCAATTTTGTCCAATTTATTTACCAAGTTGTCAAAATTCGTTCTGGATCTGAAATTACTTCTGTTAGAAAAGGATGCCCTTTGAATTCATGCATTCCAATACGGTGCATTTAGTCCCTATACCATTTATTTTATATTATCTATACTTAAAAGCACTATACGATGCATTTTGTCCTTATACCATTTATTTTATATTATCTATACTTAAAAGCACTATACGATGCATTTTGTCCTTATACCATTTATTTTATATTATCTATACTTAAAAGCACTATACGATGCATTTTTGTCCTTATACCATTTTATTTTATATTATCTATACTTAAAAGCACTATACGATGCATTTTGTCCTTATACCATTTATTTATATTATCTATACTTAAAAGCACTATTGCATTTTGTCCTTATACCATTTATTTATATATCTATACTTAAAGCACTATACGATGCATTTTGTCCTTATACCATTTATTTTATATTATCTATACTTAAAAGCACCATACGATGCATTTTGTCCTTATACCATTTATTTTATATTATCTATACTTAAAAGCACTATACGATGCATTTTGTTATACCATTATTTATATTATCTATACTTAAAGCACTATACGATGCATTTTGTCCTTATACCATTTATTTTATATTATCTATACTTAAAGCACTATACGATGCATTTTGTCCTTATACCATTTATTTTTATATTATCTATACTTAAAAGCACTATACGATGCATTTTGTCCTTATACCATTTATTTTATATTATCTATACTTAAAAGCACTATACGATGCATTTTGTCCTTATACCATTTATTTTATATTATCTATACTTAAAAGCACTATACGATGCATTTTGTCCTCATACATTTATTTTATATTATCTATACTTAAAAGCACTATACGATGCATTTGTCCTCATACCATTTATTTATATTATCTATACTTAAAAGCACTATACGATGCATTTTGTCCTTATACCATTTATTTTATATTATCTATACTTAAAAGCACTATACGATGCATTTTGTCCTTATACCATTTATTTTATATTATCTATACTTAAAAGCACTATACGATGCATTTTGTCCTATACCATTTATTTTATATTATCTATACTTAAAAGCACTATACGATGCATTTTGTCCTTATACCATTTATTTTATATTATCTATACTTAAAGCACTATACGATGCATTTTGTCCTTATACCATTTATTTTATATTATCTATACTTAAAAGCACTATACGATGCATTTTGTCCTTATACCATTTATTTTATATTATTATACTTAAAAGCACTATACGATGCATTTTGTCCTTATACCATTTATTTATATTATCTATACTTAAAGCACTATACGATGCATTTTGTCCTTATACCATTTATTTTATATTATCTATACTTAAAAGCACTATACGATGCATTTTGTCCTTATACCATTTATTTATATTATCTATACTTAAAAGCACTATACGATGCATCTATACTTAAAAGCACTATACGATGCATTTTGTCCTTATACCATTTATTTTATATTATCTATACTTAAAAAGCACTATACGATGCATTTTGTCCTCATACCATTTATTTTATATTATCTATACTTAAAAGCACTATACGATGCATTTTGTCCTCATACCATTTATTTTATATTATCTATACTTAAAAGCACTATACGATGCATTTTGTCCTTATACCATTTATTTTATATTATCTATACTTAAAGCACTATACGATGCATTTTGTCCTCATACCATTTATTTTATATTATCTATACTTAAAAGCACCATACGATGCATCATACCATTTATTTATATTATCTATACTTAAAAGCACTATACGATGCATTTTGTCCTTATACCATTTATTTTATATTATCTATACTTAAAAGCACTATACGATGCATTTTGTCCTTATACCATTTATTTTATATTATCTATACTTAAAAGCACCATACGATGCATTTTGTCCTTATACCATTTATTTTATATTATCTATACTTAAAAGCACTATACGATGCATTTTGTCCTTATACCATTTATTTTATATTATCTATACTTAAAAGCACTATACGATGCATTTTGTCCTTATACCATTTATTTATATTATCTATACTTAAAAGCACTATACGATGCATTTTGTCCTTATACCA
>CM042139.1:63041962-63156962 GCA_023376005.1 Doryteuthis pealeii
AAGCAAATGATTCTTACCTAAGAGGAGTCAACAAACTTGCTGATAAATGGTAACCAGTGATTCAAAATAATGCTGAGTATACAATTGATGGAAATTAATTCATTGTGAAATTATTCATCACTAAATCATATTTTACTGAAAAATAATTTCTTTACGACTCAAACTAATGTATGAATCAAATTGACATAATCAACACATCTTCTATTAATAATGAAGATTTGGTGTCTATCTGTCTGCAACCGAAACTACGTCACTGCTTACGCAACAATATCCCAAATCGTTAATATATAGAATAAAGAATAACCCTGTATTATATATCTTTTTATTTATCTTTTTTAAATATTCAATATTAATATTAATAAAATAAATAAAAGCGGTTCCCTATAATTCAACATTTGAATCCTTTCCATTTCAATAAAGATAATTTAAATAAATAAACTATGAAATTAATTCAAAAGTTGTATTATTACTTTAAATGGAAAAATTATTTGCGAAATTTTTAATCAATATTAAAAATTATTTTTTACTCTCGTCCTTTTTCAGTAAAAATAAGTTAACTAAAATGTTTACAAATGAATAAATACTACGATTTTGGGTAAAATATATTATTATTCAAATAATTATTTAATTAATAATTAATAGATGTACGCAATATTTTATTTGAGTGGGATAGAACTAACTTTCCATTTCAAATTGTTTTATTTTTACTCTTTAAATAAATTTGATGATTTTACTTACTTGTGATACAAACCCTCTGACATTGAATATTTAACTTCCACTCCCTCAAGCGATATTTTTCAAAAATCAATTTTTACACAACCGGAGGTGGAATACATATGTTTTAGTTATGACAGGATATAACAGGGGTTAGGCAAGAGCATATTCCAATCTTTGATAGATACGAGGATCATTCAAAAAAATTTTAATCCTCATTTAAAAAGATTTCCCTCTCCAATTTTACAACAACTTTACATTAAGAGCTTTTCACCTTCTAGATCTGCGGGCATATCTAGGTAAAATAGCCCAGTCTGTACTACTATTTATCTATAGCTAGAGGGAGAATAGTCGTATTCATACATTTCCCAGAGGTATTAGCCTCGTTCAGGATTTGAGGTCAGGTCGCCGAATCTACTTCGTACGATTACAACCGTTATGGTACGAGCATAGAAACATGTTATTCAAATAGGCAGGAAATATGGTTGGTATTGAGTGAATATAAGAATCCTTGATGTCCTACAAAAACACTAAAGCGTCTATCAAATGGAGTAAAATAATTCTGCTTTTATAATATAACTTGAAAGAGGAATTTAATGTGACGCCTATCTTGGCATCAACCTGAACGAGGCTATTTACGTCCACTTTGCGCTAATGTTCTTGGGACAGGCATAAATCCCTCTGTTCTCCCCTAGCTATGGATAAATAAGAGGTACGACCAGGTTTAGACTTGGTAAGCCAACCAATTTAAAATAAGGAAAACTCGAAATTCAAACCAGCTTAGAATTTACTTCATGTGACATCCTACCCGTGGTGGATGTGTTGGCTAAGGAATTTCTAATTCAGACCGATTCAGTTGCTGAAAATTTTATTTGAAGTCCACATGAAATAACTGAAAAAGTATATCTATGACAATAGGGTTATGTGAGCGAGGTGAACTGTATGAGCATCGGTGCTGGAAGGATACGTCGCGTGCGTAACTGAGCCAGATTGAGGCTGGCAGCGTATACAAAATACTAATTTTCTGGTAAAACTGGGGCTTGGTAAAATATATGAAATAGAGAATTTTTGGTTTCGAAGGCAATTTGCTTCAACGATTTGCGTATTGGGGATTGGTACATTGCCGTGTGCGAAAAAAAAGCTCCTTTTTTCCTTTCAGAGAATCAATGGGATTTTTCCTGCAACAGAACTGACTCAAGTGATCCCCTGATTATATATATATATATATATATATATATATATATAATATAATATATATATATATATATATATATACCAATCCCTGCGCCCGAGCAGGATGCGAAAACAAGGTGAATTTCATAAGCGCAGTTTAACAGGTTTGGATTAAGCGCTTTCTGTATCCTAGACTGGTTACCAAGGTTAACGAGCCCAGTCTACCCTATTATGTACCCATACATAGAGGGAGAGTACTTGGATTCATACATTTCCCAAGGGTATTACAGCAATGTGAAATGCAAAAGTCCTTATCCAGGATTTGAAGTCGGGTCGACTTTTCCATTTCCCACGATTTTAACCCTTACACCACCTACGCTTCCTCTCTTTGTTGCTATGCTACAGAAGAATACTTTTTTTTCCTTTACTAATATCTATATTTAATTTGAAATGTGAATTGCCAAATTCTCGATAGGCAATAAAATAATCTTGAAATGTGTGTTTTCCAAGAACTTATTCCTATTTTTCTCCGTATCCCCCTCCTTATTCCACTTTTCCTTTCTGGTGTACACCTACACAACCTCTTGTTATAACTTGTTAGACAACCTCTTCTTATAACTTTAGATTGTAAAGAAATTATTATAACGATTGCTAATACAATGGTAAGTTGACTTATGAGTTTAACTCCTACCGCTCGTAATTCAATTTTATCGTATGCCAAATTGAAATAAACTGAAATGTCATTAATCCTTTCCATCTCCACCCTAAAAAACACTCTTTTTCTTATGTTTTTGTTTTCATATAGGATATTTTTCCTTGGCATTATAGATTTAGAAAGTTAAACGTTTTAATATACTTAGCGTATCTGAAGCTCGCTCGCACCTTAAATTTTAGCACTCAACACAAAGCCAAAGAAATCGACCGAATGACATCTCATTACACAGAAAACTCGTAAATTGGAGCACTTGTAAGTCAGGGTACCACTCTACTTGTAACACGGTTGCCTATCCATCTAGGAAGGGCTATAGGTCCATTGTCAAAGGATGTCAAAGGTCATATATTTTCTGTGACATTTGCAATGTTCGACCCTGTCGGAATAAAGACAGGAATTGCTGCAAGATATATTGCCTCTAAATGGATGACCGGTTACATTAATCTAAAAATGTGACGTTTATTCTTCGTGATAAATACATTTACCTTCCCAATGTATGTACTCATTAAAAGTTTCGAATACTTAAACCTGTGTTTATTTTGCTATTAGAGAACACTGTGACTATCATAAATAGATTGTTTACCGAAGTTATTTGTGAATATCTATACAAAATTTTGATACATATTTGGAAAATTATATTATTTACCGAAGCGGGTCATTTTCTTCTATGTTTTCCCCTTCTGTTCTTCTTCGTTTTCGTCTTCGAAATGTTACATTTTCATCTAGGGAATATGTAACCAGATAAGCCAGATAATCTATGTAAATCCCATAAAGTTTATTCATTGCTTGAGAAAAATTTAATTGAAACATATTTATTGCCAAATACACCAAATAATTTAATTGAGACATATTTATTAAAAAATGCCCCAAACAAATTTTGTAAGAGAAAATTATTTAAAAATTCAAATGAAAAAAAAAGTTTATTCCGGCGAAAAAAAGCTGATCAAAAGAGCATACGAAACCTAGTCCTGTTGCTAATTTGAAGGGAGCGTTCCTTTAAAAAAAATCCGAAAACTTTGGGAGTGATTATCTTGAAGATAACTAAAAAAAACTTAAGTGAACCTCCTATAAATGTGCTAATTCCATATTTCTGTCAGGAAGTAGCTTGCCAATATTTTATAAATTTAATTTTCGTCCGAATGTATAAAAACGAAATTCAGTCTCGAATGGGTTATGTATTAATCTGAATGGTCAAAAAATACAAACATTTAACATTGTATTTGCGGCAGGTGCTCAGCCAGGATAATTCACTTATTTATTGAAAAATGACGCGTTTGTTTGTCATTTAACTATAAGAAGTGGATTGCTAGTTCCGACCAACTTTAGTAGCAAACACCTGCTAAGCATATTTGCTGACTATCGCATTCAAATAGACACAACTTTATCAAAGATTATCTGATTGTATGTTGTAAAATATAACAACAAGGAAGTACTACTACTACTAGTAGTAGTAGTATTAAAACTAATACACATTTTAGTTACCCGGCCTCTAAAAAGCCAGGATCTTATTTACTATTGAAGAAGGTAACCTGTATTGTTTAGTGTGCCCTGTAGAATTCCCTATTACTTAATGGCACAGTTCATTTCTACTCCACATATGTCTATAGATAAAAGCCAATATGTATAATTAAATATTATACTGAATTAGAAAGACTAATGAAATTAAATAAAAGCCCCCAAAAAGAGTACACTTATTTTTGCATTATTCTAATAGATTTCAATATAAAATTATACATAGGATTGTTTTTAATACGTTTTAGAATAAAACAATAATATTAGAAATCCATAAAACCATGAAATTATTTATTAAACACGGTTTTAAACCAGTATGTCAATTATTTACACCATATTCCATGTAAACATTTTATTTCTTAACGATATATAATACACATTGCAGAATCTAATACACATTAATACTATGGGCTATTTTGAGGCAAATCTATCTCTATACTAGACATGTATAAAGACATTGTTAATAAATAAGATGCTAATTAAGATTAAATAATGATTATTTAATAACCATTGATAATATAACCTAAATACCCTAATGTATTGTGACGTTGGTCGTGACGTAATTTCGGTTACAGACAGACACATAATCTCCATTATAATAAGATGATTCTGTATGCTTTGAACTTCAATTGACAACATGTATAATTCTATCTGGGTCTGAAGACGAACCTATGACGCCTGTATGACATAAGAAACTACTTACATCTTCTGTCGAGTACAGAGCAATATCTTATGTGAGTAATGTTTAATTTGTATATTGACATAAAATTTGGGCAAGAAATTCAGATTTTACCAGTGTTTTTCAATAATGTTAAATTAATGTTGAAAAGAAAAGTTAATTCATATAATTTATTGAAAAATGCCCAAAATAATTTAATGTAAAAGAAAATTATTTAAAAGAATCAAATGAAAATCCAGTTTATTTTCACGAAAAAAAGTTACTGCTGCTAACTTGAAGGGAACAAGCTGAATAATCTAGGAGTTCGTATCTTCAAAATAACCGAGAAACCTAAGGGAAAATCCTCTATGTGTACTAATTCCATAATGTTTGCCGGGAAAAACCATGCGAATTGATTTTATATTATCGCATTGAGACACACATTTGTCTAAATATACGTGATAGTATGTCTGCAGATAAAATCGAGAGCCCCGCATGATGAAGATGCCTTATTCATTTCAACTTGTAAACTAGGTCCTTTATGCAGCGCCATTTAAATGTAACAACAACGGTGGAGTAGAAGTAGGAGTATTAACACTAAGACACTTTTCAGTATCGTGCAAATACCAGTTCCTCGGACTCTAAAAAGCCAGGCTCTTATATACTATTGGGGTGGGGGGGTACATTTTATAGTTTAGTGCTTCCTGTAGAAGTCCCCTTTACTTAATGGGATAATCCATTTCTACTCTAAATATACATGTTGATATAACCCAATATTTACTAACCCAAAATTTACGTGAATGAAATTTAACTTGTATATTGACATACGATTTGGGCAACAATTAGGGTTCTTTTTATAGTAATATAATTAGCTTTACATTGGGATATTTTAATTCTTCGCCATAACGATTATGTCTTTGCTAAACGCGCCATATTTCATTTTACTTTTGAGTGTTTTTATTGCATCATATAAATTTCGATTGATTGATTTTACTGGCATGTCAACTCGTCAAGGGTTATTTTATGTCTACAGGGTAGGGAATCGTGTTCATTGCACGTTTATGCTTATATTTTTTGTTTAGTTTGTTCTTAAGGGAAATTAAGGATTGTCTCAGTCATTTGTAACACCGGCAGGTTACGGTCACATCGTTGGGTCAAATAGATCTGCCTAAAGAATATTCGTATTCGATTAGAACGTGGGAAAACTCCTTTGGGACAATTCTGTGGGGTCCTCGATCTTGTGCACAATGGAGTGCATAACCCATTCTGGGGAAAATGGGATTATTTTAGCCCTGATACATCTCCTAACAATTTTTAATAAGTAATTTAATTGTTTCTCTTAACCAAAGTTGAGAAGATTTTATTTCAAGTGAAATAAAAAATCAAAACGTATATAATTAGGTATGTAGAAAATAGAAATACAAAGTATTCCAAAAGAACAACATAAAAGATGAATTTATTTTTTATGCTGAAGTCCACGTTTAAATGTTTCGGTTTATATTAAACCTTCAAAACAAAACTATAGGAAGGAAAAATATTGTCTGAACACTGATGGATGGTTAATAAAAAAACATATATCACTTTTCAGACAGAAGTATAATATATAACAGATGCTACAACTACAGATCAAAGTTGATCAAAGTGTAAAAGCAATGAAGGGGTACGCACTTCCCCGGTCTCTAAAACTAATCTCATCATCAAATGCAGTTTCTAGTTATACTCAGAATAGCCTTTTATTTATTTTTTTTTGGGGGGGGGTCTGTTCCTTCTGTAGGGGCTACAGTTAGTGTAATTTAAGACCCATTGAGAGGGCGTGAATAATATGATTTTCAGATTGGTTTGATTTTGATGTTTCGTTCAATGGCATATGAACCCTTGCGAATAATTATCATTAACTTTTTGTGTATTAATGCATACAAGTGGTTGACCCTCAGCCAACGTGTTC
Organism: Doryteuthis pealeii; assembly: GCA_023376005.1. Lineage (NCBI taxonomy): Eukaryota > Metazoa > Mollusca > Cephalopoda > Myopsida > Loliginidae > Doryteuthis > Doryteuthis pealeii. The sequence goes on from CM042139.1 coordinate 63,048,677, forward strand.
TAGCACCTATATGATAAAAAGTGGTGGGTGTTTGCCATAAGAACAATTTGAAAAATACGATCGGGACATTCAGATGGATGCTAAGGCTTGACATGACCAGCCGATTGGTCGGTTGTGGCTTCTTCTACTGCTCGTATGACGCAAGTAATGGTCGTAGTAGAGCATTGCGTATCACAGGTCGAGCCAGTACTCGGGTCAGAGACCAGTCAACTACCACAATCCTGTCCTCACGCATTACGGATCGCCACATATGGCCAACGGATGATATCATTTAATAACAATGAAGGGGTATTACGCTCTCGCCAGATCTCCAGAGCAGGAGTCTCACGATCAAATGAAGTTTCATGTCATACCCAGGATACCCCCTTTTTGGGAAGGTTCATACATCATTGACAGACCGTGAATAAATTAACTTGCTTCAGATTGGGATTTTCCATCATAACGATAAAGTTTTTGCTAAACGCAACATTAATTTTTTTTTACATCAGTTTAGCTTAAATAAAATTAAAATTAGTAAAATAGATCACTAGTTAGGACTGAGCTTATAGTAACCATTCCAAGTGGAGTTTAACAGGTTTAAATTCAGAGTTTTCCTTCGAGACCGGTTGCCTAACCAAAGGTTAAAGAGTCCATTTTCTCTGGCTCTAACCCTTACACCACGTGGTTAGAAGTTATCATTACTGGACTAGCATTTCTAGATTGACATACTAGTCCCCTAATGACCCCGAGATCAGATGTGTTATTACTACAATCCATAGGCTACAGTTTCACCATTTTAGTGGTAGTGTAATCTAAATTCCGACTTTATTTTCCAAATTATCTTCCGCTCTGTCGGTGGGGCTGTAGAATACACCGACTGCACTTCTTGTGAGACGCACCCGCAACTAACAGGACCTTCTGATGGCTGTGAGTATCGACCCGTGATGCTTAAAGATGGAATCTTTTTAGCTGAACTGTACATCCATTGCAACACTCTTCTTAGGTCCTTACTAGATTATGTGTTCGGTCGGAGAGGACCCCTCCGATCAATCGGCTGGTCACGTCAAGACCTACTAACTATATAATTGTCTCGAACTTATTGACCTTATATCAAATCCCCAACCCTTTTTATCAAATATGTTTTACAAGGTCGTGGCGGAGAGTCTTAATGTCATGGGTTTACATCTAGTGGTTAAGTAAAAATTCTGGAGCTCTTTGGAATGGGCAGTACCCGTTCATCACCATTACTCCTAGTGTAGAGTAATTAAAATGGTCTATAGAAAATTTAAATTAAAAAGAATAGTGTAATCAATTTTCTGCATAGAAATAGAAAAAAGAAATAAAAACAAAAGAAAACAGTTTTTTTCAAGATTATAAGCACTTAAAGTGTGTCAGCCTCTGAACGGTCAATGACCCTTGAACTAGATAGAAAAACGGAAGTCTCAAATTTTCTGCAGAAGAGCAGAAACAGATATATTCCTTCCCCCACCCTGGGACCACAAACAGAAGTAAAGAAAATTATTTCTTTTTTGCTGGGGTCTCATTAGGAGACGGACGCTGTTTTTTTTGGTTCCACTGGGGTGTTTTTTTGGCTAACCATGAGTCGCGTGATAATGGTAATGAATGGAATTTAGGATAGAAAAGTTTGAGCTTACTCTACCTCTCTGAAAAAACCCACGAACCGAACGAGAAATAAACAATACCATCTTGACTCTGCTACCCACTATTCTTTCTAATGTGTTTTTTTTTTGGAACCCACTGTCTATGTGAATGTTATTACTTGTGTGTGACCCAATAGCTAACCCACCTACTACTAGACGATTTGACCCTTTTATAGTGCTGTGACCCCGCTACGCCAGGTCTACTCTAACCCCCTGTGGTAGTACATGTTAGAGTTCCATTTATGGCTTTAATAGGTAAGAAATTGAGTTAAAAATTCATACCGAATAAGAATGAATAAACCAAACGTCATCGGCATAGAACAGGTTGACATGCCGTAAAAAAACAGCCAGACAACCAATTTATTTTATAATTTTTCCTACAATGTGTTCGTTGCTGCTTGACAGTTGGAGAGGACATTGGTAGTGCCTCATATTTATCCAAGGAAATGCCCATATTGTTTGAAGATTAGCTACCGTCTTCTTTGGTTTGAGATTTCCATTATTTCCGACATTGCAGTTTAGTAGGTGGTTTATATTCTCTTTACGTTGTTTCTCAGTTGAAATACCTTTAAATTCATTCGCATTGACGGATATATAGATAGAAATGTCGAATAGATATGATACACTTTTAGACGAAAATAAATTTTGGCTATTAAAGCATAGTCGATTTTATGAGCAATCTAAACTGCCTATTCACAACAATATGGTTGCAGAAATAGTATATATATATATATATATATATATATATATATATATATATATATATATATATATATATATATATATATATATATTGGTTTGGTTGTTGGTTTTGTAGATTATCACAATGCAAGTGTAAAGAAAAATAAGGTAACTCTGGTGTTGTTTGTTAGCCTCTAATGTATTTATAATATTTGGAGATAAAATATCTTCAGCAGAAGGTTTTGGAAACAGAAGCTGCTGCTAGTGACCGTTCATTTTGTTTTTCACAAAGCAAAAACAAATAACACCATAGTTACCTTATTTCTCTTTACACCTGCATTGTGATAGACTTAAAAAACAACCACCAAATCGATATAAACACAATGCTTCAAGCAAATTATAAAACACCTTTATATATATATATATATATATATATGCATATATATATATGCATATATATATATATATATATATGCATATATATATATATATATATATATATATATATATATATATATATATATATATACCGCAAACGCGTGTAGCACATCGAAATAAATATAATAATCCATAAATCAAAATTGGAACCATTTGCGATTTTTTTCTTCATAGATATTCACATTGGTCCTGATGTATAACAATCTCTTATATATATATATATTATATATATATATATATATATATATATATATATATATATATATATGTATGTATATACAAACTAAATAATGTAAAAGACACACACCAATCTTATTTTAGATTTAATTCTTATTTCAAATTCAATCCCTATGCATACATACATACAAACACCAAATACAACCATGTACATAGACACCAGCAAGAACACGCACACACACATAGGAACACACCAAAACACACACACAACTAAACTGAACATAAACAAACACACACATGTATACATAAGAAAATTCAAACTATATAATGCAACATGTAGATACGCATATATATATATATATATATATATATATATATGTGTGTGTGTGTGTGTACAAACTAAATAAAACACACACACAACCTCATTTTAAATACTTTTAAATACAGTTAAATTTAATTCTTCGTTCAAAATTCAACTGTTAGGTATGTGTATATATATACATATACACACCAAATACAACCATGTACATGGGCACCTACGTACACACGCACACACGCACACACAACAAGTAAACATAGACACATATACATAGACACACACATACACACACCCCAAAAGTATAATTTTAAGTAGAAAAACACAGAAATTCTCTAGAACAAAAAAAAAATTTCAAACACACACACCTATCATATCAAATGAACATCTGATGAACTATACCTATTAAAAGAGTAATGAAAGCTCAGTTAATAAATTTATTACTAAGCCGTGACCTACGTGCGACTTACGGGCAAAGATTGTGGAACGTTACATCATTTTTTCTCAATTTTTGCGCGCAGGTCGCATGCAGGTCGCATGCAGGTCACGCGCAAATCGCACGCAAGGATTGAAAAAAATGACGTAGCGTTCAACGTTATTAAACAGCCATAACAGAAAAATTGCAGAAACACGCACAAACTATGTATATATGTATATGTATATGTGTATATATATATATGTATATCAATATATGTATTGATCAAAGCCTGAAGAAGATACCAGAATATCTGAAACACGTGTTGGGTATGTAAAATAAAAAGAATAAAACATTTTTTCTGAGAACAATACATTTTGCGGACCTTCTTTTTTATAAAATATTAAATTTTCTCCCATTGGAACCAGAACAACATTATATATATATATATATATATATATATATATATATATATATATATATATATGTTACATGGATAATATAGTTTACCATATTAATAAGTAAAGAGTACATAATATCATTGATAGAGCATGTATATTTATGTTAGGGTAGCGATATCATAAAGTCAACGGCGCTTGCTGCCTCACAGTTTCTGACCTATGCGATTTTCAAACTAAGTGAATTAGAGGTGTTAGTGTTTTTCCTTATATTATTGTTATTTTATGTCTAGAGGTTTGGGATAACGTTAAATGTACGTTTTTCTTTGCTAAATTAGACGGTCATCGTAAGTTTTTTTTTTACATACATGCCCGGTAATATATACGTATATATAGTTTGTTTTATTTTAATACATATTTATTGTTATCAGAACTAAGGTTCCATTTCATATTTTACTTTTTTACCCCTTTAATAAATTTGATGATTTTATTTACTTATAGTACAAACTCTCTGACACTGAATTTTTAACTCTCATCCCCTTAGGCAATATCTTAAGAAATTGATCTTGTGTCGTATCCTGCTCTGTGGAGAGGTTGGTAAATATGTATATTGTTTTATAAGCGTGACTCCTATTTATGTGGGTGAGTCATATTATGTAACACTTACTAATACTCTGACGTATATGATTAAATTAATTTTTGTTGGAAATGTTTTAATTAATATGCATACTAAGAATATAAGTAAATAATTTACAACCGAAAGTAAATTATCTAATTCTAAATTGAATCCAACAAATTATATCTGGAGAAAATCAACAAAAATATATCTAATTAAATTTTGAAAACATGTTTCGGTTTCCCTGTTTTTATAGCAGTGATTGTTTTTCTTTTTTGTGTTTGTATCTTATAATGCTGGAAGCCCCATCCTTACAAAAGATAAAGATGGCATCCTTATCATTATCCGGCACGTCTGCCAAGACGTTTAAAATAGATTAACAAGAAATTTTAGCAGTTTGGCATGAAATCTTCCTTTTTTTCATCCTATATCGCTATTGGCATTTTCTATATTTATAGTAAATAATTATTTAATTAAAAATACCTGATTATTACACCAATTAAACTGCACAATGTTATATTCAGCAACTTATATGAAGCAATATACAAAAAACATGCACTAAATAAAACCCATGCGTTATTCAATGCTGATAAGACATGCCTTCAAGTAATTAATATAAACGGATTCAGAATCTTAAGATATGATTAGATGGAAAACGGAAACGCTTTAAAGAATATAGACAAAAATAAATACAGTGGTACCTTGACGTACGAGTTTAATTCATGTAGCTCGTAACTCAATTACCTGCCATATAAAATTAAATTTCTCCGTTGAAATAAAATGAAATATCATGAATCTGTTCAAGGTCCACTTAAAACCCTTTCATTTTTGTTACTGTTGTTTTAGTAATAAAAATAGGACTGTATCGTATAAAAACATAATAAATAAAGTAGAATGTAATGAATTATGTGCTGTAATATGTCTTGATATTCAATTTTTATTGTAAGTCAATCGACTTGGATTATCAAACTCGACCAGGTTCTCACTCAGCTCTACACTCTCTGTCCAACGTTTTAATAGTCAACCACCCACTCACACAATGCCTCTAATTTCCGGTCTGCACTCTTATTTAAAGAGAGTCATTCTCGGCCGCAAATCAGTCTCGGGCCCGTGGTAGTGAAGTTTCCATTTTTAATTTTTTTTTATTTAAACTACTTTTTATGAATATTGACGTAATACAATTTGGAGTGTCATTCTTGAATCGATCTTGGACACAAATTGCTGCGTGGCTGCCGACAATTTGGGCCGCATTCCCAAACTTGCTACAGTCCCCATAAGCTCCCTGAGTCCAGTGACCTCTTATGGCCTCGAAATGTACTGCATAGGGCGATAGTGGAGGGTGCCAGATCGGATCTGCTTGTAGAACGGTTCGGCTTGTCGTTGAGGGCGGTCCGCTCCCAATTGAAATGGGCGCCAGGTTCTGCGTTTTTCAACAACTCTGAGTTTTCCTAACTTGGTGTCTTGCTCGGAATGCGTTGCCCCTCACAAGCGTGCTTTACAAAGCGGGCATGGCAGAAATGCCCTTTTGTAACCGATACAGCAGTGGTGCAGAAGTTACGACAGAGCACGCCTTCTTCCACTACCCAAAGGTCCGTCCGCTTTGGAGCTACGTGAACGAGGTTACTGCTCGCATCGCACCCGATCAGCTGATGCAACTGGACGTATCTTACGTCGTAGACAATGTCGGTCCTCCGTTTTTCGTTGCAAAACGAACGGTGTTTTTCGCAGACCTAGCCGTGGCTCGAATGGTGATTTGGGTCACACGACTGAGGAGATTCTATGAGAAGAAGTGTTTTTCCTGTCGGGATCTGATTGCTTACTTTAAGCACTGGATTAGAGTAAGGATTAGATGCGACAAACATAGGCTTCCTTTCATGACATTTTGCAAAAGGTGGGTGAATGCAGCAAACCTGTGTGCAAGAGTGGAGGCAGGACTAGAGTCAACTTTCTCAGTCTCATGGCCACTACGGCCCGTAAGCGGCATCGATACCCCTCCCCTAGATAGACAAACAAAGTCTTTAAAATAACTGAATAGCAAAGTACCAAGCCCGGCTTTGAGAATACACTCATGTTAGGACTACTTAGGTGGATGAAGGAATACATATCCAGTTATTTCACTTAGTATATATACAGGACTCCCTAGCCCAGACAATTTTCTTACCACATCCCTGAACCATAGTATTTTGTTTCTGGAGAGTCAACACTTTGACTAGATCCATCCCAACATCCTGATATCATCTTCTCCTCCATTTTTCACATGACCATATTAAGGACACCCAGTCCCTTCTGATCGGCTTGCTTTCAGTCTTCCGCAAGAGAGCCGGCGGTCCCAGTACTCTACATGAGGGAAAGGGGGTAACCAAACGGCCTCACTTTTATTTTGTTTCCAGTTTTATGTTGGGGACTTTGTTTATAGCTCACCTTGAATCATTCGAAAATGTTTTTGTTTATTTTTTATAAATAATCGTTTAAATGTTTTTGTTTTCTCATAAGAGTTTAAGTGGGGTTTTATTTACAGAGTACCATCGGAATTTTGATGAAATCAGCTGTGGAAGGCGATGGACGACAGTATTTATTGGCATGGATCGGTCGGTGTATGAGACTAGCTAATATAGAACTTCAAAGTTTCCTGTATGGCCAGTTATTTAACCCGTTCCTCCCAAAAAACAAAACTTCGGTTCTTGTTCCCAGGTGTATACGACTGCATCTTTGTACCGACCTTATTGTAAATAAGATAGTGCCGTGAGACGTATTTATTTCGCGGAGTCGGATGCAGAAGTTAATGATTATAAAATAAATACTCATTGATTAACTTACTTAATTCCTGAAATGACTGTGACGTAAGCAGTGACGTAGTTTCGGTTACATACAAATAGAGACTGAATCTCCGTTATATATAGATTTATGATCTCCTTTTCTTAGAAATAATCTGGAAGAAAGTATTTATGCATTTAAACGCAGGAACTTTAAAAATGACGATAGACCAAATAATTCTTTCAACTAGAATCATGTCAGTACTCTTGGGAATTTCTTTCTCCGAAATAAAAAGATTATCGTCATTTTTTAATCAATACTTGAGTACGGTACGGACAATGGAAGTAGAAAGGACGAACTAATCACGTAAAAATTGTCTGCCTATTATTCATTGAAGATTGATGTCAGCTTAAAGAATCTGATGAGGTCTTTGCTTTTAGACAGGCGATTACCTCGGCCAAAATGGACATAGATGTGCTGGCGACTCCCAGCAGAAGTTGGCTTTTCTCTTGCTTTTCTGGATGTAACTCGCGTCTATAAGATAAGGCAGTGGTTTTGACATAACAATGTTTTCAGTTTGAATGGAAGCAGGTCGATGAAAATGATGAATGCCTTTCATAACAAGTACAATTGATGTCCGTCGAAAAATCTTTCGGAGAAAGGGGAGACTCCCCACCAAAAAAAAAGAAAAAAAAAAGAAAAAGAAAAACATCCATAAATGATTCAACGGTCAGATCGTTTTTTGGAATTGCGTGGACGACTGATATAACGTCATTTTTATCCGAAGGTTTAGTTGAGTTGGTCTATTGATGTGATTGGCTTTTGGGGATCAGGAGAGATAATGAGAAACTGGGATGAGAAATCAAGGCGGAAATAATATTTTGTGAAATTATGAGGATCATTGGAAGAGGAAAGATCAAAATTTGTAAACAAGGAAGAGAGAGAGAGAGAGAGAGAGAGAGAGAGAGAGAGAGAGAGAGAGAGAGAGAGAGAGAGAGAGAGAGAGAGAGAGTCGTTTATATATATATATATATATATATATATATATATATATAAGTCATCCACAGACACTGTGGTTCGACACATCAGATCTACTCAGTGATGCTAGACATAACAGGTTACATTCAGCAGCGATCGAAACCCATCCGATTTATCATCAGTCACCCCTGGGCCATTTGGTCGGAAGATCGCATGAGCGAGAAACTGGCAGTAAACAGGTTTTGACTCCATGTCCACGCTACCTTAAATATATATATATATATATATATATATATATATATTATATATATGAAAAATATTCAGAGGATGTATTTAGTTATAAATTATAATATGCCATGTTTAACGTTTTGTTTTTTGTTACACCATCTTCAGGCTGATGTTAGACTAAGATGTTATATTGCTTCATCCGTAAATTTTTTTAGAATGAATATATATATATATGTATATGTGTGTGCGTGTGCATGTGTGTCTCTGCGCGTGTGCATGTGTGTGTGCGTATTAGTATGTTAGTGCATGTGCCGGTACTTTTAGTAGATTTATGATGGAATTCACCCGACTAAAAAGAAGTTAAAAATTTAACTGTCGGACAAAGAAAAAAACAACAATAAGTTGAGATAATAAATATTAAAAAGTGCTCAATGCGTATTGCAGAGCTGGTTTATAGGACATAATCAGCAATATAAATTAATAACACAGGTTAGACCGAAAGTATCTTCAGGATAATTCTGACAGGTTTTGGTTGGAACAAAAAACAAAAGGAGGAGTTAGTATAAATGAGGAGTTTTAAATCGGAACATTCTGCAGGATTCTTATTTGTAAAAACCATTTTTTCTCATCCCTGCAACCGTTTAATATTTTGGATCTTAGATTCAAGAATTGCGATTGGGATAAGATGCAATTGCTAGCTTTTCTTCCATACAGATAAGGCAAAAAATATACTTACGAATCCTTTTAACAATCTCCCATTGTTACGATAGAGACCACGCCAAATTGACTTTTAATTTCACAGACATATTTAGGAAAGGTGGGACCCTGTATATATTTCTGATGTGTTAATCTGGATTTGTGATTGTAACATCTTTTTTTGAGAAATAGTCAAGAGTTGAGCCCAGGTAGACATTTTAAAATCATTTTGCTCTTTTATTTTTATACTCGCCTTGTACACCATGCATTCACTGAAATTTACCGTTGAGTGAACATTCAGTTTTTCTATTACAATTGTAAGGAGGATATCCGTTTTTTTAAAATTTAGTTTACTACCATTAATCTTGCACATGTTTCAGGCAACATTAGGCATACAACTGTAATTTGATTTAACTTAAATTATGAAAGATAACAAAATTGAATTCATAAAATTTTCCCATTTTAAGACTGTATAATTGGTACATGTGATTTTTGAATATCATTACTCTTCGTAATACCTGAAAAATCGGTTTCATTCATTTTTCCCGAGTTTTGTTGAATTTTAATTCATAGTCGGTTAAAATACACGTGAAACTTTGGACCTGTATTCCAATGGATACAGAACGGTCAAGTGAAAGCATAATTTCCCGTTAGATCACGGAAGTTAGGCAGTGATGAGCTGTCTAATGCTTAATTCGATGACCTCTTATGAAACAATATTTTCTATATGCAGCCTGAGTCATTCTTTGAAGAAAATGACTTGATTCGGCATTAAATGATCCGAAAACGGTTGATATGCCGTAAAACAAAATAACCAATCAATTAACAAATATAGATTAATTATTTAAGAGGAAAAGCATCACCAAATCCCCGTTAAGATCATTATTTGGATTTTCAAACCATAACAGTATACACTTTTTATGCGTCAGAGTATCACTCTGACGTAGCATGAAATGAGCACGAGAATCATTCTGTGTTGCAATTACAGAGTCACAAGTCTGAAGAAATACAAAAGAACTCTTGAGCCATTGGCTAGATCGACCTACTATTGTTACTTTTCTATTGTTCTACACAAATTACATTTTAAAATGTGTGAGATATTTCTGCCACACCTGTAATTTTTAAATTTGAAAATTACATTTTAGTAACACAAAAAATAATCTTAGTTTTTGTTTCGTTTGGGGAGTAAATAAGATTTGAATGATCTCTGCTAACCAAAATAGAATTTCATCCCATATCAGTTTGAAAATGGTGTTCAGGTGTAAATAATAAAAGGCAGCATTGGAAATTAATGATCTTCTGAAGAATGATAAGAACAAAAGGCATTGACGCCAATCATACAAATCTAGCAGACATACTATAGAATATGTATCTTCAGGTATTAGACAAGGTGGGGATTAGATATATCTCAAGATGATCTATTATTCATAAATGAGGCGTATCATTGTTAGGGCGTCTTGCGTATTTACTTACCGAAAATAAAGCGAACCTGATATGAAAAACAAATAAGTTGAATTATCCAGACTGAGGTAAACGAATTTCTGTCTAAAGTTTACCTAAATTTAATCTGTGCACTTTCTCTAATATTGTTTGTATATTTAGAAATATCGTATTATATTACATTACACACACACACACAGACACATACACACACACACACAGACACATACACACACATATATATATATTTATATATATATATGTATATATATATATATTAGTATAGAAAAAGCTAAAAAAATCGGCTATTTTGCGATTAGGGTAACATTTCCACTCACAGGTATCGGTATATACATATAACTCCATCAGACCATTAACTTTATTGAAAATGGTATACAGATAAATTCTGAGGTTACTTTTATATATTTTCTCTTGATCTCTGTGATGGTATCGGGTTTCAATTCATTTTATCTTTTTAGTAGGTGGTTATGTTTCTGACCTGATGGAAGATTTTTATCTGGGTGGCTTAAATCATTCCATCACCATTGGGAATGGCCAATTGGCGGCTTAATGTCTGTTCTGTTAGGGACTTTTCAGACTGGTCATTTTCAGTTTACATTTTCATTTTATTTTTTCATCTTCTCATGTTTCTTATCTCTCTCTCTCTCTCTCTCTCTCTCTCTCTCTCTCTCTCTCTATATATATATATATATATATATATATATATATATATATATATTTGAATTCAATAGCTGGAGAAGAGTACATAGATTCATAACTTTCCCAAGGGTATTAGCGCTATGTGAACTGTAGCTTCGTCCAGGGTTTGTACTTGGGTCGAACTTGGTCCAACATTAGGAGGCGCATGGCATAATCATTAGAGTCGTAGGAAATGGACTCGTCGACCCGAGTTCAAATCTTAGACAAGGCTATTTGCATTTCCCATAGCACTAATACCATTGGGAAAGGTATGAATCCATATAGTCCCTCTCCAGTTATGGCTAAAAAAATAGGACAGACAGGGCTCTTTAACAGGGGATAGGTAACTACGCAAGGAGAAGGAAAACATTGAAGTTGAAAAACCTGAGGTCAGTTGTTGATTGGGTTTCTGGCATTCCTTGTGCACCAATTCTTTCTTATCGACTGCTCCAAAAAGTGCGGATAGTCCAACACAAGGCTTCACCACTATAAAACAAAACAATGTGTAGGTTGTTCACTGGATGAATCCTCGAAATCGACGAGAGTTCATTATATATATATATATATATATATATATATATATATATATATAGAGAGAGAGAGAGAGAGAGAGAGAGAGAGAGAGAGAGAGAGAGAAAGAGAGAGAGAGAGAGAGAAAGAGAGAGAGAGATGGATAGATAGATATCATCATATACTAATTGCTTTGTTTTTATCACCAAGGTGAAGCTAAGCAAACAGTGCCGTTTTATCTTTTTAAATATTTCTATTACATTAGAGGTATTTAGAATAAAAATTGTTCTATCTATTTATTTTAAGCATTTTGGAATATAAATTGCTTTACCTATCTATTTTAAACATTTTAAAATACCATCAGTAGTTTCAAAGTTAATTCATATTAATAGTGGGTTGTCTAAATTTTATATACATAGCTTCAGTATGAAGTATTTCTGTATCATCTGCTATCTTAATAGAAATATTTTTCAAATAAACTGCTGCTGTTGCTTAGCGTCACCTTGGTGATAAAAAACAACAATCAGTTTAGTTAAACATAAAACAGTTATGATAATGAAAAACACACATACTCTAGCTTGATAATAGTTCGGATAAGAACCGAAAGTACTTTGTCAGCCAAAAATGCATTTTTCGAAGACATCATTAATGCCATTCAATATTATAAGACCAAAAGAATTATTAGGAAGCTTGAAAGGAAACTTGAAAATAATAAGGATTCTGTTTCGTTTAATGAAATTTCTTTGAATTATATATATATATATATATATATATATATATATATATATATATATGTGTGTGTGTATATATATATATATTAGGATATCGTTGACATAAAGTCAACGGTCGTTGATAAATGTGAATTTCTGGCTTATGTGTTCCTATGATCAAGATATTTAACAGCATGAGGATAATCCGTAGCAGAGGTGAAAATCAAAAGAGGCATTTTCGGAGGAGACTTACGTTCACCACTGCTGTTGTTACATAATCATTAGACACCTAATGATTATGACAATAGTGAAGAAATCATATTAGTGCAGCTGATTGCCTTGAGAGTGAGTGACAGCGTTTGACCTCATAGCGTTTGACTTCTGGGGATGATCGTGAGAATCGGAAGGCAATAGAAGCCCCTTCCGGTTTAAGGGGTAAGCAACTCAGTCAGTTAGAGTTAGAACTTAGAAGCGAAGCTAGCAAGATGTGAGCCTCACTGCGCAGTTGTCTGGTCTGGGGGTCTACGAATAAAGTAACATCATCGTAAATCTAAGTCTTGTGTTAATTACTAAAAACTAACAATGACACAAGGCTTCTGATAAGGAATGATCCCCAACCGAAACCAGACCCGGAATCCTCAATAGAAGACCAGACGAGACCTTAGAAGATATACCAGATCCGGCTAGAAGAATAGACGACAGAGTAAGACGTAAGAGAAGTATATAACATATAGATATATAGTGCCGGCAAAGAAGGCGATGCAATATATATCTATTTAGTACCGTCAAAGAAAAGGCACTACGTAACACTGTTTGTTATAGTTATGATGCCACTCAGTTACATATTTAGGAAATGCACAGGATGCTAAGAATTTAATATATTACAGGAACAATCAAACAATCTTATTGATGATGTCATGATATTCACCAGAAATGAAAAATACCTGAAATCACTTGTACGAACCACAAGAATATACAACCGGGATATAGGAATGTAATTTTGGATCGAAACGTGTGCCAAACTTGTGATGAAAATGTGGAAATTAAAAAGGATGGAATAAAACTGTCAATATAAGATAAACATAAAATCCCTTAGACAAAAAGAGAATTACACATATTTGGAAATACTGGAAGCGGATACCATCAAACAGAGATGAAAGAAAAATATAAGAAAAGTAACTTAAAAGAACAGGAAAACCTCTCAAAACCAAGGCGCTTGGATATGGACGATTTCTTGCTTATGCAATTTTTAAAGCAAGCACTTAGTTTTAAAATCGCACAGACAAGAAACTGTCAGTAACCGTTGACTCCATGTCAATACTAGCTTATCTTATATATAAATGCTATATCCCTAATATTAAGCATTATTTACTCATAAATGTAACACTCTATAATATCAATATATAATATCAATAGTATATATATATATCAATAATATATATATATATATATATATATATATATATATAGAGAGAGAGAGAGAGAGAGAGAGAGAGTTGACAAAAACATAAACTGAGACAGTGTGGAGTTGGATATATGTTTTGAAATATTGTATACCTATGTGTGTGTGTGTGTGTGTGTGTGTGTGTGTGTGTGAGCCTCTGTGGGTGTGAGTGGGCATATTTTTGTAACATTCTTCATTAGAAGAGATTCATTTTCTTTGATATTTTAATTATTTCTTGCAATAATTGTCTAATAAGTTAATTTCGCACGCTATATAATACCAATGAAATAATATTAAATTTTTTGTAAAATATAATCAAAATAATATTTGTAGACGAACAGTAGTGGCACTATTTAACCCATAGCTTGGGGATGAGAGGGTTAATACTTTTCTCAGGGACATCCATTCGAAAGTGGAAGTCGTAGCTTGAATTTTATTCTATTTAAATTGCCTATCAACCTTTTGAGTAGAGAGGAAAATGTCATGTCTAAATCTCATATGTGTTACTGCCTCAAAACAGTTCATGTGTTTAAAATGAGATGAATCACTTTCAAAAATGAAACTTTAGCATTTCCTTTTATCAGCGACAAAATTTAATAAGTATTTGCTTTGGAAATATTTGAAATCAGACAAAAGAAATTACAATCCCCTCAAAAAAGAACCAAATAGAAAAAAAAATAGAATGAAGTTGCAAAAAAACACAGTGAAATCAAATAAAGAAGTTTTAAAGGGAATATTTTGACTTCGATAAAGAAAAATGCTTTGAGCCATGCATCTTTTGATTTTAAGAAATGGTGGCTTCCGATAAAAACAATTTCGAGGTAGTGAAAAAAAAAATCCTGAGGCAGAAAAATTACAAATGACAAAATATTGTCCACTAAAATGAGAGTTACTTTGATACTAGAGTTAAAAGTACTTTATTCATAGTCAACAAGGTCTGCATAATAAATCTAAAATAAAAATCGGATACGAAAGATGTAAGTGATATTCTTATAAAATTCTTAAGTATCCAGGCACCTCTTTAAATAAAAGTAATTAACCAAATTAGCGTGCTGACTTATTAAATGATTTAGAAAAATGCCTATTATACTATCTCACTTTGTCTGTTACTTTGGGAAGAGACAATAATATATATTCAATATTAGACGAGAAAACAATGAAAAAAAAGTGGAACCATCTTATTATTATGACCGCAAGTTTTAATGAAACTCCAATGGTTAATACGCACATAGGAATTGCATCATTTACCTTGATTATAATTAAATTTTCCTTCAAAATGTTCACATATACAAAAGACAGGATATTTCTTATTTTCGTTTCCATTATTTAATATATCCTGATAATATCCTTTCTTGATTATTCCTTTGATAATGACTAAAAGGTAGTTGTAAAATTTCAAATTGTGGCATATAATCACTATAAACTGCTCAGGAAACACCTGCACCCTCGATCTAAATGGGCAGGCATGTGGTTTTTGTCCAGTGCCTGAGGCGCCTCAAAAGATGAATACTGAAGGGATACACTTAATTTTTATCCCTGGCCACAGCATGAGCTTCGGTTTGTGCGTGGCTCTTCACGCTAAAAGGACTTTGTGTTCAACTAACATGGTGGGATGTCAGTAAATAACTATAATGACCGTGGACTGATTTTTATTTCATATCAAGCCGAGAAAAAAGATTCTGAAACTTTTCCAGACTTTAATTATTTTCTCACTTAGGCAGTTTGAAAATTAAATAGAGAGAAAAATAAAAGAAATCCTAACTCCACTCAAATTTCAGATGATTTGACAATTTTAATCTGATAAAACCTTTAAAAAAATACCAACTCAGAAATATACAAAACTATCGTTAAATTGGAAGGACATTTTGAAAGAAACACCCCCCCCCAAAAAAAAAGATTTTGTATGGAACACTAACTCATACATTGCTTTTTTTTTCTTTTATTGAAGAACAAAAAAGATCCAGTTAATCCTTGGAGTTTTTAACATTAAACAATGCAAACCGGAGCTCTAATAAAAGGTCGAGCGGGATAATTGTCACTTGTCTGAAACTTGCAAGATTTAAAAAAATAAAGTTCTGATTTGAATGGATTTAATGATTTTCACCGTCATTCATCAATTAATGTTTACAAGAAAACTGGAAATTATCACCAAAACTGAGTTGAATTTTTCTGTAAACACACGTCGGACCTTTTCGCTTCTTGATATTATCTTGTGCTAATCTCCTAATAACGTCTTTGTCTCTTCGTTTCCGCCGATTTTCTTCTCGACGCCCGCAAGTCTACTCTCAGTCACACCGTGTAATATCCCGAATTGATTGAAAATTGTGTACGTAGATAGAATCCCGTTTCCAGTCATATTGTCACTGCTATAGAGGAAAATGGATAGGCATTTTAAAGTGTTATTTTTGTTTTAACGTATCAACTCATGTTTAAAAACAGCCTATTCTTCAGTTTTTGAAAGACTGACGCAGCAAAACTTATCTTATTCTGGATCTCCTCAAGATACGAACATATCGCAACATTTTAAGGAAAACTGAATAAGATCCGCAGTAAAATCATTATTAAAAAAAATAGAAAAATATCACTGACGTTGAGTAGTGAAATAGTGAAACGATGATGATGATGATGCATCCCATAATGATGATGAGTCTTATGATGATGATGATACATCCCTCCTAATAGATGTTTCTCAAAATGATAATAATGTTGATGATACATCCCAAGATGATGATGTGCCTCACCATGATGATGATGATGCATCCAACAGTGATGATTTGTGTCATTTATGATGATGTTGATGATGTTGATGATGATGATGCATCCCACAGTAAAATGCGTTTCACGGTTTTGATGATGATAATGATGATGCCATATCTAATGCTTGGGATTTGTCGCACGTCATTGATGATGTTTGCCATGATGATGATACATCCCATAGTAATAATATCTCAAAATGAGGTTGACGATGATACACCCGGAAATGATTGGAGAAAAGGTAGATGGGAACTACTCTAGGATGCAGCGCACTGTCTTTAACAAATTTTTGGAAACAGCAATTGTACGGCCACCAATTGCCTCCTACGACACAAACTATCAAATTAAGATGAACAAGGCAAGCTGGACACTGCTGGAGAAATAAGAACAAACTCATGCTTGACGTTTTCGTGTAGACACCTACACACCAGAATAGGCTGACCAGCAAATACTTACCTTATATATATATATATATATATACAATGGCTCTATCGGAAAAAAGAGAGGAGATAACAGATTGAGATTCTGCACCTTTCTCTGCAAGGTTTAACAGAATCAACAAAAAAAAGCAGCAACAGCCTCCTCCAAACAAGAAAGAGTCCCCCCCAAAACAAAACAAAAAAGAACAAACAAAAAACATTGGCAACATAAACGGCTAAACAAAGAAACAAAAACAACAAAAACAACAAAAACAACAAAAACAAAACAAAGGCAAAACAAAAAAAGAACAACAAAAAAGAACACCCCCCCAAAAAAATACCCCAAAAATCAGCAACATTAACGGCAACTGTCAGAAAAGAACAGCAAAAAAAAAAGAAAGAAAGAAAAGGACAACTAAAAAGCGTTCGTATTTGCAGACCCCACCTCTTGCCTACCCCTTTTTTATTTGCACATAATGGATGAATTGAGTAGGGCTTTTCGGAGCAATGATCAATAGGGACAAATGGAGAAAGAGAGAGAAAGAGAGAGAAAGAGAGAGAAAGAGAGAGAGAGAGAGAGAGAGAGAGAGAGAGAGAGAGAGAGAGAGAGAGAGAGAGAGATTGGATCCCTACTGTCAACGCGACATGATGATGATAATGATGATGATGATGATGATGCAAATTCTATGACTGTGGTCTATACTCACAGTCTTGTCTATAATATATCTTATATTAGAATACATGCTGACAGCGTCAGCTGATGATAAGGATTGCTTCGACTGTTTTTGGTATAGTTGCTGATTCTAAATTAGCAACGTCCCTAGTGTTAGGGAACTTATTTTCGAGGTGCGTTGTTCCCTCCCTTAATACCCTGTTGTGTTCTTTGCGATAACACCATTTTGAAAAGAATGAGACGCAAATCTGATTTGTTCCTGTCGTAGAATCGTCGCTAGTAGTGACTGCTCATACCAAAGAGATAGGAAGAGAGATGTTGCCTTTTTTATACTGTTTATACGCCAACTGTCAAATGAGAAAGAAAGATACGTCGGTTAGTAGCTTTGGGCTAAATTCATCGGCTTGGGTCCCACTGGATCTCTGTCCGTCTCTCGGACTGTCTCTGTCTCTGTCTGTCTATCTATCTGTCTGTCTGTCTGTTCTGTTTGTTTGTCTCTCTTTCTTCAACATAATTAATTTACATAATATTGTTTGCATGTTTCTTAACAAAAAATGTCGATGAGTTTTAAAAATCTCACAGATTTTATAGATTTTCTGCTTACTGGACGAGAATGTCATTTTCTGATAGAAGTGTCATTAGTGATAAAAAGTAACTTTATTTTATGACTAAAATTTAAAAAAAGAAACGAAGATTTTTCTCTAAAGTGTAGAAAGAATCTCATAATTCAGTCTATTACAGTAGATGAACCGCTACGGTTCCTCATCATCCTCATCATGTCACGCTAGTAGCACGGATATCCTTGACAATCTCTTACCAACCATCCATATCATTCATTGTCCTCGGGAGGTCCTCTGCGCAGCATCCAGTATCCACGCAGAGCTAGTCAATGTAGGTTTTGCTGGGAGGCCCGCACTGGCGTGCCCATGTGCTAATTTCCACAGGAGAACATCGCTTAGTTTCGTCCTTGCTTATCTAGCAGGTTCAGAATGTCACGTGCGTCTCACTCGGCTGGTTTGTGCGTTAGTGGCCAAGTGGTTGTACAGCTGCTGTCTTGTGGGGTGTTGTTTCCACGATTTGTTTAAGATCACACGTACTATTCTTTTGCAGTCCCATCAACCTTATTCTTTAGGCGCTTCGTTAGGGTCCAAGTGGTGCAGCCATACAGTAGCACTGATACAGCTACGGCTTGGAGCAGTTAGGAAGAACCAAAATGGTGAAATATTCTGCCATCACGTAGTGCCGTATTTCAGATGAAGGGAGGAGGTTCACTACATTTGGTATTTTCATTTACCAGAAATTCGTGCGTATACATTGAGACAAAGTCAGATACCATTATAATTTACTGATGAAACATGTATGCGTGTTTTTGTGTCTGAATGAGAGAGAGACACACAGAGAGAGACACAGACACACACACACACACACACACACACACACACACACACAGATAGATATATAATATATATATAGATAGAGAGAGAGAGAGAGAGAGAGAGAGAGAGAGAGAGTGGGCAGATGTTTTTCAATAGTTCTTCTTTTTGACATCTTTTGTTCCATAGCCAGAGGCACAAATATACATTGAAGATACTATGCAATTCGAAATGTCTTTTGTTCTTTAGCTTTGAGCCTAGAGTTTGTGTCTCGTTTCTGTTGTTCTGTTCTTCGAAATACATACCCGAATAAGCTGAAAAAAAAACTGCATATGTCATCAGTTTATGGTAGGAAATAGACTGTGTGAAACGACTTCAAATACTGGAGGATGCTGTTTGTATTTCTCATGGCGCTAATGTAATTGGGAAAGGTATGAATTCAACTAATCTCCCTCTGTGGGTTAATAGTAGGGTAAACTGGGCTTTTTAACCTTGGCTAGGCAGCCAGTTTAGGAGAAAAACTGAATGCAAATCTATTAAACCCCGTTTACAAAACTGACCTTGTCATCTCGTAGATTTCATTATGAAAAGTTAGACAAGACACATTTCATCTTAATGGCTTGATAAACGTTAAAAAATGAAAACTTTTAATGTCGATTTCACGTCTATAACATACGTATATTTTTGGAATACTTTCCACACACACACACACACACACACACACACACACACATACACATACACACACACACACACATACAAACATGCTGTCACCTTATATCCCTATCAGCAAACGTGCTTGGTAGATCCTAACCTAATTTAGCTATTAAAATTAGGTCCTAATATAATTTAGCTATTAAAATTTAGCTATTAAAATTAGGTCCTAATATAAACATTAGATTAGAATTAAACACTGAATACATTGTTAACTAAATTACACGTTCCATATATAGCTTATAGTTTATTTAGTATTCATATTTTACACATATATGTAATTTTCCCTATCACAAATTTAAACCTATTAACAATCAACTATTTGCATATTTTTACTTTGTTCTCTCAAGAAATAAGCCCAAGGTGTTCACTTGAGATAACGGATTTAAATTATATAATACATCTATAATAGATATCTATTAGCACATACAATTAATTCTTAACATTTCATGCACTCAAAATAAATAAAAAATTTTAAAAATTAAATAAAAAAAAAAAAACGGTTAATTTAACATTATTGACATACTTATTACCGTCTTTACATGACATTATTTCTTTAAATCATGACGTTATTTCTTTAAACCATAATACCCTCTTAAGATTATGGTCAGTCTAGAAATATTAATATATAAAAACAAAAACAAAAAAAATAATTAAAAAAACACTATGCCTTTGGTAATTTAAATATTTAATTTATAATATTTAATCTATTTGAAATTTAAAAATAGAAAATAAATAAATACTCATAAAACATAGAACTATTAATATAAATAATAAAAATTATTATTTTAAAGAAAATACTCATAAAACATATAACTATTAATATAAATAAAAAAATTATTATTTTAAAGAAAATACTCATAAAACATAGAACTATTAATATAAAAAGAACAAAACAAAAAAAAAACTATGCCTTTTGTAATTTAAATATTTAATTTATAATATTTAATCTATGTGAAATTTAAAAAGAAAATACTCATATCATATATAGTTTTCTTAAATTTTGCATCAATCCTAATGTATAATTATTAAATAATATTTTAATATATAATTAATATATATTATTTAATCTATTTGAAATTTAAAAAACATACTCATAAAACTTAAATTTCTTAAATTTTCCTTCAATCCTCCTAATATATAATTAAAGATAATCTTTTTATTTATTTATTTAATGGTCCATCTAATTAGATTAATACATTTTATTTTATTTTACAACTGAAAAAAAAATTAGAAAAAAAAAAAAGAAAAAAAAGAAAAATAGCTAAGTAATTCTTCTATGTGACCGTTTTTATTTTGTATTCAACATAGCTACTTTGTTGCATTATTCACCGGAAGGTATGCAGACAATATTGGATACCTATACATGCATAGGGGTTCAAACATTCGTTCTCAATTCCAAAAATAAGAAATTACAGTTATTCGCCCATTTCATTCATAACATAAAGTAAAAAGAAAGGAAGAGAAAGAAAAAAGAGAAGAGGACAAAAAAAAAAAAAAAGAAAGAAAAAAAAATATAACCACACAAAAAAAAGACTGAAGCACGTACATTTCTGATAATCATCTCTGAAGATAAAGTTTTGCTTTGAAATAGATGAGACAAAAATACCATCATTCTGTTTTTATTTTTATATGCATTGTAATTACCTTAAAATCATTAATATATTATAATATATAATATATAATATATATATATATATATATATATATATATGTGTGTGTGTGTGTGTGTGTGTGTGTGGTCCCCACCCTGGTAGTTGAGCACTCTCGAGGATATCTATCGTAAAATGTCTCTCTACTGCTGATAGCTGTGCTGATGAGTCTTTGGTAGGTACTCAGACATGAAAAATCGGTTGGGTTTCGACTGCAGGTTGTTGTAGCCTGCTAATTACTGAGGAAACGGGATCCGTCTAAACAGTAATCTCTGTATATATATATATATATATATATATATATATATATATATATATATAATATATATATATATAATTGGAAGATTACTAATTTATCAATTTTGTATTTTCGTCTTTAATCAGTACCTTGTATTTTAACTTTCCTTTATCTGCTTCTCTAGACACATGACATACATTAGTTTTTCTCTCTACTGTTATAACAACACAAGATACATATGTCAGTTCATTCACGTGGTTTTACATCATTTACTTGGACCTTCCCCAAAACCCAATGTTTATTCAATCATCTGCTTTTAGCAGAGGATGTATTAGTTTTCCTTCTCATGGGAGCATTAATTTGATTCTATACATACAGTTAGTTTGCACGGAATACAAAACTTTCAGACTAAAAGGATTATAAAATCAGTTTTAATGACAACTGAAAACCGATTTATCATCGTATTAAATTTGACTTATGAATATGAAAGCCACAATATAGTAATCATATATAGAATGAGGACATAGGAAAACTGTTTGAAAAAGAAGGGAGGCCAAAATGGAAGCTAACATACAAGATTCCAGAAATTGCATCAGCGTGTATTTTCTGAGATTACTTTCGTACAGTATAGTAGGGTAGAAATTTTAAAATAATGGTAATTCTGAATTCATGGTGTTCTGAATTTTTACTTACTTTATGCCTGTTCACTGGTTGGTCATTTAGGTTTGTGGATGTAAAAGGTGAACATGGAATTCAATAGATCTAGTTTAGGTTTTAAGGAGGCAGACGTGTCTCCAAGACGGATATTTCTTCTGGGCCTTTATGGTTAAATTGGGCTGAATAAAAGACATCTGAAAATATTGAAATCTTTGTGTTCGTTACTAAAATCAACAACGAATACAGATGGAGAAGTCCCATGGAAACTGACCGGAAGAACGGTGAATCAGCCCAGAGCCATAAAGAGAAGAGAGGACTTGATCCCGCCTAATAGCAGATAGGTACAATGTAATGACATGGTGAAAAGAAGTAAGGCGCTATAAAATATTTTGTCAGAAAAAAAATCCATCTTTAGGATAGCTAGTGATGTGGGTGTTGAATTTTGCGAAATAACTTTTTGCATGTTATTAATATTGAAAATATTGCCCTATCAGCTGCTTCTTATAATACGGTGACTGTATCCCATCAAATTGGCGATGTCCCACAGCAAAAGTTGTCCAGTGTATGACTCTTAACTCCATCTGTTATCGCATGTTACATAATGAATAGGCGTTGCGTATCATTTTGAGTAGGTAGTGTACTGTAATTTAAATTTACGGTAAACAGTGGAAAATCACTGTAAAATCATAGAGTTTAATTGGCAAAGTATTCCCTCAAGTTCATCTGAAATGGGGCTCTGATTGGATTAGAGATTCACGTGTCCAGACGATTCTGAGTAAGTAGAATCATCATTTATCGGTTTTGAGTCCAGAGAGCCCTTCTAGACAGTCGTACCCTTTCATTTCTGCTTCCCTGCACGCGTGCCGGTGATGAACGTATCGGGGAAATAAAAATATCTGTACTCAAAATATCTCTGCACTGTTTCCTATTAACAATAGCACAAGATGGAGCTCACAAAGAGAAACCCAAGAAGGTAAAGAGAACGATTAATAAGAATTACCTCTTTAGAAGAATGTGAAGAATCCTATACGACACGATATAAGCAGACCTTAGAATAACTTAACTCTTTGCTTACCAAATTTCACCCACAGCTGTACAAAATTTTCTTGGTATATTTTTTTACCTGTATAATGAGATATTTCCAGGTTCACTCTCTATTCACTTCAGAACTCATTTTATTCAAATAAATTCCTATTATTATTGTAAACAAATGACACGTGCGAGAGCCGTTGCCAGCGGTTTACGGTTGGATCACAGTCGTAGGAGATCATCTGTGAGTGGTTTAAAGTGGGTAAAGAGTTAATAAGCAGTGTAAGATGAATAGTGATATATTACTTGAAGATACAAACTCCGACAAAGGTTTGATAAACAAAACATTTAATACGTATACAGCATATGGATAAAAGGGTACATAATACAAGGTGTACATAAATAAAGATAAAGACACATTCATGAATGGTAAAAAGATAAACATAAAAGCCACAGACATGAGACTAGGAATAGTCCATGCTGTGTGAATAACTTACAGTAATGCAGGGGGGGGGCAAAGCCCCAACGAGAAGGGAATAGACCCGAATCTAACCCATGTGTCCCGTAGTTTGAGGAACAGGAAAAGAGGGAGAGACGTTTGAACCAGGCGCTTAAATACTATAGCCCCTGGTGAGAACAAGCGACAACTCAGCGGCAAGGTAATCCCTACAGCAGTATACAACACGAGGCTCTAGTTCTGGAAATTTTTTGAACAACCACTTCAATCCCATTACACCCTGGTACACTCTTACTCGGAGTGTCAGTATCTGCTGGGTCCCATCTATGGTTCACATAGATATGCTTGCAAATTATTTTAATTAGATAGGAATACTTGATATGATATGTGCCAAAGAAAAATACCTCTTATAAAACAACAATACAAAAAATGTAATTATAACGATTCCGTAACATCTATGGATAAAATAAGCAGAGACAAGTTTACATGCCGTTAAGATCAATCAGTCAGTCAATAGATAGTCATATGGCTTTATTCCTGTTTACTAAAGTTATCTTACAACAATCGGGGCTTAAATCGAGATAAATATTATCAATATTACAAAGAATGGGCCTATACATAAAAATCAACATTCAGATAGATAGAATTTTATAGGGTTCGATAAATGGCTTCTTGGAAATACGAAACACAGGGTAAACCAAAACTTTTTTTATTAGGACAGTTTTATGCACTCTTATGGTGCTATAAAACCCTTTTAGTAATGTCTCCTGTCTAGCTTTTGTATGAAAATAAGAAAAATAAAAATGATTTCTATAAGATATGTAAATAATAATAATAATAATAATAATAATAGCAGTAATAACAACAACAACAATAATAATAATAATAATAATAAAATAATAATAATAATAATAATAATAATAATATAACAATCAGACTTTAATAAAAGACTACCAGCTAACGCTGGTGTGAAAAACACCCAAGGAGTCAATCAGAAATACTTAAAAATTAGAAAACAGAAATTGGGAGAAAAACAAGTATATTGGTAATTCAAGCAACAAACTGAGTAGATTTCACATCAGAAGCCATGGACATGGCTAAGAAGAGGAAACCTCTAGAGAGAAACTGAATCTCAGCACAAGACAATGTCATAATAACAAATTATATAAACACAAATATATATATAAGACGCAACTCAATTGCAAGTGTAGATTGTGTGGAGACAGAGACGAAACAGTTAATCATACAATAAGCAAACTAGCACCAAAAGAGTACAAGACTAGGCAGGGAAAGGTGATTCACTGGGAACTGTGCAAGAAATTCAATTTTCACTATGCCACTAAATGGTATATGCAGAAACCGGAATCTGTCTTAGAGAATAGAGAAGCATAATTCTTTGGGATTTTGAGATCCAGACGGATCACCAAATCCCGGCTAGGAGACCAAACCTAGTATCAATTAACAAGACAAAGAAAACGTCTCATCTCATGGATGTTGCTGTCTCGGCGAATCACAGAGTGAAGATGAAAGAAAACAAAAAGATAGACAAATACTTCGACCATTCAAAGAGCTAGAATAAAAACTGTGGAACATGAAAGTATAGGTCGTGCCAATTGTAATTGGGGTCCTTGTAACGGTTACTAAGGGTTTGGAAAATAAAAGAATATGGTTGGTTGATTTGTTTCACGGCATATCAACACTTTTCGAGTCAATTAATTCCGAATCAAGTCATGTTTGATACACAATGGACTCAGATTGTTTATAATACCTACTGTTTTTAAATGTTCATCCAATAAAGTATTTAACAGTCCATCGCAGCTTAACTTATGTGATCAAGGGGAAACCAGTAATTTATAGTGAATTGACCGTAATGGAATATGTAGGAGATGGCGATGATAATTATACACACACACAAACACACACACAATATGTATATATAATATATATATATATATATATATATATATATATATATATATATATATATATATATATATATATGGAAATCTTATCTCACTGATAAGTTAAATCGACAATTCTAAGCCGTAGTTGTATCAATGCTACTGTACGGCTCACGAAGCGCGAAAAGAATAAATTAAATGAGAGCTGCACAAGAAAGCTGCGTGCTGTCTTAAACAAATCGTGTTATTATCACCCCATAAAAAGCAGCTATACGGACACTTGCTGCCTATCACACACACCATTGGAGTAAGACGAACAAGACATGCTGGACACTGCTGGAGAAATAAGAACGAACGCCTAAGTGACGTTCCCCTGTGTTAGATCTGGGCATGGGCACGTCAGTTAAGGCTGTCTAATAAGGACATGTATTCATCAGCTCTGTGTGGAGTCTAGATGCTGCACGTATTAATATATATATATATATATATATATATATATATGTTTAACACACAAACATATATATATATGTGTGTGTTTGTGTGTGCATATTTACCAACCGCTCCCCACTAGCAGGATGTGACACAATGTCATTTTTTCGGCGGAGTTTAACAGTTTGGAATTCAGAGTTCTCCTAGACTGGATAAACAGAAGATTGAAGAGTCAGTGTGTCGTGCTATTTATCCACAGCTTGAGGGAGAGCATGTGCATGCATACCTTTCCAAAGGGTATTAGCGCTATGTGAAATGTAGACAGTCTCGTCTAGGATTTGAAATCAGGTCGATGACTTTCGACTCGAGACATTACACCACGCGCCTCCATATGTACGTGTGTGTGTGTGTGTGTGTGTGTGTGTGTGCGCGTATGTGTGTGTGTTTGTGTGTATATATGTGTATGTGTGTGTGTTTGTTTGTGTATTTGTCTGTGTGCGTGTGTGTGTGTATAAATGTATATGTGTGTGTGTTTGTTTGTGTGTGTGTGCACACGCGTATGTGTGTGTGTGTTTGTGTGTGTATATGTGTATGTGTGTGTGTTTGTTTTTGTATTTGTGTGTGTTTATTTGTGTATTTGTCTATGTGCGCGCGCGTGTGTGTGTGTGTGCATATGTGTATGTGTGTGTGTGTTTGTTTGTGTTTGTTTGTGTATTTGTGTGTGTGTACAAATAGAAATAATTGTTTTTGAGGATTCTAACATTATAATTTCCGAAGTGAGTGAAAATCATTTTAGTGCTACATGTTTTTTGCCGCCCTTTATTTTCGCAGTTCCCTATCTCGCAATCAATTTTGTTATTCCTTTTCCTTTTTTTTTTTCAAAATTCCCAGTCACGTTGAACTAAGAGA
Source organism: Doryteuthis pealeii (assembly GCA_023376005.1). Lineage (NCBI taxonomy): Eukaryota > Metazoa > Mollusca > Cephalopoda > Myopsida > Loliginidae > Doryteuthis > Doryteuthis pealeii. The sequence continues at coordinate 63,076,022 of CM042139.1, forward strand.
ACTTCTTTTTTCATGAAAAGATTTTTCGATTCTTTTTTGCTTTGTTTTCCATTAGAATATTTTGTAAAGAATTCCAATAAGAAAGTAACTAATTAAATTTCCAAGACTGCGTGTTTTTAATTACATTAAACTTTGTTTGAAATGGCGACTGGGATTTCATCTCGTGCATAAACTAAAACTGTTTTTGACATATACGGAAATAACTTGTCACAACGGAAAATGTGATTTATTACACATTTTTATTTATTTTTAATGTAAACCTCACAAGTCAGTCTGAGACTACACAAATTGTATTGGTAAAATGAGAGAATCATTATACTAGAATGGTCTCAGACACTCATTATTGAAAAGACAAAAAATATTAGTTTTATGAGACAGTACCCTTAAAAAGAAATATTTATCTCCAGAGATATGATACCGAACTTGTAGAAAAGTTTTAATTCATTTAAAAAATGAACAAATGTTGGTAATTTCCTATTATTTTTGAAAGATTTACCATCTTGTAATTTCTTGTAAACTATAAATGCTGAAGGTTACATTGTTCATGTTTATTGAAGTGACCTTTAAAGAATATCTTCGAGTAACGGTTTATGCATAACAGTATGTTAAAGTGGTATGCAGGGTGACCCATAAAAAACAAAACCTACACCTTTTTCTTTTCTTTCAGAATATACAGTCAACTTAGTGCTTAAAATATTGTAAAAATAAGTTTCCAAAATATGTCATGGTCAACAAAAGAGAAAACCTTTTGCGTGGAGGCCTATTTCATCAAAAAATCATAGTAGTGCAAGCCAATTTTCGGAGAAAGTTTCGATGTCGCCGTGCTCCATCAAAAAGCAGGATTTTTGACTGGTTCCAGAGTTTGGAACTGTGCAAAATATTAATTCTAATTGTCTAAGAGACACTTATTCTGGTCGAAGGCTGAGTACTAGGACAGAAATAAACGCCGCGGTGCTCATTTCAAATTTCAAATTTTAAACAGACTGATAAACAAGGACTATCACTTGCTTTTCTCGTTATTCGGTGATAAACATGTCTTATTACCTTCCACATACCAACAGATGCCCTGAAGAGGATCTAACTAATAGATCAAAACACTGCAGCGTCGGTCAATAAACTCACTACTTAACTCATTTAAACCTGTGTTTTTCAATCTTTTCTTAATATACTATATATATATATATATATATATATATATATATATATATATATATATAACATTTCACCAGGACCCTTTTCCTTTAGACAGAGAATGCCTTTAAAGCAAAGCAATAAAAATAAATGAAACTTTATGCAATGATTGTACAAAGACTGCAGTTTAAGGCCAACAAGTTTCTTGAAATTTTATATACGTTGATAAGATTAAATAAAATTTATTTGGGTTCTGTTTTTTTTTCTTTCAGTCAGCCTGTATGTACATACATTCATAATGCTAAATCATTTCTATTCGTTTTGTTGTATTACGTACTAACCATTGCAAAAATCAACACAGACATCATTTAGGGTGCCATTTATAGACCAAGTAGATATGTTTAAAATTATTCATATTCCATAAGGCGTGTGCACCTCCAGCCTCGAAAGAACCAATTATAAAAAAACAATGTCAATATTATGTACGTAATACCTTAATAGGTAGGTATTACATAACCCTAGACAGGTTGAAATGACGGTAAAATCAATTAATCTTGACTTTTACATTATTATGGAGCAGTGTGCAATACTCCATGAGGAGCAATTCCTCATGTTTATTTTAAAAAATCCATACACACACACACACACACACACACACACACACACAACACACACTCTCACACACACATACACGCACACACACTCTCCCACACACTCACACACACACATATATATGTATATAAAACATATGTATTACGACAGTGTGTGTTAAGATGACTAAAAAAACAAATTGTAGCAGATAAGCATCCATGTAATTAAATATATATACCAAAATTAATATATATTTATTCATTATATATATATATATATATATATATATATATATATATAATATATATATATATATATATATATATATATATTTATGTGTGTGTGTGTATCATATATATATATATATATATATATATATATATATACTATTTTACCAAACAGTATAAAAGCATTATCGTATAATAAATACTATGGAAAAAAGTATAAAAATGATTCTGAAAAAGGACCAGGGGAAAATTACCAGAAACATTTTCTACAAAGAATAGAAATATAAAAAATGAGTGAAAAAACAAAAAAAAGGATGAAATCTTTTTTGTCTAGAAAGTCTAATTAGTTCGGTTTGTTTGAGTTGTGATGTTGATTATCTAATCTTATATTCACTTACACAGATTGGAATGTTGTTAAAATCAATCAATTAATCAATCAATCAATCAATCAGTCAATCATCTCTTCTTAACATCTTTAAGACAATTAATTCTCAATTATCATGGGAATATAACCGTCTACATGAATTACCATAAAATGAAAATTTAGGAAAAAAAATTAAAATTAGTAAAATTTTGGGTTGCAACAAAAAGATTACAGAGAAACACAAACTAAGATCAATTCAAACCTTATGGTAAAATCGGTGATAGCATTTTCGTCAAAATTAGAATAAATAACAGCTCAATAAAGGCTTTTAGTTTTTGAGCCTTTAACTATGATACGAGGGTAAGTCAAAAAGTAATACCATTTTCTTTATTCCATGTGGAGTTTAAAAAAAATAAAACTAAGGCCTACATCGAGACCCTAACGATGCTCGGAGCAAGAATCCGACGAGTAAGACCCAACTTGCCAATCGACAATGTCCTCCTTCTGCATGACAATACTCGACCACACACAAACATCAGGACAAGGGAAAATCATCTAATTCGGGTGGACAACTTTACCGCATCCTGCATACTCACCAGATTTACCACCTTCTTACTATCATCTCTTGGGTTCCATGAAAGAGAGTTTTGTGAGGCAAACATTATTCGAGTGAAAAGGAAGTGAAATATGTAGGATACATGGTTTCATTCGAAGGTGGAACATTGCTATTGAGAGATCGGTGACTATGTGGAGAAGTAAGGATGAGATCCACAGAGGACCAACTTCATGTTGATGTATTATACATGTTCTTGTGTTGGTAATTATACCTGTCCTAAACAAAATGACATTATTTTTTGACACACCCTCGTAAAACAAAATATATACTCGTCGGTAGCATTTATAGTTAAATCATGAAGTCTTGTGGAGTAGGAAATTAACCAAGAAAGTCACCAAGGTATTACATAAACGAATTCTCTGTCGCTCGCTATTCTTGGCGACCTAATGTTATTGTGTGACAGGAATTACATCGTCTGCGCTCGACTAAACGAAATCATTACTTCAGTGCATGCAACTTTCTACCTTCAATTACTCTCATGGTAAGGGACATTGTCGTGTCTAATTAGAACCAGAACAGTGATGGATTCCCACGAAGAATGAATGAGTCAATGCAATACATTATTCTTACGACAGGAAAAATAAAATAGATAAATGTAAAGAAGTTTGAATTTTATAATATTTATTTCTAGTAACTGAAGCAAGAAAATTCTACAAGAATATGGTGAAAGGGTAAGATAATAAACAAGAAACGTCGAGGTGATTTCTAGCTCAGTCGGTAGAGCGTTCTGCTAGAAACCACAAGGTTCCTAGTTCGATACCGGTCCTCGCCAACTCAGCGTATGAGTAGCACAGGGATCTGTGTGGTAAAGTAAGGAGATGATGGTAGGTGTGGCGCTCCACCTCAGATGCTAAAAACAATCTCCTTGGTCTAGCGGTATTGAAAATGGGATAGACTCTCTCGCTGACTGGCTGATACCGACTTTAGGCCGCCCCGTCGACTTTACTTACTTACTTTATATATACTAGCAAATATATGCACCCTCCGGGTGCAAGTATTTAAGTTTAAATATAATAAAATATTAGATTAAATCAGAAAGGCTAATGAAACTAATTAAGAATTCAAATAAAAAGATTCGAAACAGAGGTGGTATAATCGGAAAATAGAACAACTGAAACTTACTCTTTCATCACTTCCGTTTTTCAATGCTAAATTTTCCTAATTTAACTATTTAGTTAAAATAGGAAGTAAAGAATAAAATTACTGTTATTTCTTCTTGTTAATGAATTTCTTTTAGGATTTATTGAAGAGATTTTTACTCATATTCATTAAGATAAAACCAAACAATTAGAAATCAATAATATCAAGCACATTTTTATTAAAAATCAGTTTTTTTTAATATCAATATGCAAATTAGCTTTACGTTTACTCTGAAAACTGGTATTTTGTTGTATATATAAATACAATTGCATGTTATTAGTATTTAGGTAAGGCCAACAGTATTAATAATGTCAAACAGTTTTATTATTAATTGAGATTTAAATAGAAATAGAATCATGGAGAATGTGCCGTAAATAACCAAGGAAATTGTGACTTGAGTAGTAATATAGTTTCGGTTACAGACAGAAAAACATACAATCTCCATTATAATAATATATATATATATATATATATATATATATATATATATATATATATGTATGTGTGTGTGGGGGGGGGTACGTGTGAGTGAGCGTGTGTGTGTGTGAAATTGTATTAATTGTCTGTGGACAGGGGTAAATGATCAAAGGGTTATTAGGGAATAACCATACATCTTACTCTCTACGAACCAAGTCTATCTGTGGTAGTGATAAATCATCAGTGTTTATGCATTAGTTTAGTATTGTAGTATAAGATGATATAAGATAAAGATACGAAGATTCATTGGCAAGTAAATTCTCCAGACGTATGGCGTCGATAATACTTGGCATATATTTAAATATGTATTCGGTAGTATAAGTAAAAAGTATAGTGAGTGGAGTGGCCTTTTGTCGATAGCAGCCGGAGGGCGATGAAGTCTATCTTCTTTTCGTTAGCACTAGATCAGGGAGATTTATTCTGCTGAGGTGGAGCACCATATATACCTCCAGCTTTCGAATTCACCACATAGATCAGATTACCGAAGCTATGCTACTTGGCGATGATCGATATAAACGCGGATCCATGCGATCCCTAAGCGAATGCTCTAACGACTAATACACATTTTGAAATTTAAAATTATCTTTTTCTTCCAAAAAAGGACCAATTAAGATACAGGTGTACTGTAAACAATATGAGTCCTTTGTTTATCAAAATGACTATATTCGGCAATTGGTATACTGGAAATTGGTATACTGGAAAACAAACATCCAAACCAAATGCTGGAACACGAAATCCTGATAAATAGAATTAGAATCACTAATGATAATTTAGATGATAATTCAATCGATTTTGCAAGACATAAAATTGTAACACAACAATTAGATTTCAAGAGTTAACGAGATCCGTCATTGAATCCATAAATTGATAGAGCTACAACAATCAAATCTATAAATTAATGGAATGATTCTTTATCACGTTTCTGCTATTGACTGGATGGGGAAAATGGCCAGTCTTTAATCAGAGGCCTTCCTACACCCCGAAGAGGGGAGATGCCGTAAGCATTATTCAATAAACCTTTCTAGATGAGGGGACAAGTGCTATCCGGAAAGGGGAACATGCTCCTCAAATTAAACTCCTTTACTTTCGCAGGCATGAATAGCCCTGTCGGCTGTGACTTTAGAATACATCGACTGCATGTATTAAGACCAACTAAACGGGGCCACCTGTTAGCCGTGGGTGGCGAATCGTGATTTTTAATAATTTTTTCTAATGACTGACCAGTCCACGACATGCTACATTCTACTTTGGTTCTAACTTAGGCTAGTAGACGGTTGTTTGGTGAGACCCCCTCCAATCAATGGGCTTATCACCTATATAATTGTCCCAACCTTACTGCCCTTATGGCAAGCCCCAACCCTTTTTTTCATATATGTGATAGAAGGTGATGGTTGAGGGTCTTCATGTCCTGGGTACGACGTTAAACTATATCTGATGGTGATGTTACAGTTCTGGAGCTCGTGGAATGTGGAGCACCCTTCATCACCATTACTCCCAGGTCCACTCTGACCCGGAGTAGTACTATCTGTTAGGGTCCCATCTATGGGTTAAATAGACATTTGTATTTATAAAAAAATTGAATATCCATTAAAAATTAATTTATTGCAAAACTTTGTTGGCATTCAATGACCCACCGAGGTTGATAGGCGGTAAAATAAACCAAACCAAACCAAACCAAACCAAACCCAGGCATGAAACCAGATATCATATAAAATAATGGAACGATCCCTCAGGATTTCTAGAATGATATTTTAAAACTCGATTGAGTATTTTTATGTTCCTATCAGTGTACAACGATATTTTTGCAAATTGCTATTTATTGCCGTCAATACAGGACATATTCAAAATTATATACTATTCCAGTTCGTTCTGGGGCGGCATTCATAACCTTTTGAATACTATACCCAGTTTCGTTCAATTCAATGATTGGAATGAAGGAAAAGGGTGATAGAAATTTTAAAAGAATGTATAGCACCAACTGATAATTATGTTATAATAAACATGTAATTTTAAAGGAAAATAGTCGTCATGGTGATATCATTATATATTTGCTCTAAAACCGATAGTAATGAAAAACTTATTTATTATTAAAACATCGTTTATAAATTCTTATCGTTCCAGCGAATCTTTCACTGGGTTAACATGTTATCAATCGGGTGCCTCCTTTGGTGTAATGTTTATCGAGCTTGACTAGTTCACATTGTTAATCAGTTCACTTCTCACTGGATTCTTCATACTTCTGGTGTTGTGTTTAGCTAAACCAAGCTTAGTGAATCACTACATGCCATCGGCGATAAGATAAAGTTAATTAGTTATCTAAATAATACAAATGAAGGCATGAGACGATGTTAGGTGGTGGAATGTAGATAAGAATTTGAACAAATATTAACTTAATTCTTTCTCTTTTATTTCTTAAAGAACGGCAAGCATGGGCACGTAAATGTTGGATTTAGTATGAGTATTTGATTCATGTATTTCGTAGGATTCTAGCACTACTCTCCCTCTCTCTCTCTCTCTCTCTCTCTCTCTATATATATTATATATATATATATATATATATATATATATATATATACGTACGTATGTATGTATATAAGTTAGGGTACCGAAAAACATAATCTCAACAGGGTTTACTGTCTGTTCCTCAGTTATGCATCATCAAGTATATGTTGTACTCTTTATTTTTCAATATAGCAAACTATATCATCATTACATATGTGTGTATATATATACCCCCCATATATATATATATATATATATATATATATATATATATATATATATATATATATATTATTATTATACTAAAGCTGAGATTATCAACTTTCTTTTCCGAAAGGATTTTTTTCTATTTATGTTATGGACACAATATTTATACTTGGTTTTAGGACTATTCATTGTTTAAAAAAAATCAGTTTAATTGGTTTTAATTAGCCGTAATTAGCAACAAAAAAAACCCCCCAAAAAACAAGTTACTATACATTTAATGAATTATTGAATCTATTATTGAGACAGTTGTTTGTGTTAGTATGGCAGTGTATAATTTCAATTAAACTTAGTTTAAAAAAATATTTTCAAGTTTAAATGTATAGTAATTTGAGTTTTTTGTTTATCTTTTAAAGCAATACGTAATTAAAATCAACCTTAATCCCCTAAAACTGTAGCCTAATTCGCAAAATGTTAATTCATAGACTGTAGTTAAACTGTTATTGGGGACCACCAAAAAACTTTCCGTTTTAATTTTCCGACCGTTATAAGAAGTCAGCCAAGATTCGTACACTAGGTGACTTAAAATTGTTGGCGGACCTGAAATTTCAGAACCCCCTCATCTAAAACTTTCGTTTTTAAATTTATTATTAATAAATCAACACTGAAAACTTCATTAAAATTGGAAAATTCCCAGATTTTTGCTAATTTTTTTCAATAGGGAGGGTAGGGTAAAATCATTTTGTAAAATACAGATTTTACGTCATCTTAGACAACGTTGATGTCCATGTTTACGATAAATTCGCACAAAATTGACTGAAAAATAGTTTTAAATAAATTAAAAATAAATTACATTATTGTGATTTTTTAACAATCTTACCCAGGCTCAATGGGTGACCCAACGGTCACATCTTTTATAGTATATATATATATATATATATATATATATATATATATATATATATTATAGTGTCCGGACTGAAAAATAGTTTAAAATGTATTAAAAATAAATTACATTATTGTGATTTTTTAACAATCTAACCCAGGCTCAATGGGTGACCCAATGGGTCACATCTTTTCTAGTATATATATATATATATATATATATATATATATATATATATATATATATATATATATATAGTCAGTTGCAGTGGCATTTGTAATTCATCCAATAGTGGGCAATATAATGGAGAGATTTATTTGAGATCGAAACCGTGGTAGAAGCATGATGTTTTCTACAATTATATATATATATATATATATATATATATATATAATTGTAGAAACATCATGCTTCTACCACGGTTTCGATCTCAAATAAATCTCTCCATTATATTGCCCACTATTGGATGAATTACAAATGCCACTGCAACTGAAACGTTAAAGCGGCAATCAGACACTATATATATATATATATATATATATATATATATATATATATATATATATATATATATTATATATATATATATATATATATATTATGCAAATCTATTGGCTAAAATATATTGAATCACGTTGATATTTTAATGTCAGATAATCACTATTGGTCGCAAGTGTAGAGAATCCAGCTATATATATGATATAATATTACATCTACGTTGAAATCGTAAAGAAAACCGAAATTAAGCAAATTTGAATTAGCGTTAAATTTTTATATTAGATTACTTGGTTTCAGGTGAAATCCTCTTACATTTAGCGGGGAAAATCGAACATTCATCATTATGAAAGGGACACTAATTAAATTACAAAAAAAAAAAAGACTTCACCCATATTCAATTCTAAATTTCATTATCAACTTTAATTAAATTTTAATATTTGCATCACTGAAAAGATATAAAGTTGGTTTCGTCCTTTGAATTTCCAAAATATTTCTTTTAAGTTTCATTCATTGCTGTAACATTTTGTTTCCTCATTTAAAAAAAACAACGAAAAAAACCTGATTTTCAATTCTGGATTCAGAATTTCGTTGAAGGAAGAAAAATAAATAAATGAAAAGAATAAAAAAAAAAAAAAATTGATTGAAATTAAGAATGGAAAACGTTGTCACCGCCAGAATTCCTTTAATTGAGTTATAAAGACATTCCATTCTGTGGCATTGTCTTTATTGGCCACAAATCGCCTCATATACTGTTTGCATAATACCGAAAGGGTTATTTTTACAAAGCATTTTATTTAGCAGCATATCTACCTCAATATATCATATGGATATACCACAGTATGATAATTTAATTTTTACAACGTTTGGTATGTTTACTTAAGAGCTATTGAGATATAGTTCAGTATGTAGAAAATATAATAATCTTGATCTAACTCTCTCATTCACACTTTCTCTCACTCTTTTTTCTTTCTTTCCTTCTTTTCCTCTATTTATCATGTTCGATTGAAACAGATTAGCGTTATCGCTTCCGCGTGCACACTCTCTCGCTCTATCTTTTCTCTACTCTCTTTCTATCTTTTTTTCTTATTATATTTTTCTGTGTAGCATTTCCATTTTTCTTCCCTTTCTTTCTTTATAGAAAACGTAATGGTCCAATATTTAGCTGAGGTGACGACACTCATAAGAAATACGAATTCGGCGAACAAAGAACAACAGATTATCAGGATTTACATTTTGGCATTCCATCTAACTAGGGGGTGTTGCAAGATGATATGGGTTGTACAGTTAAAGAACATAAGTATATACAAGGTGTTCGGGATAAGTTTGACAGTTCCATAAGGAAAAAGAAAAAGTGCTTGGTAAGTACAACATTTAATGGATTGTAAAGCAATCCAACAGGCACGAAAGTCAGACTACTGTCAACAAGTTTCACTCTAAATAACCGCCATTAGCGTCGATCACAGCCTCCATCCTGCTCCGGAACTTAGAGCAAGCTGATGTTACAGTAGCCCTGGGAAGGGTCTAAAAACTACTTTAATACTGTCGATTAACTGGCCTTTTATAGTACTGGCATGGCGAGTGTCCAACATTGGGATTGGTGTAGTCGTAATAATTGGCCGACAACCATTTTTGACTTTTCCATGGGGTGAGACAGGGGGCCGAATCCTGCTGCCATACATATGGCCTACCATTGGCTACCCTTGTTATCCAGGGCTTGACTACAGTCATGTAGGCATCTGAATGCAACCTGATACACTCTCACATCCGAAACACCATCACATTCTGCATGACACGAGGAGTGTCCTGTGGACTGTATGCAAGCCATCTGTTATTCTGCGTGTTGTGATTTTGATCTTGGCAAAAACATTTTCTCATCGGAAAAAAACAGATTGTTTGTGGTTCAGCAGAATGTTTCACTTTGCTCAGAATTTTCTTCACCTTTGTCAGACGATTTTCACGGGCCTTTACTGGGAGCAGTTGACCTCTACGACGCTTGTATGAGCAGTAGCGAAGGTCGTCATTAAGTGCAAGCTTCATGGTAGAGGCTGAAACATTCAGTTCACGTGACAAAGCCCGAATTCCAATGCCAGGGTCCTCCAACCCTTTTTACTGAAGATTTCCGAGGAATTCTGCTGTACGAACGCAATCAGATAGTATGTTATGTTGCTTTCTTCTAGCCACAGCCTTGTAGTCTCCATTGCAATTCTCCAGTTCATGCCTGATTGTTTTACAGTGTTCAAGGAGCATTGGACAGCAACCATAATCTCCTTATTTTGATGGCCGGGGCAAATCATCATGATACAAGTTATTCTCTTCCATGATTCAGGTGGGACCCCGTCATCTATTCTATCTGTCATCACGTATATGAATGAAGAAGGGTCCAAAATGATGCGTAATGTGCGTCAATACTTCCAACCTACGGAGAAAAATAACGAAATATAATATGCCAAATTTATCCCGAACGCCATATATATATATATATATATATATATATATATATATATATATATATATATATGTGTGTGTGTGTGTGTGTGTGTGTGTGTGTCTGTAAGGCAATTCAAAAGACTGGTTGTAAGGGATGATTTGGGATCTTTGAAATCTCACTGTACAATCATACTGTATGCTCGTGTAGGTGCAAACATATACTCATACAAGGATTTTTATGAATCCTTAAAAGTATCTCAATTTATAATAATTAATAGATTATATTATATATTGTTGATTCATTAAAAATCAAGGATATTGAATGTAAATATTCAGAATATGCAAGTTATTTCCATTTGAAATGTTGCTTTTAAAAATCTTTTTTTCTTCTCACATATATTTACCAACCCCTCTGCACGAGTAGCATGTGACTCAAGGTCAATCTCCTAACAACGGAGTTTAACAGGTTTAAATTCAGAGTTTTCCTTCTTTTAGACTAGTTGTCTAATTAAGGTTAAAGAGCCCAGTCTCCCCTACTGTTTACCGATAATTGGATGGAGAATATTATTTTTAGAGAAGATATTTTTTGGAGAAGTTATATTTATACCTTTTCCAAGAGATGCTATGGGAAATGCCAACAGCCCCGTAAAGGATTTGACCTCATCTCACCGTGTCCATTTCCTATGAAATGTAATCATTACACTACGCACCTCCCTTCTAATAAGTTTAAACTTATCTATGTTGTCTTATTTATTATTTGTATTTTATACGGGGGCATCTTAAAATACCTATCTAAATTATTTTCCCGATAAAAAGCATGTCAAAAGAGAAAAAGCGCAAGGTAAATTTCTGAGAAGGTACATTTTTAGTCCGGTAACCGGCAAAAGGCAGATACATAGTGTTATTATGGGACGACTCTAGTATAATAATGCCATCCAACCAACCAACCAGCCAGCTAACCAACCAAACGAAACTATTGTCGGTCTAGATAGTAGTCGCATTCTATACTTAGTCTTGTGCTCTAAGAAGCTATATTTAGTAAATACCAACAAGACTTTCTAATGAAATTCTTTCTGATATGTTAGCCAGATAGAAATTGTGATAAAATCCTGATTATTTCTATCCAAGAATAAATGAATCGTTGCGTAGAACCAACTGCCTTTTCTGTATTGGCACTGTTAAGAAATACTAACACAAGAGAACAATATCTTCCTTCTTCACACCAAAATATCTTTCTTCATTCCCTGGAAGCGTTGTCGACCTGCCAACTATTTGAACAATAGTTATTACCAGCCAACAACTTTATCTTTGTTTATCAATTCCATTTGAGCCATTTCTTTTTCCACCGTCCCTTGCATTTCAATTCGAATTCCCTCCAGCTAAACGTCTAAAATTGGACATTTTCTTATAAAAACGGGGCGGACGAAAATATGTTTCCCCTTCTCATATACAAAGAGAAAACTAAAGAAACTTAACAGGAAGAAATGTACATACATACATCCGCCATTTTGACGTCCTTGGAAATAAAATATCAGCAAATCCGTGGCTTTTTGATGATTAGGTGACCCCAGCCTTTGGCAAAAGTCCATCATCAGCAAACTTTTCTTTTGTATTATTTGGATTATTCGGACTGTTGTCCTCATATTTATTGGTATCTATACAACGTTTCGGTCGATGTGCCCTCCGGCCTTCTTCAAGTATTTCTTGTCGGACTCGGGAACTTTCTTTTCGAACTCGCGAATCTTCTTGACGTAATCAGGAGCCATCGAAGAACTTTGAACCCAACCCTTTATTTAATTCACGAGAATATCTTGTTCTCATTCCACTAACCATAGCTGGGTACAAGTGTTAAGCTGTGTTAATTATTATGATACTTTCGCCCTCGACTAGGATTGAACCTGCAGCCTAGAGATAAATATAACTTAGAATTGTCTTAAACCAACGTCTATATCCACTACGCTATGTGTCCAATGAATCCGACAAGATATATCCGAAAAAGGCCGGAGGGCACATCGACCGAACCGTTGTACAGATAACAATATAGATGAGGACAATTATCCGAATAATCCAAATAATACAAATTCTCAAGCCTCATCTAAAAAATTCCGACAAATAACACTTTTCTTACTTTGGTTTTTACCGATAATATTATACCTGATTCAAAATTGAATTCAAAATATATACACAGTGGTAGCTTAACTTATCAGTGTCCCAACTTACGAGTTTTCTGAATTACGAGCTGTCACTCGGTCGATTTTTTGCTTTGTGTTGAGAGTTAAAATTTAAGTTACGAGCGAGCTTCAGATACGCCTGGGTTAATGATTTCACTAAAACATTAAAGTTTCCAAATTTATTACGCCAAGGAAAATGTTATTTTGTATTATTTTGATTTTCGGACCATTGTCCTCATCTTTATTGTTAATCCACTTGGACACATGGACCATCGGATACAAGGGTCAAGTTAATAGAGTTCTCCTGAAAATGATCTGTAGGTTGCAGTTTCAATGTTGACCACGGGCGACAATACCATATAATACTTAACGTAGCTTAATACTTGTACACAGTGATGGCTAGCGGAACAGTCTACCCCGGTGGACTGAATAAAGCGGGAGACCCAAGAAAAATATCTAACGTTCAGTAATAGATGAAGACAGTCCTGTCGGTGGGGGCATTAGAATACACCGACTGCACCCCTGCAGAGGGGTAAAACTCACCCACTTGTTTTTCGTGGGTGGCGACCCGTGGTTCTTAAGGATGGAACCCATGTGGCTGAGCAGTCGATGACATGCAACACCCCACTTTGGCACTTACTTGGGCTAGAAAGGTGGTCGGAGAGGTCCCCTCCGATCAATTGGCTGGTCACGTCAAGCCCTAGTACCTATATGATTGCCCCAAACCTACTGCTCTTATGGCAATCCTCAACCCTTTTTATCATATGGATACTAGATGGCGGTGGCTGAGGGTCTTCATGTCCCGGGAATGACGTTAAACTCTATCTGATGGTGAGGTTCTAGTTTTGGAGGTTTGGTGAATGTGGAGCACCCCTTCATCACCATTGCTTCCAGGTCCACTCTGACTTGGAGTCTTGTACATGTTAGGGTCCCATCTATGGGTTCAATAGAAAACATTTGGTAATAAAAAATTGAGTATCCATTAATAATGAATTTATTTCAAAACTTTGTTGCCATTAAATGACCCACCGAGGTTGATATGTCGTAAAACAAACCAAACCAAACCAAACCAAACCACAAAATAGATTAAGAATTTTTTTCTGTGCTGATGTGTAATTCCATTCACAGGAATAATTCTAATTTCTAATGACGAGACAACTGATGAATTACTATATTTTGTTCCTACTAACAGAAAAGGCTGTAATATATATTGTGATGTTTTGTCTTGTTAGGAAATTAATGCATAATAATGTACTGCCCTCCACCAGTGACCCTGGTGCTCGACCGCGTGTCCGACAACAAAGCGTCAATCACTAGAACTCAAGTATTTACGGGGTACATTTAAATCCGAGGTAATGGGATTTTTAAGCAGTCAGTAAGTTACCAGCAGAGAGACAAGAATCAACCTAAATTTCGGCGCTAAGGAAAAATACGATGTGTGAAAGAATTAATCTTTTCTTTGATGACTTGAAAATATTACTTCACTGTCCACAGGTAAGTTGCAACATCAATAATAAAGCGAGTGGGATTTTTATGTGGCCATCTGTCTGGGTTTTTATTTTCTGGTAAAACCGATTTTATCTTGACTTTATGTCTCCGTTTTTGCCAACTTTCTTCGAGACGGCAGCAAAGCTACATAGTAAAATCATAAATTCAACAATATATTTAGTACTTAACAAAAAATGTGTGTAATGTCATGGGTGTCATGGAATATATGTAAATTGGATAGAAATATAAAGGGAAAGTAATTTCGGTGGAAAGAGAGAAAGAAAGAAAAAAACGATTTTTTAGGAGACAGAAACACTTGAGATGGCCTTAGGAAATTGAGCCCTGAATGAGTCTGGTCAGCGTAAAATATCACAAGGGAGAAGGGAACTTCGGCAAGTCACCTGTAAATGCTATCGACAACTAGTAATCAGGCCAAGATAAATAGATAAACCGTAAGCTTCTAATTTTGAGAGCTAATCTAGAGCCTTCTAAAGGGTTCGAGGAAATACTAGAACTGGAAACGGATATACCAACTCCGGGACCGGGGGCGAGCTAAACGATAGGGTTGTCAGGAGGCTCGGTGTGAAGTCCGCATAAGAGGCAGTGAATCGGGATAATGAGAGCGATTCTAGAGCGGGTCTTGAACACTTGATGATGACAGAAGTTAGAATGGAGGAGCCCTGCCATTAAGAGATTATTTAGTGTTTCTCTCTGTTTCAAATCTTTTTATCTGCATTCTTATTAAGTTTCATTAACCTTTCTAATTTAATATATTTTATTACATTAAAACTTAAATACTTGCAATCGGAATGTGCATATATTTGCTAGTTATCTTAATTAATCTAAATTTATTTCTTTGTATCATTTTTTGTCCTTTATTGTATTGTAATTGAGACAATTTTAGAAATGTAATTTTATGAGTGTAATGTCTTTGGAAGGTCGTGCCTGGTCTTCTACTTCTTTTTTTCAGTTTGATGCATTCCCTTATTACGTAATTATCAGTTTAATTTGTCTTACCACAACATACACTTACTATTCTGATATAATTATTATTTCATTTCTTGGGAGTTTTTTAAACCAGCATAAGCTGGTGGTCCTCCATTGGAATCTGAGTGACAAAAATGTCCTCAATTCTCCAGGACTCTGCTGGGTAGCCGAACTTAGTGCTGTTGTTTGGATAGTCACGATTTTCCAGTTATTTCCAATTCCTTCAGTCTTTTTCACAGACGTTAAAAAACATTCTAAGGACACCGAAAACAACTGAAATCGCGTTCAACCTGATGTTCTGTTTTTTTTTTACTCTCTAGCAAGGTTCAAGTATTTTCTTTTCGTTTTCTTTCATTTTAACTCTGTGGTCCACCGGAACGTCAAGATACATGAAATATTATTTTCTTGTTGATTAACTCTGATCCTGGTCTAGAAGATCTGTCTGTATCTCAAAATCGCAGATAACTTTATGCGTCACATTCTGAACAACGAATTCGGATTCGTACATATACTATTTGGTATGGTTAAATTTGTATTCATTGGACAATACTCATTGGATCTCTTTCCCCTGTAGAACTGTGGCTATTTTGTACTCTTTTTCTGACAGTTTACTGAGTTCTCTTATGATGTGATTAACTGTTTTATCGCCATCACTACACATTCTACAATTGGTATTTTTGCTTTAATATAATTGGTCCTTATGACATTATTTTGTGCTGCAATTATCGTATGTTCACTTTTCCTCTCCAGGGTTCCCTTTAATATCCTTTTATAGACCTCATGTTTTTTGCTTGAAGTATCACTTAAAGTATCAATATAGTCGTTTTTGTTCCCATTTCTATTTTTGTCGTGTTTCTGTTTGTTCATATGATGTAGTTGCTGTTGCTCGCTGCTGTATTATTATTATTATTATTATTATTATTATTATTATTTACTCCTTTTGAGTTTTCACATCAGCATGAGCTGATGGTCTTTCACTGGAGTCTGAGTGACAGCAAGTCTCCTCAGGTCTCCAGGAATCTTTTGAGTATTCTGGCAGATTGCAGCAGTGCAGTGTTCTGAATGGTTTCAATCCTTCCTCTGATATCCAAACTTTCCAAACCCTTTTCTAATCCTTTTGGGACTGTTCCAAGTGCACCAACCACAATTGGTATCACTTTCACTTTCATATTCCATAACTTTTTCAGTTCTCTGGCAAGGTCCAGATATTTGTCCATTTTTTCATCTTCCTTTAGCTTCAGCCTGTGATCTGCTGGCACTGCAAAATCCACCAGTTGACAAGTTCTTTCTTTTTTGTTTATCAACACTAGGTCTGGTCTTCTTGCTGGGATAAGGTGATCCGTTTTTATTTCAAAGTTCCAGAGAATTTTATGCATTTCATTCTCAAGAACAGATTCTGGTTTATGCATATACCATTTTTTTGTGTGGTCAAAATTTAATTTTTTGCATAATTCCCAGTGGATCACCTTCCCATCCCAGTCGTGTCTATTTTTGTATTCTCTTTGTGATAGGTTGCTACATTCGCAGAGTATATGGTTTACAGTCTCATCTCTATTACCACAGAGTTATTATTATTATTATTATTATTATTATTATTATTATTATTATTATTATTGTACTCCTATGTGTATGAAACTGAAGGAAAAATAGAAAATGTGTTAAGTGAGAAAAGTGTTTAGTTTTAATTAGAATATTGTAAAAAAGATACATGAGAAGAAAATTCAAAGAAAATTCGAGAAACTCAAACATACTACTACTACTATTACTACTACTACTACTACTACTACTTATAATAATAATAATAATAATAATAATAATAATAATAATAGCCATCTCAACAGAGAGAAAAAAACTGCGAGTAAATAGAGATGAAAGACAAATAAAACCGAGGGAGTAAAACCTCATGAAAAGAAAACTTCAAGAAAGAAAAAAAAGAAAAAAGAAATTATGTATGACAAAGAAATCTACCTTGCTGAAAAGAGACCTTTTTTCTCGAGGAAAAACCGAGACAGCATATAGAGGTTGTGTAATTAACATTCAGTTCATTGCTTGTAAGATTTAGTTTTGTTACAGAAGTAGTTGACAGGGATTTACTGCAGGCAAGTTCAGCTTCACGTGCTCAGCTTGAGGCAAAAGACAACCGTGCTCGAAATGAAGATACCAGAGAAATAGGCACTCATTTAATAAAGCTTTTATCTCTCTCCTTGTCTCTCTCTATTTATCTGTCTGTCTCAATCACAAACCTTTATATATATATATATATATATATATATATATATATATATATATATATATATATATATATATATATATATATATATAAACTTGCCAGTAACTTAAAAATCATATTAAAAAAAAGTTTCTAAAAGCTTAAGAACATTTACGTACCAATATATACACATACAAAACCCCGACAATGGAAACATTAAATACATAAAATACATAAAATTAGAACATATATATTGACAAGTAAAAAACAAAATTTCAAAACTACGCAAACGACAAGATTCATAAAAATCGTGAGTATGCGCGTGCCCATAAACTGGCGTATTTAACAAACGCAGATTTGAAAAAAATATTAAAACGTGAAAAAAAAAAGAAAAAAAAAGAAGGAAAACGGGAAGATCACCAGTGTGAGTCCTTTGAATCGATAAAGATCAGACTGACGAGAGAGAGAAATGTCGAAATAAATTTAAATTTACATCTACACCAAGTTATCTTATTCATTCATTCATTTGTTATACTCCGTATATGTAAAAATATATATACGAATCTTTATATATACATTTGAGTTCTCAATTTAAGTTGAATCCAATCAGGGAAACACTTGATATCATCCACCGATATATATATATATATATATATATATATATATATATATATATATATATATATATATGTGTGTGTGTATATATATATTCAGAGAGAGAGAGAGAGAGAGAGAGAGAAGAAGGGAGAGAGAGAGAGAGAAGAAGGGAGAGAGAGAGAGAGAGAGAGAAGAAGGGAGAGAGAGAGAGAGAGAGAGTGAGGGGGAAAGAGAGAAAGAAGCAAAGCGATGAGGTTGGGTCAATAAGTACGTAGCCTGACACTATTTTGAGCAAACATTTGATCTGAACTTATAATTGTATAAGTTTCAATTTACGTGTTTGATAATACCGACTGTATTAAATGTATTGACAAAAAGGTGACTATGTTGAAATTTGAATATTTCTTAATTAAATAAATGTCTTTGCTCATTTCCTTTCTACAGACGGATTACTTAACCCCAGCCAGAAGACCAAGCCTTGTATTGATTATCAAGAAAAAGAGAAACTGTCAACTGGTAGATTTTCCTTTCCCAACAGATTACAGCGTAAAGATGAAACAAAAAATATAGACAAATACTTGGACCTTGCCAGAGAAAGGAAAAAAAAGAAAAAAAGAACTGTGGAATTTCTCCCTTAGGGAGAAGTTCATTCCAATTTTAATTGGAGTGCTTAGAACAGTTCTCAAAAGGTTAGTAAACAGGCTAGAGGAATTGGAAATTAGAGGAAATATCACGACTACCCAGACAACAGTATTGTTAAAACCTTGCTAAAATTTTCAGAAGAGTCCCGGAGATCTGAGTTATCACCTAGGGCCCCAGTGAAAGACCATTAGCTTATACTGGTGTGAAAAAATCGCAAGGATAATAATAATAATAATAATCTTATTATAATGGAGATTGTGTGTTTTTCTGTCTGTAACCGAAACTATATTCCTACTCAAGTCACAATTCTCTTAGTTATTGACATCACATTCTCCATGATTTTATTTTTATCTAAACCTCAATTATTAATAAAATTGTCTTACATTATTAATACTGTTAACTATGTCTACATACTGACAACATGCAATTATATCTATATATACAACAAAATAGCGGTTTACAGTGTGAACGGGAAGGCTAATTTGCATATTAATATTAAAAAAATCGAATTTAATAAATATGTGCTTAGTATTATTGATTTCTAACTGTTTGGTTTTATTTTAATGAATATAAGCAAAAATCTCTTCAATGAATCTTAAATGAAATCCATGAACAAAATAAAATAACTGTCATTTTATTCTTTACTTCCTCTTATAACTAAATACTTAAATTAGAAAAAATAACAATGAAAGACGAGAGTGATGGAAGAGTAAGTTTCAGTTGTTCCATTTTTTATTATACTCCCTCTGTTTCAAATCTTTTATTATACTCCCTCTGTTTTAAATCTTTTTATCTGTATTCTTATTTAGTTTCATTAGCCTTTCTAATTTAATACAATATTTTATTACATTAAAACTTAAATACTTGCACCCGGAGGGTGCATTTATTTGCTAGTAATAATAATAATAATAATAATAATAATAATAGCAGATGACAAAAGGACAATAAAATTGATGACGATGCTCCAAGAAATGATATAGACAGACTATATGTGTTAAGGAAAGAAGATAGAAGAGTAATTGTCAGCATTCCTGATTGTGTGGATAAAACAATTAAAGGACCTGATGAATACCCAAAAAGCACAAAGAAATATCTATTACAGCAGTCAATAACAGCAATATCAGCGCAAGAACACACATTAAAACAACATAATCTAGGAAAGAAAAATGATATGGCCGGCTTAGCTCAGTCGGTAGAGCGTCAGACCAAGAACCATTAGGTTCCTGGTTCGATACCGGCCCTCGCCAACTCAGCCTATGAGTAGCACAGGGATCTGTGCGGTAAAGTAAGGAGCTCATGGTAGGTGTGGCGCTCCACCTCAGACGCCAAAAATAATCTCCTTGGCCTAGCGCTAGTGAAAAAGAGATACTCCCTCGCCGTATGGCATATACCGACATTAGGCCGCCCCGACGACTTTACTTTACTTTATGCCACAGGCAACAAACTAGTGCTATTGGTCTCGAGATGAATAGTAAATATCTAAGAAGAAGAAATCTGAAGAGAGAGACTGAATATCTTTTATTAGTAAGACAAAATAAGGCCATAATGACCATTTATAACGAGGCGAAAATTGAAAATACGCAACAAATAACATATGTAGGTTATTTGTAGAAAGATATAAAACGGTTAACGACATTATAAACGAATGCGACAAATTGACACCAAAGAGGTACAAGACTACGCACGATTGAGGGAAAAGGTGATTCACTGGTAATTGTGCAAGATTAGCATTCGATCATACTACCAAAATGATATGTGCACAAATCAGAATTCGTCGTAGAAAATGAGACTGATAAAATACTCGGGGATTTTGATATCCAAATGGATTACCCAATTCTGACCACAAGGCCAATTAACAAGAAAGAAGAACTCGTCATCTAGTGGATTAAGCTGTTCTGGTGAATCACAGAGCGAAAAGGGCAGGGTATCACATAAATTGTACATTTTATATTTAATATTTTCTGAACTTGTTTCTTTATTGTTTTTTTTGTTATATCATATCAAGTATTCATTTCTAGTATACATACTTTGCAGACAGTTGTATAGTATCAGGTATTAATGTTTAATACGAATAATTTTTAAACATATCTATGTGACACATAGGTGAGACCGTAACAGATACTAAGTCTGCATATCAGAGTGGAGCTGGAAGTAATGACAATGAAGGGGTTTGTAATGAGGTTTTTGTTTTGGGGAATAAAGTAGTTATAATTCTGTTCAGGGCAGCCTGGATTTGGTTACATTTCTAAATTTTCCCTGAGTATTGAATTAAGCAGGTGTGGCCCTAACTTTGGACAGGTCAACCTTTGTTGGTTATTTAGGGTTAGATGTAGTTTTCTTAGCCCGATAGGACTGAATTTATTATTTTGGTTGTCGAATACGTCCACAGGAAATAACCCTTTGAACTTAACCTGAACAATGGCTGATTTGACATGTGCTTTTGGCGTGGATTAATAAGATTCTAGATTAGTCTTACTTAATGACTGAATTTGACATCCCAAGAGGCAGTTGCTTTTTGCGTTCAAGCGTAGTGTACTTCTCGTATCATTGGGATCTACTGGGCATACACATAAACCTGGCAGTCACCAAATAATTACATTCTAGCTACAGGTGATCAACATATCTAACTACACACTCTTAAGACCAAATACTGACGCTATTCTCTTTTATACGAATAATTGGTTATATATTACACAGCATACGGTTATTATATTGTTTATATCTGATCAAATAACATTTATATTCTTTCGGGAATGAACCAACTTCTGTTCTACTTATCCATCATCAAAATAAATTACCACGCCTTATCGATTGAGGCAACAACAGTTTCTTTATTTAATAAGAAACACATCATTTAAAGAAGACGATGAACGACTTTTAACAGTGAATAATTCAAGCAGACTGAAAAATTATGTAGGGGTTCAATTAAATCTGCGTATCTATCAAAAACATCGACGTGTCGAATGTAAGAGGGTTATTCTATATTGATAGTGACTAGTAAGCCTGTTAAAAGTTTTGTTATAGGTGCTTCAAACTTTCCAGAACATGATAACTGGAACCACAAACCAGAGAAAATGTTGTTTCATACCAGGATACTCCTGTTTACTTACAACCTCCTCCGCACGAGTAGGATGTGACACACGGCCAATTTTTTAGTGAAGTATAACAGATTTGAATTTAGAATTTTCCGGTTGCTATACCAAGGTTAAAGAGTCCGGTCTACCTTACTATTTATCCATATCTTGAGATTGAATATTTACCAAGGGTATTAACGCTGTGTGAAATGCAACCAGCATTGTCCAGGATTTTAACACCTGTCGCCATGTCAATTTTCTTAAGACAATTACGTTTACACAACAGGCATAAATGAATAAAGTAAAGCATCAAATATCCTTACATCACAACAACAATATAACAATATTACAGTTGTATTATTAACAACGTTAAGCCACCAATCGTATCAAACTTACTGTACCAAACATAACAACTTTACATATATTTAACAACTCTCCCGCACGAGCTGGATATAACATTAGGCCACTTTCTTAAGTTGTGTTTAACAGATTTGAATTCAGCGTTTTCTTTCTCCTTGACTGGTTACTCATATCTGGAGGGAGAGTAGATAGATGCATACCTTTCCGAAGGGTATTAGGACCGTGTGAGATACAACAGATTTGTCCAGGATTTAAACCCGGGTCGACGAGTTCATTTTCCACGATTCTACCCATTAGGCCACGCGCTTACAATATTATTTATAACTAACGAAAAGCAACAAATTGAACACATTTGCAGCAGTAAGCGTGAACTATTAAAGCATTGAACATAACAGTCTTAGAAGCAATTACCTCACTACAGCTGAATCAGACAGGGTGGTTAACGACTGGATACACCAGTGAACATTTCTCCTATTTTATTATACTTGAACCTGAAATGAAAACTAAAAAGCAATAAATTTATTTAATGATAACATCCAAGCTGCGAAGATTTCTGAATAATTTTGATACTCGCGCTGATAAAACAATATTTTTCCGTGCCGGGACAGATGTAATATAAATGTCAGCATTTGAAAATTTTCCAAGTTACTTCATGGTAGACAAAGCGTAAAATCCCCGACGCTGAAACAGACGGAAGATTAAATGAAACTCAACGTCCATCACACTCCCCTCCCACACACATTCACCGTTGACAATTTATAACAAAAGGAAGTTTCTAAATATCATACACACGTCACGGAAAGCGGCAAGTTCTCATGCGTAACGAGAAATTATCCGTCTTTGTATGCTCTTCTATTTCTCTGTTGAAAAGGAGAGTAAGAATTTATTATTTCCCGTCCGACATTTGTTGACTTTTTGATTGTTTTGTCCGTTCTTGACTGCCAAAGGTTTTTCAATCCGTGTGCCAGTAACTCAAATGCTAAATCTGGTGGAAAAAATCAAAAGCTCACACTTGCTCTATCCGTTTCGCATTATATATTTCAAGTGAATGATTCCGTCAATCACCATTTCCAAAAACAATTGTTTGGGATAACAATATCAAAACATATATAATGATAAGTGCTGAGACTTGATCTTTAGAAGCCCCACAAGTTCCTTCAGTCACGCTATTGCGTTCACTTTCGGACCAATACCCCTGGGAAAAGTATGAAACCCCCATCCCCTAGCGATTCTTCATATATTACAACTTTAGCTCAGTCAGTAGAACATGCGCTTCGGAACCACAAGGATACGGGTTCGATACCGGCCCTGGTCAATTCAGCATGAGAGTAGCACAGCTTGAATCTGTGCAATAAAGTAGATGACTGATGTTATTTGTAGCGCTCCACTTGGTCTAGCGTGAGTGAAAAGGCGATAGACTCCCTCACTGTCTTGCTGATACTGACAACTCTACTTTACTACTGTTCTTCTATAAGAACGACATATAATAACGCCCGAGGGTCGATATGTCATTAAACAAAGAAACCAAACTAAACAGTCACACAATATTATGAAACTAAAATAAATCATAAAATAGTCCTGTTGCCAAGTATTCATATCCTGATACTAAAAATTATCACACAGATCTATAACAGGTACTATCACTCCGGGTAAGAATGGACCTGAGAATAATGGTTAAAAAAAGGCTCGAGCTTAACAACTGAAATTCTAAAAGGATGGCTAGCCCACAAAATCTTATATGCCATTAAATAAAGAAACCGAATTTTATAGAGGAGTTAACACCCCTACAAGATGGACTGGCTCATAGCCTTATAAGAGTCGACGTAGCAATGATGAAGTCTGGAAAATATATTAGGACGAAATCACTGCGTTTGACTACAGACATTTGACCCTTCTTATTCTTGTACGCTTGTCTTTTGAATTGTACTACTTCTTGTTTTATGTATAAGTATCTGTTAGCACCAGATACAAGTGCTGACTAAAAACTATATCAAGCACACTATTTCTCTGTGTATCTTTTACCACCTCAACGATACAACACCGAACCAAACCTGTTCCATCAAATAACAATGTTATGAAAATGAATTGAAATAAAACGTAAGATATCTCTGGTGTCAAGTATTCCTATTGAAGTATTCCAAACAATTTTCACACAGATCTATAACAAGAATTAATACTCCGGGTTGAAATAGACCTGAGAGGAATGGCTACAAAAAAGTGACTGCACAATCCCCAGAGCTCAACAACTCTTCAGTTTTAAGAGTTATGAAAGAATTAATCTTTCTTACATTGACTAAAGAAAAGCAGCCCCAATTTTTTCCTCTTTATGAGAATTGTGTAGAAAGAACTTAACCCGAAAAAAACATGAAGACATTTTTCTAAAATGTGTTCTTTTGTTCGCCCTTAGCTATACAATACGCCGACCCCACTTCTACCGAGGATTAAGACCCCTCTGATAGGACTGACCAGTTTGTCCTAGGTGGTGTCCCGTTGTGTTTGTGGACAGGATTGTGGTGCCTGAGTGGTATATGATTCGGGAACTAAGCAACCAGATGACATGCAACACTCCACTTCGTCATTTATTTAGGCTTGATGAGCGTTGAGAGATGCCTCATCCAGTATACCGGCTGGTCATGTTAAGCACTGGCAACTATATGATCTTCCCGACCATATTCTTAAATGGCACCCACCCTTTATCACATAGTTTCTAGAAGGCATTGCCTGAGGGTCAACCACAAGTATATTGCAATATGCATGCAGTAAATGAAAGTTATTTCTACCAATGTTACTATACCTTAATATTGATATTAATACACACGAAGTTACACAAACCACACACACACACACACACACACACAAACACACACACACACACATATATATATATATATATATATATATATATATATATATAATTCAGCACTAAATAACCCACAAGTGTTGATATACCGTTAAACATCAACCAATCAACCAACTTCTTATTTTATCACTTTAAATGACAACCGCTTTGTCACTTCTTTTTCACATCTTAGCTTTTTCGACTGCTCAACTTGCGAGAGAACTTGCAATGTTATGGTAATAAAATGTTAAAATAAAAAATATAAGTATATAAATAATAAAATGTTATATTTTTGACAACGGGGTATTATCTCAATTTTAGTTCTTTCTAATTGTTAAATGTTCACTAAAGCAACTGTTTTCTATTACAAGGAAAAACAATCTTTAAATTTCATTAAATGTCGACTCTTAGACGTAAGGGTTAAAAATATTGCGACATCCTGGTGAGATATTTTGCACCCTGGAAAGTGTGGTTGGCAGTTGCCACCTATCCGACACTTCTATGTATATAAGAAAATATGGATGTGTGTCGATTAAAATCTAGGATAGTTGTGGAGAGGACAAATGAAAGAAAACGTGTTTAAACACAAAATACTGTAATGGAAAAAAGATATGAAAAATGACAAAATTAGACGCATTCTATAGATGATAACTAAGAGAGCAATGGAGAAAAGGAAATAAAGTAGAATAAGATAGATAAAGGAAAAGTGGACAGAAAGAAGAAAAAGAGAGAAAGGTGGAATAAAATAAAAAGAATTAATAAAAGAGAAAAAAAAATGAAAAATATAGCAAGTGAGAAAAAGAGAGAAAGAGAGAATGAGATAAAAGTTAAGAGAAATGATAGGAGGGGGGGGAATAAGATTGAAATGAAAAAACGAGAGCAAGGGGGAGAAACATTGAAAGGTGTAGGGAAATGGAAGGAAATAATAGAACAAAAAAAAAGAGAAAGAGAGAAAAAGAGAAAAAGGGAGAAAAGGAGAAAAAGAGAAAAAGAGAGAATAATATAGAAAGATAAGAAAAATATAGAAAAGGATAATAGGATAGAAAAGAAAATAGAAATGTGAATTAAATAGAAAAAGAGAAAAATACAGAAAGGAAGAAAATAATAGAAAAGAAGTATAAGATGGAAAATTAAAAAGTGAGGAAGAAATAATAAGTTAGTTAGAGAAAAACAATAGAGATGAAGAATAATGTAGAAAATAATAAAAAGAGAAAAAAGGAAAAATAAGATAGAAAGGTAAAAACAGAGAGAAACAGGGATAACACCGAAAATTAGAAAAAGTGGAAGAAAAAATAAATGAAAAATAGATAGAAATAGAGAAAAATAGAGAAAGGAAGCAAAGAAAAAAAGGAAGATTGAGAAAGATATCAAAGAAAAAGAAAACATAAAAAGGATACATATGACAAAAAGGGAAAGAAAGAGAAAAGAGAAGAATAGAATTAGAAAGTACGAATAAGGTAAAGAGGAAAAAATAAGAGACAGGAAGAATGGTAGAAAGACAGAATAAGGGAAAAATGAAGAATAAGTTAAAAAGTAAGAATTTGGCAGACAACAAGAATTAGGTAGAAAGGAACATGAGTAAAAAGGAAGAATAATGTAGAAATAAATGATAAGGCGGACAGCTAGAATAAGGTAGAAACTTAGGATAAGCAGCAAGAATGAGGTAGACACGAAGACTACGTTTTTTTAAAAAGTAGAATAAAATGAATATAAATAAGGTAGACATATAGCATACGGTAGAAAAGAGGAATAAGATAGATAGCAAAAATAAGTCAAGTATGGTGTATATGGTATAAAAGAACAATATGTTAGTAAGTATAACTTAGGAATGATAAACTAGAAACGAAGAATATGGTAGACAGAAAGAATAAGCGAGACAGGAATGGTAAGGTTGAGAAGGAATGATATGGCAGACAGGAATAATGAAGTAAAAACGAAGACTAAGTTAGAAAGGAAGGATAAGTTAGAAAAGAAAGATATGAGCGAAAGGAAGAATATGGTAGACAGAAACAATTAAGGCAGACAGGAAGAAAGTAAAAGTAATGATCAAGCTTAACGATAATTTTAGTTGTCAAAAAGCAAGAAATGATGTATGATAAATTTCGGATTGACAGCTAAGAGATTGTTCTATACTAAAATAAAAATGTATAATGAGAAAATCTTGTCTATAATTTTAGTGAAAACTTCTAGAAACGGAAGAAAGTATTACCATTTAAGAAGAAGAAGAAGAAGAAGAAGAAGAAGAAGAAGAAGAAGAAGAAGAAGAAGTGGAAATGAAGATGTTGAAATGGAGTGATATGACGAAGAAGAAGAAGAAGAAGAAGAAGAAGAAGAAGAAGAAGAAGAAGAAGAAGAAGAAATGAAAGAAGAAGAGGAAATGAAAGAAGAAGAAGAGGAAATGAAGAAGTAGAAATGAAGTGGAAATGGAATGAAAAGAAGAAGAAGAAGAAGAAGAAGAAGAAGAAGAAGAAGAAGAAGAAGAAGAAGAAGAAGAAGAAGAAGAAGAAGAAACGAAAGAAGAGGAATAAATGAAGAAAAAGGAAGAACAGCAGTGTCAATAAACAGAGGCCCTTAAAAAAGTACCGGCACCAACTGTTCGATTATTGCTGAGATTGGTTACAAAACAAAACAAAGAGATCTGTCCAGTTTAATTGATTGGCTCTTGTTCAGAAAATTGTGATGAAAATTCACTCATATTTATAGAGTCATTGGAAATTGCTATAAACAAACAGATTCCCTTGATGGCTATTGAGGAAAATTTGAAATCTTTTTTAGTCGCCCCACCCGGCAACATAATGTGGCATTTTATCAGTGGACGGAATATTGAAAGAAACGTAAATATGTAAACAACATATTATTGAATTGGCTGCAAATTGTGTGAAAAGATTAAATTTGGTAGGAGGTTTTTTTGAAAATATTTATTTATGGTTTTTCGTCATTTCAGAATGCAGTAGCTTTGCGCATAATAAAGATATGCAAACTAATCATTTCGCACAACGATCTTTTAGAATGCAAATTTCGATTAAATGAGATCTCCATTTTTTATTCTTAATATATGCAACAACACGGAGAACGTTTCTCAAACCCAGACCAACTAATAAATATGATATAATGACTTATAGAAGTAGCTTAATTTCTGTTTTATAATAGACATAAAGAACCACACACACACACACACACACACACACACACACACACACACACATATATATATATATATATATATATAAATATATATATATATTTATAATATTTATAATATGCCTAGACTATGTACTCCGAACATCATTAGATACCATAAAAGAAAAAGGTTTTACACTAAGAAAGGCAAGAAGCAGGAGATATCCTGCACAAACAGTCACAGATGCAGACTATGCTGATGACCTCGCACTTCTTGCAGATACACCGGCACAGGCTGAGACACTACTGCATAGCCTGGAGGAGGCAGCAAAAAGCATCGGCCTACATGTGAACTCTGCTAAAACAGAGTTCATGAGCTTCAGAAAGAAAGGAGACATCTCCACGTTAGACGGTAAGCCCCTTAAGCCAGTAGAACAATTCACATACCTGGGTAGTAATATCTCATCCACAGATAACGATATTAACACACGAATAGGAAAGGCATGGATGGCCACAAACAAATTGTCTGTCATATGGAAGTCTGATCTCACTGACAAGCTAAAGCGACATCTCTTCCAGGCTGTAGTCATATCAGTACTGCTGTATGGCTGCACTACCTGGACCCTAACGAGGCGCCTCGAGAATAAGCTAGATGGGAGCTGCACAAGAATGCTGCGAGCAGTTCTGAAAAGTCGTGGAAACAGCATCCCACAAGGGAGCAGCTGTATGGTCACCTGCCCCCTATCTCACAGACCATCCGAGTGAGACAGACTAGGCATGCAGGGCACTGCTGGAGAAGCAAGGACGAACTCATAAGTGATGTTCTCTTGTGGAAGCCAACACATGGACATGCCAGTGTGGGCCGCCCAGCAAGGACCTACATCGACCAGCTATGTAAAGATGCTGGCTGCAGCGAAGAAGAACTCCCTGGGGCAATGAATGATAGGGAAGGTTGGCGAGAGATTTTTATGGATATCCGTGCTGCCTGCACGACATGATGATGATGATGATGATGATAATATATATATATATATATATATATATATATAGGGTTTTCTGGTTTTCTCCATTTTAGTATATTTTCTTATTCGTTTCATAATGGCTCTGTGACGTGATTGGGCACATTTATGAAGTTACCGGCCGAAATGAATTTATAATATCCAAATAACGGGTTGTTGAGTTTTTCATTCTTATTGAAAGTCTAAATACTTCTCTGTAATTAATTTATTAATTATCTCGCATTGAGCTCTCTTAGGGATTTGAAATAATTTTTGTATCAATCTATAAGTGGGCATCTGCATGGTCATGCATTGTGGATATACGTAGGATATAGATTTTCCACCTTACATATCGATTGGATACTCTTATTTCTCTCTCTCTCTATATATATATATGTGTGTGTGTGTGTATTTATATATATATATATATATATATATATATAAGTAGACAATCAAGGGCTTCAAATCGGTCTACTATGTGACCAGTGTGGAAGGCTATGTGCTCCCTGGAAATACCTGTAAATGTGGGAAGGTGTGCAATACTTTGGCAGGACTAGAGCCATTTTCGTGCAGCTCATTGTTGAACATTTTTGAAGCTCACTATTATATTGTTTGAACTGTTGAGCTTCTTTTTTTTCTTTTTTCTTTTTTTATTATTATTGTTACTATATCAAGCAATGGCAATACATGAACACGAGTTTGCTGCCATCATATATATATATATATATATATATATATATATTATATATATATATATATATATATTATTTAGGATTTAGTATGAATCATTAGGTGTAAAATATAAGAAACTCAGTTTTTTAATGTTAAGTTTCGTTTTATTTCATAATATTTCGGGGATGTTCTTCAAAACGAATAGAATGGCTGATCTGTCTTTTTTTTGGCATCTATATATACTCGCCAATTGATGTTGATAGTATCCTCTCTGTGACCTTCTTGGGTGGTATGCTAACGGCCGTTCCTAGTGACCCCCTGGCTTCTTTTTTATGCGGCTACTCGTATGTATCATGTAAGTATCTATGCGTCTCTTTGTCTATGTTTTTTTTTGTCGGCATGCTTATTGATGTCTACTGGCTGTCACGATTCTCCGTGTTGATGTTTTTTGTGGTTGTGGTAGATTGTGTGCGTTTACATTCCGTACCTACCGCCGTACTGATAGTGTTAGTGATGGAGAAATATTTATACTGGTTGAGAAATCCTAAATCTGTGTTTAATCCGTGACTATGTATGCGTAAGCGTGTAACGTATTTAATTTCAGTTTGTTTGCGGGTTTGTGCTGATGGAAATATATACAACAATATAGAGATTTACAGTTTGAACGGGAAGGCTAAAAATTTGATTTTAATTCATATGTAATTAGTATTATTTATTTCTGATTGTTTGGTTTTATCTTAATGCATATTAGCAAAAATCTCGAGTATAAATCTTTTACAAATCCATTAAAAAGAGGAAATGACTGTAATTTTATTCTTTACTTCCTATTTTAACTAAATAGTTAAATTAGGAAAATTTAGCAATGAAAGACCGGAATGATGGAAGAGTAAGTTTCAGTTGTTTCATTTTTCGTTTATACCCACTTCTGTTTCAAATATTTTTATCTGCATTCTTATTTAATTTAATATAATATTTTATTACATTGAAACTTAAATACTTGTAACCGGAGGGTGCATATATTTGCTAGTATTGATAATAGGAATTGCTATATTTATAATTAAAGAGTGCTAAAGTTATGGTACCGAAGACAGAAAGTGAACGGCACTTGGTAACAGACAGTTTAGTTTTAAGATCTTCGCTATTCTAACTTTCTTTTAACGGTATTTCTGTCTATCTTGATTTTTCCGATGTTTATGCGTACAATTGATACCATAAGAAAATAATATTTGACAAAATCCTCTGATATCTTTCAAACAATTTCATAATTATATCACCCCTATTTTGTCTTTAGATACAACAGTGAAAAGTAATACATTCGAAAACCATCACAGTTTGGCGAAATTCAGTCTGCATTACACAAGGAGTGTCCTTTGGACTGTATGCAAGTCATCTGTTATTTAGCGTGTTGTGCTTTTGATCTTGGCAAAAGTTTGTCTCATCGGAAAAGAACCAGATTGCTTGTGGTTCAGTAGGATGTTTCACTTTGCTCAGAAGTTTCTTCGCCTTTGCCAGACGATTTTACAGGCCTTATCTGGGAGCAGTTGACATCTGCCACGCTTGTATGAGTAGTAGCAAAGGTCTCCATTGAGTACAAACTTCGTGGTAGAAGCTGAAACACTCAATTCACGTGACAAAACCCGAATTCCAATACCAGGGTCCCCCAACACGTTTCTCTGCAGATCTTCGAGGAATGCTGTACGAACGCAATCAGATCGCCTGTTATGTTGTTTTCTTCTAGCGACAGCCTCGTAGTCTCCATTGCGATTCTCCAGTTCATGCCTGATTGTTTTTACACAGGGAGCATTGGGCAGCAACCACAGTCTCCTTATTTTGATGGCCTGCATAGACATCATGATAATAGTTACTCTCTTCCATGATTCAGGTGGGTTCCCGTCATTCATTCTATCTGACATAATGTATAGGAATGAAGAAGGGTCCAAGCTTTTAAATGTAGTGTGCGTCAATACCTCTAGCCTACGTAGAAAAATAACCAAATATAAGTATGTAAAATTTATCCCGAACACCCTATATATATATATATATATATATATATATATATATATGTGTGTGTGTGTGTGTGTATTTTCTTTGGTGGGGTTACAAGTTTCTTGGTATTAGGATGATTCGAAGCTGGTCCTCTTCTCTAACAGTATGTTGCTGCAGAGTTCAGGTCACGTTTGAGAGTTCAATGTTTAATTTTATTAAACAGAAAAAAGTAATTTGTAAAGAAAAAACCCTTAAGTCCCGGGATATAGTAATTATGGACCATTTCCACTCGTGGGTATCTTTACACACACACACACACATATATATATATATATATATATATATATATATATATATATATATATTATATTTCAGATAATATGGTTGCTATACTTAGAAACAAACAGTGCTAAATATCATTCAAAATAGCGTAGACATGGAGTCCAGTCAATATCTTAATCCTTAGGATTTTTTCACTGGAATATTTTAACTGATTTTAACTGATTTTGAGATGTTGATACTTTCTCTAATCTCCAGTTCAATCATACATTTATTTAAAACTCGTCAACACCCTCCAACTAATCATACTCACTTTCACCTTCCACTATTTTTGAAGCTCTTATTAATGTACTTTTTTATTATTAGATCATCAAGTTAGTTCGATGATACTCGCTGGATTACGCAGATTTGCAGCTTTGAATCTCAAATTATCCATGGCTAACGGCTCCTGTAAATACCAACTTTCATTTTCTGGATCTGTGATCTGTTGGGACGGCCAAATGCACTAGTTAGTAAACAAGATCTTGCCATCTGCATTTGCTGATCATTTTGTATTTCACAGTCACAGAAAATTATTTTACTTTTTTATTTTCTATTTACACACATACACACGTACAAAAATACACACACATATATATAGTGATGTGCAGAGAAGTGCAAAGGGAGGTAATTTATTTATTTTTTTAAATTTCTTAATTTTAAAACAATTACCAAAAATCAGGGAATTGTCCGATTTTAATGAAATTTTCACCAAATTATTTTCTCACGACTTAATTTTATAAGGATTAGTTTATTTTATGGAAGAAACTTGAAAAAATACTTTTTTTATAAATTCAGAATGTGGGGGGGGGGTGTTGACCGTTGACCATTTGAAGAAAAAAAATCCCGGTCCCTAATTTTTACATTTCTTGAAAGATCATATCCTGAAGAATATATAGAAAAATAAAAATAAAAAAATATAAATTCAATAACCTAAAAAAGTGATTTTAAAATTTAAAATTCATTTTCTTAAAACTCAAAAAATAAATAATGTAGCAAGTTTTTTTTTTCATAGTATTAAAAAATGTAGTTTTCTTTAAATTGATGCAAAAAAAAATTATTCTATATAAGTTAAACTGAGTTTTTCACTACCTTAAAAATTTCAAGGTCCATTATATATGTGCAAGATTATTATGGACTAACTATCAATTTTAACCAAAGATAGCCCAGAATTTTATCTTTGAAAAAATCTAAGTTAAAAACCATGTATAACCTGGCAACATATTTTAAAAGAATTAAAACGATTTTTTTAAAATCGTCAATTTAAATTATGGAAGCCTAAAAGAGCCATTTATTTTGCTCTCTGACCACGTGATTTTTGAACAAATTCAACGCATCCCACAAGCTATTATAATTCATTCATAAAGGAAGACTTTATTTCAAAAAGTACATTGTTCTTTTATTTATTTATTTATTTATTACATTCCTTTCAAAAATAGTAAACTGGAAATTAATACCTAATCTAATTATTGAACACTGAAATTAAACTGAATGTTCTTAAAAATATATTTTACACGAATATTTTTATTGTTATACTGACACTAACTAGTAAACATTTTTGTTGTTATATTTAAAAAAATAAAATAAACAAAAAACAAACAAAACAACCACAAACAAATAACACTTTAACACTAACTATTAAACATTTTTGTAGTTATAATAAATAAACAAAAAAACCCAAACAAACAATCAACCACAAACAAATAACACTTAAAGTCTTGTTAAATTTTGGCTGTTTTCATGTAAATTTTCATTCGCGTTAACAGAAATTATTGGCAAATGAATTCTTTTTGTTTATGAAATTATTCGCTATTGAAATTTTTAAAGTTTCCTAATATCGTTTATTCTGTAATTGGTCAGTCTGGAATTTTTTTCCGGTGCTAAAACCATAATTATTATTAATTAACAGTATTATTAAAAAAATTGTGGCTTCTGTTTTTTCGGCAAAATATAACTTTATACATAAAGTTTATAAACAGCGATTTTTTAAAAAAATATGTTTCGTCATTAAATTTTCATTCAAGAAATGTAAAATTAATTTTCCTCCAAAAAAAAAAAAAAAACTTAAACATTTCTTCGTGTTTGTTTTTACAAAAAAAAACAAAAAAAACCCAACAAAATACCTACCACTTTATCTTTACTTTAAATTAAAATTTAAAGTAAAGATTTATTTCAAATATAAATCTTAATTCTTGATATACCGATCATTTCATTAAATTCGGATTATTATTTTAATTTTGCTGATTCTTTTTTTAAATTGTTGTGCTTAACAAATAAATTTTGTTCATGATTTAAACATTTTCCGTTTTAAAGTAAAAAAAAAATGAAAACAAAAAAAATGATTTTACGTGTTTGTTTTTTTGTTTTTTTAACACTTAGCGCTTTTTTCTTAAACTAAAAATTAATCTTTACTTTTTTATCATAATTGACGCAATACTTTTAAAATTCATTATTCAACAATGTTTAACCGAAGTTCAAATCTGGGTATTTGAAACATACGAAATAGAATTATGTCAATCTAAATAACATTGGGCCTCCATATCTTTTTTCACCTATCGTTAAAAAAAAACAGGAGAGTTCTAATCTTTAGAGACAGGCGTTCTTGCCAATCTCTGCACATCCCTACATATATATGTATGTGGGTGTGTTTTTGTGTGTGTATGTATTTACCAATGCCTGCACACGAGAAGGTTCTGACACAATGCATTGACTTAAGTATATATTTATGCATGAATATCCATATATATGTATATCCATATATATATATATATATATAATATATATATATATATATATACATATATATATATATATATATCTGTTTGATCCGTTTGTATTTCACAGTCTAAGAGAATTATTTAATATTACATTCTCTATTGAGGAACACATACACACACATACACACACACACACATACATACATATATATATATACATATATAGATATATATTGCATATCACACAATGTATTGTTATCGATATATAGATATATATATTTCTGCATATATATATATATATACATATATATATATATACAAATTATATACACACACAAACACACGCATGCACACGCACACAATATATATATATAAAAATGTATATATAATATATATATATATATATGCGTGTGTATATGTATTTACCAATCACTGCGCACAAGTAGGATGTCACACAATGTCAATTTATAAAGTGGAGTGTAACAGGTTTCATTTCAGAGTTTCCCTTCTCCGCGACCGCTTCCCATACGAAGGTTAAAGTACCCAGTCTACCCTACTATTTATCCATAGCTGTAGTGAGAACAGTTTTATTCATACCTTTCCCAAGGGTTTTAGTGCTATATAAAATGCAAACAGCAGCGTCCAGTTATTGCCGTTTACTTTTCCTCCAAAGGTAACCATTACACTAAGAATATCACAATGCAGTGATATAAATATATAAATATAAATTTATGCATGTATACATACAGTATACATTATATTGTTCATATATATGTATACATGTATAATTATACATTTATCAATATATATATATATATATATATATGTGTGTGTGTGTGTGTGTGTGTGTGTGAGAGTGTGTGAGTGTGTGTGTGTGTCAGGTGTGTGTGTGCGTATATGTCTATATATATATATATATATATATATATATATAGATAGATAGATAGATAGATAGATAGATAGATTGGTAATTTTTCCGAGATGAAATAAAGGAAAATAAAGTGCTCAA
The DNA here is from genome assembly GCA_023376005.1 of Doryteuthis pealeii. NCBI lineage: Eukaryota > Metazoa > Mollusca > Cephalopoda > Myopsida > Loliginidae > Doryteuthis > Doryteuthis pealeii. Next base: position 63,112,272 of record CM042139.1, read on the forward strand.
TTACAAATGTAAGAGCTGTATTTATTAAATATAACTGTTTATACAGAGGTTTCTGGCTTTTGCCTTCTTCAGCATACTTATTTTATACCTCTAGTGTTTTTGTGAACACATCATTTACGGTTGAAACTAAGAACGCTGTCAATTTTAAATTTAGGCTCACAAAGTTCTCTTCCCTTGTTTGTTCACAAAAAAAAAACTGATTTTTTTTCTTGCAGAAAACAATATAAATAAAAAAACATATATAAAAAAATGTGTCTGCGCACATTTTCTTCGTATATACATATTTTCATCATTCCACGTTATTTTCCACGTATTTTTCGAGTTCAATCCTTATAGGGGTCTTCACTAGAAATTCTACAATTTTATTTTTTAATTTTTTAAATTTTTTAAATTGTTTATTAATATTAATTTATTCTAAAATTTGATAAAGAAAATGTAATATTTCCGGATGGTAAAATCCTGTAAAATTATGTAAGTTTGTATTGTAGGGTGGTAGATGAGTTTCACTTGTCCATGAGTTTAGTAAATATTTTTTCTTGTGTGGGCATGCCGTAAATATTTCAGATTTTTTGTTCAGGTGGTTGTCTGTTGATGTTAAGGACTCCAATATTCTGAATTTTTCCGTCACACATAGATTACAGTTTTTAGAAACATTTATGTAACATTTGGGCAGGTCTAATATGCTCTACTTTATCTTGTATGGTATATTTCGTTCTTTTAGCTTCCATATTTTACTCGCTAAGGATGTACCAACTTTTTTTTTATCTTTCTTCCTGAACGTTTCATTGTGTGCGTAAAATCTTTGTTTGAAGCTACCTTGTGTCATTCCCACGTATATTTCGTTGGTCTCGGGATAATTATCACAGGTAGGTGTAATTTTTGCTTAATATACAACAGAATTAAAAATTACACTTTTGGGTCAGGGGACTGTCTTTCTTAACGCTGCATGAACAGGTGGGGTTTAGTTTAGGTTTACGTTTTGTTGTAATTGGGGACTTCATAGTGAGTCCACATGAGTAACTGTTTTTTATAGTGTTTCTATTAAATATTTTATTGTATCTATTTTGAGGTGGGAAGTGCTTGTCTATTAAATCCAGGAATTTTTTTTACACACATTTGTTCTAACTGTTCTTGAAAAAAAGGGGGGGGGTGAACCAAATTAATTTTCTTTTTCTATTGATGGATTTATTTTGTTTGGGTATGTTATCTATATTGGAGATTTGCTCTTTCAACCCGTTGTCGTTTAAGGCTTTATTATGATAAGGAGCTGCTTTTTCAAAAATATCTTTATTTGATGACAAATCAGAGATTCTACGGCTAATATTAGGGACTAGGTTTTTTTAAAACTAATAGTGGGTGGTTGGAAGGAATTTACATTTATATATTCAAGCTTCTCATTTGGTTTGTGAAATGGTTTATATATATTCTTTTTTAGGTCTAGGAAATTTTTAGGTCAAGGAAATTGACGTATGTTAGGTTAGTATCTATGGTTATCTTAAGTCCTATATTTTGTAGGTGTGCGATTATATCTTTACGTAATTTATCTAATGTTTTTCCGCAACAGTCAAGGGAAATACAAAGACCGTCATCACGATAGATCGCGAATGTATGTGTAAGAATTGTTTGTTTCAATGAGTCTAGTATAAACAATCCCACTAGTCACAAATCTCAGCACAATCGTATGCCCATGGCGATGTCGAAGTATTCTGTTGGGTTTGATTTTTTCACCCAGGATTTACTTTTATTAAAGAGAATCGTCTTACGTGAGTGCATTATGGTGTCGGTCTCTAGTTTTGTTACCTTGATAATTTCTTTAGCAAACTCTAACGCTTTAAATAGTAGTTGTTTAGTAATTGATGGGTAAACATCAACTATATCAAACTGTGTGAGCTTATGAATATTTTTGAGGGGATATTTTTGAACCAGATTATTGCAGCTGATGTATTATTCCATTGCAGTAATTTAGTTTTATTTTTGATTTCCAGGTTTATTTTTTTAATAAGATCTTTACTTGCTAACCCTAATTCTGTTTTAGCTGAATTTATCAATCTGCAAGATGACCTGTTGTTGAAATCAATGTCCGTATATACATATATATACATATACATAAGAATTGTGCATGAAACCCTCAGGCGTCAACTTCGAAAGGGTTAGAACTGTTCATATTGGAGAGAACATGGACGGTTGGAAATATCAGACATGTGGTCGAATTCTGCTTTTTAGAGCTGGATATGTCAATCATAGGAAATATTACCAGTGTCAATTCATGCAAATTCCAGGAACAAGCAATGTGTCTTGTGCAATCTGTAACAAAGTCTGTAAGTCAGCTTCTGGTCTTAAGAGATATATGGTGGTGCATAAGCATCAAATTTATCATCTGATTCAACGGGAACGACGTCCTTTCTATGTCATATTTGCATCAAACTTAGTGGATCTGCAACCGGGTTTGATGACTCATTTGAGGGCTCATGCAAGGAAGGGTTCTGGTCGTGAAGTTATGGGATTGTGAGAGACGGCAATGATCTGTAAAGATTATGCTATTGCTATATACATATACATTCATATGTGTGTCTCTATATATGTATACATATTGTTTCTATATATATATATATCCATATACATAAATACACGTATGATTTTATTTGTTTATGCATACATATACAATTCAATTAGCGTTACGTTATTTTTGGTTGTGAAATTCTTAATTGCAACGCTAATTGCTTGCCATTTTGCGAATGCAAATTTACGTTTTTTTTTAACAAGGGATTATTCACGTAAAATTTGCCGCCCAGGGGAAAATTGGATTTGATCATCTGTTCAACCGAATCAAAATGTAATTATTAATCCATAGACCACGAAACCCAACATTTCAAGACTCAATTTATCATTACTTACAATTACGTTGTTTTCTGATTGTTTTCATGCTTCCACGACCAACAGGTTTTAATCAATTCACGTGGAAGTTGAATTACCTTTTTTTCTGATTTATTCGAAAACTTGATTTTTATTTCTCTCGCTAAAATTTGCAATTTTCAAATGAATTAATTACACTAGGTAACAAAAAACATGTTTTGAAAATCTTCCAGGGTTTTCCAGCTTATTTAGACTAATTTTGATGCTCTGAGTCCGAAAATGACCTTGGTTTTGCTCAATCAGGTCAGGTTTTTTTGCTACAGAATTCTTAATAAATTGATTTTTCGTAAAAAAACAAATTTCTGCGGATCATCAGCTGAGAAACCCCTGACGATTTTTTCCGTTTTCCTCAACAAATTCATTCAGTTTTTATTTAGTCCATCAAATTTGATAAGCATAATTATCATAATATTAGTATAAGAATGAGCGTTACGTGACACAAAAGTTCAGAGTTCACGGCATAAATCGGCGTTTCTTCGATTCCCGTTTGTGAGCAGCTGCTGGGTTGTCTCTCTTCAGCGACCAACAGTAGTCCGCCATCATGACTACGTCCCACCTCCCCTGGTACCTCTCCTCCATTTGGCGCATGTCCTGATGGAACCTTTCTCCCTGCTCGTCGCTAATCGCCCCAAGGTTTTCAGGAAACTTCTCCATGTGTGAGAACAGGAAGTGCATTTTTATACTCATCAAACACCCGAGTTTTTGGAAGGCCTCTATCATGCTGCTGATGAGTGTGGCGTGGTTTGCTGCCTTCGTGTTCCCCAGGAAGTTGTTCACCACCTGCACAAACGATTTCCACGCGGCGCAATCTAGCGTGTTCATGGAGTTTTGGAACTCTGTGTCCTTTATGAGCTGCTGTATCTGTGGGCCATCGAAAATGCCGGCCTTCAGCTTCTCAATGGTCAGTCGAGGAAAGGCTCGGCACAGGTAGATGAAGCACCTCCCATCCTTGTCCAGAGCGCGCGTGAACTGTTTCATTAACCCAAGCTTCATGTGTAGCGGTGGGATCAATATCTTCTCCCGGTCAACAAGAGGTTCGTTTATGATGTTTTTCGCCCCAGATACTAACTGCTCTCGCGCCGGCCACTCTTTCTTTACATAGTGCTGGGCTCTGTCTCGACTGTCCCACATACATATAAAGCATGGGTACTTCGTGAACCCGGACTGCTTACCAAGTAGAAAGTTCACCATCTTGAAGTCGACACAGATGACCCATTGGTGCTGCTCATATTGGATTTTGTCGAGCACGTACTTCACTGCTTCATATTTCTCTTTGAGAGTTGTGGAGTGCGCAAGAGGGATTGAGGCGAACTGGTTCCCGTTGTGGAGGAGCACACACTTCAAAGAACGCTTGCAGCTGTCAATGAAGAGTCGCCAATCTCTCGGATTGTATTGAGGAGCGCCGAGTTTAACAAGAAGACCGGCGACATCTCGGCAGTACACGAGGTCTTCCTCTTGGCAGAAGTAGCCCATGTAGTCCTCATGCCTTCTACAAAAGAAAGTGATACGCGCGTCCTTGCCAAGTAGATTTTTCTCTTTGAGTCTGGAGGCCAACAGCTCGGTGGAAGTCTTCGACAAGCTGAGATCCCGAACCAGATCATTAAGCTCACATTGTGAAAAGGGCTGCGGACTATCTTGCGCTCCATACTCCTCTTCTGTATATCCTCGCTCGTCTGTAGTGGTGGCCTCGTCGTCGCTGTCGGGAAGCTCTGTGAACGCTGGTACAGGAATTTCTTCGCAGTGAGCCAGTGGACGGCGGGCAGATGGAAGGTCGGGGTACTGGAGGCTGTGCCGATTCTTCCGGTTGATGCCACTAGTATTGATGGCGCAGAAGTAACAATCCGATGCATGTTCAAACGGCTCCCTCCAAACCATCAGAATCCCAAACTTCAGGGAAGATTTCGCGCCCTTCGTCCACCGCCGGAGGTATTCCACGCACGTCTTGCACACCGTGTGCGGTGCCCAGGACTTATCTTGGTCACCCAGCTTGGCTTTAAAGTAAGCCTCGTAGGCGCGCTTCACAAATCCTGTGATGTTCTTCCTGTCCCCTGACAGCGTGTATTCTCCGCAGATGTAGCAGAAAACGTCAGGATTATTCCTGCATGACCGTCGCGCCAAAGCCATCACAATAAACATGAAAGAAAAAAATGAAAAAAATGAAAAAAGAAAGATGGAGTAATGGTGAGACAGGTATTGATTTGATTGGCTAATTGTGGAATTCCCTTTATTCGTGTCTGTGCATTGTAATTCGATATATTCTTCAAGAAAAATATGATTGAACTCAAAACCCCTGATATTAGCATATGTATAGCTCGTCAGGTAGGCCTATGGCTGTATCTCAAAAAGTTGACCTGATAGAGCAAAATCAATGTGATATTCGGACTCAGAACACCAAAATTAGTCTAAATCAGCTGAGAAACCCCTGACGATTTTTTGGCTGTTACCCAGTGTTATCATCAACTGCATCAATTTGATATTTGATGATTTGTTTGAATAATGTTCACGGTTAATGTTCGGGAAGGAGTTATATGTAAAAATCAGTAAAAACCTAATCTTTATCAATCTCATTAGGAAACCACGACATTAAAATCACTTTACTCTTTTATATCTTCCTTTTCGAGTTTAAGAAGGGCCCAGAATATCTTACAAGGGTACGTAATCATTTTATATTGTTCTTTTTTGTATGTACTCAATTTTTACGTTTTCTTGTGAGAAAATTTGCTTTAATATATCTGCTTCCCTTATGCCTAGGTATTTGAAGCTTTATTTTTTTGTCCAACTGTTCTGAAGCATTCATAGTTAAGTAGCCGTTTTCTTTGAGTTGCTTCCCTTTTTTCTTTCTTCATTATAAGCATTACAGTTTTTTCAATTTTACTACTACTACTACAACTAGTACTACTACTACTAAAAGTTTATATATATATAAATATATATATATATATATCGATATATACATGAATATTTGCACATATTTGTAATTATGAATATGGATGATGAACTTAACTATATTGTTTACTACTACAACTACTACTACTACTATTACTACTACTAGAAATAATAATACTACTTGAAGTAAAACTAAACAAACTAACACGAGGTATATATATCTACATGTACATATCTATATCTATATCTATGTCTATATCTATCTATATATATATATATATATATATATATAATATATATATATTAAGACCGCTCGCAGCATTCTTGTGTAGCTCCCATCTAGCTTATTCTCAAGGCGCTTCGTTAGGGTCCAAGTGGTACAGCCATATAGCAGTACCGATATAAGCACAGCCTGGAAGAATCGTCTCTTTAGCTTGTCAGGAAGGTCGGATTTCCATACGACGGATAGTTTGTTGGTGGCCAACCATGCCTTTCCTATTCGTGTGTTAACATCGCTTTCTGTGGATGAGATATTACTACCTAGGTATGTGAATTTTTCTACTGGTTTAAGAGGCCTACCGTCTAGAGTGGAGTGGAAATAGCACCCCACAAAGAAGCAATTGTATGGCCACCTGCCTCCCATATCACAAACCATACGAGTAAGGAGGGTTAGACATGCAGGACACTGCTGGAGAAGCAAGGATGAGCTGGTAAGCGACGTTCTACTGTGGAGGCCAACACATGGACATGCTAACGTGGGCCGCCCAACCATAACTTACATCGACCAACTGTGTAAGGATGCTGGCTGCTGCGCGGAGGAGCTCTCAGAGTCGCTGAATGATAGGAAGGTTTGGCGAGAGATCGTCATGGATATCCGTGCAAATTGCGCGATATGATGATGATGATGATATATATATATATATCATATAAAGTCAATGATGCTTGATATTTGTATGTTTCTCAACTATACGATTTAAAATTCTGTGAATTATTTGTGTTCGCATATTTCCTTATAAACCGTTGTGTGCTGTATCATAGGAAGGGTGGTAAGAAACCTAGGTCATGATATAATGCTCTATCAATAATATTGATCACTCCTTAATTCAAAATATAGCAAACCATTATATCAATATATATATATATATATATGTGTGTGTGTGTATATATATATTATATATATATATATATATATATATATATATATATGTGTGTGTGTGTGTGTATTTGTGAATGCCAGCGTGCCTGTGTGTTGTGTCTTTATATGTACATGTGCGTATGTATGTGTGCATGTGTTTAAATTGCGGAATAATACAACCAAAACTTTATTCATCTCATAAATAAAACGCAGCATATGTCTTGCCTATTACACGTCCTATGGAGCTATTCTAAATTACTCTACGTACTTTGACATTTAGGGTAATATTAGGTTTGATCACAATGTGTCATATCGAATTTAGATGTCGCATAATTCACTGGAAATTTTAAGAGGGCTTTCTTCCAATATAAGAAACGAAAGCTAAATACAACATAAAGCAACGAACACAGTCTTTAAAATCTATGAATAACACCCAGACAAACTTATGGAATTAGGTGATGTATTTATTAGTGGAAAGAACTATACAATTATTTTTAATGATTTAATCTAGTTTGTTTATGGAATATTTTAGGAAGCCAAAATATTCGCCTATTAAAGAAAATTTGTTTATGTCTTATCAGTTATTAGTTCAGTTTTCTAAAAACTGATAACACGCAAAATATTTTCCCTAATAAACGAACATTTTGGCTTCATAAACTGTTCCTTAAACAAGATTAAATTATTTAAAGTAATGGCATAGAGTTTTCTAAACCACGTAATATAAAGAACAAATATTGCTTCCTTTGTTTCTGGAAGAGAAGTACATCGACAAACATGGGTATTCTAAAAATTAGAAATTAGATTTTAACTTTGATTCAGCCGAATCTCTTGGACGGTCCTAACCTTTCATCAATATTCAAAGGTTTCTTACGACCTGTAATGTAAAATATGTCAGAACTTAAATAAAGAATTTGTGCATACAAAAAGATGACTTCGTATTCATTCACACCAGTGAAGACAAATGATATCATCATACGAAGAACATGAAGAGAACCAGATGGTTATATGACTATGTAACAACTGGGTTGTCGTTTCCAAGAGTAATCTCTTTTACCTCACTTGTAGCTTCTCGATATAATTTGAATAGAAACCTGTAGAAAATGTTCATCTATATTAAAAAAACAATAATATATAATGTAACTTCTACACAATGAAAAATAAATCGATACAAATACAACAAACTCTTATAGAAATATCTTAAAATCTATTTAATTAAACAAAGATACATTTATTTCAAATATAAAAATAAGGAATCAACCATTCAAATAAAAAAATGTATGAATATATTTTAAACTTCTATCTCATTTTATACGAGTTTAGGCTTCTAATTAACGTAATGTTTTCTCTTTATTTTTGTCATTTTTCATCTTTATTGATGAACTTTGGAATTATTTTTTTTAACATTTTCGCGCCAATTTAGTGACACCGTTGGCAATTTCCCGTCATTGCAAAACACTAATTAGATATTAAAATCTAGCTTTGTCCATTTAATTAATATTTATTTTAAAAAAAGAAAGAAATGGTATTAAATTAGGGAGATATCAACAGTCCTAGTCACAAATCAATCGATAAAATACATTGTTCTATTTGCCGGTGTTTCTAAATCTATCTCTCATATGGACGCTCACTGTTATATAAGATTACGAAAAGCAGACACATCGTAATTATGGCAACCCTAAATTTTGACTTCGCGAATTTGGAAGCTAAAATCTCCTGTATACTACGCACAACTTTCTAGAATTTGTAGCAACTAAATTTTACCTAAATTTAGCATTTGTTTAATTTTTATTAGTTTGTACTGACTTAAAAATAAGAATATATAGTGTACATTATGTAGTAAAACAAAAAAAAAAAATACACGGTAATTAGGCCAAACAAATGGGAATGTTCACACAAAATGCAATAAGCTAGCGTCAAAAAAAGCCAAATTTAAAAGAAGAAAAAAAAGTAAAAACAAGGGGTTTTCAAACTTTTGAATCCGTAGACCCCTACAAAAATTTGATTGGTCAATCATGGACTCCCTCTTTATATCTCCCAGTACACCTTGCAGTTGTATTGTTGCAACCAATTATGTAATTAATGAATTCTGCCAAAACGTTTATGTGAAACTGTTAATTGTAAAATAACCGTAAAATAAACAGTAAAGTAAGCATAACATTTTTTAAAAAAGAGCTGCAAATACTGACTTAATAACTTACCAAGGAAGCACATTTCCTAAGGTGATGGGTGAAGCTGATTGCTTTTGATAGTTCTCCAGGAATCTGGTGTAATTAATTTCTTCTAATTGTTAAGAAGGCTTCGTAGTTTCTATAGAACCCTTGTAGACCCCCCCAAATACTGACAGACACCCTGAGTTGTTGTATAGACCCCAGTGGTTTTTTGTAGACCATGAGAAACCCTGGCGTAAATAATCACATTTCAGTGGATTTGTCTCTGTAATGTGTGTAAAACATATGAGTTTCAACTATTCATCTAACTTACTTTTAGTAAAATGTCCCGAATATCGTGTAACATATGTGGTATGAAAAATGTTAATAATATTTTTCTCGTGTATAATACGCACATCAAAGGTTTGAACGGAAAATTTGAAAAAATATTGCGTAATAAAAAGATTCTATTCTTTGCCCCTGTCAATCCCTTCAAATTCTTCTACAATTATTATAAATTATTATCCCTTCATTCTACGATATAATAAAAAAAACTATCGTTATTTATTCTGTTATATCATTATAGAGTTATTCTTGCTTTGTTATATCATATCAACATGAAATTTTTCTTCATTTATCTTAATTGTTATTCTATTTATTCTTTTAACAATTAGCTTTTTCAATGAATGTATGCATTTACCGAACCTCTCCACTCAAGCGAGATGCCACCCACATGATCTTTAACTATAGTAAAGCTGGTTTGAATTCCGAATTTTTCCTTCTCCATTACGGTTGTCATACCAAGGAGCCCAGTGTACCCTATTATTTACTAATAGATGAAAGGAGAAGTGATAGATTCTTACCTTTTATTAGCCCATAAGCTCTGAGGGAAACACATTTATTTAAAAACTTCTGATTAAGTTTAACCCTGATTTATTTTGAGTAGATATCATCATCATCATCATCATCATCATCATCATCATCATCATCAGCAGCAGCAGCAGCAGCAGCAGCGGTAGGTCATGCTGCTGACAGCAGAGATATCAATGCCAATCGCTCGTCAACCGTCGCTATTGGTAATCACCACGGGGAGGTCCCTTGTACAGCATCCAGAATCCACTCAGAGCTGATCTGTGTAGGTCCATACTTAACTGTTCACACTGGCGTGATCATGTGCACGTTTCAACAGAAGAACGTCAGGTATAAGTTTGTCTTTGCTTTCCCAGCAGTGTCCAACATGTCTTGTTCGTCTTACTCGGATGGTTTGTGTAATAGAGGACAGGTGACCATACAGCTGCTTTCTTGTGGGATGCGGTTACCACGATTTGCTTAACATGGCAAGCAGCATTCTTATGCAACTTCCCTCTATTTCTTTCTCTGGGTGGTTCGTTAAGGTCCAACTGGTCATATTCACATACTTTTTAGAGGTAGCATTTAGTGGTTTCTTTGTTTCATAGCATATCAAACTTCGTGGGTCATTAGTACCAAAACCAACCTTGTAGTGGTGTGACCTGATTTCTTGGTTTGGAATTAGAAAAAGAAAGAAAGAAATCGGAAGTTAAAATCTTCCGATAAACTTGAGTCGGAGTAGAATCAAAACAGATGATGGCAATGATAAGGCTACACAAAGCGATTCAAAAATGTCTGTATCAAAAAGTAAAATTTCAAGTGGGCCAGAAGACCTCCCAGAAGCAAGGCTACTTAAATCGGTGGCGATCGAGACAGTTCTTTGATGTAAATAGACGAGGGGCGCGGAACAAGATAAACATGGTCAACCGACTTCCCGGTTATCTTGGGCCCTTGGAAGAAATATTTTTATTATTTTTCCTTTTTCCACTTAGGAAAAAGATAACTTCTTTGTTTTATAAATGGCCGGAGGAGATGATCAATTTATTTAAGACCACCCATATGTTGGGAAACACTTGAAGAAAGCCGGAAGAACTGAAGCCTCTGTTGATTTGGCGGAAGTGAATTCGATTGGCTGGTTGGAACTAAAGGAGAGTGGTACCCTGCCAAAGTGGGAGGTGCAGAGAAAATTTCTAATACCCCCACGTCAGCCGGAAATCCGAATGTCCGGTTGAAAATATTATTTAACTAAGATCTTCTTGCTTGAGAATCAGATACAGCTGAGAAGCTAGATGAGGCCAAGGCGGGCCTGATTAGCTGACTGGGCTTGTAGAGAAAATTGAAAACTTAGTCAACTTTACGAAATATTTTGCACAATACTTTGCAGAAGACCAGAAGTTATTAATTACGGGTCCATCGCTCCCACAGCCTTGAGAAATAATTGTTTGTAATCTTTTGTTATTTGAATATAAATGTTGTTGAGTTTGAAGAAGAAAAAGAGTCGTTGTTTTTTTATGTGACCTCTAGGCCGCCGTTAACCTTGGAAATCAGTTTCTATAGCAGATTTCTAGTCGTTTGAGATCTAAACACAACGTGGGCATTCGGCTAGACTTTCGGCAAATGTAGAGACCCTGCAATCCATGGTTGATGCAGAAAATCCGATCTTGACGGCCAATTTCGGAAATTACGTGAGCCATTTAGCTCAGTAGCGACTGACGGGTTATAGTGGTTCTATTTAGCCGATAGCTGGGGGTGAGAGTATTAGTTCGAATATGAACGTTAACTGCAAAAATAGAGTTTGAACTCGCTTACTACGATTTCACAGTCCAGTATGTTAGCCAATACACCACAGGGATTACTCCTTTGATAATAGAGCGGAGTAAATGATTTTAAAATATATTGATTTTAATTCAGATATTGTAGAAAATATTGGGCCAAAAATAGCGGGAGAGTTGACATTGTAAGGAAAAATGAATTATTAAAATAATCTGTTTTTTGTTTTACTTGGGGTCAAAGCTAACACGAAAGAAATTAATTTACCTAGATGTAACCTACGAGCTCCGTAAATGGTCAGTATCACTTTATATTACATAATATAAAGAAATAAAGAAAAAAAGAAGAAAGAAAAACAGGTGTAAATAACGAAAAAGGAATTAAAGTAAAAGAATATCTGTTTTCACACACAAGAAAATAATTTCCAGTTTTCTTTTCAATGTCAATTGACTTTTCTCTTAGTTCTATTTCTGTCATCCAAACACTAACCAACTGCAACATCAAACAATCGCCATAATCCAGCACATAATAATTCAGTACACCATTTCAATTTTTCTAGCTAACCGGATAATGAGACATATACTTCAGCTGAAGATTTGTATGCGGATTACTACCATTAATTGTTAGGTATTCAAAAATCTATTACCGACACAGTAAGATTGTGAATATTCCAAGGTAGTCTTAATAAAACTCCAATGGAAAGATACAAACCCCAGAATATTTCTATAGATAAAAGAAATATTAATAAATATCCAATACAAAAAGACAGACACAATAAAGCACAGCACAAATTATCAAAATAAAACAGGGAATCTATAAGATTTCTATAAAAAAGTCATATATAGTCTCGATACAAGAAGTTATACTCATAAATATCCTATAACAAATATGACCTTCATAAAGATTCTATAAGATAAAAAAGATTCCATCCTGCTTTAATTTGATCTCTTGTTAGACTACTATGCGTATGAACATCGGGAAATAAGCTGGCCTCAATAGAAAATCGCTCAGCACTCGAGGTAGGCATAACAATTTACCTAAAATGGTGGCTCAATATTTCTATACATTTAACTTTCCAATACAGAACTAAAACACCTCTGAGCCCATTGGAATCACATCGCTTGCAAGAGAGGCTAAATGGTGTTGGAAGGAAGAGAGGAGAAGGAGGTGGAGGAAGAGGAGGGCAGGTAACGACGGTAACCATTACGCACGCGCCACCAATAATCCGAACGACACACGCAGAAAACGCTGTATATACTACTAAATAAGACTATTTCATTTTATTTAACATTTAGACAAATTACTTAAACAGCTCTGAGTTACTTGGAAAAAGCCATTTATAAAAGATGCTAATTTCTAAGTATACGTGGTTGGTTGGTTGGTTGGATTTTAAGGCATGTCATTCACTTTTTGGGTTATTTTGTACCGAAGACATTTTGCTTTATTCTGGTTGCGTATTAATTTTTTTCAAACTCAATTATTTTAAACACAATTTAATATTAATTTTTTATCCAATTAAACCCATAGATAAGACCCTAACAAATACTACCAATCCGGGCCAGGTTAGAAATGGGAGTAATTATTTTGAACACAATTTAATACTCCTTTTTTATCTAAGTAAATCGTTATGCCTTTGTTGTCACGGTACCAATTCGGAATATGTTACGTGGCCGTCGTCTTTCTCATCAGGTATGGAAACTTCTTGGGTTGTTTACACACCCACAGAATCTAGTAGTTCTTTGGTCAGTCAGCTAATGAGTATCAACCGAGTATCAACTTACACAGGCCGCGTGCTCTTCGTTACGGCCAATTTGACTTGTTGACAAGTATATACCTCCTTAGCATCAGTCAAGTGTCTGTTCACGTTTGTTTGTTTAATGGCTTTCATTCATGATTTCCCGTACGATTTCTTTGGCGTAGTAAATAAAGATGAGGGCAGTATTTCGTGCTTTTCATAAATTATTCCCTTAATGCAAGTTATTAAGAGAGAGATAGATAGATAGAGTCGATTTCTGTAACACATATGTTTTTTTTTAGTAATCCTTAACTTCGTTCCAACGGCCAGTACTATTTATCAGGCTTCACACTTCAGCGACACCAGCCTCAGTCGCTCGCCTCTGACTACTAACTCAGCCAAACAGCTAGCCCCGACTACTCTCGGAGAAATCCGTAACCCGGCTGTCTAAACAACTCCACGGCCCCAGACCAACTGTCACAAAATCTAAGGTTGTCTCATTATATAGAAATCGATGTCGAGCTTTCTAGAATATTCTGGAACCTTTCGAACGTTCTAACTGTTTTACCAAATTACACGTGTCATTTAAGAGGTCAACGGGTCAACCATCCTTTCTTCTGACAGACCGATTAAACTAAATTTTACTTGCAAAATCCCAGACTCACTGGATACGAATAGACTCAAAGGTGATAATTAGAATTTCATATTGTTCTTGCTCGCCCACTCCGGTAAGGTCTGGGAATCGTGCTACATCCTATTAAGGTTTCTCCGTGTCTGGCACAAGGCCACAAATATGGTGTTCCTGGGTCCGTTATGCTACAGGGGCCCTAACAGTTACATCCACTGTGGTTCAGGATAGAACTGGGAGTAATTGCGATAAAGAGGCACGCCACATTCCACAGAGTTCCAAAATTGGAACTTCACCACTAGATGCAGTTTACCGTTATACATAGCACAAAAATGTACAGGGACATAGTAAATTACTTCATGGAAACCATGTACTGTTGTTGTATAGCCGTATATACCCTTCTGCCATACTCAGGTATATAACAGAGAGAGAGAGAGAGAGAGAGAGAGACAGACAGACAGACAGACAGACAGACAGACAGATAGATATTTTAGAGAAGGCGATGGTTGAACTTACTTGGTACTCTTATTTTTACTTGATTCTTTTTTTTATATTGTATGGCTGCCATCTTGTCTAGTCGACTTCTATCTGCTGAGGGTTGAATTTCTCACTTGCTAATTCTCCTTTGGGCTGGACTAAACTGGTCATTGTCTTAATCATTTAACAAACACAACAAGACCTTGTTTTTACTTGATCAAGTTTTATGAGCCCATATTGATTGTTCCGCCGCAGGAATGAGACTGGCCTGGGAGTGCTGGCAATCAATTCAACCCTCCTTCAAGGCTTGGTCAAATCTGCTTAACTAACTATATCACGTGTCTGTCTTGGCCCGTTTTCAAAGGATCAAAAGGTTATAACGGTCACCGGTAATTTTCCATGGGGAGCCCTTGATTCCAAATCAACAGACCCTAATTCAAATATTCCAACTTACAGGTCTGTTCACATTCAAGTCTTGTAACACTGTAGATTCTCTGAAAAAGGCCACATGATAACTTCCGTTTAAAGTTGACTATCTACTGTTTTGTATCAACATAAGTATTCATTGTATAAATACGAATTCGGTTGTTTTTCTGTTATTCTACCAACTGACGTCACGTAGGTCAAACATCTACCAAAAACGATTCTCCAGTTAAAAGAAAACCAAAAAGAAAAACAAAACAAAACAAAAAAATGAATTCAATGATAACGTAACTGGAAGAACTGAAAACCAAAAGGAAAATGACAATATAGAAGAATACTAAACAAAGCCGCAAAATAAACAACGTACCGACTTGCGGATAACATAAAGTTGAATTACAAAAAATGTAACACATCTTTACTGACCTTAACAAAAGCTAATGGCAGTCAGCGTTTTTAACAGTAATTATTCTTTTTCTTGACAGAGAAAAAAATCTCAGATTCTGCAAGATAGCAATTAGCAATTGAAAACAGATTTATTATGAGAATCCAAAACAAAGAAAAGCGCAACGCATCTAGTACATTCACACTTAAACGAATGCACTTGGGAGAAAGTTCTGTTTTTTTTTTGTGTCGTCCAAGGAATTTCTTTATTACGTATTGTCGGAAACTGGACACATCGTTAATTGCTAGCATTCCATTGGCAATTACGTTCTTTGAAGGATACGTTGAGAAAAAAAAGGACAATTTTTTCTTCAAGTCACCCAGTGATATCGTTACATGTCAATGCTCTTCCTCTAATTGCGAATACGATTCTGGAAATAATCACAGAGCTTTGGTGATAAATTATTTCATATATTGTATATGCATCACAACCCTTTATCATTTGAATATCGATTAGTTCATTGCAGGGAACGTTCATTGTCTCATGAGAGAAAAAATAACGTCGAAAGTTCAGCATGTAAAAACGATATCCGACTTTGTCATTAGATCAAATGCGAATTCTTTCTTTTCTAAGGGAATACACACTTTGACAAAAAGTAGGTATAAGGTGATAAAGATGATATCTTTATTTTATAATGGAATACAGAATTCGAGAGAAAATAGGTATAAGGTGATGAGACGAAATCGTTTTTTTATGGTGGCATATAGTTTGACAGAAAATAGGTATAAGGTGATAAAAAATGAAATCGTTCTTTTATGATGGCATGCACAATTTGAGAGAAAATGGGTATAAAATGATGAAAAGACGAAATCGGTCTTTTATGATGGCATACATACTTTCACAGAAAATACATATATGGTGATAAAAAGTCTAAATCGTTCTTTTATGACGGTATACATACATTGACAAAAATAGGTGTAAGAATATTACAATAAAGGTATAGGGTGACAAAAAATGAAATCGTTTTTTTTATGATGGCATACATACTTTGATAGAAAAGAGGTGTAAGATTATTACAATAAAAAACTTTTTTTTGAAATTACAAACAATTTGACAGAAATACTTATAAGGTGATAAAAAGCGAAATCGTTCTTTTATGATGGCACACACACTTTGAAGGAAAATAGGTATGCAATGATAAAAAGTGAAATCTGTATTTTATGAAGGCACAAACAATTTTTAGAGAAGATAGGTATAAAGGGATAAAAAAAAGGAATCGTTCTTTTATGATGTCATACACATTTTGACAGAAAATATGTATAAGGCGATAAAAATTGAAATCTTTCTTTTATGAAAGCAGAAAGGCTTTGAGAAGCAAAGACATTGTTCTTTTATGATAGCATACACAGTTTGAAATAAAATAGGTATTAGTTGATAAAAAATCAAAAGCCTCCTTCTACGATGACATACACAATTAAAAAAAAATAGGTATATGGGGAAAAGGAGAATCGTTCTCTTATGACGGTATACACGCTATGAGAGAAAATAGGCGTAAGGTGTTAAAAATCACAGTCCTTTTTCATAATAGCATACACAATTTGTGAAAGTATAGTTATAAGGCGATACAAATTTAAAATCGTTCATTCATGATAGCATACACAATTTGATAGAAAATAGGTATAAAAAGCGAAATCATTATTTTATAATGCATACACAAATTGAAAAAAAATGGTATAAGGCGATAAAAAGCGAAATCATTAATTTACGATGGAATAGAGAATTTAACGAAATATCTATCTATCTATCTATCTATCTATCTATCTATCTATATATATATATATATATATATATATATATATATATATATATATATATATATATATAGAGAGAGAGAGAGAGAGAGAGAGAGAGAAGGAGATTATAAGGTGTTAAAAAGCGAAATTGTCCTTAAATGATGGAATACAAAATTTTACTGATTTTGAAGCGGTTATCAAATCTTAAACACCATTGGTTTTTGCGGTTGTACAACATAATCAAATTGGCATCTCTCTAGTCTTGAGGAACCTGGTCACCCCTCCATATAGACATCAACAACGAGTGGACTGCACAATGGACATTTATACCACCCCGTTTCAAAAGTTCAACAGGAATCTAGGAGTTTCTTGGAGTTAGTTTTAGTTAATCTGTTTTATGCAAGCAATCGTTTCTGCACGAGTCAGTTCCATGTTAAGTTCAAGCTGAAGGGTCCGCTGAGGGACACTATCTATTGCATCAACATTGACACTGGAGGGATCATGAAAGAGATCTCGAAAACTTTCATGCCAACGGGCCATAATTTCATCTGTAATATTCAATGGCGTGATTCCATCCTTTGCCAGTAGGGGTGTACTTGAAGTTTTTGGGCACTATGCCTGACGAAGCAGAGCACAAAACACCTTCGTGTCCTTCTGGTCAAAAGCTGTCTGTATCTTTTTCGAGAGATCAGACCACCATTTGTATCAGTGTAGAGGCTGAGTTTGAAGTCTTCGAGAATATTGTCGTGCAAATCTTGCTTATCTTCCAGGAGATTCAATATCATCGCCTTGAGGCCGTGTCGATATTATGGGTTTCCATTACTTTTCTTCACCACCCATCTTCATCAGCCATCGCTACTGGCAGGTCATCAGAACAGGGTCCACTATCTGTGTGGAGCGGATCGATGTAGATTTTTACTTGCCGACCCAACCCTGGTGTGTCTATATGTAAATGACCATAGTGGAAGGTAACTTATGATCTCGTTCTTGTTTCTCCAGTAGTTTCCAGCATATCTTCGTCATACTCGGATGGTTTGTGTGATAGGAGGCAAGTAGCCGTACAGCTGTTTGTTTGTTGAGTGCTACTTCCAGGATTTGTTCAAGATAGCATGCAGCAGTCTTGCACAGTTCCAATCTAGCTTTTTCTCGAAGTGTTTTGTCGCAGTCTAAGTGGTGTAACCATATAGTAGCACTGGCACGACTACAGCCTAGTGGAATTATCGCTTTATTTTATCAGAAAGATCATATTTTGATATGATCGATGATCTGCCTATAGCATTTCATGCCTTTTTATGCGTATTTTAAAATAACTTTCTGCAGATGAGATGTTAATACCAAGGTTTGAGAACTGGTTTACTAATTTCAGGGGTTTAGCGTCTAGTGTGGAGATGTCTCCATCTTATTTGTTAGACATGAACTCTGTTTTATCCGAATTAACGTGGAGACTAAGTCTCTTGCTGCCTTCCCTGGACTACGCTGCAGTGATTCGACTTATTCTGGGTATTTTTCTAAAAGTACTACATCATCTGCGCAGTCTGCATGTGTAATAGTTTCTGCAAAATATCGGCTGCCTCTTTCATTTTTAGATTCAATACAGCAGACAAAAATAAAACTAATCCAAACATTAAACAACACATCAACGTACAGATTTAAATAGATATATGAACATAAACAAGAACATAAGGGAAATATCTGAAAAATAAAATAAAATAAGATAAAATAAAATAGAACAATCCCCCCTAATGCAACTCAAAACGGCCATTTATTTTGTTTTAACCTAACATTTCTAAAGCTTGATTACTATCATAAAAGAAAGAGAATGTCTGTCTATAAAGCACAGATCCTTCTATGTCGGAGTAAACATATTTTTATACAGTCCCCCTCTAGGGAAGAATGAATGTTTTTTTTGCAAAGAGTCTGATTTAGAAACCCCCTTTTCTTTAAGCAACGAAATAAATCACTGAATTTTAGGTCGGTTTTTCTGCTTTTAAAATTTTAGTAACTTCGACTCTTACTTTTCTGTGGAGTAGACAAATATTCATGTCGAATGCATTAAACCAATTATCTTTCCATCTGCTTAACGTATTTTAATATTCGACATACTCTACGAACATTTCTTCTTATTTACAAACATCTGCAGTTTTCTAAAATAATATTGATAACTTCTAAAACTTCACATCCTACATTCACATTCTTACTTTCTAATAAAATCCATATGCCATCGAAAATAGAATTAAAATTCCACATTTGAATCTATATACAAAATGATTCCAAAAATGTTAATATACTTTTAAGAATAGCTTTATCATATAAGTTCAAACAGTCTCCACGTGTTCACCATCCCTGTTAAAACATCATTTTTTGAATTTCCAACTGTTAGGTAGTAATATTTCATCTACTGAATGCGATGTCAATATAGGAACAGGAAATGCACGGACTGCTATAGACAGATCATCGGTCCTATGGAAATATGATCTTTCTGAAAAATTAAAGCGATAATTCTTCTTGGCTACTGTATATCTTCACCACTTATACTCTAACAAAACTCTTAGAGAAAATGAAATTTGGAACCTACTACTGGTTGATGCCTTTTGCGTTGGACAAATCCTAAAAGCACACATCACACAAAAACAGCAACTGTACGGCTACTTACACCCTATCACATAATCCATCCGATTAAGATGAATAAACATTCTGGAGTCTACTAGAGAAATGCGAACGAACTATTGTGACAATCTCCTGTGGACACTTACACACAGATACATCGGAGTGGGCCGACCAGCAAAACTTACATTGATCTGGTCTGTGTCGATACTGGATGTCGGGATGAGGACTTGCCAGGTGCAAGGAAATATAGGGACGAGTGACAAGAGAGAGACAGAGAGAGAGAGAGAGAGAGAGAGAGAGAGAGAGAGAGAGAGAGAGAGAGAGAGAGAGAAGGGGGTAGAGAGTGAGAGTCATGGGAATCCTAGTTGTCACCGCGATATGATGAGATGATGATCATGATGATCATGATGATGATGATGATCATGAGCTTTATAATAAAAGCAGAACTGATATTTCGGAGATCATCTGGGGAACATTCCAATAATATCTTCATTGGAAATGTGGTGATTTTAAGATCCTAATATCATAAAGTAACTCCCATAGAAATGCTAATAATTTTTGTAGAACACATTGTATATTAACTGTTTTGTTCTTTGTTTCCGTGGCTAATAACCACCACAAAAGGTGATTTGCCAACGTAGCAAAGTCACCAACTACTGCTATGTCGGTGATGGCTAATCGTTGAATGAGTAGGAAAAACAAATAAAATAACTCTCAAGTATTAAGACTTCATCGTTGCAATCTCTCCATTCTGTCTCTGAGGCCATGGAAGCAAGTGGGAATGGAAAATCGACACAATGTGATGGATGATTTCTTTGTTCTCTTAGGAACCGTCTTTTTCCGTTCCTCATTCACCGTTCACACGAACGTTCGTCCACAACAACCAAAATAGAAACAGAGGAAAAATCCGTGATACAGAATTACATGCCCCAATTTCATCGTTGGGTGGGTGACATCCCTGGCCAGCCCCCGTCAGATGGTCGGTCGTCAATGACCTCAGCAAGACTCAGTCTGAGCGTAAGATCAAGCATATCTTATTACACTGAGCACACTTGATAAGATGAAGTTTGTCAACTCGTAGGTCTTCCGGCTGCTACCTTTAAAAAAAATAATTTATCTATTTGAATTCCGGTACCATTTAGCTACAATTATGGGAAGTACAGAATCTAATTAGTAGCATATGCAATGGGAAAAAATAACTTTTGGAGAGAAGTATTTTAACGAACAATGACAGAATATATGTTACGTCTCCGGGTACAAGTCACGTTCTTCTTACTGTTGTGAAAGCAGCACTTCCATGTCACAGCTTGCTTTCCTTTTCTGCTCATGGACAAAATCAGACGAAAATCATTTTCCTTCTCCCTCTCTTACTTTCTCATAAAAGAGTTGGGACCGCGTGGTGAAATGGTTAGCGTCGTAGAAAATGGACTCGTCGACCGGAGTTCAAATCCTGGACTGAATCTGCAGTCCACATAGCGCTAATACGCTTGGGAATTGTATGAATCCAACTAGTCTCCCCTCAGATATAAATAAATAGTAGGGAAGACTGACCTCTTTTACAAATTAGGCAACAAGTCTAAGAGAATAAAAACTTTGAATTCAAACCTGTTAAACTTCGCTTGGTGTGGTCACTACCAAAATAGGTTTAGTCCTAATTAGTGATCTATTTCACTTATTTTTTCTAATTCTTTTCCACTCTATATGCTACAACCAAGTGTCACTCTTGTTCTGCTTCTCTGTCTATAGTCGTTGATTAATACTCCGCTATTGTTTTGGACAAGTTTATTATGTACATGATAGCCCATGCATCGGTTAAATCAAACATAACGAACCTAATTCCACCGAAAGAAAAAATATAAAAATCAGGGAATTAACCGGATTTCATGAAATTTTATGTGTTGATATATCAATGAATAAAAGATATAATGCACCAGTTATTTTATTTTAAAACTTTTACGTTTTTTCAGGTCAGTTGTAAAAATATAAAACGTTTTTAAATAAAATAACTGGTGCATTATATATTTTATTCATTAATATATGAACACCGAAACTTTCATTAAATTCGGTTAATTCCCTGATTGTTGGCATTTTTTTCTTTCGGTGGGGTGACATACCATGGTGGAATTTAGTTCCGTTTACTTCGATTTAACCCATGCATCTTTATAAGCGATAGATGTATTCGAAAGATTTGAACATTTGTATGTGCACGAATCCCATTACAAATGACTGCTTACACGAAAGACATGAAGCAGGCAAGTTAAAGTTGTCACAATAATTCGAGGGACAAGCTAACTAAAGATTTTTCTAAGGTAAACTCTATAATCTCCACCATGAATAATGAATTTAGTACCATTACAATCGAGTCATAGTGGTAATGGTTACATCACGTTCACGTGGTGCCGAGAAAAGTAGCATCTGATTTTTGCACGACTTTCCTTTCAGAATATATATTCTTTGATCGATCTACATTTCTTGACCTTTGTTAACGTAAATTCTCAGCTTGAGATGAACCTGAATTTTATTTGATCTTGTAATGTGTCCGTTTATCGCTTATAACACTGTACATTCAAGTATGTTTAATGTTCAAATAATTCTGCTGAATATTTGATCATAAGTACAGCGAATTGTCAATTTGGGATTACTGATCTTAAGATTTAATTGGAGATTACACTGATGATATTTAATAATATATTGATATGACTTTGAGCTGCGACGAATCACTAAAGTAAATAAGTTGTGAGAGGGCATTGCGTAACTGTATTCTAATAAATTTAAATATCATCCCTAACTCGAGATAAAGGAGAGTAAGCAATGAGGTCAAATATTTTATCAATTCAATATCCCACTATAGTCATCGTGGTTTTTATCAATGGGGTTGATGTTTTGTTCAAAATGAAAGAAAGCTTTTCAAAATGGAGACAGGAGAGCAAATTGGCGCAAAGAAAATATCAACATGAGAATGAGAATTTCAATGTATTCAACAACCCATTATTTAATATATTGTTTGTGTTTTTATCCTGTCATTTTTGTGATTAATTGTAGAGTAAATCTTAAAAATTAACTGTAACACGGTAAAGAATTAGAGTTGATTTCAATTGACAGAACCGCGTTCCAGATGAATCTTGAGCGGAGTTCTCATTGTCTTCAAAAGTCACGCAATCAGGCTACCGTAGGAACGTAGATTTAGAATCGAGGTTAAGGTCGCTTGAGAATTGGGGGGAGATATGGGGCTTCAAAGGTGCCCCCAAAATGCCATTTTTCAGCCATTATAAGACTACGTATTTTGATGAAAATGTACGTTATCGATTTTATTATTTAGCCATTATAAGAATGTGAAAAAGTGCTCAATTCGGAGTTTTAGCTGATTTTTGAGGCCTGATAATCCCCTGAGAGTGGGCAAAAATGGCCAATTTCGTGTACAAATAAAGAGCCAAACTAATATGATTTTCTGATAGAGTTTGATGAGGAGTATCACATAGTAAAAGATGGTTGAGGTCGCTTGAGAATTGGTGGAAATATGGGGCTTCAAAGGTGCCCCCAAAATGCCATTTTTCAGCCATTATAAGACTACGTATTTTGATGAAAATGTACGTTATCGATTTTATTATTTTTTCTCATGGATTCTAATGCCTTGAATTTACTGTTGGTGAAAAAGTGCTCAATTCGGAGTTTTAGGTGACTTTTGAGGCCTGAAAATCCCCTGAGAGTGGGCAAAAATGGCCAATTTCGTGTACAAATGAAGAGCCAAACTAATATGATTTTCTAATAGAGTTCGATTATAAGTATCACATAGTAAAAGATGGTTGAGGTCGCTTGGGGGGGGATATGGGGCTTCAAAGGTGCCCCCAAAATGCCATTTTTCAGCCATTATAAGATTACGTATTTTGATGAAAATGTACGTTATCGATTTTATTGTTTTTTCTCATGGATTTTAATGCCCTGAATTTACTGATGATTAAAAAAGTGCTCAATTCGGAGTATTAACTGACTTTTGAGGCCTGATAATCCCCGTGCGAGAGGGCAAAAATTGCCAATTTCATGTTCAAATAAAGTGCCAAACTAATATGATTTTCTGATAGAGTTCCATGAGGAGTATCACATGAGAATTGGGGGAGATATGGGGCTTCAGAATCGAAGTAGTTGAATCTAGGGACCTGAGGTGCCTTTATATCTCTGCAGTTCTACCAAGCCCGTGCGACAAAGTATGTATTGGGTGGAATACATAACATATACATAAAAATGAGTCTCTCTTTTTTCATGATTAAAGAGAACTGAAAATGGAACCCATAATCAGGAATACACCCGGCCCGAAAGAGTAGAAGTACTCTCGACCCAAGATAAATCCCTGATAGAACAATAGAAACACGCTAGAGAAGTCAGCGTATTCTAGGTACCCCACCACCGTCAGGGTGGAGGTATATTTTTGTGCGCTCTGTGAATTCTCTTGCTAGAACTGCTATTGAGAATCATGTTTTTAAGTTTTATATTTAAGCAAAAAGTAGCATTTGATTTTAGAGCAAAACCCCAGTGAAAACAACCTAATATTGATTATTTAAACTGTTGAAGAATAAATTAATTCATTCATTTCTCAACCAGCTTCCTCTCTTTCTCTCATTTTAACGATTATCTAGAATAATTGTGGATTTAATTCATCTCAGGGGACAATGCATCAACACCTGGTGTTGACCGCAGGTGTGAGCAACGATTATAAAATTGTGGAAAATTGCCTATGAAGCCAACCTGCATTCCTTATGGCATTAATATTATCTACAACAAGGGCAAAAAATTGTGCATCTTGGTTAGAGCGTCGTCGAAAATTGTGCCAGTACGAAGTTAAAGACAACGACAGTTTAACTTAAAAATTCGATAACTCAATTTCTCATTCGGAATTATCCTTTTTCTAGACTGATAGCCTACCAAGGCTAGAGATTCTTATTCTTAACATATATATTGCAAAATTTTCTAAAACAATCTTCTGTACAATATTGAAATAATATTCGTACTTTTTGTGGACTAGCCTATCATACCCATTCTGGCAGTAAATGAACTAGTCCATAACTACTTGTTTACTTCTGTTTAGAGCACTCGGAGAAAACATAAAACCTATTATGGTTTCTAGTTTAGAGGCTTTGTCCTCTAGATATTTAAGTTAATCGCATAATCCCAGGGGGCCGTCGCACATGCAGCACATGCCACGTCACCTAAAAGGGACAGGGCTGAGTTATTACCCGGTGCCTGAGGCGCCCCAAAATGGGAATGCCAACGGTATACATGCATTTTTTAGACTAGCCATAGCATGAGCCTCGGTTTGTTCATGGATTCTCACGTTAAAAAAAACCTTGTGAGACATCCTGGCTTAGTGGAGGGGAATATGGTAAATACAAATTTACAGAGACCTTTATGAGAACCATCGATGTAATACCTATTCTTAGCACTTTGCTGCACCTACTTATTTGTATGTACAAGTATTCAGAAACAGTCTATGTTCCAGTATACAGTGCTCTAATTTTACATTATTTTGTTTTTATTCTTACGTATAACTTGAAAATCATTAAACCTTGAACAAAATAAGTCACTTCCGCCTCCCTTACTTATTCTATTACAATTACACCTGAGGTTGGAACGTTGACTTTAAAGTTGTGTCGGTTCACAAAGAAACAGATTATTCAAAAATAGCAAAGAAACTGTCGGTGGAGGGGCCTATTGTCAACAAAAGCCTGACATTATAGGAGTCTATATCCTTTGCCCTAGCACTAGACCAGGTTGGCTGGTTGTTTATGTTTTACAACATATCAACCCTTTTCGGGTCATTTAATGGACTTGAGATATCAGTTTTTTTTTTATTTGTCTGAATTTTTTAGATGAGGCTTGATAAGTTGTATCATTTTTATTTTCTTTCTAAAAGATATTAATGGAAGACTCACAATTTCATTTTATTTTGCAGAAAATCAATATGAAATGCACATTCAGTATTATTTACTCTGCACGTTTAAATTGCTTAAAGGGCGACTGGTCATGAAAAACTAGTTAATATTACAGACGTTGCAACACACGTGCTTGGAATGTTTTGCAGGGTTTTTCACTTGGGAAATCTTGGAAGTCGGTTGTTGGTGATGATATTGAAAAAAACAAAAAAACTGATGCAATAAACATGAGAAATTGGAGAAAATTCATACTGAATATAATATTTTTAGGTCACAACCTTTCTTTAAAATCATCCTCACTTGGTTGTACGATATTTAGCTTCTATTAGATTTAGCGGATTCTTCTCACATTTTTCTATTTCTTCTTTGTGAAGGATTAAGTTTAAAATGAAAGTGGATCACATTTTTTTGTGTTCTCTAGATATCCTTTTTCATTGGTGTTGCCAATATGCATTGTTGTTTTTTTTGTACCTAAAATTAGTACAGTCAACATTCGTGGTTTGCCGATCGGGTCCACCATGATACCTATTAGGTCGGCACAAGCCAACCATTACACTCAGATCTGTCATCTGAGACCCATGTTTATTTGTATTTATATATGGCATTATTCATGGGTAGTCTAGGAATTGCAAGGTTCCTGGATCGATACCGTACCCCGCCAACTCAGCGCATGAGTAGCACAGATTGAATAATCTGATCTGTGCGGTAAAGTGTAGATCTGACGGTAAGAAATCCACCTCAATAAAAATAATCAACCTAGTCTAGCACTAGTTAAAAGATAGACTGCCCCGCTGTCTGGCTGATACCAACCATAGGCCACTCTACCCACCGTACCTTACTTTTACTTTATATGGTAATACCAAACGTAGGGTTGATTATTATCAGTGCTCCTCTCACAATATAATTTTGGATACTTTTTGGGATAATTAAAAATGACTGGACCAATGTGGGTATTTTCAACGTTTTTGGATAAAATTAGAATCAACTATTGCAAAATCAATTATTTATGCAGTGAAATAGTGAGTGAAATAGAAACGGGTTGATCTTTTCGAATCTTTAATGGATTGTAATATCACCAACAGCCTTCTTTCTCAAAGGATTCTATTTCATTAAAAAAATTATTCATATTAATATACATTCATATATAATTATTCATTTATTTGTAGCACACTCACAAACACACACACACACACACGCACACACAGACATACACACACACACACACACACACACACACACACACTATATATATATATATATATATATAAACGATCCACTCCCCAGACATTATGTGAAAAAGGATTAATCCGCTCATAAAATAATTCCAACGATACAATATATATATATATATATATATATATATATATATATATAATGTATGTATGTGTGTGTGCATGTGTGATTATATGTGTGTGTATGTATGTGTAAGTTCATGTGTTTGTATTGATTTGTGTGTGCGTGTGTTTAAAAGACCTTGGTATAAGAGAAGAGACAATGTATTTATTCTAATATTGTATTGTTCGAAGCTTTGAAGAAACTTGGGAAATAATTTGAAAATTAAGTTCCACTAAAGCAGGAATATAGGTTTAATGCCATGGATTATTTTCTTCTCAGTCTTACCGAGGACATTTCAGCATAATCTATCTATATCTATATATCTATAGATATAGATAGATAGATAGATAATACGGGTCCTATATTTATAAGTAAACCGTGCTCAATATCGTTGTTATAGAATTTATATCTATGTTAGGCGGCCACTTATATGCACTTGGTTTGAATGATCTCATACACAAGAAACTGTCAGTAAAAAAGTGCCGTTGATTCCATGTCCACGCTATCCTACCTACATATACACACACGCACATACACACACACATACACACACACACATATATATATATATATATATGTATATATATATATATATATACATGTCCACGCTACACCAACGTGTATGTCAGGGAGCGAGAGAGAGATAGAGAGAGGAGGATGGAGAGAAAGGGAGAGAGAGAGGGACACATAGAAGATAAAAGAACTGAACAATAGACAGATAAAGATTTATTTGTGTTGAATCAGGTTAAACAGTTTGAAGTTGATGTTCAGAAATCTCTAATCAAACAAATGATTTTAACAGAGTTTTCCCCACAAACCGACCAGTGCCTTCAATTCTCAACCGTATTGAACAAATAATAATTAAAATGAATAAACTACTGGGTGAACAATCCTATTTAGTGCCCTTGATCTCTGAGAAAATTTTCCGCAAAAGCATGTGTAGACAAATCGCCTACCGTCCTACAGTTTAGATCTATGATAATTCAAACACAGTCATCAGTATTTCTTGTGCCTCCTTGTAGAGAATTCAAAATATTATTGCCAGTGGCGATTTAAAGATATATAGATAAATTGAAAACTCGATTATATGATCTGCAGGCACACAAATCCACAAAGGAGACATGTATTTTGTTGTTCAATCGATAGTTACTATAGTTTTATTCATAGATTCCTTAATCGATTCAAGAAAAATCGATATAAAAACACATTAGCAAAGAGAGAAGTACAGAGAGGGAGAGGAGAGAGATAGTTACATTATTTATATATTTTACAAGTATATGAATGTACTGACTGCTGGAGGTCGGTTTCCCGTGGGATGGATAAAAACTGTCCTGTTACTTCAGAATCCCCTCTTGTGGGAGCGATTTAGGCTTTGGACAATTAACACAATGCTTTCCACTTTCTGACAATGGGGGAAATGCTTTTGGAAGAGACATACCTATGGATATGTATTTCTCAGTCTAGCGGCCAAAAAGCGATTCAAATGAGAAGTTTCTGGTAGTGTATTCTTGGTTATCAAACTGGTTTCGCAAATTTTAATCTACATTGGGTGCCCACATTTATAGCTATAATTGCTGAAAAACAACCAAGACTGATTTTCTGCAATAATCTTTTTAAAGTATAGACATTTTTAAAGTAAGACATTTTAAGAAATTTAAATATTTCTCTTTAATCTCCACTTGATGGTAACCACGTCAAGTATTCCCGGGTATTTGTAGTGTTCTGTTTCACTATATGTTGTGATACTTTACTGGTTGGGTAGTTGTATTCCTTCTATTGTTTCTCTTTTCCTCTTTTTTTCATTATATATAGCCAAATTTCTCAGCGTATCTTTTCTCTCCTATCTAGTGTAAGAAAGTTATTATTTTTCTATTGTATATAGTTACATAATTGTATTGCAGAAAAAAACCTTATATTTGTTATTTATTGTGATTTTTCCTCGTCGATGGAGTTTCCAATGTCTTCTCTCTCTCTCTCTCTCTCTCTCTCTCTCTCTCTCTCTCTCTCTCTCTCTCTCTCTCTCTCTCTCTGTTGGATATTGTACAAACGAAAATAGGAATTTCCGGTTGAATTAAAAAGAGGGGGGATGACGAAGATAACAAAGGACTTTGTCCTGGTGGTAGCGAACAAAGAAAACGTGTAGGCGTTTGAGAGCAACAAAAGACTTCATCTGGACAAACCCGAATTTGAACAAAGAGAAAGGACTTCCGGTCAAGGAACAAAAGAATGTGTGGGCGGTCGTCAGTACTTAAGCGGTCATCAGTTAGCCCAAGGAGACCCCAGGAGACGGCGAAGAGAGCACAAGGTGTCTGACCGTCGACACGGTCGTGCGCTGCTGCGAGCAGTGAGGCGCGCCCACCACCTTCCACCACACCATAGGTAGTCGTAGTGCCATTATCCATGCCCGCCACTCACCTACCATACACCGCTTTTGGGTTAGTGACGATATCCGCTACTAACATACACGAATTTAGCGTCGGAATTCGAAGCCAGTATACAAGATCTCTCTCTCTCTCTCTCTCTCTCTCTCTCTCTATATATATATATATATATATATATATATATATATATATATATATATATATACTTACTCTGATGTGCCTACACATCAGAATCCAGTAGATAATACTTTTTTTTATTCTTCTTGATAATTAATACTAGATCTGACCTTCGGGTTGGAATTGGGGGGTTCGTTTGTATCTCAAAATCCTAGATAATTTTACAGCTATCATTTTGAAAGACGGATTCTGATTCTGATTCAGTATTATTATTATTTTTGTCGATGAAGAAACAAGACATTGAACTGTTAGCATATTGATATTATTTTGAATCTATAAACATCTTGGCAATTACTTGTTTCCTCATTTTTGTAAAGAATACCCCTTTGGAATAGAATGGACAGTTCTATTTTTAATATAAACATTGGCGGTGTTGGTTTCGGTGGCCAGTCTTTCCTAGCGAACAGCGGCTGGGCAAATAAATCGCGTGATACCAGGGGACCTTCGCCACATGTAAACACCTGCCCACTCGATCTACAGGGACCAGCTGGGTTTAATGCCCGGTACCTGAGGGGCCCAAAAGGGAAAAGCTGAGGGGATCCACGCATTTTTTTTTGTATTAGCCATTGCATACGCTTCGTTTACTGTGTGACTTCTCACGCTAAAAAATACCTTGTGTCTCATCCTTACCTGGTGGGAAGTTGAGCTAAAGACACCTGTCTTCCCTAATTGCCTATGGCGCCTGGGCAAATAAATTGAATGATCCCAAGGTATCTTCCCCTCAGCACCACCTGCCCCATTTATTTAATGAGGTAGGGCTGGGTTTAATGCCCGGTTTCTGAGATGCCCAAAGGGGGAATCTCAAAGGGATCCACGTATTTTTTTTTATTAACCATAGTATGAACTTCGGTTTGTGTGTGGCTTCCCATGTTTAAGAAGACCTTGTGCCATATCTTTACATGGTGGGAGATTGAGGTAAATACACCTCTATTTCTTCGTGAGACTAGGAAGTAAGATCTATGACTGTTCACTCATTCTTGTATCGCTTATCAAAATAAACCCTTTTTCATTGTAAGTTACGATTCGAGTTATCATTTAATATAACCAACTCCATTAACATTACAATAGTGATACTTTTCAACTTTTTACTCGCACATAAACAAGCAGCTGAATAAGTTTCATGACTAGATCATTTTCCTTTTGAATGACAATACAGATATGACACTAAACTGCATCTGATGGTGAAGCTACATATCTAAAGATCTGGGGAGTGTGGAGTACCGATTTATTGCCATGACCCCTAGGATCACTCTGAAACAGATTGGTAATGCCGAATAGGGTCCCATTTGAATTCGATTGAAGCAAAAATACGTGCAACTATTAGAAAACAACCAGATAATGTAAATATGAATTTATAATAAATGTGAATTCTTAATCTGGATGCATAAAATAACCCTAGACACATTGACATCCCGCTAAAATCAAGCAATCAATCACCTTTCATATTCAACTCTAAAATGAATATCATAAATATCTTAAAGAGTTCGGCTGTTTCACCATAGCTGAATTGGAATAATGATAATTACTAAGTTAAGGGGAATAAGATTAATTAATTAGTTAATATATTGTTAAGGAGAATAAGATTCATGCCTTTACCAAGAGCATTAATGTGAAGTAAATGCTAACTCTGTGAACTCTATTCGAACATTCTATTTCATGTATCGTTAACCGCTACGTCATGCACCCCATATTCTCAAAAAAAAAAAAATACCGTCCATTTCTTTGAGCAAATTTCAGAAACTTTGATTTAAAAAGTTCCCAAAAAAACTTTACAAAAAGAAAAAAAGAAAGAAATCTGAATGAATAATTCATATAATCAGAAAGCCAAACAATGTCGACTCTTCATTTCAAGTGATTATTTGCTTCTAATCAAATTCTCATGATGGATTGCAGGTTTTCCTTCACGTACTCTAATTGGTCAGTTAGGTCAGCCAGTGTCGCCGGTAATTAGATAGATTTACAATTAAAATGGATTTTTGAAAAAAAGTTTTTTTTCGAATTCTTTAGCAAAACAATGAATTTGAAAACGACTACAACAGACGCTGGAACTTGCATTAAAAAATAGAGATGATTTATTATATGAATGTTTTAACATGAATGCATTTTGTTATATTATTTTCTAAAATATGACGAGATTATTTAGACAAACTAGATATTTGCGAAAGATTTAATCCCAGTCATGTATCATTCTTGGTGTTACCAATGTCTTCTAGAGTGACAGCAAGTCTTATTGGGACTCCAGGACTTTTCTACGTATCCTACCGACTTTAGTGGTTTCAATTCTTCCTCTAATCTCTTTAGTTCAAAGATTATAATTAAAGTTTTTTTTCTGTGATTTATACCAATCTGTGTAATAAAGGTAAAATCTATGAAATATGGCAATTTAATTCATTGTATGTTTTGGTTGTTTTGTTTTACGACATTTCAACACATTTCATTTAATCTAATGCCGAATGAAATCATTTTTTATAAACAAAGAACTCGGGTTACTTACTGTACATGTCGTTACTTAAGTGGTCGCCCAATTAAGTATTGAATAGGCTAACTGCTTAACATCGGTGATCGAACTGGAACTATCAAAGTGAATTGATCCTAATGGGTATATAAGGCATCATTATATTGAACCATAGAACAGAGTAGGTAGAACCCTCCTCTATATACAGCTACTTAAGTGTTATTGAAATCCATTTCCATTTTAGAAGCATTGGTGAATTATTTGGAAGGTGACCCTTCTTCTTTTAGGATTCTGTTAACAATCTAACCGTCAAGAGAAGTATTAAAATGAGCTTGATTATCCTAATTCCAAAGAGGAGATGAAGAAGATGAACTGATAGGTGGTGTTCTCCTGGGAAAACCTACACATGGAGACACCAATACATCGCTCAGCTTTGTATGGATTCTATATCTCGTTTTGAGGATCTGCTAGGAACTGATGATGATGTTGATGATAATGATCATGATATTAAAATCCAAAGGTTTTATAGGTAAACGAATAAAAAATAATAAGAAAAACGTATATCAAAATGCATCTGTTTTCCTTGCCAGGAATTTAAAAAGCAAATTATAATAATCAAACAGTTGTGTTTTTGCTTCATAGCTCCTTCGTTGTATAATAGCACCAGGAGTAGTAAATCTTAAATTCGCACCTTTTCCAAAATTTCCGTTAGTATATCTTAGCATAAAAATACAAATAGAGAAATAAAATTCGTTTAGATTTGGTATCGCTTATTGATCGCATTGGCCACGTCGAATACATCAGAAGTATCTCTGCCCTGTCAGCGTGGCTTAGAATATACCGACTGTATCCCCCATAGAGGAATAATGCACTCCGAAAATATGAAACTAAAATTGTTATGATGGTGATGTTTCAGTTCTGAAGGTCTCGTTAGTGTTGAGTACCCTTTGAGTGCCATTGATCCCAGGCCCACTCTGGCTCGTAGTGGTGGTAATATATATATATATATATATATATATATATATATATATATATATATATTATCATCTATGCGTCAAACGGAACTGTTATTAGTTTTGGAAAAGAATACGTAAAACTATATAACTTTATATATAAATTATTTGTTAGGAATAGTTTATATCATACAGATATTAAAAAATAAAAAATAGATAGTGAAATGCACAATTAAATAATACAAATGTTAATAAATAATCAAGCAGCAACACGGAAAATGTAAATACAAATATATAAGGAATGGGATTCTATAACCTAAGGCATAAAATAACTCTAGACAGCTTGAAATCCCGTTAAAATCAATGAAGTCAATCAACTTGCTATGTTACATAATTTGAGGGTAGTCTACGATTTACGTCTGTATGATTAGTTAGATTTTGAATTAAAATTTGTTGAAAATCAAAATTGGAGGGAGTTTTATTATTGATAGGTAATGAATTTAGTTGACCATCAGGCTTCAGCCAATGGGAGCGTCAGAGCGGAAGTTAAGTTTAGTTAGATTTTGTCCGTTAGTCAGAAGGAGCTGATGTAAGAATCGTTCGCTCCTAAGATACCAACTTCTCTCGCACGGTTGAAAATCCTTTTGGGCTTTGGGATTTTTTAATAAAGAATAAAGACGTCTTATAAAACAAACCAAGTCTTGCTTAATTATTAACCAAGAAATAAGCACAGACACCCAGCCCAGCAAAAGGAAAAAAATTGCCCAGAAGATGGCCGCCGACGAAAGCGAACAAGTGAGAACTCATCTCCTGTCCTCTCCTCTATCCCTGTTATATATCAGATATAAAGGGATATATAACAGCTAACCTGATACTTCAAAGGGAAAAATAATTTATTTTCCAGATACTCACCGTCAAAACCACATAGGGAGTTTGGATAAATTCCATATACCAGATGAATTAATTTTCCTTACTGTCTAAAAATTAGCAAGGGTCTGCCTTGTATTATTCAGGAACTGATACGTCTTTAAGTATCTTGTGGCACAATTCTTATTCTTAAAACATAGGTTTAATGGAAGTATCTTTGAAGTCTAGAGCAGCCGTGCCACGCCTGTAGATCATCATGTATAACCAGTTTACGATCCAGCTTCTTTTGATGGTATTTGTAAATCTCTTTGTAAACTATTATTTTCCCTAAGCACTTCTTGTAAATATCTGCTTATTGGAATCTGTAATATTTTTTCAAACTTGATTCGAAAGAAAAGCGAATTTTAGGTCTTTGTGGAATAAAATACACTCAATCATCGGATACGCAATTGCCGCTTAGAATATGTTTAAAGTATTTCTTTCAGCACGATACAATTTTGTATTCTTTCTTATGTTATTGTTTCTTTTTATCCATTGACATCCATAGAAAGATTTAGGATCTATTTGATCCTCTGCATTTTATAATTCAGAATCTTTTTGATGGTTGGATTTTACGGCATGTAAACCCTTAGATTATTTTATGCTTGAGACGTGTTTGTTTTATTCATTCGCTTTGGGTATTTAATTTTTTTTTTCAAACTCAATTCTTTAAACACATTATTTTAAAACTCATTTAGATTATTTAATACTGGAAATATTTTTAAACTCAATTTTTAAGACCATTTTTGTTAACTCATTTTCTTCTATTTTTAAAAATAGATTGGACACTAACATCAGAGTAAACTTGAGAGTAATGGCGATGAAGCTGTACTCCACACTCTCCAGAGCTCCAGAATTGGAACTTCACAACTAGATGCAGTTTAACGTTATATCCATGAGAATAATACCCTCAGTGATGGCCTTTTAACACCTACGATAAAAAGGGTTGGGGTTTTACCATAAGGGCAATAGGCTCGGGACAATCATTTAGGTGCTAGTGCTTGACGTGACCAGCCGATTGATCGGAGGAGGCCTTGCCGACCGTCCGTCTAGTCTAAGTAAGGACGTAAAAAGAGTGTTGTATGTAACGGATTACTCAGCCATCAGGATTCCGTCCTTAAGCAGCAGGGGTCGCCTCACGGCTAAAAGATGGTCATCTAGGGGAATTTTACCGTTTCTACAGATATGAAAGTATATTCTACAGCAGAAGATTTTGTAGACCACAATAATTGTTTGATTTTTCTAATAGACCTCTATTTTTTAATTCTTCATCTACGTATTTTTGAAAGATTATTCCTTGTAAATTATGCAAACATTCTGTTAAGTTTACATTTTGTAAATAATAATATGGATAAGTGTTTTCATCAAACGCGTTTTCTCCTTTTCTGTCATTTTCATTTATTCGTTAATGTTTCATTTCATTTTATTTCATTTTTCAACATTCGTTTATTTCATTTTCCTTCATTTTATTCTCCTTATGTTATTTCCTTTAATTTTCATTCACACTTCAATATTATTTTATTTTCGTACAGCTCGTTCGCTCTTATTTCATTTTACCAAATTTTTTATCAAAATTTTATTTTTATTTTTTCGTCTTTGATTTTGCTGGATTGACATTATTTCATTATCTTTGTCAATCTTTCCTGCATTCTCATTCGATTTTTTAGTCTTTTATTTTCATTCACTCTTCATGTATGGCGATATTATAAGGTAGAGTTTTCCTTCAATTTTCTTTCGTTACAGTCGAAACGTACAATGGGCTTCAGTCTCTTCAGAAATGTCCCCCGGGCTTTGGGTAGATTCCAGTTTTAGAATGCATGCCTTTTGGCACTTGCTTTCAATAATGTAATTGCAAATTGCACATAATATACGATAATTAGTCAAACATCTGAAATAAATAAAAAAGTATCGACAATGAAACTGTAGGGTATTGAGAGTATCGCCAATGAAGCGAAAGTATCGATACTCAAGTGAACGGGTGGAGTAAACCCTACCTGATCGCCAGGGGTTGGGCGTGACATGAAATCGCAAGTATGCGGCATCTAACGAGGATAGAACTCGCTATTCAGTAGTAATATATCTGCGAGTCCAGCCTGTTAGCCATTAAGCCACGATGGAACACTCTTATTACTCAACGCGTTCGCCATGGGTAGGATGCCACACAAGATCGTAGGTATGAGGCACCCAGCAGAGGATAGAACAGGCTATTCAGTAGTAACGGACCTGCTTAACTATCTTGCAAACCATTACCCCATGAAGGACACCCTTGACAATCAAACTGTCTTAGTATTTAAGACAAAAGTCAACAATAAATGAAACGTTAATTTTCCTCAAAATAGTCCTATTAGCATTTTGTATATTGATTTCATCAAGTGTTCCCATGATCGAAGTAAATCTGACAAGAAAAACTCGGGCAAAGTAATGACCAAAATTTATAGACACGGCTAATACAAAAGTAACAAGAACTAAGTCCGACTTGTTCAGATGTCGATACATCATTATTCTTTTATATCATCATCATCATCATCATCATCATCATCCGTTCCAATCGGCATCCGTTCCTATCGGCATGGCTTCTGCACGACATCCAAAAACAGCACAGTGATGATTGATGTATATTTTTACTGGTCGGCATACACGTGTATTTCCATGTGTAGGTGTCATTTCCACATGATTCCCTCATGAGTTCATCCTAGATTCTTCAGAAGTATCCAGCATGTATGTGTGATAGGAGGTAAGTGGTCGTACAGCTGTTTTTGTGGGAAATATTTCAAAGATTTGTTCAAGACAGCACGAAGCATCCTTTCGTGGTTCTCATCTAGCTTTTCTCTTAGGACGTTATAATAGTCCATGTGATTCAGCTATGCACTGACACGGCTACTTCTTGGAATACTTGTCATTATATCTTATCAGAGAAATCAGATTTCCATATGATTAATAATCTGTCCCTTAAAGTTTGAATTAAATAAGATTTTAAAGCAATAAAATTGTTTCGGTCTTAATACTAAGTATTTGAAATAATAATTTGCGACATGACTAATCCGATTAAGTGAAATCCTCAGCTTTCACTTCTTTGTTATCGTATAATCAATTTGATGCCAATTTTTGTATCTGGTATGCATCAAGGAAGTGTTACACAACGTTTGCTGATAGACTGTATTCGTTATAGACTTTAAAATCTTTGCAACATGTAAGAAGATGCCAACAAGCAATTTCATCTCACAAAACAATGGTATCCAAGTTGAACAGACTGAGAACGTGTATTAAAATCCCTCATGAGAACTAATTTTATCACCATGAGGCACGATTGATAACACAGAACGTAATGTGTCAGAAATAATACATTTCCTGCACAGGGTTAGATATTAAAGGGACATTAAATATGTAACATTTGATCCTACTCCAAGGTTCAGATTTAAAAGTCATGATGCGATCGTTTTGAAGCCAAGGGAATAACAACAATGATTATGCAATATCAGGTCTAATGACAGCAGAGGTTCACACCGTTAATACGAACCTTATGTTTATCTTTAGCCAAACATTTATCCCTGTTGGTATGGTTTAGCATATACTGAATATATCTCCTACAGAAAGGTAATACCCTATCCTCAAAAAAGTTTTATGAATATCCGGGATATACCCCTTCGGTGTCATTATCCCAGGTCAATGCCTTCTCTAGTTTAGAGATAACTGTCGTCATGGTTTAGAGTATACTGACTGTATCTCCTGCAGAGGGATAATACCCTCTCCCCAAAAACTGAACATAAGATCAACGCTTTCTCTAGTGTAGAAATACCCGTCGTTATGGATTAGAATATACTGACTGTATTCTTTGCCCTGTGTATAAAACTGAACCTTATGGTGAGGCCCCAGTCCTTTATATCCAGAAGTCCCCCTTCATTGTAATTCTCCCGGGCCAACTGTTTCTCTAGTGTAAAGATATCTGTCGTTATGGTTTAGAATATATTAACTATATCCCCCGCAGAGAGATTATATCCTTTCCTGAAAAATGGATTTCCTGTATATAACCCTCAACTTAAACTGATGGTAAGTCCCCAGGTCTGAATATCCGGTAGTACTCCTTCATTTTAATTCTTCCAGACCGACCATTCCTCTAGGGTAGAGATAACTATGTATGATTTATAATATACTGACTGTATCCCCTGCAGATGAACAATTCATTCTCCTCAAAAAGGGTCTCCTATGTATAAAACTAAACTAGACCAGATGGTGAGGCCTCAGTTCTGAAGATACGGGAAGTATCACATCATTGTCATTAGTCCCAGAAAACTCTTTCTCGGGTATAGATATACCTGCAAAGTGAGTTTTGTTGATAGCGGAGGTGAATATATTCTACTTATCTAATTTGCTAACAATAATAGCATTCACCTGGAATGGGTTGATTTGGCTCCATCAAAGTAAAAGATGGAGTACCATGGGAATAGAAAGCATACAAGCGGTTCCCAAAACCCCGGATGTAGACATCCTTGTTTGTCGCAGATTATACAGCAGACGCAGGGACGAAAGGAACAAGTAAACACCGGAATTTTTGAATTTTTACCAGAGTCCCTTTAGCAGAATTGTGGCCCTAATATCACTTTGTGCCAGACCAGTCCGCCTTCGGTGGCACTACCAGGAACTTCTCGACGGCATATCTCTGACACTAACAGGTTTACACAGCCCTACCGCAATGAGGTGTGGTTGGACTTTATGGCCCAGGCTTGTAATCATTACATAGAAATAACCTAGCATCTCGCGTTTACAAAAATTCAAGTCCATAGTTTAGTAAACGTTTTGTGATTTTTGTTTCGATTCGCAGCTCGGATTAGCAGGCACCCGCATAAAGTAGCCAAATTTAAGGCGTTGAAAGCTGTTATTATTGTTCCTAAGTCTAATCTTTCCGTATCAATCGAAAGTATCATCAAATAGCCAATACCTAAAAAAAGGCAATACAGTTTTTACTTTACATTATTTAGTATTTATAATACCTATACATATATGTATAACTATTTGAAAATACACAAAGTTACGCAAAATTTCCATTTGCGGAATCACGTTGGGTCTGACTAGCTCTATTTAGAACTTTCGATTTTATTTTTAAAATGTTTAAGCATTTTTATCATAAAAAGCTTTTATGATAAAAATGCTTAAACATTTTAAAAATAAAATTTATTTTATTTTTAACAACACATGTATTTAAAAAAAAAATTAAAAAAAAAAATTCCGGTACTGATCGAGAGCGTTCTGTGCCTTGTAATTACTGATATATTCATTTCGTTTTTCCGCTTACAATGTTGCTTTGAAAAAGACATATTAATAATGTCGAAACAGATATCTGTCAGCAAAAATTTGTAACATCTTGTTGTTTTTCTATAAAACCTTCTTACATATATATATATATATATAAATTATATATATATATAATCTATATATTATGTATACATATATATAACGACGTATATATATATATATATATATATATATATATATATATATAAACGTTGGAATATGTCAGTGTATATAATATTGCAGCGTAGGCGAGAATATCTAAATACATTCTCATAAGCTTGATCTTCATTTTTTATTCATAAATTGAGCGTCTGCATTTATGTGTGTGGCTATGCCTGAATATATGTGTGTGCGGGGGGTATGTGAGCGTGTATGCGTCGTGCGTGTCTTTTTCTCTTTGTTTGTGAAACATATATGAGCAACTAATCCACGTTCAAATCTACGTCGACACTCCATCTTGAAGATTAAAAATTAATGCTATTAATGTCCCCCGAATTTTGTGGTTTGGTCATCTTTTCCCTTTTAGTGCCTAGGATGCGAGCGAAACACGTTTACTTTACATTGTTTACTATTTATAATACCTGTAGATATATGTATAACTATTTTTAAAAGTACACAAAGTTACGCAAAATTTCTATTATCTTAAATAAATCCCTTTGCGGAATCACGTTGGGTCTTACTAGCTCTATTTAGAACATTCGGAAACGGAACGATGCAATTACACTAGAAATATGACTTTTTTAAAGACTAATTTTTATACGCTACGTTGTTTTTCTAAAATATAGTGGCTAATCTTTATCAATATTCTTGAGATTTTACACTCAGTTAGAGGACACCTGGAAGTACAAACAGAACCTTTTTTTTGTTTCTATGCTCCGTGGAAGCGAAAATATAATAGTGCAAGTTTAAGGCGACTTCTTCAAAAAATATAAGAGAAGAAAAAAAAAAAGAAGCACTATACCAATAATAGAAGACAGTCTCAGAATTATTTTCATATATAATGTGTGAAATAAAAACGATTGTATACCGTCAGAGAATTTGTTCAAAGTTTTAATTTAAAAAAACAGAAGGCAAATTTACTCGATTTTCGAATGTAAACAATCCCTGAACGAATGAAAAAATGGTTTTTGTGTGTTTCCCTCACCAGTCGACGAATAGACTTCACCGACATGGCAGTCGCTGCAGACCACACTACACAATTCTTTTGTACGTAGCACAAGTG
Source organism: Doryteuthis pealeii (assembly GCA_023376005.1). NCBI lineage: Eukaryota > Metazoa > Mollusca > Cephalopoda > Myopsida > Loliginidae > Doryteuthis > Doryteuthis pealeii. The sequence continues at coordinate 63,152,659 of CM042139.1, forward strand.
GTTTGAATTCAGAGTTTTTTTCTTTCAATCTACTCGATCTCTCCAACTACTTTAGCAATAGCTAAGGGAAATGATGGATTCGCTCCTTTTCCCAAAGGAATTATTGCGAAGTGAAATTCGAATAGCCTCGTCCACGATTTGATATTGACTGTGCGTGTCTATTGTATCTGATAATTACTTCTAGGTCACGCGCTCCTCCTTTATATTGGTATCGGTATGTAATACTTCAATGGTTTCTTTCGGTGATATTGATATGTCACTTTGCTTTATTGAGTCCATTGGCAATGGAGCAACTGTAACAAATGTCAGAGTATATTACTGTATGTCTTTAGGCTGTGCTCTGTACAGTGGTGATCATTCAAGTGATGATCGCTATTGCACAGTAAGCACTTATACAGCACTTGTTTTCTAATCAATAAAAAAGCAGGCCTATCTAGAAAGAGTAACAGTTTCCTCATGTTAGAATTGAACCATAGAAACAAGGTATGGTTCGAACATTCGAAAATAATTTATGCTATTAACGATCCTTTGTATTATAAGTAAAAAAAATAATCTTAAAATTGTCGTTCTTTTCATGAGTCGGGTTAGCTCAGTCGGTAGAGCGTTCAGCTAGAATCCACAAGGTTCCTAGTTCGATACCGGTCCCCGCCAACTCAGCGTTATGAGTAGCACAGGGATCTGTGCGGTAAAGTAAGGCGCTGATGGCAGGTGTGGCGCGCCACCTCAGATGCTAAAACAATCTCCTTGGTCTAGCGCTATTGAAAAGGGTATAGACTCCCTCGCTGACTGGCTGATACCGACTTTAGGCCGCCCCGTCGACTTTACTTATATATATATTTTATGCCTGTTTTGTTAGGTAAGACGCATTTTTCTTTTATACCTGTTTTGTTGAACACGACGAACATTTCATGTCTGTCGATTTTTTTCCGATCTTTTCAAGCTGGCTTGCCAGTTTTTATAACTTCCATGTGGAGTCGGTTGATAAGTCCACCGAAGTTTTTATCACTAGTAATTTCGTCACTTAGTAGTGTCATCTTCAGGTATAGATGTAGTCAAGTCGGTTCGTTCCTGCAACAACTCATCCCTCCAAAAGTTAGAAAACTGGCTAGCAAACTTGAAAAGATCGGAAAAAATCTCGTCAGACATGACATGTCCATCGTGTTCAACCAACACACACACACACACACACACACACACACACACACACACACACACACACATATATATATATATATATATATATATATATATGAGTTGGTGTGCGTATGTGTGTGTGTGTGTATGTGTGTGTGTGTGTGTATGTGTGTGTGTGAACGAATATTGTATACTCTTTAATATATACTAATCTAATCGTGATTTCTTTATTTTAAATAATAATTACTATTCGGCACTCATTAATACTTTGTTTAACAGAAGAGAAGCTTAGTCTTACAGTCGAATAAATATTTACTCTGGAAAGGTAAAATCTACATTTTGTTTTTGAATATATCATGAGGAAAAATAAAGAAACACAGATAGAAGCTTTGTTAAAGGTAGCAGAAATTTAATTGGCTCTTATATTGGCTGGATATTTCCGAGAGACTTTCAGTCACCCAATTTCAATCTTCGAAAAAAGTTTACAAAGTTTAATCAACAAATAGGTCTATCAGATGATTCGTTTGGTTCACCGAGAGCTTTTCAGACATTTATAAAATCATTACTGAAAGGCTATATAATGTGGCTTTTATCTCTGTTCATGGAACTGAATTTGTCACATCCCAGCATTGAAACTTAACGACAACATGTCTTTTACCACCAAAGAATACAAGTAAGACTTTTTACCTTTTTTGTGCTCTTTTTAGTGTACTGCTTATTTATTACACACTATGTGCCTATTGCGGACACGTTTTGTAATCTTTTCAATACTTGTATGTTGATCATGTAATGTATGAATGGTTCATATATGTCTAAATGTATTGAATTTTATTTCTGGACACACCTGAGAATGGTCAATTAGGACAATCATGGCCTCCAAGCGGCTGGGTGAGGACAGTTAGAAAAGTAAGGACCTAAAGGGATCACCCACTTTCTGAAAAGCATGCTCTTAGATACAACACAGTAAAGCAATCACTCCGTGATACTGCCCAAGACAGTGACATTAAAAGTCCACCCCAAGGAGTTGTAGGTCGTAACCTACTACAACAATTTTCGATAGGGCGACCGAAACGAGTTACAATGAAACTGCACCATTCAGCAAAACTAATTAACCAAGTTCTTAAACTGTTTTCTACTTGTTTTGCATATTGTTCATACTGATTGTATATTCGAGTGTATATTCATGAGTATATTCCTGAGTAAATTTACAGTACACTTTTCGTAAAAGAAAAAAAAGGATTAGTCTCCTTTCTTCAAAAGCTTGACCCAATTTAATCTCTGCTCTGCGTACAATTTATTCTCCTACACAACTTTGGGTCAAAACGGTGTTTCCTCCGGGGATGGAATTCCCTACAAATGGGATTATCTTGTCTTTCATTTCGTTTATTGAGTGTTACTTTATAATTGGATATACTAATGCCAGTATTGTAACTTGGTGAGTGGAGAAGTGACTAAATATTATTCCTAGCACCAAACAACTATAATGGAAATTGTTCCTATTAATGTATCAGTATGAAGCAGAATCATTTCCCAAAGATTTCATGATACAACTGAAGCATTTTAACATTCTAAATCGCCTTTTCATTTCGTGTATTATTGGAATGCATTTCGTTACAACAAAATATGTTAATGTTATGTTTTTATCTTTCCTCTTGTGAGGACTGCTTTTTGTAATTTTCACTAAACGTATTTAAGAATATAATTTTTGGTTCATTAAAAATATGGTTATATGATTGTTTGATTATTTGGTTGAGTTGAACAGACTATCCGCCTGTCTAGGGTTATTTTATGCCTAGATATTAGGGACTTGAGTTCATTGTATATATATATATATATATATATATATATATATATATATATATATATATATATATATATATATATTGAGTAGCTGTTTCACAAGAATTTATGCACACAGTTATATGATAGCAAGTATTCTTAACACAAATAGTATGCACACACATGTACATATATTGTTTTTAAAACTTTACTCTGTATGTATATATACATGCATATATATATATAATATATATATATATATATATATATATATATATATATATATATATGATCCTCATGCACATATGTACATATATTGTTTTAAAAATACCAAGTTTAAAGAACAATTTCTGTCCGACAAGTAACCATTACTGGAGGGAGTATAATTTTATTAATATCTTTCTCAATGGTAGTAGGGCTGTGTGAAATGCAACCAGCCTCGCCCAGGATTTAAACTTGTGTCGCCACGTCCATTTTCTTCGATGATAACCATTACACAACAAATGCCCCATAAATTATATTATATAGATTTATAGCAAAGAATTCTTCCTATCTACAAACTGCATTGTAAATAAATCTAATCATATTTAAGCACTTCACCTTTATATTTGTTGTTTGTTTTAAAAGATTTTTACAAAATTCTTCAGATTAATCCATTTTAAAACTCAAAAAGAATTATGCCCTCCGCAAAAATCCAGGTAAAAACGTACCGGGAAATTATATTAATGCTCATTCTTGAAACTTATAAGTTGATTTAAAGTTTGAAACTAGAACAACATAATGTAACTGGAAACTCAGTTCAGATCAAAGTGGTTCATACCGATTTTCGTTTTAGTTTTTTAGGCATAAATCGAGCACCAAAAATAGCAGTTAAAAAAATTTAATTTTTGTATTTTGATACTGCATTTTTGCTCTTGTATGATTTAATTTATCATTCATATTTTTAATTCACTACCATCATTTCGAAATTGCAGGGCATATCTTAAGCAAATATTGTAGTTAGTAATTTAGCACTAAGATTTCTGTAAGTTACTGTTATAATATTTCGCTTGCAATACATCTTAAATGTGCTTGTGTTCAATTCTAATTTGATTATTTCTTTTTATCTATTGTCTAATGCATAGAAGTAGATATATGAAAAATCAACGTTTTTTTACTGTATTCCCAATATTTTTACGCCTAAATATATATATTCGTTTATTATAATTGTTAAATTAAAGAACTGTATATATACGCAGTAATGTTACAAGTACGATTTAATAGACACATAATTAACGGTCATTTAAGTTACAACCACATACACACACAGATATATATATATATTTATATATGGAAAAATGATGTATGTATTATATAAACAGAGGTATATATATATATATATATATATATAT
>CM042139.1:63159462-63168006 GCA_023376005.1 Doryteuthis pealeii
CAAGGACAGGCATCGTACGTTGTATTATTACACGTTGTATGATGAAATATATATATAATATAAATATATATATTAAATATATATATATGTGTTTCAAATTATTAACCAGGTGATATTTTTACATTTTGTCAAAAAGATACTTGCGTGAATTTAATCAAACTTTCACAGGATAATGAAAGTGTGTCTGCACAAGCTATATGAAAACTCCTGAAACAGAGTAAACAAAATGTGTCAATTTGCAATATTAACACGATATAGAAGTGTTCCAGACAATAAACGAGTGTTGTTATTATCATGTAATTATAGGTCGCAAATGTGACTTTCTTCCCTTCTGAGAAATATCTTTATCATCTGAACTTTCACAAGGCCAAATATAAGATTAGAAATATAAAAAATATTTGGAAGATACCAAAAAAATGTGAAACATTGCTTACAGCTTCTCTGTATGTGTCTGTGTATGTGTGTCTGTGTGTGTGTGTGTGTGTGTGTGAGTTTGTGTATGAAATCGAGGATGCAGTGCATTTTGTAAGTGAGTATATATTTATGTGCGACATATATATATAATATATAATATATATATATATGAGTGGTGTGTGTGTGTGTGTGTTATATAAAGTTAAAAAAAGTAAAAAGTCGTCCGGTGACCTAAAGTCGATATCAGCCTATCAGCGAGGGAGTCTATCCCCTTTTCACTAGCGCTAGACGAAGCAGATTGTTTTTTTGTGTCTGAGGTGGACGCCACACCTACTATCAGCTCCTTTACTTTACCGCAAGATCATACGCTGAGTTGGTGAGGGCCGGTATCGAACTAGGAACTTGTAGTTTCTAGCCGAACGCTCTACCGACTACTATAGTATTATAATATATATATATATATATATATATATATATATTTATTTTTATATATATATATCATTCTTAGCAGTTTATAGTGATAGTGGATATATAAAAACAGTCACTAATTAAATTTTCTAAACATCGAAATAGATATTTGATCAAAGTGAAAGCAATTAATAGAGCACTAGGTTCTAAGAACAATATCAGATGAGCATAAATAGATTTTCTTTGTATCTATACTAATACCAATATGAAGAGGACAGTTAATTCTTTCACTCTTTGTCATCAAATGCGTTACTCTTATATAATCTTTGTTGTATATCGTCTGTCTATTGTCTGTCTGGGATTAATTGAAAACAAAGCCTATTAACAAGAATGAAACACAAATATTTTCTCGGGTATATTTTATGAGGGATCCAGTTTTAGGTATTATATTTACTTCGGAATTTCCTGGGGCACTTGGACCAAACGACCTGACTGACACGGGGAAATAATTGAAACAATTCCTGTACCAAGATCAACACAAATCGTCTAAGGATAGTATTTCCGAGAAATCAATCGTTGGTAGATATATTTGTCTTTGGGGCCACGTGGTACCACATTACAGGCCCTGTGCTTAAGAACAAATGAGAAGAGATAATAGAATAATTTATAACTCCGATAAATTTGCAAAAATTAATGAATTTTGCATTGATCATTTCTGTTGTTTATTGTTTTACGGCATATCGAATCAAATCATTTTAATTGTGGTTACTTACAGTACCTGCTTAAATGGCCACCCATAGCATTCTGTTAATTACGGCCAACTGCATCAATGATATCAAATTTGCTATTGTGTCTCACTCCTATTAGAATTTACTATTAAATGACAATTACCATCAAATACAGTTTAGCGTCATACGTAGAGCAATCCTTTTATGGGTGTCTTACCTCTCTAAAATGGATATACTCGTTGTATTCTAAGCCCCGTCGACAGCACGATGGAATTTTAATTGTTTTATCATTTACTTTAGCGCATTTTAACTGCATGTCTCATAAAATACTTTTCAGAATGTGCCGATTTGGGATTATAATATATATACGATTTTATATGTGCATTTTTAAAAAACCAGCAAAATTTGAATTTACTATACTATTTCCTATATTGAATATAATAGCTTATAGGCCTCCTATCAAGCGGCATTAAGCTAGCTCCTGAAATTTTGTATTCCCAAGTTTAATTACTACGATTTGTTTTCGTTCGGCGAATTTTACTTGATTTTTGCGACGAATTCTTTTGTACGATAAAATATTTATAATAATAATAATCGAAAATTTCATTGAAAATCCCGTGAAATCTACGACGGAAATTGTTCTATGGCTAAACCATTTACCAGTAACTTTGATGTACTTAGGTCTACTTTTCCGTACAAACAATATCTATTTTGTGGATAATTTCATGGATTTTTCAAATGAATCGGATTATTATTAATTATAACATATTTTATCGTACAAAAAGAATTCGTCGTAAAAAATCAAGTAAAATTCGCCGAAAACAAAATCGTAGTAATTAAAACTGGGATACAAAATTTGGAGCTCTAATTGCCGCTGATATGGAGGCCATAGCTATTGATATTCACATTATAGAAATAGTATATGTAAATCAAATTTTGGTTTTTAAAATGCACATATAAAATCGTATATATATACCATAATCACAAGCAATCGGCACATTTGAAAAGAATTTTATGGAGACATCCGTTAAAATGCGCTATTAAAATGATAAAAACAATTTAAAATTCCATCGTGCTGTGACGGCTTAGAATACAACGAGTATACCATTTTAAGAGGGTAAGACACCCATAAAAGGGTTGCTCTACGTATGACGCTAAACTGTATTTGATGTAATGCATTTAATAGTAATGTCGTAATGAGGAGTGAAGACACATAGCAGACATTGATATCAATTGATGCAGTTGCCGTAATTATCAAATGCTATGGTGCCATTAAGCAGGTAACTGTAAGTACCAACATATTACAAGATTTGATTCGATATGCCGTAAAAACAATAAAACAACAGAATGAAATCAAATGCAGAAATTCATTAATTTGGCAATTTATCGAGTTATAAACTTATCTCTTTATCTTCTCATTTGTTTCCTTAGCACAGCCTTATGTGGTACCACGTGGCCCCAAAGACAAATATATCTACCAACGATTGATCTCGAAATATCTACCTAGACGATTGTGTTGGAATCTTGGTCAGGGAATTGTTTTCAAATTATTCCCCGGTCAGTCAGGTTTTGTTTGGTCCCAAAGTCCCCCAGGAAATCCGAAGTAAATTAATACTAAACTGGATCCCTCATAAAATTATACCGAGAAATATGTGTCATCTTGGATAAGGCTTGTTTTCAATATATCCAGACAGACAGATAGACAGACAAGATATACAACAAAAGATTTATATAAAGATGTACGCTGATGACAAAGAGTGAGAAGAATTAACTGTCCAATCTTCATCCTTGGTATTAGTTATAGATACAAAGAAATCTATTTTATGCTCATCTGATATATGTTCTTAGATACCATAGTGCTCTATAATTGTCCTCATTGATCAATACATATTTCGATGTTTAGAAAAATTTAATAGAATGACTGTTTTATATATCCACATCACTATAAAACTGCTAAGATGAATATATATATAGAAAATAAATATATATATATATATATAATATATAAATATATATATATATAGTCGGTAAGCGTTCGGCTAGAACTACAAGTTCCTAGTTCGATACGCCCTCACCCAGGTAGATCTTGCGGTAAAGTAGGAGCTGATGTAGGTGTGGCGCTCCACCATCAGACACAAAAAACAATCTGCTTCGTCTAGCGCTAGTGAAAAGGGATGACTCCCCTCGCTGATAGCTGATTATCGACTTAGGTCACGCCGGACGACCTTTACTTTTTTTTACTTATACACAACCAACACACACACGACTCCATATATATATATATATATATATATATATGTCGCACATAAATTATACTCACTTTAACAAAAATGCACTGCATCCTCTATTTCAATACACAAACTCACACACACACACACACACATAACACAGACAACATACACAGACACATCAGAGAAGCTGTTAAGCAATGTTTCACTTTTTTGGGTATCTTCGCAAATATTTTTTTATATTTCTACTATATTTCCATTGAAAGTTCAGATGATATAATATTCCAGAAGGGAAGAAAGTCACATTTGCGACCTATAATTTATGATAATAACACACTCGTTATTTCTGGGAACACTTCTATAATCGTGTAATTTGCAAATTGACCACAAAAATTTTGTTTACTCTTGTTCAGAGTTTTCATATAGCTTGTGCAGACACACTTTCTCATTATCCATGTGGAAAGTTTGATTAAATTCACGCAGTATCTTTTGACAAAATAAAAATATCAACCGGTTATATTTGAACAAATAATAGAATTTTATATATATATATATATATATATATTTCATCATACAACGTGGATTATCAACGTACGATGCCTGTCCTTGTCAGCCGCTCTAGGTGTGATATCACACTTCGGCGCTAAAAGCGATATATATATATATATAATATATATATATATTAATAAATCATTATAATTTTTGCATAATTTATGTGAATGTAGAACGTATATATTATGAATATGAATATTTTAAGGAAAAGTGCATTAAAAATAAAGTGCTGTAAAATAAGTTTAAAAGTAAATGTATGTTTTAGGTATTTCGATTAATTTATACTGTAGTGTAAATAGCATTGAAGTTGGTTAATTCCTTTTAGCTATGATAACCCCCCCCACACACAACATATATATATAATATATATATATATATATATTATATGTGCAGAAGATATTATGCAGGCGAAATATTTAAAAGTTAGTTTAAAGGAAGGCACATCTATGGAATAAAAACATCACTCCAATACTAGATATATTCTCACGCAAATCTAAAATCTATTATACGAATAAGTATTGATTTTAAACACTATCAATAAAATGTATGTGTTGTATTCCTATGAACATAAACAGATTTAACTGACTGTTCAAGAACCGTTGTAGCAATTGTTACAAAATTCATGGAAAAGAACCGATCTCTCACTTTTGGTATTAAAACACCTTTTTGAATTCCGGTGAAACGCGTACAATTATGATATGTTTAGGAAACCTTCTTTTCCTTAACAAGATTTTGAAATATGGAGTAATTTTTAAGTATTGGTGCGAGTGAGGTACTATTGTCATTTGATCATAACACACACACAGACACATACACACCACACCACATTATACATATATAGAACTCCGATACGATTGATAATGATAGATATAGTTGATCGGATTTGGATCACGTTTTACATCAATTCTCATGTAATATCATTTTTAATATATAAAATCTTTATTTCAAAAAGTTTAATGATTCCCTAGTTAAAATCCACTGGAATAATCAATATATTCATAATTGCAGTGTTTCGATCAGTTGTAAGATGTGTTTTATGGCCGTTCCGGTTTCAATCTGGCTGAGGTAGCCTGTTTATGTCTAGCCACACGAAGGCCACGTGAATACTCGAACTAGTCTGTTGATGACTATATATTAAATAAATTAATATAAAATATATATAATTGATAATATTAGTATGAAAAAGAGTTAGGGAACTACCATGGTTTCAACAAATGCTTTTAATAGGACCCAACCTTACGCTGTAACTAATTAATGTAATTCCTTAGTTACATGAATTACAATTCTTTTCGATGCAAGTATTTTCTCTCATTCACGGGCTGCTAATTCTACTCGTTTATTTATCCTTCGTTCTCATTTCTGTATGTTTTAATTTCAATTCTAATTATAAATAATAGCTAGTAAAATCTAATTATATTTTAAGGAGTGAATATTACTATTTATAGTTTTTCACTTTCCTTTTCAGTATTATCTATTATAAAATTAAATAACTACTTAAAAAAGAAAAGAATCTTAATTTATTAGTAATTAATGTTAATCGGCGATAATATTTATGACCGATCCAACCTATCATACAATTGTAGAATTGATTCACTCTATGTTCAAAAGATTTTCTATGTAGACATATTGTATCATGGGATCATTTAGATAATCTGCACACATTTATTTTTCTTAGATAATTTTCCATTCAATAATGTTTTTATATCTTGATCTGTTAAGTCCCAATATACCTAGAAGGATTTATTGGGTTTCTAAGCTTAATATTAAAAAAATGAGTACATGGTGAAATAAGTTTGAGTGAGACCACGTAGATCAGATAGATGGCTTTTGTAGATGGTTACTGAGGAGAATAATTCGATCTATTATTATTATTATTATTATTATATTATTATTATTATATTATATTATATTATATATTATTATCTTATTTCTGCCTATATGTTTCTAATTTATTACTGATGCCACTACAACAGAAAGTTAAAGCGGCATTGAATACTATACTATATATATATATATATTATATATATATAATAATATATAGATATTCACTATATATATATATATTATACGATATATTTTTTTCTTTTTGAAGGCAAAATAATTGCAGATTCATAGTTGAAAACGTATTTTCATTTTTCAACATGGAAATCTGCATTATTTTGCCTCAAAAAATATAATATATACGATTACATTATGAATAACCTTCTATCACACTATGAAAAAAATCTTTATAATATATATATATATATAATATACTATATTATAATATTATAATAATATATATATTGCATTAAAATTCAAAATAAAGATTGTATCTATACAATGTATTTCAAACATTTGATAAAACATAATCCAAATCATTCCAAATTAAACAATATTTATTCCGGCTAGAAGTACCTGTTAAGTCAGCCCCACCGAGCAGACGGATAACGCCAAACACAATTACTGTGAAGAATATATAATATGATAGATATATGTGGTGTATATTCATAGTAATTTCTTTATAATAAATATAATAATATATCATACCTTGTTTAATTAACATAACATTTTCCATATATACATATAATATATATATATCGTGTTGTATGTGGTGTAAACTTAAATGACCGTAATTATGTGTATTAAATCGTACTGTACATTACCTGCGTATATATACAGTTCTTTAATTTAACAATTATAATAAACGACAATATAATATTAGGCGTAATAATTGGGAATACAGTAAAAACGTGATTTATATATCTACTCTAGCATTAGATCAATAGATAAAAAATGAAATAATCAAATTAGAATTGAACACAAGCACAATTTAAGATGTATGCAAGCGAAAATATAACAGTAAACTTACAGAATCTTAAGTGCAAATACTACTACAATAATTTGCTTAAGATATGCCTGCAATTTCGCAATGATGGTAGTGAAATTAAGAATATTGAATGCATAAATTAAATCATACAAGAGCAAAATGCAGTATCAAATACAAAAATAAATTTTTTTTAACTCTATTTTGGTGCTCGATTTAGCCTAAAAAAACTAAACGAAAATCGGTATGAACACTTTGATCGACTGGTTCCAAGTTACATTATGTGTTCTAGTTAAACTTTAAATCAACTTATAAGTTCAGATGAGCATAATATAATTCCCGGTACGTTTTTTACCTGATTTTTGCGGAGGCATAATTCTTTTTGAGTTTTGAAAAGTCTTTTTAGTTTTAAAATGGATAAAATCGAGAATTTGTAAAAACTTTTAAAACAACAACAAATCATAAAGGGGAGTCTTAAATATGATTAGTATTTTAAAAATTTACAATGCAGTTTGTAGATCGGAGAATTCTTTGCCATAAATCCTATAATATAATTATGGGGCACTTTGTCGTGAATGTTATCAATCGAAGAAAATGGACGTGCGACAAAGTTTAAATCCTGCGAAGGCTGGTTGCATTTCACACAGCCTACCTACCATTGAAAGATATTAATAAAATTATACTCCCTCCAGTAATGGTTAACTTGTCGACAGAAATTGTTCTTTAAACTTGGTAGTTAAAAACAATATATGTTACATATTGCATTGAAGAAAGGAATATATAATATATATAATATATATATATATATATATATATAATTATATAAGCTATATTATATATAATGCATGTATAATACATACAGCAGTAAAGTTTTAAAAACATAATTACAATAGTGCATACTATTGTGTTAAGAATACTTGCTATCTATAACTGTGTCAAATCTGTGAAACAGCTACTCAATATATATATATATATATATAAATAATATATATAATATATATATAATATATACAAGAACTCACATTCCCCTAATATCTAGCATAAAATAACCTAGACATGGCGAATAGTCTTACAACTCACCAAAATAATCAACAATCATATACACATATTTTAATGACCAAAATTATATCTTAATACGTTTAGTGAAAATAACAAAAGCAGTCACTCACAAGAGGAAGATAAAAACATACCATTAACATATTTTGTTGTAACGAAAATGCATTCCAATAATACACGAAATGAAAATGCGATTTAGAATGTTAAAATGCTTCAGTTGTACATGAAATTTGGAAAATGATTCTGCTCATACTGGATAATAATACGAACAATTCCATTATAGTTTTGGTGCAGGAATAATATTTAGCACTTCTCCACTCACCAGTTAAATCTGGGCATAGTAACCAATATA
>CM042139.1:63168106-63178106 GCA_023376005.1 Doryteuthis pealeii
ACCTCACACCCCTTTCACAAGAGGAAAGATAAAAAACCCCATTTTTAACATTAAACATATTTTGTTGTAACGAAATGCATTCCAATAATACACGAAATGAAAAGGCGATTTAGGAATGTTAAAAAATGCTTTCAGTTTTATCATGAAATCTTTGGGAAATGATTCTGCTTCATACTGATAACATTAATAGGAACAATTCCAATTTATAGTGTTGTGCTAGGAATAATATTTTAGTCACTTCTCCCACTCACCAAGTTACAATACTTGGCATTAGTATATCCAATATAAAGTAAACACTCAAATAAAAACGAAATTGAAAACAAGATTAATCCCATTTGTAGGGAATTCCACCCCGGAGGGAAAACCCGTTTTGACCCAAAGTTGTGTAAGGAGAATAAATTGTTACGCGAGCAGAGATTAAATTGGGTCAAGCTTTTGAAGAAAGGAGACTAATCCTTTTTTTTTCTTTTTACGAAAGTTACTGTAAATTACTCAGGAATATACTCATGAATATACACTCAATATACAATCAGTATGAACAATATGCAAAAAACAAGTTAGAAAAACAGTTAAGGGGAACTTGGGGTTTAATAGTTTGCTGAATGGTGCAGTTTCATTGTAACTCGTTTCGGTCGCCCTATCGAAAATGTTGTAGTAAGGTTAACGAACCTTACAACTCCTTTGGGTGGACTTTTAATGTCACTGTCTTGGCAGTATCACGGAGTGATTGCTTTACTGTGTTTGTATCTAAGAGCATGCTTTTCAGAAAGTGGGTGATCCCTTTAGGTCCTTTACTTTTCAACTTTCCTCACCCAGCCGCTGGAGGCCCATGATTGTCCTAATGACCATTCTCAGGTTGTGTCCAGAAAAATAAAATTCAATTACATTTAGACTATATATGAACCATTCATACATTACATGATCCACATACAAGTATTGAAAAGATTACAAAACGTGTCCGCAATAGGCACATACGTGTGCTAATAAATTAAGCAGTACACTAAAAAGAGCACAAAAAAGGTAAAAAGTCTTAACTTGATCTTTGGTGGTAAAAGACATGTTGTCGTTAAGTCAATGCTGGGGTTGACAAATCAGTTCCGAACAGACTCCCTATATAGCCTTTCAGTTTAAATGATTTTATAAATGTCGTTGAAACAGCTCTCGGTGAACCAAACGAATCATCTGATAGGGACCTATTGTTGATTAACTTTGTAAACTTTTTCGTAAGGATTGAAACTTGGGCGTGACTGGACAATAGTCTCTCGGGAAATATCCAGCCAATATAAGAGCAATTAAATTCTTCTGCGTACCTTATAACAAAGCTTCTATCTGCTGTTTCTTTATTTTTCCTCATGATATATTTCAAAAACAAAATGTAGATTTACCTTGTCCAGAGTAAATATTATTCGCTGTAAGAACTAAGCTTCTCCTTCTGTGTAAACAAAAGTCATTAATGAGTGCCGAATAGTAATTATTATTTAAATAAAAGAAATCACGATTAAGGTCAGCCTATATTAAAGAGTATACAGATATTCGTTCACACACACACATAACACACACACACAACACATACACACACACACACATACGCACACCAAACTCATATATTCCTAATATAATATATACTAATAATATATGTGTGTGTGTATGTGTGTGTGTGTTCGTGTTGTTGTGTGTTGTGTTGTTTGGTTGAACACGATGACATGTCATGTCTGACGAGATTTTTTCCGATCTTTCAAAGCTTTGCTAGCAGTTTTTCTAACTTTTGGAGGGATGAGTGTGCAGGAACGAACCGGACTGACTACATCTATACCTGAGATGACACTACTTAAGTGACGAAATTACTAGTGATAAAACTCGGTGGACTTATCAACCGACTCCACATGAAGTTATAAAAAACTGGCAAGCCCAGCTGAAAGTCGGAAAAAACGACAGACCATGAAATGTTCGTCGTGGTTCACCAAAACAGGTATAAAAAAAATTGCGCTTTACCTAACACAGCATTAAAAAATAATATATAAGTAAAGTCACGGGCGGCCTAAAGTCGGTATCAGCCAGTCAGCGAGGGAGTCTATACCTTTTCAATAGCGCTAGACAAAGGAGATTGTAGCATCTGAGTGGCGCGCCACACCTGCCATCAGCGCCTTACTTTACCTGCACAGATCCCGTGCTATCATAACGGCCTGATTGGCGGGGACCGGGATCGAACTAGGAACCTTGTGGATTCTAGCTGAACGCTCTACCAACTGGAGCTAACCCGACTCATGGAAAAGGAAACGGAACAATTTTAAGACTTATTTTTTTTTACTTAAATCAAAGGATCCGTTAAAGCAAAATTATTTTTTCGAATGTTCGAACCATACCTTGTTTCTATGGTTCAATTCTAACATGAGGAAACTGTTACTCTTTCTAAGATAGGGCCTCTTTTTTATTGATTTATAAAACAGTGCGTATAAGTGCTTACTGCTGCAATAAAGCGGATTCATCACTTGGAATGATCACCACTGTACGAGGACAGCCTAAAGACATTACAGTAATATTACTTCTAGACATTTGTTAATCAGTTGCTCCATTGCCAATGGACTCAATAAGCAAAGTGAACATATCAAATAATCACCGAAAGAAAACCATTGAAGTATTACATACCGATAACCAATATAAAGGGAGGAGGCGCGTGGAACCTAGAAGTAATTATCAGATACAATAGACACGCACCGTCAATATCAATTCGTGGACGAGGCAATATCGATGTTTTCCACTTCGGCACATAATTCCCTTTGGGCAAAAGTGAGCGAATCCATTCATTTCCCTTAGCATTGCTAAAAAGTAGTTGGATGAGATCGAGTAGATTGAAAGAAAAAAAACTCTGAATTCAACCACTGTGCTTACGTACAAAGGAGAATGTTTAGTGTGGGTCTGCAGCGACTGCCATGTCGGTGAAGTCTATTCGTCGATCTGGTGATGGAAACAACCACAAAAACCATTTTTTTCATGTCGTTCAGGGATTTGTTTTACATTTCGAAAATCGAGTAATTTGCCCTTTCTGTTTTTTTTAAATTAAACAACTTTGAACAATTCTCTGACGGTATAAAGTCGTTTTTATTTCACACATTATATATGAAAATAATTTCTAGACTGTTTTCTATATTGGTAAGTGCCTTCTTTTTTTTTCTTCTCTTATATTTTTTGAAGAAGTCGCCTTAAACTTGCACTATTATTATTTCGCTTCCACGGAGCATAGAAACAAAAAAAAGGTTTCGTTCTTGTACCTTCCAGGTGTCCTCTAACTGAGCTGTAAAATCTCAAGAATATTGATAAAGATTAGCCACTATATTTTAGGTAAAAAACAACGTAGCGTATAAAAATTAGCTTTAAAAAATCATATTTCTAGGTTAATTGCATCGTTTCCGTTTTCCGATGTCTAAATAGAGTAGTAAGACCCAACGTGATTTCCCGCAAAGGGGATCTTATCTTAAGGATAATAGAAATTTTAGGCGTAACTTGTGTACTTTTAAAATATATTTATACATATATCTACAGGTATTATAAATAGTATGAACAATGTAAAGTAACGTGTTTCGCTCGGCAATCCTAGGCACTAAAAGGAAAAGATGACAAACCACAAAAAATTCGGGGGACAGTTAATAGCATTAATTTTAATCTTTCAAGATGGGTGTTCGACGTAGATTTGAACGTGGATAGGTGCTCATAATATGTTTCACAAACAAAGAGAAAATAGACTCGCACGACGGCATACCACGCTCACATACCCCCCGCACACACATATATTTCAGGCATAGCCACACACATAAAGCAGACGCTCCAATTTATGAATAAAAAATGAAGATTCAAGCTTATGAGAATGTATTTAGATATTCTCGCCTACGCTGCATATTATAACCACTGAACATATTCCAACGTTATTTTAGTACATATGATTATAGTATATATATATACTATATATATAATAACGTCGTTATATATATGGATACATAATATAAGATATATAATAGTATAATTTATAGATAGTATATATTTATATTGTAAGAAGGTTTTAAGAAAACAACAGAGGTTACAAATTTTTGCTGACAGAATCTGTTTCGACATGTATTAATATGTCTTTTTCAAGAACATTGTAAGCGCGAAAAAACGAAAATTTGGGGAAAAAATACAGTTAATTACAAGGCACAGAACGCTCTCGATCAGTACCGGAATTTTTTTTTTAATGTTTTTTTTTTTTAAATTGAATGTGTTTGTTAAAATTAAAATAAATTTTATTTTTTAAAATGTTAAGCATATTATTCATAAAAAGCTTTATTGATAAAATGCTAAACTTTTAAAAAATAAAATCGGGGAAAGTTTCTAAATAGAGCTAGTCAGACCCAACGTGATTCCGCAAATGGAAATTTGCGTAACTTTGTGTATTTTCAAATATATATAACATATATGTATAGGTATTAAAATTACTAAATAATGTTAAAGAAAAAAAACTGTATTGCACTTTTTTTAGGTATGGCTATTTGATGATCTTTTCGATTGATACGGAAAGATTTAGACTTAGGAACAATAAAACAGGCTTCAAACGCCTTAAATTGGCTACTTTATGCGGGGTTGCCTGCTAATCCGAGCTGCGAAATTCGAAACAAAAAAATCAACAAAAAACGTTTACTAAACTATGGAACTTGAATTTTTTGTAAAACGCGAGATGCTAGGTTATTTTTCTAATTAATTGATTACAAAGCCTGGGCCATAAAGTCCAACCACACCCTGCATTGCGGTAGGGCTGTGTAAACCTGTTAGTGCTGCAGAGATTTATTGCCGTCCGAGAAGTTCCTGGTAGTGCCACCGAAGGCGGACTGGTCTGGCAACAAATGATATTAGGGCACCAATTCTGCTAAAGGGGACTCTGTTAAAAATTTCAAAAATTCCGGTGTTTACTTGTTCCTTTTCGTCCCTGCGTCTGCTGGTGATTAATCTGCGACAAATACAAGGATGTCTACATCCGGGGTTTTGGGAACCGCTTGTTTGCTTTCCATCCATGGTTACTCCTCTACTTTGATGGCAGCCAAATTTCAACCCATTCCAGGTTGAATGCTATATTGTTAGGCAAATGTAGATAAGTTTAAAATAATTCACTCCGGCTATCAACAAAACTCACTTTTGCAGGTATACTATACCCGGAGAAAGAGTTTTTTCGGGACTAATGACAAATGATGGTGATACTGACTGTATCCCCTGCAGATGAACAATTCATTCTCCTCAAAAAGGTCTCTATGTAATAAAACTAAACTTAAACCAAATGGTGAGGCCTCAGTTCTGAAAGATACGGAAGTATCACATCATTGTCATTAGTCCCAGAAAAGAAAACTCTTCTCGGGTATAGTATACCTGCAAAGTTGAGTGTGATAGCGGGAGGTGAATATATTTCTAACTTATCTAATTTGCTAACAATAATAGGCATTCACCTGGAAGGGTTTGATTTGCTCCATCAAAGTAAAAGATGGACTACCATGGAATAGAAAGCATACAAGCGGTTCCCAACCCCGGATGTAGACAATCCTTTGTTTGTTCGCAGATTATACAGCAGCCGCAGGACTGAAAGGAAACAAAGTAAAAACCGGAATTTTTTGAATTTTTTTACCAGAGGTCCCTTAGACGAATTGGCCCTAATATACTTTGTTGCCAGACCAGTCCGCCTCGTGGCCTACCAGGGAACTTCTCGACCGGCATATCTCGACGACTAACAGGTTTACACAGCCCTTACCGCAATGAGGTGTGTTGGACTTATGGCCAGGCTGTAATCATTTACATAAAAATTAACCAGCATCTCGCGTTTACAAAAATTTCAAGTCCATCAGTTTTTAGTAAACGTTTTGTGTTTTTGGTTTGATTCGCAGCTCGGATTAGCGGCACCCGCATAAAGTAGCCAAATTTAAGGTTGAAAAGCTGTTTTATTGTCCTAAGTCTAATCTTTCTCGTATCAATCCGAAAGTATTCACTAAATTAAGCCTAATACCTAAAAAAAAGGCAATACAGTTTTTACTTTACATTATTTAGTATTATAATACCTATACATATATGTTATAACTATTTGAAAATACACAAAGTTACGCAAAAAATTTCCATTTGCGGAATCACGTTGGTCTGACTAGCTCTATTTAGAACTTTCGATTTTATTTTTAAAATGTTTATAGATTTTATCATAAAAAAAGCTTTATGATAAAAATGCTTAAACATTTAAAAATAAAAATTTATTTTTTTTAACAACACATGTATTTTAAAAAAAAATTAAAAAAAAATTCGGTACGATCGAGACGATTCTGTTGCCTTTGTAATTACTGGTATATTCATTTCGTTTTCCCGCCTACCAATGTTGCTTTGAAAAAAAGACATATAAATAATGTCGAAAACGATTATCTGCAGCAAAAATTTTGTAAACATTCTTTGTTGTTTTCTATTAAAACCTTTCTTACATTATATATAATAAATTAAATATATATATATAACTATATATATATACATATTAAAACGACGTATATATATAATATATAGTACTTATATATTATATATGATAATTATATATAAATAACGTTGGAATATGTCAGTGTATTATTAATTATGCAGCGTAGGCGAGAATATCAAAATTACCATTCTCATAAGCTTGGATCTTTCATTTTTAGTTCATAATTGAGTCTGCATTTATGTGTGTGGCTATGCTCTGAATATATGTGTGTGCGGGGGGGTATGTGAGCGTTGTATGCGTTCGTTTGACGCGTGTCTTTTTCTTCTTTGTTTGTGAAAACATATATGAGCAACTAATTCCACGTTTCAAATTCTACGTCGACACTCATCTGAAGATTAAAAAAAATTAATGCTATTAATGCTCCCCCGAATTTTGTGGCTTTGGTCATTCTTTTCCCTTTTAGTGCCTAGGATGCGAGCGAAAACCACGTTTTACTTTACATTGTGTACATTTATAATACCTGTAGTATATGTATAACTATTTTTTAAAAGTACACCAACAGTTACGCAAAAATTTCTATTACCTTATAAATCCCTTTTGCGGAATCACGTTGGGTCTTACTAAGCTCTATTTAAGAACATTCGGAAACGGAACGATGCAATTACACTAAGAAATATGGACTTTTTTAAAGACTAACTTTTTATACGCTACGTTGTTTTTTCTAAAATTATAGGGGCCCTAATCTTTTATACAATATCTTGAGATTTTACACTCAGTTAGAGGACACCGGATAGTACAAACAGAACCTTCTTTTTTGTCCTATTGCTCGTGGAAGACGAAAATATAATAGTTGCAAGTTTGTTTAAGGCGGACTTTCTCAAAAAATATAAGAGAAGAAAAAAAAAGAAGCCACTATTACCAATAAAATAGAAGACAGTCTCAGAAAATTATTTTTCATATATAATGTGTAAAATAAAAAACGATGTATACCGTCAGAGAATTTGTTTCAAGTTTTTAATTTAAAAAAAACAAGAAGGCAATATTTAACTCGATTTTCGAATTGTAAACAATCCTGAACGGAATGAAAAAATGGTTTTGTGTGTTTCCCTCACCAGTCGGACGAATAGAGACTTACCGGACCATGCAGTCGCTGCAGACCACACTACCACAATTCTTTTGTACGTAGCACAAGTGGTTTTGAATTCAGAGTTTTTTCTTTCAATCTTACTCGATCTCTCCCAAACTACTTTAGCAATAGCTAAGGAAAATATGGGATTCGCTCCTTTTCCAAAGGATTATTGCGAAGTAAAATTCCGAAATAGCCTCGTCCCACGATTTGATATTGGACTGTTGCGGTGCAGTACTGATAATTACTTCTAGGTCACGCCGCTCCTCCTTTATATTGGTATCGGTATGTAATTTACTTCAATTGGTTTCTTTCCGGATATTGATATGTCACTTTGCTTTATTGAGTCCATTTGGCAATGGAGCAACTGTACAATGTTCAGAGTATAATTACTTGTATGTCTTTAGGCTGTGCTCTGTACAGTGGTGATCATCAAGCTGATGATCGCTATTGCACAGTAAGCCTTATACAGACTTTGTTTTCATAATCAATAAAAAAAAAGCAGGCCTATCTAAAAAGAGTAACAGTTTCCTCATGTTAGAATGAACCATAGAAACAGTAGTTCGAACATTCGAAAATAATTTATGCTATTAACGATCCTTTGTATTTAAGTAAAAAAAATAATTCTTAAATTGTCGTTCTTTTCATGAGTCGGGTTTAGCTTCAGTTGGTAGCGTTCAGCTTAGGAATCCACAAGGTTCTAGTTCGATACCGGTCCCCGCCAACTCAGCCGTATGATAGCACAGGGATTTTCTGTGCGGTACAAGTAAGGCGCTGATGGCAGGTGTGGCGCGCCACCTCAGATGCTAAACAATCTCCTTGGTTCTAGCGCTATTGGAAAAGGGTTATAGGCTTCCCTCGCTATCGCATACCACTTTTAGGCCGGCCCCCGTCGATACTGTATAAAATATTTTATTGCCGTGTTCTTGTTAGGTAAGACCGCATTTTTTTCTTTTATACCTGTTTTGTTGAACACGACGACATTTCAATGTCTGGTCGATTTTTTTTCCGATCTTTCAAGCTTGGGCTTGCAGTTTTATAACTTCCATGTGGAGTCGGTTGAATAAGTCCACCGAAGTTATCACTAGTAATTTCGTCACTTAGTAGTGTCATCTTTCAGGTATAGATGTAGTCAAGTCGGTTCGTTCCTGCCAACAAACTCATCCCTCCAAAAGTTAGAAAACTGGCTAGCAAACTTGAAAAGATCGGGAAAAAAATCTCGTCAAGACATTTGACATGGTCCATCGTTGTTTCAACCAAACACACACACACACCACACACACCACACACACACACACACACACACCACACACATATATAATATTATATTATATATATATATATATGAGTGGTGTGCGTATGTGTGTGTGTGTGTATGTGTGTGTGTGTGTGTGTGTATGTGTGTGTTGACGAAATTGTATACTCTTTAATATATACTAATCTAATCGTGATTTCTTTATTTTAAATAATTAATTACTATCTCGCACTCATTAATACGTCAATCACTCATTTTAACAGAGAGAAGCTTACAGCTTACAGTCGAATCATATTTTTTATATTCTGGAAAGGTAAAATCTACATTTACATTTTGTTTTTGAAAATCACCCATGAGGTCAAAAATAAAGAAACACAGAGAGAAGCTTTGTTTCGGGTAGCAGAAATTTAACTTGGCTCTTAATATTGGCTGGATATTTCCGAGCGACTTTCAGTCACGCTAATTTCAATCTTCGAAAAAGTTTACAAAAATGTTTAATCAACAAATAGGTCTATCAGATGATTCGTTTGGTTCACGAGAGCTTTTTCAGACACATTTATAAAATCATTACTGAAAGGCTATATTAATGTGGTTTTATCTCTGTTCATGGAACTGAATTTGTCACATCCCAGTTTGAAACTTAACGACAACATGTCTTTTACCACCAAAGAATACAAGTAAGACTTTTTTACCTTTTTGTGCTCTTTTTAGTGTATTGCTTTATTTATTACACACTATGTGCCTATTGCGGACACGTTTTGTAATCTTTTCAATACTTGTATGTTGATCATGTAATGTATGAATGGTTCATATATGTCTAAATGTATTGAATTTTATTTCTGGACACACCTGAGAATGGTCAATTAGGACAATCATGGCCTCCAAGCGGCTGGGTGAGGACAGTTAGAAAAGTAAGGACCTAAAAGGGATCACCCACTTTCTGAAAAGCATGCTCTTAGATACAACACAGTAAAGCAATCACTCCCGTGATACTGCCCAAGACAGTGACATTAAAAGTCCACCCCAAGGGAGTTGGTCGTAACCTACTACAACAATTTTCGATAGGGCGACCGAAACGAGTTACAATGAAACTGCACCATTCAGCAAACTAATTACTCACCAATTCTTAAACTGTTTTCTACTTGTTTTGCATATT
>CM042139.1:63185606-63205606 GCA_023376005.1 Doryteuthis pealeii
TGTCACTATATATATATATATATATATATATATATATTATATATATATATATATATATATATATAATGTATTTGTATACATTATCTCAAAAATTCAGACAAATAAAATAAATGACTTTTTTTCTTATTCGATATGAGCGTGTTAGAATCAATCATTTTTTTTTCACTATAAATAAAAACATTTTCCTTGTGTATATCTATATGTTATTACTTGTGCTCCTTTATTATACGGCTGTTATCCTCTTGTAATACCCTCTGTTTAAAAATGAGACTGTCCTAATCGTTCAAGATAAAATGCAAAAAAGGATATATTGATTATATGTTGTTGCTTATCTGGCGAATTCTTATTTCGTATGAGTGTTATCACATCAGCTAAATAATAGACCACTCCGTTTTTTATTTGAAGAAAGATATATTTTAGGAAGGCAGAAGGTTCAGTAATTAAATAAAAAATGTTTTGGGTCTTATCACTTATTAGTTTCTTTTCTGCTAAATAAGAAAGCAAGGTGAACATTCTCAAAGTGTGTTAATTCCATAAGTTTTGCAGAGGTTGTCAGGTAAGAGTAAAATAACGAAAAACAATAATATTCAATTCCAAGTATAGTTCAGAAAATTATGCACGTCTGCCATTTAACAAAAGAAAAAAAGCTCATACAATAAAATTGTCTTATTAGTTTATTTACTGATAGATAAAGCATCCTTCAATGTTTCCAGCATATATATTCAATTAGAAAGCGAGACACACACAAGTACTACTAAAGTAGTTTTATCATTGGGCCTTGTACTCGTAGTCATTTATATGAACTAGCAAATATATGCACCCTCCGAGTGCAAGTATTTAAGTATCTCAGTCGGTAGAGCGTTCGGCTCGAAACCACAAGGTTCCTAGTTCGATACCGGTCCTCGCCAACTCAGCGTATGAGTAGCGCAGGGATCTGTGCGGTAAAGTAAGGAGCTGGTGGTAGGTGTGGCGCTCCACCCCAGACGCCAAAAACAATCTCCTTGGTATAGCGCTATTGAAAAGGGGATAGACTCCCTCGCTGACTGGCTGATACCGACTTTAGGCCGCCCCGACGACTACTTTATTAAAGTATTAAAGTATTAAGTATTTAAATATTTATGTAATAAAATATTATATGTAATTGGATATGCTAATGAAACTAAATAAGAATGCAGATAAAAAGATTTGAAACAGAGTGAGATATAATCGAAAAATAGAACAATTGAGACTTACTCTTCCACCACCCCCGTTATTTATTTCTATTTTTTTCTAATTTAACTATTTAGTTAAAATAGGAAGTAAAGACTAATATTACAGTTATTTCTTCTTATTACTGGATTTCTGTTAAGATTAATCGCCGGTATTTTTGCTCATATTCATTAAGATAAAAGTAAACGATTGAAAATCAATAATACTAAGCACAGATTTATTAAAATCAATTTTTTAATATCAATATTCAAATTAGCCTTCCCGTTCACACTGTAAACTTATTTTGCTGTATATATAAATACAATTGAATGTTATTAGTATGAAGATATGGGTAAGAGTATTAATAATGTAAAACAATTTTAGGATTAGATAAAAATAAAATTATTGAGAATGTGAAGTAAATAACATGAGGAATTGTGGCTTAAGGATTGATATAGTTTCGGTTACAGACACACAATCTCCATTATAATATGAAGAATACTCTCTAAAAATTAACATATAGTACAAAGTAACCCCCGTATCATAGATTAAAGGGGAGCGTATCATTGATTGGAGAACAAGAAACCCTAGCACCGGCCTTGAACAAAAGAACATGTTTTTTTATACTTGTTTGAGTCGTTGCTTTTTTTTCATTTTAATAAGTATTTTTTCGACTATTAGTAAATTAAGGATAACAGTATCAAATTACAGACAAATATTAAACTCCTAGCCGGACCTGTGGATATAACACAGTATGATATTTTAATTATTACAACATTTGGTATGTTTACATAAGAGCTATTGCGATTACTTCAATATAGTATAATAATCTTGTTTTAACTCCCCCTCTCACTTTTTTTTGTTCTTTCTTTTCTTCTTTTCATCTTTTCATTATGTTCTATTGAAGCAGATTACCCCGAATCTCTTCCTTTCCCTTTCTTTCTTATTATATTTTTATCTGTGTAGCACGTTCATTTTTTTCCTTTTCTTTCTTTATGATAAAAACGGAATGGTCCATTATTTAACTTAGGTGACAACACTCATGAGAAATAAGAATTCCCCGGATAAGCAACACCAGTTAGTAAGGATTTACATTTTTGCATTTCGTCTTGAACAATTCGGACGGCCTCATTTTTCACCAGAGGATATTGCAAGATGATAACTGACGTAAATTAAGGAACGCGTGTATTATTATAGATATAACCCAATGTTGAGGAAGCAATTATGAAATATTCTTGTAATTTGAATTCCTAAAACAAATTTCAGCAGAAGTCTACATATAAAAATTGACCTGCAGTGAAAATATAGTTTTTTCACTACTTAGCAAACGTTTTATTATTTCTAATTGAATACAAACATAGCGCCAACAAAAAAAAAACAAAAAAACTGTCAATTGAAATAATGAAAATGGCCGTAAAAGATATTCAAAAAGGAAAAAGTGTCTAAGGGAAAAGTGTCTAAGTTTTGATTCAAACTAAAACATCATTCCATTATTCTTCGTAAACATTAGGTTATTCCTTATATTCCTCTGCGTTGTTTGAAATAAAATTATACCATTATTTTAAATAGAACGAAAATGATGGAAGCTGCACGAGAATGGTGCGTACGATCCTGAACAAATCGTGGAAAAACACACACAAGCAAGCAGCTATACGGCCACATGTTCTCTATCACACAAACCATCCGAGTAAGACGGACAAGACATGTTGGACACTGCTGGAGAAGTAAAGTGAACTCATAAGGATATAATAGGGAGGCGAGCAATATGACCTCGATGGTCACAATTATATCGGCGGTTATCAGGCAGATTGTCATGACTTTTCTGTTCGCAGGGCTATGCAAATTTGATCCCCTGAAAGTGGGTAAGACCCCTCCCAAATCGCGTGTTCTGGGTATAAAACTAAAGTGCCTCAGGTGGTGAAGCTCCAGCTTTGGAGATCTGTGGCAAGTGGAGTACCCCTTCATTGCCATTACTGCATAATTTAAATTTCAGGAATTTTTTATGAAGCTATGTATATTTACTTGTTGGTTGCACCACTGCAACCAACACCCTCATAAACACGCCCAGGTCTTTTATTCACAATAAAGTATTGGTAGAGGAATGCTACCAGGAACCTGACGACCAGGTCCGAAATTTTATGTAGCGGGTACGATTTCATTTGTTCGATGTTAGCTAGTTTCATTCACCGACCGATCCAAGCCAATTAATACAGTCGTCCATCTCCTTTCCCAGATTGCTTTCACCATAATGCCTCGTGCACTCCATGTTGATGAAGCCAGACTGTTCAATTAATAATGAAAAATGTTGTTGTCTTTTCTTGTCTTTTCTGAGTTTATTTCCTGCTAAATAAAAAGACCTCAGACAGCATTCTCTAAGTGTGATGATTCCATAATTGTTATCATATAATAAGCTGTCATATACAAGGTTCTACAGATAAGTGATAACAACTAGTAACATAACGATTAATAATAACAAATATCAATACACACAGACACACAGACACACAGACACACACACACACACACACACACACACACACACACACACACACACACATATATATATATATATATATATATATATATAAATTTGAACACAGTGAGTTGGGCTGTAAAGAAAACCTGGGGTACAGAATATCCAAATTCAAGCTAAGACGTAGAGAAGGACCGTATGTTAATTCTTTGACGTAATATAGTAATTTTATTTTCATTTATTTCATTTTTCATTAAGTTGCACCTGACTTTCAGGATCATAGGTTATGCCGAATTTCGAACCATATATTGCGTAATCAATTTCAGGTGACATACGTTATACGATTTCCCCCCCAAAAGTAACGGCTAGACAACGCCAAATCATTTCTCATTATTTGTTTTATTTCATATTTGTTTCATTTCATTTTTCTATAAAGTTATAATTTGTCAAAAAATAAAGAATGAAGGTCACCCGAAATATTGAAGCGAACTATGGACAAAATAACGGTTAACTATTGGAAGATTTTTGTTCTATTTTTTGTTCACTTAAACACGATATAACAAATAACTTTCACAAGAATAAAATTAATACCCATATATATATATATATATATATATATATATATTCGCAAAATATTTTTTACGCAAACATTTCGAAATGGTTCTGTCCTTTTCTAAAATGTCTATAACTCATTTCCTGTCAATTCTCATCTTACAAATTCCCACAGCATTTCATATAATTCCTGTGAGTTACCCTCCTACATCCTTCCACTACTACTCGGTTATATAAGCACCTTTTGAAAAGAACATACTCAATTACATCTCCCCTGATGCTGGCAATTTGGAGTGTGGAAAGTACTTGGGAGCGAAAACTTTGGTGGACAAATCAAGAGACTCTAACTCGATGTTAAGAAGCTGGGCAAAAAATGAGAACATACCGAAAAGAAACTCTCCAGACAAGAAATTTCTGTCTTATTTAACACCGCATGCATAATATAAGTTGCCCCCCCCCCTATATATATATATATATATATATATATAATATATATATATATATATATATATATTATATATATATTAATAATAGGTTTACGTGGAACTCAATGGAACAATAAAAAATAAAAATAAAACGACTCTCACAATTTTGACTGTTGGAAAATGGAGAAAACCAAATGAATCGATATAATAAATATTCGAAAGGGCTTAAGATCTACTTGTAAACCCGGGTTAGTCAACCTAATCAGTGACAGAAATTAACAAAGAAGCTTTCACCGACAAAGTGTTCAGGATAATTCTAATGTTATATATATAATATATATGATAATATTATATATATATATATATATATATAATATATATATATATATATATATATATATATATATCCTTGAATCAAATTCATCTCTATTCATAGGTTTAAATTCATATACAGGTATACGTATAGATTAGTGTATAATATTTTACATATATTTACTGACGTTTCGTTAACACATAAAAAATCTTGCATTTGTAAATTTGCCAGATTTTTAAATACACACTTCATATGTTTTACAAAAACCTTTGCTCATTTATTTTACTTGTACAGATTTCTCTCTTCTTTTTTTACACACCACATCACGCATGCCTCAAAACATCATTACATGTATCGTTGATTTTTCCCTTGTGAACAACCAGTTTCTCCGATATATCCCCATGTTACCTATCAACAGACTTTCGATACCCGCAATAAAAGACGGAGAGAGACTTTCGTTACCCGCAATAAAAGATAGAGAGAGAGATAGATGGCGCGAGAGGAGAGAGAGAGAGAGAGAGAGAGAGAGAGAGAGAGAGGGGAAGAGAGAGAGAGAGAGAGAGAGTGGGAAAGAGAGAGAGTGGGGGGGGGCTAGAGAGAGTGGTAATTGATGGCATCGTAAAACTAGCTAATTGGACGCCATTGTTGTCATTCCTTGAGGGCACAACATAAACTTCCTCTGAAAGGAAGCAGATTTCCATTTTTGTGGACATTGAACTGGACTTGGCTAATCAAGGAACACTACAAGTAAAATTGGGCAGAAGGTGTTGACGATTGTGAAAAGTTAGAAGATTTGTTGATGGATAAGAAATACATAAAGAAATCTAATTATAAATCTAACTATCGTTATGCCTCAGCCTATCACTCACAACCAATGATTGTTATTGCTACCCACTGTTGGCAGGTGCTGTTTAAAGCCGAGCGAAAAACTTTCTTTGTTCCCTTTCATAAAAATCGTCCCAGTAATTTTAAATTTATCTTTTCTTTTCTTTTCTCTCTCTCTCTCTCTCCTTCTCTCTCTGTCTCTATGTATATATATATATATATATACACACATATATATATATATGTATATGTATATGTATGTATATATATATATATATATATATATATATATATATATATATATATATCGATCGATTGATTGTAATTTATCCCCAGTGTTTACAGGGAAGCTAAGTAAAAGACCTGTTTGTGTCCTTTCATAAAGACTACCTGCTATATTTAAACTTTGCTTTTCATATATCTGTATGTTTTTGGAAATGTTTGTTGATTAGATTTGAAGCCAAGGGAAAACATTGTTTGTGTATAGTTTTTGAATAATATTTTCAATCTGTCTCTTCACCCTCCCCCTCTCTCTCTCTCTCTCTCTCTCTCTCTCTCTCTCTCTCTCTCTCTATATATATATATATATATATATATATATATATATATAAATATATTATAGTAAAACTGGGTGAATCAATGATTGGTTGCTAAAGGCTGTTTTCCTATTTAATTTAATGACAACATTCATTTCTAAATATTCCTTAGTTGTAGGGTTGAGTTATAATCGAAGAAATCCATTTTAATTGGTTCTAATTAGTCCAAATTTGCAATTAATTCAAAAACTGACCCGTCTATTACTTTACATCCTGCCTGTCACATTTCCCCTCTCTATGTATATCGTGAACCTCCGCGGTATATATGTTAGTTTATCTGAGCGTAAAGAGTGTGAATTAGAGAGTGTGAAATACATTTGTATGTTGCATTTCATAAGTAGACAGCCAAATTAGGCCCAACATTCCCTTCCTTAGAAATCTTACAAAATGATTTTAATGTTGTTTTTAAAAAAAATTTCCTAGACGAATTGATCTTTAAAAAAAATTAATTCGCTTTGCACACTCTCTTTATGCTAATCCAAAGTATCTACCCATAATTCAATGGGTGACCCAACGCTTGGTTACTGACAGTTTATCTTCAAACCAAGACTGGGTTTTAAAATCTCATTGGCGTCAAACTGTCAGAAACAAGTGTTGTTGATTTCATGTGCACCCAAGCCTTAGTTAGATATAACTGTACTATCCAAGATTATACGCAATATTTACTTATAGATATTTCAGATTATATTGCAAATATATATATATATTATATATATATATATATATATATATATATATATATATATATATAACAACCTTTCCACATGAGTAGGATGTGACATACAGTCATTTTTAGGCGGGGATTAACAGGTTTTCTTTCCCTAGACTAGTGACCTAGTTAGAGCCCAGACTGTCCTTTTATTTACTCTTACTTGAAGAGAAAATGGTTGGATGCATACCTTTCCCAAGTGTATTAGTCTATGTGAAATGCAAAGCTTATCCATATCTACCTTTGGATCCGCCGAGATGTTACAGTTTTATATCATCAAAACATATTGTTTATCAAATAGACACAGCCTTATTTAAAAATCTATATCTTCCGGAAACATCCGAAAGGAATGGTGATCATTACACAACATGTGGCTCTGTCTTGTTTTCACCGAGGCTGTCCATGTCCGATTGGTTATTTTATGCTGAGAGGATATGACATTGAGTACATTGTCATTTGTATTTATATTTGTGTGTATTTTCTTAAGTTTCTGCAGATGAGATATTCCTATCAAAGACAAATAACTTGTCATCATCTCTATAGGACCCATAGATACAGGTACTACCACACCGGGTCAGAGTGAACATGCGAGTAATGACAATAAGGTGGTAGACCACACTGCTCAAAGCTCAAGAATTGGAGCCTCCATCAAATTCAAGTTCGTATCATAACTAGGATACCCCTTGAGGCATTTGATGTTTAATTGATATCATCGTAGGAAATGGAGACGATGATCTGAATTCAAATCCAGGATGAGACTACTTGCATTTCACATAGCGCTCATACACTTGGGACAGTTATAAATCCAACTATGCTCCCTCCATTGATAGGTAAAATTGTAGGTAAGACCGAACTCTTTAAGCTTTGTATGGCAATCGGTCTAGAAGATGGGCAACTCTATATTCAACACGTTAAACATCGTTTTAAGAAAAATTGGCCTTGTGTGGCATCCTATTTATGGGGAGGGGTTAGGTAAATAAACACCCCTTTTTGTGTGGGTCGGACCCGTCTACATGGACACAGTCATTGTATATTAAGCCTCACCGACAGGGCTCAATCAAAATGCGATATAATTATATCTATTAATTTTCTATAAAGTTTTATTGTGCTACTAAAAATATTTTTTCTGTTGAACTGTATTTATCATTTGAAAACAGTAAGTCGCACTGTTTTTGGTG
This sequence comes from Doryteuthis pealeii, assembly GCA_023376005.1. NCBI lineage: Eukaryota > Metazoa > Mollusca > Cephalopoda > Myopsida > Loliginidae > Doryteuthis > Doryteuthis pealeii. The sequence continues at coordinate 63,193,866 of CM042139.1, forward strand.
GGGAGAATATTCCCTACCCGGTACTATCGCCATTACAATTAAATGGGTTAGGATAACTGACGCCTCCGGTATTCCTAAAGACGGAGACACAGGAATTAAGAACTCTTGTCTCTAACTTCATGAGGCTAAAGGCAATCGGATTCAGTCAAACTTGGAACCACATTTGATCTTGGCGGAGAAACATTTTTTTTAAAAATAAGTCGATTTACTTATAGATTTCCTAAAAAGTGTGTTTTTAGCAGTTTAAGCAAGTGAATTTCATTTATTCAAAATGGTATTTGAGTGATTGAAAATCTATAGCAAACAGGATTAGGAATATATAGCATCAAATAAAACCAGTGAAAACGACCCGTAAAAAATCTTAGGGTCGGTTTAGCATTTCACATAGCGCTCATACACTTGGGACAGTTATGAATCCAACTATGCCCTCTCCATTGATAGGTAAAATTGTAGGGAAGACCGAACTCTTTAAGCTTTGTATGGCAATCGGTCTAGAAGATGGGCAACTCACTATTCAACACGTTAAACACCGTTTTAAATATTCTTTAGAATATTCATCCAGGAAACACAAGGTTCCGGGTACGATACCGGCACTTGCCAACTTAGCGCAGCTTGGATATGTGCGGTAAAAGTGAGGAGCTGATGATAGGTGTGGCGCTCCCCCCACTACACATTCTCCCTGGTCTAGCGCTAGAGAAAATGGGATTGACTTTCTCGTTGTCTGGGTGATACCGACAATAGGACACCCTACCTACTTAACTTACAAATAAATTATAGGATTAATAAAATTGTACAAATAAATTGTGTGAGTGTGTAAAACTTCAACGTCTGCAACTAAAAATAAAAGGGTGCCGTTATAGTAAGTGGCCTACCTTTGTGATTCTGTTATAGTATGTGGGCTACCCGGTTTGAATATGTCCTACCTCAGTAAGGGTATATTTATAGATATAAGTAGTAGGCGATTTATTGAAACTAATTATTTTTCACATACATTAAATTTCAAGCAATGCAATTCAGTCATAAGCTGTATATAGTAATTTAGAATAATTAAATAAGAATTTATCCACAATTTACATAAATCAGAGATCTATTTAATTCTAAAATATTCTAAAATTCTGAAATAGGGTTAGGGTTAGCCGTTATTATTATAACCTTATAATATGCTTTTTATGGTAGGCCACATACTATAAGAGAGACATGATTTCGTAGGCCACATTCAAAAGGTAGGCCACATACTATAATGGTAACAATAAAGGTTTATATCTTATATCATATTTGTGGTGTTTCTGTTTGTCTGTCTGTCTATCTGTCTGTGCGAGGCTGCAAATGAAAATGAAGCCCTGTAACAAAGATCAAACAAATCATTTTTGTAGAATTTTCCAAAAAATTTTCTGACCTTTTGCCTATATCTTTATTGTTATTTTTCTGAGTGTTTATAATTCACTTTTTAAAAAATTTTTCTCTAAGAAGGAATATAACGTTTCATTTATTTATTTATTTATTTATCTATTTATTTTATGTCGACTCACTTTCCCAGAGATAAAATTCACAATATGTTTGGTTTTTTTTTTTTTTGTTTTTTGTTTGTTTTTGGAGTAGGAAGAAATGTATCTATTTTGTCTCGTCTGCTGGAGATTCAGATAAAGAATGCAATATTCCCATAAAGACATCTTTCTCTGATACTTGTGTTTTGCGTAGGCCGAATATATAACTTTCTGGATTTGATACAGATGTCAATAAAAATATACATCCAGAAAATAATTCCCAGGCAAAGAGCAAGTATAATAATAAGCATAAGATTTATAGATACCTGTGCACATAATCGAGGAATATATGTATATAAACACGTGTATGTGGATGACTTATTAATATATATAAATATATATATATATATATATATATTTGAAGGCAATTACAATGCGCATATCGCATAAAATTCGATAATTATAGAAGATAAATAATATTGACAAGTGAATCTCGCAAAGAATTACTCGGCGTGTAGAACATCGTACAGCAGCTGTTTCGACTTTTAAGTCTCATCAGCGATGTATACTAACGATCTCCCTCCGACAGAAATCGAAACCGGGACTTCAGCAGGATAGTGAGAAACTATACTGCCTCGGCTACCGATACAGCACCGGGAAATTCCGGTGAAATTAACTTGTCAATGATACTGGGACGTCTCTACCATATGAGGCAAGGGAACGCTAAGTAAACAACAAACACGGTGCTTTATGCTCTTCGGCGAAGGAAATAAGATTTTGGGATGTTTGTTTATTTTTAGAAGCAAAAATATAAATATTCGAGTTAGTATACATTGCTGATGAGACTTAATAAAGTCGAAACAGAATGATGGTAGCAAACGTATGTTCGAGTATTGCCATTACTTGATAAAGGAAAAAAAAGTTCAACGGTGAGCTGTGCGAATGTAGCTTTTTAGACAAGCTAAAGTTGGCATTCCGCACACTTCAGAGAATAAACCAACTTGATGCCGTTGCTCGTCTACTGCACCTTGAAAATTACACTTGCGAACTTCGCGTTTTCACCATTTGTGCTGCATACAATTGGTCTCAAATTTGTTTGTGCATTCTTGCAAAGTTTTTTCTCCACTGCCCAGGATCCAAAGCTTTACTCTCCCAGGTTTTTCGTCTACACTCCACTTTTTCAAGGTGGACTTCGAGCAATCCTTGTACCTCTTCTTAGGTACATATACGCGCGTGTGTGTGTGTCTCTGTGTGTGTGTGTGTGTGTGTGTGTGTCTGAGTGTGTATGCATGTGCGTGTGTGGGCATATATATATATTTATATATGACAAAACTTGTGTCACCCATTGAGCTCTGGGTAGATAATTAGCATAAGGGAAAAGTGTGTAGCAAAGCAAATTAAATTTAAAAAAATACCGCCTGAGAATTAAAAAAAAACACATTAAAATCATTTTGTAAGATGTCTAAGAAAGCGAAAGTTTGACCTAAATTAAATTTATTTAGAGTCAAACTGTTAGCTGGCTTGACAGCTTATTAAACTTTACATGCAAATCCGTTTCAAACTCTCAGATCTCTCTCTCTCTCTCTCTCTCTCTCTCTCTCTCTCCCTCTCTCTCGCTCTACAGTCATTGAGAAACTAACATATATAACCAGGAGGTTATCAAGATATATATAAAGAGGGAAAAAGTGATAGACAGAATGTTAAGTAATTGATTTAATTGCAATTTATGACTAATTAGAACCAATTAAAGTGGAATTTCTTTCGAACATAACTCAATTCTAGAACTAAGGAATAATTTAATATAATTTTCGTGATATTAAAGTAAACAGCACGGATATCCATGGCAATCTCTCACCAACCAATATCATTGATATTTATTTTGATAATATTTAAGTTAGATTTAAAGTCACATTCGTTTCGTAAGTGTCAGTCTTTCGTTTACGCTATTTTAAAAACAATTTCCGGCATAGACAAAAAACTGACGGTTACCAAGCGAGCTTGACTATATCACTACTCTAAGGTAGATGTACATTCTCTAAGAATGATACTCTTTACTTATGAATATATATATATATATATATATATATATATATATAATGTTGTTAGAGATTCCGTTTATGCTCCTTTGAAGATATATGCGATGAATGGTGGGAATATTTATTGGTTGTATTAGAAACATGGCAAAGTACAAAATAAAAAGCAATAACCAAAATTTAAAAATAAGAATAATATCTTCCTTTTAATGTTATTCTCTTGTTTTACCAAGAGGCAAACGGCCTCAAACATCTAACGGAGTTTCTTATTTATTTCTAACTCATGCTTCACCCCCCCAAATATATTGTAGACACACACACACACACACACACATATATATATATATATATTTATATATATATGTATATATATATTGATTGAAACCATGGTATACCCTTTATTTTCCCTATAACAATAGTATTATTAGTATTATATATATACATATATATATATACAATTATAATATATACACTGAGAACTAGACTCACCAGGTATATATATATATATATATATATATATATAGTATATATATATAGTATATATATATTAATCAAAAATGAGAGCTGATTATGCATATATACATATATATATATATATATATATATATATATATATATATATATATATGTCATCCACAGACAGGTGTTTCGAAGTTTACTTCTCATCGGTGCGGCTCAACATTTTAACAGCTACCTCCAACCAGGATCGAAACCCGACAGAATTTTCGTCTGCCAAGTCCCTTTCCCTTGCGGCTATCAGCGGCTGTCAGTTTGGAGTGAACAATTAATTGATACATCACTACGTGGAATTTTTTTACAATCACCAGAGAACCCAAGACTGTAAACCGCGGATAGACGAGTAACGGCTATACGCCAAACTGTGAAATTTCAAATAATGTCCCTCCTACAGTGGAATTTACTCAACTCATTAATTTGTCACGTCTTGTCCCTGTGCCTCCTGCTAGATGTCGACTGACTCCCGGGGCAGGTGGGTACAAAGAAAATAATCACAACAACAGGATGAAATAACAAACGGGTAATAATTAATGATGGTCGTTTGACAATGAGTATATTTATCTAGGGATATAACGGTCTGTATTCCTAGCCTACAGTAATGCTTAGTCGCCATTTTGTGATGCTGGGGAATATATTTCATAGAATGAACGCGCGAAAATGGTCATGTTTTCCGTTGTCATGAAAGATGACCTGTATATATTGATTCCTCCAGTTATTAATACTGATAAAATTGGATAAAAGAAAATCACATGACGAGAGAGAGAGAGAGAGAGAGAGAGAGAGAGAGAGAGAGAGAGAGAGAGAGAAAGAAATAGAGAGAGACAATGATGACAACAGAGAGAGAGAGAGAGAGAGAGAGAGAGAGAGAGAGAGAGAGAGAGAGAGAGAGAGAGAGAGAGAGAGAGAATGATGACAACAGGGGACTGTGAAAGCAGTAACGCTAATTTGTTTCAATCTAACATAATAAAAAGATTAAAAGAAGGAAAGAAAGAAAAAACATAAGAGTGAGAGATAGTTAAATCAAGATTATTATACTTTTTACATATTGAAGTATTTTTGCAAGAGACCTTAAGTAAACATATCAAACGTTGGAATAATTAAGTTATCATACTGTGGTATATCCTGCTAGTATGAATTATTCTAGGCAATATTTTCTAATAAGTATACTAAATTAATATTTTCTGTGGGTAATGCAGTGTGTTTTGGTGTTATCTGTGAAGAATTTCACATAGCGTTAAAACCTTTGGGCAAGGTATGAATTCAATTATTCTCCCTCCATCTATGGGTAAATTGTTGGTCAGACTGAGTTTCGTTATGGCAATGTGAGAAGAAAACACTGAATTTAATTAAACTCTACTTAGAATTCAACCTTATGTCACATATACCTTGTGCGGAGAGGTTGAATTATTACTTCTAAGAAAGAAATGGAAAACTGAATGAAGCAATAATTAAGGTTTTTGTGCTAAGTACTTGCAGGTGTTACATAGTTCATAGGTAGCTTATAAATTATGGGACCATATGACATTTAGGCACCCCTTTTTGATCTCTATTAAGAAAGGACATGTTTTTCATTTACACGGTCAATATCCGGTTGTTTTAACAGACGATTTTTAGATTTAAAAAATTTTTATAAAAACTAACCCTAACCCCTAGCCTTAACCCCTAACCATAACCCCTAACAAACAACTGGATATTGACGATGTAAATGAAAAACAAGTTCTTCCTTAATCGAGATCAAAAAGAGGTGCCTAAAGTTAATATGGTCCGAATTATGTAAATATTGTAGCTAGATATTTTGGAATCAGATTTCCGAAATCCAAATCGGAGAGAGTTAGGTGGAAAAGTACCGTAACCATTGTAGTTATGAGTGACAGATAAATGATCCGATTTTACCCCCTCCCTCTCCTCCGGGAAACGCGCGATTAGGAGCATGAGACAGTTTTTAGTTCAGTTGTCTATCTCACACAATTATATACCCGACGTAACGGGTATATAAAACAAGGTTTTGTGCTAAGTTCTTGCAGGCGATGAATAGTATTTTATCTGTAAAATTTCTGTTGTTATTGTTGGTTGGGTTTTACGGCATGTCAACCCCTTGGGTTATTTTATGCCGAATACTTCTATTGGTAATTTGGTATTCAAAAATGTTTAATGCCGACAAAGTTTTGAAATAATTTCATTTTTAATGGATAATACAATTTCATTTATAAACTCATGTTTTTTATTTAACTCATAGATGGGAACCTAACAGGTACTACCACTGGTTAGAGTGGACCAGGGAGCAATGGTGATGAAGGGGTGCTCCACGTTCCCCAAACCTCCAAAACTGGAACCTCACCAACAGAGAGAGTTTAACGTCATTCCCAGGACATGTAGACCCGCAGTCACCGCCTTCTTGCACCCATATGATAAAAGGGTTGGGGCTTGCCATAAGGGTGTAAAATTTCTCTGAAAAATATACAATGATTGTCTTAGAATTATTTTATTTGAAACTCTTTCACTTTTGAGATGATAAATTCTTCTAAATTCATAAGTCATGTTGATTATACATCGGGTTGTTGACATTACAGTTGTGATTGCATGACGTCATTTTGTAACTATAACAACAAGGGAACAATATGGAAACAAAACAATGATATTCAAACAAACAGAATAATCTTTAGTTCATCTGGTCAAAGCAATGAACGTCCTTGTCTGTCTTCAATAGCAAATCGACATTTGTTATTTAGATGTAGCTCTGTATCTCATTTTATAATTGGCTCGGAAAATGAAGACAGTATTCCGTGTTCCAACTGCAGTTCTAGTTGTTCAATTTTTCTTGTTCTGCCGTCATTAGAAAATATATAACCCCCCATGATCAATCGGTTGGTCACGTCAATCCCTAGCACCTATATGATTGTCCCAAAGTTATTGCCTTATTGCAAGCCCCTACCCTGTTTATCATATGGATATCTTCATGTCCTGGGTAAACTCTATCTAATGATGAGGTTCCAGTTCTGAAGGTCTGGGGAATGTGGAGCACCCCTTCCTCACCATTGCTGGCAGGTTCACTCTGACCCGGAGTGGTAGTACCTGTTAGGGTCCCAACTATGGGTAAAATAGAAAATCTGTTTACAAAAATATTTTCATTCCAAACTGTCGCTACTAATCTTTCAAAACTTTGCCGGCATTAATGACCCACCATGATTGATATGTTGTAAAACAAAGCAAAAGAAGAAAAAAAAAACAACATAAAAAAACAACAACAAAACAAAGATATAAACTCTTTTCGAATCAAAAATTATCATCAACATATGCTTTGAATTGGTGTCTTTTTTTAATTGAATATTAGCCTGTGTTTGTCATTTACTGCCAAATTCATCTTTGTATAAATCATCCTTGCAGTAGTGACACTATTTAGCCCATAGCCAGGAGGGATGAAGGTGTTCCTATCATTCTCAGGGGTAATAATAAGGAAAAGTGTACGTAGTAGTGCAACTGGAATTCGATCTTGCTTACTACGAAGTCACAGACCAATCAGCAACCTACTACTCCACGGAGACTCTACCATCGAAATATGTATTTCTCTTAATTGATACGAGAACGGTGAGTGAAGAGATCGTATTTTGTGCTAGTTGTGAAAACTCTCTAATACTGTCCAATAATTATTGACTGTAAAATGTTTGGAGAATTATTGGCAACTGGAAAGGGTCAACCATTATGCTCCCTCCCTAACACACACAAATATATATATATATATATATATATATATATATATGCCTGTGTGTGTGTGTGTATGTGTGTGTGTGTGTGTGTGCAAAGGCGCGTGGTGTAATTGGTTACCATCGTAGGAAATAGATACGTGGGAGACGATCTGTTTGCATTACACATAGGCCTAATAACTTTGGGAAAGATATGAATCCCACTAATCTCCACCCCGCTATAGGTAAATATTAGGGCAGACTGGGATGTTTACCCTTGTTAGGTAATAAGTCTAGGAGAAGGAAAACTCTGAATACACCGATAGTTAGGTTCTACTCGGCCAGGCAAGTGTCATACACGCCGCCCTCAGGATTGTCTCTGGACTGCCTGTGTTATGGCTGCTACAATTCTGACTAAAACCAACTGACAACTTCGTTCTTGTAAAAAAAAAAGACAAAAAAAAAACAACAACAAAAAACAATCACAAGGAAGTAATTTCCTGTTAGTTGGCGAAATCGATACTGTCACATTGCTACATTGAGTAGAGGTAACTTAGTCTCCATTGTTGCTTTTATTAACGCCCCTAATCTTCGTATTCTTTAAGGGTCTGTACGCTCCCCCTGCCAAAAAATATATATTGGATAGTTTATTTGTTGAACAAATGCTAAATATAAATCAAACTTATTATATATAATTATAGAATTGATTGGTACCGATTTAGTAAAACTGATATATAAAATCTCAGGTTCTTGTTCAAATTAAACATACACATCTATCACAAAAACAAAAAATCAGATTCAGTCAAATAAAAATAGAAAAATTAATTTAAAAAAAAAAATTTTTTAAATAAAGATATTTGTTGTTCATTAACAATATTTTTTCGATTCATATTAGGGATATTCTGTTCATCTATCTCTCGAGTTTATTACGTAAACGTTTAATTTTTAAAAGGAAAAAAAATAGTCGTATTTAATGTTTATTACATAAAACGTTTAATTTTTAAAAGGAAAAAAACATAGTCGTATTTAATGTCTTCGCACCAACATTGTGTGGAGGCGTCTGATAGACAGATGTGTTAATAGGTCGTTTCGATTGAAACAGGTATTGAGGAAATTTGAGTTTTAGCAGTTAGACTGCGCGAGTACTTCTAAGCTAACCCACTATTTTGGTTGCTTTATTAGAGATTCCAATATAAAATTTAGAAGATGCAAAAAATGTTCACTCTCTATGAGGGGGAGTTAGGAAACTCACATAAATAGCCGGCCAGCATAACAGATTGAGAAAAGTGAGGACCAAATGTTAAATGCGTGTTTATCCATTTCTTTCATTAGCTGGATTAAGAGACAGCTAATTTGCTACTCCCAATATATGAGAGACCCTTAGCAATGTATTTCCTATAATATTATGTATTAAAAATGTAGAAAATGGAGGCGCGTGGTGTAATGGTTACCATCATAAGAAATCGACACGGTGAGACTAGTTCAAGTCTGTTTGCATTTCCCGTAGCTCTAATACAATTGGGAAAAGTATAATACAAATATTCACCCTTCAGCCATGGGTAAATAGTAGGATATACCTGTCTCCTTAACCTTGGTTAGGCTACCAGTCTAGGATAAGGATTACTTGGAATGAAAACCTGTTAAACTCCGCTTAAAAAATTGACCTTGTGTCACATCGTTCTATTGTGTTGGCTTTGGTAAATATACTTTCTTAAGTTAATAAATCACAGTTCATCAACTATTCTGAAAGCAACAATATACATTTTTGTAGCATATTCTATACAAACAACTGTCGAAAAGTAAACAATAATAAAAAATAATAATAAAAGTAAAAAATGAATGATAGACCAAACAATAAACCGAATAAGTCTAAATGAACGAACGTGTCACAGGTTTGTTTGAGCGATAAGAATATGAAAAATGGTGACAGTCAGAAAACAAAGAGAGACGGTAATCAGAAAGTATTTTTTATATTTAAGAAGAAAATATAAATAAGATAGTCTGCCGGCTGTGGAAAAGAAAGTTCAAAGATAAAAACATTTGGTGTCACGAACAAATCATCACTTGTGAGAAAGGATAAAATGAACACATTGCAATTATTGTCACCCGAAGAATGATACTAGTATGATGTACACCATTACTATCTATCTATCTATCAATTATATATATATATATATATATATATATATATATATGAGTAAAAGTGAAACAAGTAAAGTCATCGAGGTGGTCTAAAGTCAGTATCAACCAGACAGTGAGGGCGTCTACCCCTTTTCACTAGCGCGAAACAAAGGAGATTGTTTTTTTTTTGGCGTCTGAAACGGAACGCCACACCTACCATCAGCGCCTCAGTTTACCGCACAGATCCTTGTGCTACTCATACTGTGAGTTATATATACACATATTGTAGCCAAAAAGTACTTACTGACGTGCTCGAAATAATTAGACGCCAGAATGGAGGTAGAAGAGTCTTCTTATAGAGAAATGAATGCATTGCGAATGGATGGTCGGGGATAAAAGCAATCGCTTCCCTGAAGAGGAAGGAACGGTCCTTTTTTTAACAGGTATCAGTGAGAGAAGAAGGGAAAAGAAAGAAAGATAGAAGAAAAAGAAAAGGGGTAGGGAAATACGAGAGGAATACGGCAGGGGGAGTCAAAGAAAAGGGAAAAATAAAAGAAAAAAAGATCTTCGAAATCACACACACACACACACACACACACAGTAAGTAGAGTGTTCGGCTAGGAATCGCAAAGTTCTTGGTTCGATACTGGCCCTCGCCAACTCAGCGAATGAGTAGCACAGGGATCTGTGCGTAAAGTAAAAAGTTAATGTTAGGTGTGGCGCTCAACCTCAGATGCAAAAACACTCTCTTTGTTCTAGTACATGTGAAAAGATGATAGACTCCTTTACTGTCTGGCTGATACCGACATTAGGTCACCCCACTGACTTTATCTTATATATATATATATATAATATATATATATATAATATATATAATGGTACTCTAATCGTAGCTTCGGGAAAGCGGGCTGAATCAGACATTCAACTGAATATCTAATTAGCTTTGGATAAGCCACTGACATAATATATATATATATATATATATATATATATATATATATGGGAGAATAAGTGCTTAATTGGAGTCGTACCTAATTTTGAAAATTAATTAATTAATAATGAAATAGGCGGGAATACCTATCAAATTTATGGCTAAACAAATCGAGAAAAATCAATCTCTGTATGTACATTTCGGCCTATTAGGCCTCATCAGCAGAGCTATAGATCGGAAGACCGCCCTGTGCGTGATTTGAAACCGGACTGCCAAGCTGACAGGCCGATTTCATAACCCCTACACTAAACGAACTTCTTAGATTTTATGTATGTACATTTCGGCCTATTAGGCCTCCGTCGTGTAGTAGGAGTCACTAGAAGAGGAATATTAACCGATCTCATAACCCCTACACTAAACGAACTTCTTAGATTTTATGTATGTACATTTCGGCCTATTAGGCCTCCGTCGTGTAGTAGGAGTCACTAGAAGAGGAATATTAACCTACTCTAAACAAATCATAAAATCTAAGAAGTTCGTTTAGTGTAGGGGTTATGAGATCGGCCTGTCAGCTTGGCAGTCCGGTTTCAAATCACGCACAGGGCGGTCTTCCGATCTATAGCTCTGCTGATGAGGCCTAATAGGCCGAAATGTACATACAGAGATTGATTTTTCTCGATTTGTTTAGCCATAAATTTGATAGGTATTCCCGCCTAATTCATTATTAATTAATTAATTTTCAAAATTAGGTACGACTCCAATTAAGCACTTATTCTCCCAAAAATTATCGGCAAAAAGCCATTCTAAACAAACCTTGTTTACAACTTATCGTATCGTCGTGTAGTAGGAGTCACTAGAAGAGGGAAGTTCGTTTAGTGTAGGGGTTATGAGATCGGCCTGTCAGCTTGGCAGTCCGGTTTCAAATCATCTTCCGATCTATAGCTCTGCTGATGAGGCCTAATAGGTCGAAATGTAC
>CM042139.1:63208106-63328106 GCA_023376005.1 Doryteuthis pealeii
AAGGAGCCTGAAGCGTTGTGGCAACAACTTAGCGAAGACTGATGGTGCTAGATAGGGAAATTTTGATTGGACTGAGCAATTGGGACGACGGTGTCTTATCTGTTCGTTTATTCGTTACTTGGCAGTCAACATGTTGAGCTACCGCCATTGACGTCAACGCAAAGAGAGGAGACGCGACTTGCGAAGTATTATGGAGATGGCTATTCGAGCAGCTGTGATGAGATAAGATGCACAGGGCTGAGGCTAATCACCAGCTTCCTGCAGCTGGTCCTTGTACACGTTTAATAATCTATAAAAGATTGGCGTCACTCTACTCTGGCTTTTTGCTGCCGACCTTTGTCTTTCAACGGATAAGACACACAAACATATTTGGTCACGTCTAGATTGTACTTTAATTTATTTATATCTAATTGTATGTGTTAATTTTTACAGCTTATTGCCTCTTCAGCGAGTATTTCTCTTAATATACTTTTAACAGTTTTGACTATTCTTATAGATTACTATCCGTGAAAACTTTGATTATTTTATTGAAACAATAGTAAACAGTTGTTATTTGATCGAGGAGTGATTCTAACAGCATGGTTGGTTGATTGGTTGGTTGGTTTTATTTTACAGTATGCTGAAGACATTTATTTTATTTCATTCTTGATGGGTATTCAACTTTTTTAAAAATTCATTTATGTAAACTTTATATATATATATAATCCATAGATGGGACCCTAACAACTACTATCATTCCGGGTAAGCGTCGGTCTGGGAGTAATGACAATTAAGGGGTGTTCCACACTCTTCAGAGCTCTATAATTGGAACCTCGCCACTAAATGTAGTTTAATGTCAAAACCAGGAAACTCAGACTCTCGACCACCGCCTTCTAGCACTTGTATACAAAGGGGTGGATGGTTGGCTATAAGGCAACATTGTCAGGACAATCGTATAGGTGCTAGTACTTGGCCTGACCAGCCTATTTATCTACGACCGCCCGTTTAGCCTAAGTAAGGGCCGAAGTCTAGTGTTGGATGTCTGAGACTACTCAACCACCAGGATCCCTTCCTTAAGCATCACAGGTTGCCACCCAATGCTCACAGGTGGCCATATTGGGTGGATTGTCATTATACAACAGTACTGCCGCTCCGTATCAGAGCGAACCATAGAGTAATGGCAACAATGGGTGCTCTACCCTCCCAAGATCTTCAGAACTAGAGCCTTTCAATATAATGCAGTTTAGTGACATACACAAGATACCATTCTGGAGGTAATGTATGCAGCGTATTCTTAGGAGGAGTTGGAATTCCTGAAAAGAAAATGTATTTAAATAGGAAATGCATAGGAAGAAGCTATCCTTTATAATGGCACATTTAAAATTCTTAAGGATATTCAAATTCTATTGAACCTCTCCAGTCAAAATATCCAGCCCAGGAAGCCGGACCAACTCATGGTAAAATGAGTGAATGTCACTTTTACAGTCGATTACCAATTAAAATTGAAAGAAATCGTAAAGTGGGAAGAATGCCAAGAATCGATGAATATCTCAAAGAATGATAATGATATCTTGTTAATTGAAGAAGAAAAGACACACCCACAAAATTAATAAAAGCAACATTCTATAGACGACCTAAATATACCTTTTAAGTTACTTGAATGTCGGCCATTGTGAGAAGAGGGGTCCTCGTGGTGTAGTGATTAACGTGTTTGACTGCGGCATCGTAGTAAGAGAGGTTGGACACATCATACTATTTTGTTCACTTTTAGGACTAATACCCTTGGTAAAATTATGAACGCCCTCGTACACTCAGCTATGGGTTAGATAAGGCATGTCAAACACGCACCCCGTGGCCTGCATGCGGCCCTCAGCTTGCACAGTTGTGACCCGCATACAAACTGCGCACTCATACGGTGCTTTTACTGTACTCCAGGTATTTTTAGATTTAGATTTTCCAAAAAATTACTGAGCGTAGATGGTTTATTTTTATTAGGACAATGTATTGTTAAGATACAGGGTTTGTTATCAACGCATTGTCTCTCACTCCTTCGGAGTTGCGGAAAAAGAAAACTTAATCAACGAAATGGAGAGAGTCTTTCCCCTTGTCTTTTTTTTTGCTTTTAATTCACACATGACTGTAACTGAAAGTAAGAGTAACGTTTGTATGTTTTATTATTTGAACTCGGTCAATAATGTTCTTTTTTCTGTCTTTTTTTAATATCTTTTTTTAGGTGTGTATTCATTGAAAGTAATGATAGTAATCATAACTTTGTTCTGTTAATGTAGAAGAAGGATTTAAAGACTTATCGATAGTAATTTTTTATCGGCTAGGTGAAATATTTTTTTTTGTAAATTGTTCAATATTTATGAGATTAAACATTTCCATTTCAATCAATTTGACCTCAAGTTGACCGGAAAAGCAATCAGTTGCAAAACACAACCAATATCGAGTTTGTTCTTATCTTCGCCAAATATGACAGTTACATGGAATTATTATTAAAAGAATTTCAGGAAAGATTTTGTTATTTTTCTTCTTTTGAACATCAGTTTGCATTGTTTTCAGAACCGTCCATCTTCGATGTCACCAACGCAGAAAAAAAAAAACTGCAGATAGAACTATTAAAAATGTAGTTGGATTATCTACTAAAACCAAAGTATCTTCAAATGAGGGTACCGGATTTCTTTTCATACCTTCCAAAAACGTTAAAAAACTTTAGAAAATTTGCCTCAAGGATCATAGCAATGTTTGATCTACCTATGTTTGTGAACAGTTATTTTCGTTCATAAAATTTACTAAATCTCCTCATAGAACAAGGCTGACAGATCAGCACTTATCGTCTTTGTTTAAAGTTGGAACCGCACAGATATTAAAACCAGACGTACCAAAAATTGTCAAGCAAAAGAGGTGTCAAGCTTCACGGCAAAAATAAAAATGGTTGAATAGGTGCACATAATTTATTTTCAACTGCCATGATTTTTTTACATAATGAATTTGTTGGATTTACAAACTGTTGGTATACATGTATGTTGCTTACAATTTAATTTTTTTTTGTCATGCTACTTCATTAACTTACATTCATGAATACTGGTAAAACGTTTGTTTGCGCTTATTAAGCAACAAAAAGGTTGTGCAATAAATTTTAGTAAAATACTTCATCGAGTTGTATTTTGCATTACTAGTTGTCTTGAACGGCCATCATGACATACATATGTAATTCATGCGGCCCTCATGCCAAACACATGTAATCCATGCGGCCTTAGGGAGCCACCCAGTTTGATATACCTGGATTAGATAGTATCACTACTGTACTTCTACAAGAATAGTGGGAAATGTTTGTTGTGGGTTTGTTTAGGTATCTGTCTTCTGACAACTGTATTACCATAATAATCAATTTCTTTAAACGGGCGGATCCTTGTGATGTAGTAGCTAACGTACTGAACTGCGAGGTTGTACTAAAAGTGTTCGAAGTCCAGTCGTACTATTACGATCCATCTCTCACTAATACCCTTGGGAAAGGAAGGATCCCACTCATGCGCCCACTGATGGGTTAAATAGTTTCAATGATATTTTTAAACAAAGATGGTTTTGGTATTAATAACCCACGAAGACTGATTTGCGATTAAGCAAAGAAACCAAACAAAAATTCAAGGTGTAAATGTTACAATTCATGAGCTGTCATAAATTGTGAACTTACCTGTAGTTAGAATTAGGGCCAGCACTTAAAATCATGGGGTCCTATCGAAAGTTACTCGCTGGTGACGATTAATAACCTTGGCCCCCTTGAAAAAGGCACGTGATTGGGCACCATGAGAATAAGTTTAGTTTAGCAGATTCGACCTGGATTTCAAGGAGTGCAAACACGATTTTCAGCTCCCGGAGTACATCTCATCCGCGGCGGACTCAACATGGGCTAAGAAAATAAAAGCTTGATCGAGAATAACCAAGTCTTGTTATTAATTGCATGTTAAGACAATGACCATCCCAGCCCAGTACGAAGAAAACCAGAAAGAAAATCAACGCAGCTGAAAGCCCCTAGATTAGCCAAGACAAAATAGCATCCGACGAGGTAGAGTCAGCATGCAGAGTAAGCAAGACGACCTATCAATAACTATCATCTCTATCATCCCTAATATTCTCTCTCTCTCTCTCTCTCTCTCTCTCTCTCTCTCTCTCTCTCTCTCTCTCTCTCTCTCTCTCTCTCTCTCTCTCTCTCTCTCATACACCCGAGATGACTATCTCTATTATATACCTAAAACTCTTCCCGTTTATATACCTGATGTTGGGTATATAACAGAAAACTTGTTAGTGGAGATAAAGACATGGTTTAATAATCGTTTGCAGATCTATTACTATTGAATATCGAGTTCGATCCTTGCAGGATGATCCATAAATATCACCACGTAAAAACGAGCTTAATTTAATTCTGCCTGGTGAGAGGTCAGGGAATTTTCTTTTCGTCAGATTTGAGGGAATGACATCATATGGCTAAACTTTCAAATCGGTCGAAAAATTAAAACATATTACAGGTGACCTAGAAAAACAGAACTCAAATTATTTATTTTCCCATTAAACTAACCATAAACCCCACCACTAACCCAAACCCTTAACCCTAAAACCCCCTAGTTAAAATTAGCAGTTTTTTTTCTTTTCTTTCTGGATCACCCTGCATACAGGGTGACCCTTATTTATTAATTTTATCATTAGACTAACCCTAAACCCCCAGCCCTCACCCTAAACCCTTACCCTATCCCCTCCAAGTTAAAATTAACAGTTTAATTACAAAATTTATGCGTTCTGTTTTTTTCTGGGTCACCCTAAATTTTCTAACCGATTTGCAAGTTTAGCCCATCACATAATGATATAGTAAGAAATTTTAATTCAATGATTAACTATATTTTTTAAATAAAATATAAATGACGCGGTTTGCTAAATTTCAATTTAATATTTGAAAAAGAAAAAAGAATTAAATAAAGTAATCAAATTTATGTAAAGCGATAAATAATCTTATAACATTATTAATTCGAAAACGTAGTCGATCGAATGTCAAATTATCATAGTAAAGTATACTATATCATAAATTTGATAGCAATTTGAGTTTTCAGTTATTTCCGTGAAATGTATTAGGTAATCTAATGGCATTATCTCTTGCGCACTATTCTACATTAGTATCATGATTTTATTTGTATTTATAATATTAAAATAAATAAATTAACGTGATTATGAAAAATAAAAAAAGCGTTTTGTTTACAATTGACGAACGACGGGAATTTATTTTTTTAAAATTGAGTTGTCGTTAAATGTTTTCGTTTGATTTGTTATTTAATTCACTTTAAAAAATGATTCAATGTATGAAAAGACATACTAATTGCATATTTAGAAAGATCTTTTTTCTAACCAAATAAATATTTTTAAGATAGAAACAGAAATATGTGATAAATAAGATTTGATTTTATGTTAAAATTTAAGTATGAAAAAATGATAGGCTGACTGAAACAAAAAATATTTTTTTTAACTCGCTGGAAAAAATAATTCCATTGATAAAAACTCAATATATACATATTTAGAGAGATTATCTCATTCTCTTTCGAACCATATAGATATCTTAAAGAAGATTGAACCGTAAATTGGCGAGAAAAAAGAATTTGTTTTTTTTTCTTAAAATTTAGAATGAAAAAAAAAATTATACATATCAGCTCTCTGAAGCCAATTTTTTTTTAACTCGCTGTAAAAAATAATTCAATTAATAAAAACGCATAAAAATTGCATATTCAGAAAGATTATATTATTTTCGTTCCAACGATATAAATATTTTAAAGATTGGACCAAGAATATGCGACAAATTCCTAGCAGAACTGCTTAGACTGCGAAATTTATTCGCTAAAATTATACATTTCAGCTGTAAATCGCTATAAATCGCTGTAACAAAAAGTCAGCCAGCGGACAATATTTTATTATCAGCAGGTGCTAGTATATGGACAGTTCCGCAAATTGGGTGATTTTGGCTTAATTGATTAATTATATCCCTTAATTAGAAAAAATCAATAACCACATTTGACGTGTTTCTTAGTTAGAAGAATATTAATCCATATGCAAGATTTCAAATCTGAGTGAATTCTCTTTTCTGTGTTATCATGATCGACACGTACATACCAAAACTTATATATATATATATATATATATATATATATATATATATATGTGTGTGTGTGTGTGTGTGTGTGTGTGTGTGTGCCATTTGCAGAGTAACCCAGTAACACCTGCCTTGGTGTCATGTGATCGGCGATTAAACACGTTGTCATATAAAATTCAATTCATCATCTTGGTTTCATTGCAAACGACTTATAAAAGGCAGTCTTTTATAGGCTTGCGAGAAATTAATATCTGACTAGTATGTCTCGTCAGCCACGTAGGATGCTGTCTCGATTATTAACATAACAAATGCATCAATTGTCAAAGAGAGACAAGAAGACAAGGAAAGATTAATGTGCAGATGTATAATTGCTTTCTCCGTTTAATAAGATGACTTATCGGAAAACTTGAATCAAACATTGCTTATCTGTTTCTATTATCATCATAAAGGACTTTATCTGAGTTGAATATTATAAGATCTCTTCAAATAGAGAATTAGACTTAAACAGAACAGTGACGAGATTCGGCGGTTTTATTAGATATTTTAAGGAGTATGACCTGTTTCCTATGAAGAGGTTGGTTAATTGTTTTGGTGTACGGCATATTAACCCTTTTCGAGTCATTTAATGCCGTATCAAGTTATTTTTGATAAATAAATGACACGGGCTGCTTAATGCGTCAAACAATTTAGTATTTCACAAGCATATCGCTGCTTAATTTCGATGATCCTAAGACATCTCACGTTGGGATTTGGTGATATTGTTACATATTAATTGAATCCCTATTACTTTTTAAGGTAGTATAGAAATCCTTATGGCAATCGGTGCAGCTGATGGCCTTGAGAGTGAGTGACAATGCTTGACCTCACTCTCACCTTGCGTTCTGGGATGATCGTGGGAATCGGAAGTGATAGAAATCCCCTTCCAGTTTAAGGTGTAAGCAACTTAGTCAGTTGCAGAGAGAGTTAGAGTTAGCAGTTGAGAGTTAGGACTGAAGCTAGGAAGATGTGAGCTGACTGCGCAGTTGTCTGGCCTGGGGATCCGGAATAAAATAACATCAAAGGTAAATCGAAGTCTTGTTGTTATTACTAAAAGCTAACAATGACACAAGGCTTCTGATAAGAAATGATCCCCAGCAGAACCAGACACGGAATCCCCAGATAAGAAAGACCAGACGAGACCTGTAGAAGATATACGAGGCCATTAGAAGACAGAAGACTAGACGATCAGAAGACGGCCGGAAGAATAGAAGACCAGAGTAAGAAGCAGTAAGAAAGTACGTAACAAATATATCTATTGGGTACTGTGACGAACGGCTACGTTACAATATCCTTTGGGCAGATCTCAAACTCTAATCCCAGTGGACTACTTCTTGTAGGGTTACGTCAACGAAATGCTGTACGCAGGTAAGACTTGCAAAGCAGTGGAACTAAAGAAAAGCATACGTAACTAGTTTGAAGCTATTCCAGTTGATATACTAAACTGCACCGAATTTAGTTGTTTGGTCGGTTGGATTTTACGGCATGTCACCACTTGGGTTATTTTATGCTGAAGACATTACTAGAACTCCGGGTCGGTTATGGGAGTAATAGCAATGAAGAGGCAATCAACCTTCCCAAAAGCTCCAGAATCGTAACCTCGTCACTATATGCGGTTTAACGTCATACCCGGGACACTAAGACACTCAGTGACCGCTTAATAGCACATATATGATAAAAATTGGTTGGAGATTTGCCATAAGGGCAAGAGAGTCAGAACTATCATATAGGTGCTAAGACTTGACGTAACCAGACGATTGATCGAACGGGTCCACTCCGATCGCCCGTCCAGCCTAAGAAAGGACTAGAGTTGAGTGTTGCATGTCATAGACTGCTCAGGCACCAGGATTCGGTCCCCTAAGCATCTCAGTTGTCACACAAAGACAACAGATGACCCCATTAGGAGGAGCATTGTATCCCTCTGCAGAGATGCAGTCAGCACCGTCTTTGGATTGAAAGAAAACCCTATCTTATTCTCCTCGTGGTGGTAAACATTTAAGAGATTCTTTCAGTTCTTAGATTACATAGTGAACACTTGTCATTTAGTTATATAATGAATATATCGTGTACTTAATTTTGTCGTTTGTATAAAACAAAAGTTATATTTAAAATGAACCCTTTCATTAGGGGACAACCTGTATATTTAGAGCGTATTCTGTCACGTTTTAGATCATTTAGTATTTTCAAGTAATAAATCGATCTGTCATATCTAATCGATTCTTTTCTTTCATCATATTTCTTTTCTTTTGTATTTTCCCCATTGATTCAGCGTTTTCAATTCGTTTTATAACTTATTGAATTATTAACAACAGTTTTCATGAGACTTTATGCTGCTCGGTTCTGTGTATTTTGTCCATCACATTTCAACTATCTACACATAACTCCCCACGATGGAATTTCGCTTCTTTTTCTAAGTATATTTTATCTGTGAACATCGACTGAGAACATCTTGGCATTCACGTCGGGTGGTTTGTGCTAAAATGAACAGCTCAGTTCCAGTGGGCCTTCCCCAACAGGCATCAACTTCGCCCTCGCCTAAAAAAGTAAGGGCTGGATTGATTACCCGGTACATGAGACACCCATGAAGAAGAATACAAAAGAAAACAATTGCTTCCTTTGGAGCACTTTAAACTGACCTTGTATCACACCTCGTGGGGAAATATATTACTACAAATATTGACTCTGAGATGTAAATCTCTGTGCTTTGTAATTAACACCTAGTCAATTGAATGGCGATTTAATTTCCTTATAATCTTATTATAATGGAGATTATGTGTCTGTCTGTCTATGAAACTATGTCACCACTAACCCCACAATTCCCTTAGGTATTACGTTATATTCTCAGTGGTTATTAAAGAATCATTATTTAATATTAATTGACATCTTATTCATTTAAAATGTCTCTATTAAGGTCTAGCTGAGATAGATTTGCCTCAAAACAGTCTATGTTATTTATGTGTTTAATATTTTGCAATATATGTTATATATCATTAAGAAATAAATGTTTGTATAGTATATAGTGTGAATAATTCGCATACCAGTTTTAACAAATTCGAATTTAATGAATAATTACTTGGTGTTATTGATTTCTAATATTATTGCTTTATTCCCAAACTTAATTCGTTTGATAATGAAACAATGATATTAGAAGTCCTATATACGATTTTATATTGAAATCAATGAGAATAAAGTAAAAATAAGTGTAATCTTTTTGTGTTCTTATTTAATTTCATTAGTCTTTATAATTCAATATGATATATAATTATATCAAAATTAAATACTTGTACACGGGGGCGCATATTTATGCTAGTATGGTTAATAATAATTACTAGTCATAGAAAGTATAAAAATACTCATGATTTAAAATATTAATAAATACTGGACCTGAGAGTAATGACAATGAAGAGGTACTCCACACTTTCCAGACCTCCCACCGAAAGGGCGTCCAACACTGGAGTTAACTCAGTATATACATTCTCAGCTATTGTAATGTCCTCTCCTCCTATTTTATTGTGTTCTGGGTATGACGTTAAACTGCATCTAATAATGAAGGTCCAATTCTAGAGCTTCGGGGATTGCGGAGTACCTCTTCATCGCCATTACTTCCAGGTCCACTCTGGCCAAGAGTGATAGTACCTGTTTGGGTCCAATCTATGAGTTAAATAGATCAAAACTGAAGACCCAACAAGTCTGAATGAAACAAAAACCTCTCTGGTATAAACTAATCCACCATGCCATAAAATCTGCCCAACCAACCAACGAATCCATTTTTATTCCGCCCTGTCGGCTGGGGCGTTAGAATGCACCTCTGCAGAGTGGTAAGACTCCCCCAATGGGGCCACCTGTTGGCAGTGGGTGGCGACCCGTGATGCTTAAGGATAGAGCCCAGGTGGATGAGCAGTTCATGACATGCAATACTCCACTTTGGCCCTATCTTGGGCTAGACGGTCGGTCGGAGAGGCCCCCTCCGATCAATCGGCTGGTCACTTCAAGCCCTAGCACCTATATGATTTTCCCAACCCTATTGCCCTTATGGCAAGCCCCAACCCCTTTTTATCATATGGGTGCTAGAAGGCGGTGGCTGCGGGTCAACATGTCCTGGGAATGACGTTAAACCCTATCTGATGGTGAGGTTCCAGTTCTGGAGGTTTGGGGAATGTGGAGCATCCCTTCATCACCATTGCTCCCTGGTCCACTCTGACCCGGAGTGGTAGTACCTTTTAGGGTCCCATCTATGGGTTAAATAGAAAAATGTATTTATAAACAAATTGTATTATCCATTAAGAATTGATTTATTTCAAAACTTTATCGGCATTAAATGACCCACTGAGGTTGAAATGCCGTAAAACAAAACAAAACAAGCCAAACCATTTTTATTGTTTTTAATAGTCAATTATTACTTTCAGTGTTTTAATATTATATTCAATAGATTCTTATTTTGAGTGAGATTCTGATATACTTCTCTTCTTTGTTTTTATTTGTTTTGTTTTTTATCATGAGGTATGTTGAAGCATGCGTCTTTACCGTGGGGGCATATATAATTAGGTTTGAAAATAAACGATTTTAAATTGCTGCAAACATTTTAATTTTGAAAGAGATCACAAGAGGTCAGACGATGAGATTTTCTTTAATCTTGGTATGACAACCAATCTAGGGGAAGGAAAACTCTGAATTCAAATATGTTCGCACGGAGAGTTTATATATATATATATATATATATATATATATATATATATATATATATATATGTGTGTGTGTGTGTGTGTTTGGTACATGAAAAATTGTAAACTACTAAAAGTAGAGGAATCATATGTAAAATGGGGAGGTGATATTTTATTATGAAATAAAATATAAAATAAAAGGGGATACGAAGGCCTTTTCGACCGGTACTTTTTCAAGTATTTACACCGGTTGACGATTAAAATTCAGAAATGTAAAGAATTTGTTAAGAACAAATGGGGTAAACCAGAGAGTGGGGGGACAAAAAAATAATGGGGAAAGAGGGGTATGTGTGTGTGCCCTAGGTTAAACCAGGGTTATGTTATGCCTCCCAACAAATAAATGGAGTGTCTCGGTGTGTGTCTGCACAGAGTAGGTCTAAGAAAAGAAATACTAACAGCCTCAAGGACTGCTAGATGTTGTTTAGACCTAGCTCTGTGCAGAATAGAGAAGCACTCATCTGTGTAATCGGACAAACAAGCATTTATAGAAAGGTGCTCAGCGATCGCTGAGTCAAATGCTTGTGATAACCCGGATGTATTGTTTGCGACGGCATTGCGAAGTACTCGGGGGACGTGCTGCTTCATTCTAATTTCGAGTCTTTGGGATGTACGCCCAATGTATACCAAATTACATTGGCATTTAAACTTATAAATTACGTTACTTTGATGGAAGATTGGGAGTACATCTTTGTGGAAAGACCGAAATGCAGGTTGGGTGGTAATTATAGGTCGTACTTTTACTGCATTGTAGCAACACGTAACCAAGGAAGAGATCTTATTGGCAATGGTCTGACTGGTTGGGCCGATCCATGGGAGTCGGACGTAAACAGGACATTTAGAAGGGTCAAAAGGTTTGTCACTTTTAAATTTGTTTACAGTCTGATTAATGATTTTATCAACAATGTCATCTGGATATCCATTATTCGAGAGCAAACCTCTAATCTGTTTAAGTTCTCCTTCAACTTTACTACTGGAACAAATTTTAAGGGTCCTAAACGTCAGACACTTGATTAAGTTGATCTTCCTCGATTTAGGGGCAAAGGCATCCCAATTTATATAAAGCCCAGTAAATGTTGGTTTTCTATAAATGCTAGTTAAGAAAACCGACGAATTCTTTTCAACTAATACGTCCAAGAAAGGCAATGTATTATTGACTTCAGCCTCCATAGTGAAAGATAAAGAAGGATGTAAAGTATTGAGTTGATTAAAGAATGTTACAGCTTCGGTACGCGACTTGAAAATGGCAAAAGTGTCATCAACGTAGCGATAGTAAATATAGGGCTTAGCGAGCCTGTTGAAAAGGAGTTGTTCGTGAAAATCGACGAAAATGTTGGCCAAAAGACTGCCATGGGAGATCCCATACTAATGCCGTCAATTTGGCGGTACATGGTGTCATTAAAACTAAATGAAACCGACTTGGTAGCAAGTTCCATCAATTCGACAAAAATGTGTTCAGGGAAAGATGGAGTAAACTTAGGCTTGCTACGATACAAAAAGTCGGCACATATGGAGATCGTCTCGTCAAGGTGAATGTTGGTAAATAACGAGACAATATCAAAAGACACCATGCATTGGGTGTCAGCGCATGGAGAAAGCTGACGGTTTATGCAATAAAAGGAAAAGGAGTCACTAATGCAGTGTTCAGAATAAAATTCTAAGACTGGATTAAGTAACTGGACAAGCCATTTTGCCAAGGCATGAGCAGAATGGACCATTGACAAAATGGGTCGCAGAGGAACATCAGGTTTATGTATCTTGGGTAAACCATATAACCTGGGTCACTGTGAACCGACTGGACGTATTAGATCATAAACCTTTTTCTTGTGGAGATCAAGAAAACGTTTCTGTAATTTAATCTCAGTTTTTGGTGTGTCATCAAAGGACAAATCACCAAGCCTGAGAAATTTAGAAGGGTCCTCCAAAATGGTAGACATTTTGTGGTAATAGTCATGGCGGTTTAAAATGACAACACCGGCACCTTTATCAGGTTTTGTAATATATATATATATATATATATATATATATATATATATATATATATATATATATTATATATATAAATATATATATATATATAACGAGAGTTGCAACAACGTTTTCATTGTAGTAGCATTAGTAGTTAATCCAAAAGTGCTCAATATGTTTCGTAAATTTATAGAGCATTTATAGTTGAAGATAAAAGTTTTTTCTCTCTACCACAGTTTCGATGTTGCACGTACACCTTCATTGGGAGAACTAAAAATTATAGGTAGCTACATTTTATATATACTTGACTGGTTTGGAAATTTTATATATATATATATATATATGTATGTGTGTGTGTGTGTGTGTGTGTGTGTATTTGGGCAGCATTTTTTCATTTATGCATGTTCGAAGCGCCATCATCAGGGGTGATGTGTTCCAGTTTTTCAAATTATATTAATGGATGTGGAGGCTGGAAGGAAGAGAATTGATAGGAAAAGTTTTATAGGCATTTTAAAATGTGAGTACTGCATTGGAAATTAATTTCGTTTAAGGAGGGTTTATATTGTTTTATGTATAAAGCTTTTAGTATTTGTAGTTTTTGTTTATTTTTTTCTTTGTGCAGAATGTGTGTATTTTCCGTTAAGATATTTCAATAATTAGAGTGGGGGCATGGTTGTAATTTTAGGTGTTGTGATGATGATGGCACTTCGAAGTGCCGAAAGTACTCGGGACATGAACTTTGGTGGACTAATCCACGAATTCCACCCAAATATTAAAAAGTTGGCCATAAAACTTGAAAAAGGCACAAATAAAATTGTTAAACAGGAGATGTGTCTTTTGTTTAATTCAACATGTATATATATATATATATATATATATATATATATATATATATATATATATATATATACTTTGTTGGGTTACCAAGTTTCTTGGTACAAGGGTGATTCTAGGCTGGTCCTATTCTCTACCAGTAGTTTGTTGTAGAGTTCAGGTACCATGTGAGAGCTCAATGCTTAATTTTTATAAACAGAGCAAATTTATTCGTGAATAAAATGGCCTTAAATACCAGGGGTATCGTGATTATGGACCATTTCCAATCGTGTGTAACTGAAGCCCATCGAATTTCGTCAGACCACGTGTGAATAAAATAAAAACGTGTTCTGATGAAACTCGGTGGGCCTCAGATACCCACGAGTGGAAATGGTCCATAATCACGATACCCCTGGTATTAAAGGCCTTTTTTATTCACAAATATATATATATATATATAGGGAGAGAGAGAGAGAGACATATATAGATATATACATCAATGCCTTTATAGAGATATAAGAACTTATTGATATAAAAATATAGTTATAAGGTGAGGTCATAATTATTTTATTTTTACACTGCTTTCACATTTTGAATAATTCTTTATTCGCATCTGTTAACTATATATGCACATATATAGGGATGAGTATGCTTTTTAACACCGGTATGCCAACCGGCCTAGGAGAAGGACAATTGGGAATTCAAAACTGTTAAACTTCACTTAAACTGACATCAAGACTCATGTGAATTGATGTCACTTAATTAGAAAAATAAACAAAGTTTCTTGTATTCCGCTGTGGCTGGATGCAAAAGCCCTGGTAAAAGCCGCGTAAGGACTATTATTTCCTAGGCAACTTGAAAGACTTGCGTAATACAACCATCATACACCTAGTTACCTCATTTTGGACAGTACTTAGTTATCCTCAATAAATAACCCACACGTAAACATTATTTTAAAAGTAGAAGTCCGCAACTCGATGCAGCCAATGTTTTAAATAGACCCATTTATAAAAGACGTTACGCAGGCAAAATACCCGCCTATGCGAAATGAAGGAAAAATGAAGAAGAAAAAAACCCTCAAATATATCTCCGTCTGAGTAAGAGTTATTTTTGCTGCTCTAATCATAGTCTTTTGCCCAATTTGGGACAAGTCTTTACAAAGATGGCGGCAGTGATGGAAATCGATTGTAGACAAAGTTTCTCAAGGATTCTTTCCTTTTTTTTTCTTTTTTTCATTTTCTTTCTTTTTACTTTTATTTTTCTTCCTGTTGATATATTTTTAATTTTATTTGCTTTGACACATTCCCATTGGTATGATGACTGCAATGAATTAACATTAGCGTCAAGTATGTGCAAAAGTTACTAACTTTCACTTTTATGGATATTACATATTTAACCTAGAGTAGAAAACTAGTTTTTTTCTTAATTAAAAAAACAAAACAAAGAAAAACAACAACATTAGTCTTGTTAAACATCGCCGAAATGCACTAAAGGTGGTCATCAGAGATGTTACCCCGGTATCCTTACAGATTTCGTGTTTGGTAACAGCATATCTGTTCAACTAGTAATCCTGACTTGTTATTAGGCCGCTTCCTTTTATGATTCGGTCTGTAATTTAACAAATAGTTTAGGGATTCTTATATAATAGCACTGGGATATGCAATAGCCGATCAGAGACATACTCAGTAGATGTATAAATTAAAATTTTGTTCGCGCGTACTTTCGTATTTGCTACAACTGTTGCGCATGCGTCAAAGCATGAAGTAATTTTCTCTATTTTCATTTAAAATTCTACAAACGACGCCTACCTAAGTAGTCAATGCTAAAGAAACATCTTTAGAACCGAATAAAAAAATTGTCGCATAGCATCATTTTGAATTTTAAAAAGGCACGCACACAAACAAACAAAAAAAAACAAAAAACAAAAAAAACAAAAAGCAAAACAAATGTGCGTAAATAATGCAATAAGGCCCTTCTTTCAGCTTCCCTGTTCCCTACTCTCCCAATTATATACACTACGGAAAATAACCATTTTAAATTATCACTGTGTACACAAATAAAAAGCCTTACGTACACTCAATATCATCCCATCCAAATCACCCCAAAGAAAGTCTACATTACTCACAAGTTTTAGTAATAATCTGCACGAACAATAATGATTTGCTTAATCATATAAAAAAACTGAAGTAGAAATGTACAGTACATGACGACTACTAAAATTTCACCGAGTATCAGACTAAATTATCGGACGTCTAGATACTGCTATGAATAAAACTGTTATTGAAATTAAACATAACTTGGAGTAAGGAGTCTCCGTGGAGTTGTAGCTAACATATTAGACTGTGGCATCGTAGTAACTAATTTCGAACTCCATACGAGCTACTACGTTCATTTTCGTACTAATACCCTTGAGAAATGTATGACCCCCCACCCCCCGAAACTGCTGATCTCCTACAAGAATGACTTTAATTGAATGGTTGATCTGATTAAACAAAGAAATCAAACCAAAAAGATAGCTAATCATTTTGTATAAAAAAGTTTCTCTAGATTAATTAAAGGCTTGGATAAGATCATTAAACCATGATAATATATTCTAGATAACAAAATTCCGGCTCAGAAACAAGCATTTTAAGAGGTATGCAAAATTTTCTAAAAAGGAAAGTAGACAAATGTTTTATCTAATAACATTAAATTAATACAATAAATCGATGGGGATAACCTTGTATTGCGTTGCAAAAATCTAATCAAAAACAGACATTCAAAAAAATTAAACAAATCTGAAAAACATTGCATTTAATTCTCAATAATCACTGATAGCCTAGCAATTTGTTAAAAGAAGAAAAGAAATACTTTTAATTAATAGACTGATTTTTATAATTAAAAATATATCTTCGAAAAACAAAAAAATAGAATAAAATAAAACAGGTAAAATTATTTGATCCGGAGTGGTAGTAATTGTTAGGGCCCCATCTATGGATTAAATTGTACCAAATCAATCTGATTTTTTTAAATGGAGTTTTAAAAAAATTGAGTGCACATCAATAATGAAATAAACAAAAACATCTTCGCATAAAATGACCCAATGCTGTAAAACCAACCAACCAACCAACCAACTTATATGCACGTTTGTGTTCTAAATTTGATACTATTCATATATGTGTGTGTGTATACACAAACACACACACACACACACACACACACACACACACATATATATATATCAATACACACACACACACACACACACACACATACATATATATATATATATATATATATTTATATATATAATTTGAGTGATAGCCTCTCACTTTCGGCAGAGTAAGCTAATCTTAGTAAAGGCATACCTACCTTTATACACAAATGCATAGACATAAACGCAGTCAAGCCATTATATACTCTCTCTCTCTCTCTATCTTTCTCTTTCACACAGAAAAACACATACAAATACACACACACACACACATATATATATATATATATATAATATATATATGAGTGTGTGTGTCTGTGTATGTGTGTGTGTCTGTGTGAGCGTGTGTGTGGTTATATGATGTATATTAAACGATGCGTTACTATTGGTTAAACATTATTTCTTGTGATATCTGTAAATGTCAGAAAGTTAGGGATATCTCTCTCTAAATCATGATGACTTGTTGGTTATTATGACAAGAGCGTGTGTTTACCTCTCTGCCCGGCCCGCTATGGTAGGTGTCCATGCAATGGGTCTAAATGAAAATCGATGGGAAAACAAGACGATAGATCAACGCTGGAAATCACGGGGCTGGCATGTTGGAATGTCCGTTGGGTCACCAAATTGAAGAGACATTGTGATTTGGCACGGCAGCTAACGAACAAATCTGGTCAAGGAAAAGTTATCAAAACTGACATAAACACAGCTTTTTATCTATCTTGTGGTAAGAAAATATCCGAAAATAGGACGCCATTTCATCTATCTATTTATCTATCTATCTATCCATCTACCTATCTAGCTATCTCATTCTGTTTATTATGTATCTATCTCAGCCTGTACCTTATCTACATCTCTCTCTCTCTCTCTCTCTCTCTCTCTATATATATATATATATATATATATATATATATATATATATATATATATATATATATATATCAGCCTATCCATCATCTACCTATCTAGCTAACTATCTATCTATCTATCTAGCTATATATATATATATATATATATATATATATATATATATATATATATATATATATATATGTCTCATAATATACTTATGGTTTACATTTTCTGTGCAGAGATATGTGCATGTACTTACTATGATTAATAATTCATGCGTAATTTGTAATTTCAAATAAACGATATGTATGTATGTATGTACGTATGTATGTATGTATGTATCTATCTATCTATCTCAGCCTGTCTATTATATATCTATCTATATATCTATCGATCGATCAATCTATATATGCCTTTTAATATACGTGTTCACATACTTTGATTACTAAGTCATTTGTAATTTGTTATTTCAAATGAATGATATTTATCTATCTATCATTGAAAAGTGGATATAAGACAATTTGAAATTAAGAAACTGAAGATCATCAAGAAGAAATATTCCGCTGTATTCAACCCAACCTGTTTAAAAAATACACACAAACACACATATATATATATATATATAATATAATAATAAATAAGTAATCCACAGACACGTGTTTCAAGGTATCACCTTTCATCAGTGTGGCTATACCGTAACAGCTACCTCTGGCCGGGTTCGAGACCCGAATGAACTTTCGTTCGCCAAACCTTTAACCCGTACGGCCAGAGGCAGCTGTCAAATATAGGAGAATAAATAATCGCTACATTTCTAAGCGGAAATGAAATTCACTAGAGTCCTCAAACGTTTTTGTAAACAAACGCGAGGGTTAGCTATACGCCGTAACGGTGAATCTGCAATTAAGTCCCTATTCAGAGAACTCAACCATTAGTCAATGGGAGTATATACATAATAAATAAGTAATCCACAGACACGTGTTTCAAGGTATCACCTTTCATATCACCACCTTATATATATATATATATATATATATATATATATATATATATATATATATATATATATATATAAACTGAACACTTATACATCCTAATTAACATAGATATAGCGATGCAAAAGGCAGTTACATGTGAATTTTAAGACATCACCTGAAACTGCACGTGCCCCAAATGAATAAATAAATAACGTGAGTCATTTAAGAGACTCCGTGAATGAGGTGGCAATCATAACCAGACCTGTTAAAGCGGAGCTAAAGTCATATGGTTTATAGGAGAATAACTTGCATAATTTGATAATCATCTAAATAATTTAACGGTGTATATGCTACTTCCAAATTACCCCTCTGTAGTACTTAATAAAATCAATACTAAAAATATTATTGATAATAACAAAATTAGCTATACTTATCCCCATAAAAACGAAATTTGTCCGATATTATTTCCTTCTTAAAATAAGCGAGATAGATAAATAAAGTGAGACTGTTAACCCTCTCAATCTACTAGCACACTACTAAACTATCCTGTTGTGCATTAGTTAGCAAGATAATCTTGCAGACGTAGGAGGAAAAATCGGAAACGAAAGAAAATCTCATGAATGAAAATTGCAAATAGTTAAGAACGATATTATAGAATAAACTATAACATAGTAACATAAAACCGCTGTGAACACTCATTTATGTTCGTAATTAGATACACTGAATCCTTCTTATACTCAAAGAAAAGAGGAGTAGGATATATGGTACAAATTTGAATGTTTATTCACAAGTAGAAAAGACGTGATATTGCGAATTTAGCATCAACAAGAAAAAAATCTCACCGGCGTATAAAACTGCATTGACACAGTTACAAATTCACATAAGACTGCACCTAGTATACGGGGTAAAAAGAAAAGAAGGGCGATGATAGAAAGTGCACCCTTTTCTGTTTTAGATATTTTTGTATTATTTGTATTATTCGGACTATTGTCCGCATCTATATTGTATCTGTACAACGTTTCGGCCGATGTGTCCTCCGGCCGTTTTTAGGTATTTCTTATCGGACTCGGTAACCTTCTTGAACTCGGGAACCTTCTCTTTGAACTGGGGTACATTCTTTTCGAAATCGGGAAACTTCTTGTCGTAATTGAGAACCTTCTCGGAACTTTGAACTCAACCCTTTATTCAATCCACGCCCTCATTCCACTAACCATGACTGCGTACTAGAGTTAAGCTGTGTTAATTATTATTCTATATTACTGTCGCTCTTGACCAGGATTGAATCTGCAGCCTAGAGATAACTGTAACTTAGAACTGTATTAACTCAGCGCTTATATCCACTCCGTCCAATTGGTCGTTGTACAGATAACAATAGAGATGAGGACAACAGTCTGAATTATCCAATTTATACATATTATAAAGCCTCATCTTAAACATTCAGAGAAATATAATTTTTTCTTATCTTATTTATTTTATTGCAGTTGTTCATATCTTCCTCATTCACCAATGTTACAATAGTTGACTATTCCAATAATATCAGTGCGAAGATGAGTATCTAATCTAGATTGGTAATTATTCATAAGTCTTTAACGCTAAGTCAATTTCACTAGGAATTCAGGTGTTCGTCGGCAAAGTTCTTTAAAATGTTAATGGATAAGGTTTTTTCGTCCGCTGTCATTTTCTTTTCGCCTCATAATTTAACAGTAGCATTCTTGCCTAAGACTTACATGTTTCGAAATGATCATATTTAGGATGCTTAAAACACATGGTGCACACGGGTTGATCAAGTGACAGCAAGAGACGCTCATATCATTTTCTGTTAGCCCCATAGGTAACGTGACTGCAAGTATTTTCAATAGTCTAGCATTTTCCTGAGTGGAATGTCGATTTTTATCAAAGCTGCAATCTTTCAGGATTTTTCAATTTTACAGTGTCTTTTGAAATTGAAGACAGTAATCGGCGCACCTGTCTCCTTCTTATTCCACAACTTGTTTAGTTTAGATGTTTATCCAGCGCTTTACCCTTCTTGGAATTTAATCTATATCCTGTTGCAAGAGCAAATGACGGTATTTCTAGATCTTATATTATTTGTTTACAACGACTAGTTGTATACTCTTTACCGGAATTAGATAATCCACAGACATCCGGACTGCTTTTTGGTTAGGCGTCGATAATTTGTATGGTGGTGGGTATGGCCTAACACTTAAAGTTCAAACTACAGCTGGGCCAGTTGGAGATAACTTTACAATAATATCCTAGGAAATGCATTCTTCATTCTTCCATCTATATATCAATAGCAAGACATGTAAATCCTTTTAAAACACTGGAGTAATTCATGATTATTATAATTTTTACATATTGAAGAATTTGCAATAGCTCTTAAGTAAACATATTAAACATTGTAATAATTAAATTATCATACTATGGTATATTCACAGGTCCTACTAGTTGTAATTATTTTGTGCTAGTATACTGTATTCACTTATTATATGATAACTGTTTCCTCTTTTTCCTGACATAGGCTACAATTATAATTATGGTATCCTGCTGTGTATTATCAGTTCTTGTGTGGATATAATTTGTCCTGATAACATTATTTGGTGCTGCTCCTAGTAGAGATTTACTTTCTCTTCTTAAATATCACTTTCGTAGTCTTGTCTAGCTCATATCATTCGCAATTCCCATAGTTACGCGTAAATTATACATGTAGTTGTATTTCGTCTAGTTTTTGTTTTTCTGTATTTTATTTTATTTTTGTTGTGCTATTGTTATTGGTGAAACTGGCTATTGTAATCAATTCATCTTTGGTCGTTTTTCTATATTCCTGGAATTTACGAATTTTATAACCACACAATCCCGAGTTCAAATCTCCATAGCGCTAATACCTCTAGGAAAAGTATGCATCCAAATACTCTCCTTCTAGCAATGGATACATAGTAGGACAAACTGGGTTCTTTAATCTTGGCGAGGTAACCAGTGTAGGAGAAGGAAAACTCTGATTTAAAACCTGTTAAACCCCGCTTAGGAAATTTACCCTATGGCCTGCAGAGGGGTTGGTAAATATGTATATCCACACAATCCTCAATACTGGCTGGTGCTCTTTATCCTCTTTTTCTTATGTATGGTTGTCTGTCTATGTAATCTCTTGAGTGAAAAGCCTTCGGCATGAGCATCAAGTTCCTTGTTCCAGGTTCCATATTCATGGGGTCCTCATTTTTCCAGTTTAAGTAGTGTCCACATCATTTTATAAGGGGGATTTTTTTTTAAGGTGTGCTGAAGATCACAACTTGTATTTATAAACTATTCCAAAACAGCTGAATCAGCCAATCGGTCGAATCTGCCAACCCAAAACGCCCAAGCATGTATTTAATCATTTAAAGGCGTTGATATATTGTCCTATAATTGCTTGGTAGATGCACAGACCAACAGACGAGGATTATACAACTATCTAAGCACGTATCAGCGGACAAGTATTACAATTTATACTACATTATTCTACTTTAAGAAAGGATAAAACTCATGTCACAAGGGATCCCCACTGTAAAACTGCTTTCAAATACCGCCCTAAAATAGCTATTAGAATCGTAAAATTTATTATTTGATTACATTTCTGCTGCAGAGTCTGCTTCAAGATGTTTCCTTGTTCTTTTGAGTTAATTATTTCTGACTTTTTTCATTCTCATATTTTTGCTTGATGGTATCCCCTTCTAGTAATCTCAGTAATTTGAATTTTTTCTTTTCTCCAAGTGTTTGAAATTCCTTATTCCCCAGTTCTATATGCAAATAGAGTAACAGCAAATCTTTGCAGCTACACAATACTGTCCCCAGTAAATAATCAATCATAACAGTGTAGTAGCTTGGAAGGTCCTAATAATTCCTTGGGTCTCCAGTTGCCCAAATCTCATTCCACGATTCTCTGGAATATTTCCCAGGGCTATTCGTATTATTATTATTTGGCTCCTTACGAATTTGTCCAACTTGTTTTAACTGGTGATTTATGACTGGAGTCTGAATGTTAGCAAGTTCCCTCAGGTATTCAGGAATTTAGTATGTATTCTAGCTTACCCAGTATATCGTCTGGAGGGCCTCGATTCTTTCTTTGATTTCCACATCTCCCAGTCTTTTTCTATGCCTTTGGAGACTGCTCTAAGGGCACTAAATATAACTTGTATCACCGTTACCTTGATGTTCCACTGTTCAAATACACTAGATGACACGTTCTTTATATTTTTGTAGATTAACACTAGGTCTGGTTTCTAACCGTCATAGGGTAAATCCATTTTTACCTCAATATCCCAGGGAATTTTAAGTTCTCTCTTTGTAGGCCACATACGCGTTTGTGCATTTTCCATTTGTGAGTATGGCAAAATTTTAATCCCTTGGACAATTCCTAGAGGCTGACAGTTTCTGTCCAGTCGTGCCTACTATTGTATTCCTTTTGAGCAGGTTTGTTGCATAATTTTATAATGCGATAAACCGTTTAATATCTGTCACCACATAACATACCCTTACTAAACATTTGTGTATTTATTATTATTATTATTATTATTATTATTATTATTATTATTATTATTATTATTATTGCACTCCTTGAATTTTTAGCACCAGCAGTAGCTGATGGTATTTCACTGGAGTCTGAGTGACAACAAGCCTGCTCAGGTCTCCGGGATTCTTCTGAGTATTCTAGCCGATTGCAGTAATGCAGTAGTCTCGATGGTCTCAATTCTTTCTCTGATTTCCAGATCCTCCAGTCTTTTTTCCAAGCTTTTTGGGACCGTTCCAAGTGCAAAAACTACAATTGGTATCACTTTGACCATCATATTCCACAACTTTTTCAATTCTCTGGCAAGGTCCAGGTATTTGTTTATCAATTCGTTTTGGGGGTTTTAGCACATGTTTATATTCACGAATTTTTAACACTAGCGTAAGTTGATGGATCTTTACTGAGGAGGATGTGAAAAATTCTCATAATAATTACAACACCAATCAAAACCTGTGACATGATCATGATAAAAAAGAGGAAAATAGAAATAACGGAAGGAATTGCCAATCCAGGAAAATATCAAAACAATTAGAAAATGAATTCCAAGTACTTAGGAATTTTGGAAGCAAACTTTATCAAGCAAAAAGAAATGAATGAAAGAAACAAGAAAAAAATTTTTAGAATAACAAAACTTCTCGAATACAAGCCTTTCAGCAGACATCTATTCAAGCAAATAAACAGAGGTTGCCACTTGTGCAAGATACTCTGGACTATTCTTGAAATTAACAAGGCGTGTACTCTGACAGATGAGCCGGAGGATAAGTGTATTCCTCACGATTCTTAAGGCATTACATCAAAATAACATTGACAAACTAAACTTTTCTAAAAAATAAAAAAGAATCCAGATAACACTAGTTCCCTAGCACTCCTAGACTTTAGAATAAAAATATCACCTGCAGGCAAAATTTACACTAGCTTTTATAAAAGAAACACCACTAAAGATCTCTTTGTACACTTTAAGTCAGCACTTCCACTCAGTTCCAAGAGAAGTTACATTACAAATGAAATTAATAGAATACACAATAGATGTAGTGAAGAGACAGACAAAATCACACACACAGCACAATTTATGAACACCCTAAAAAACAATGGCTACCCAACTTCATTCATACACCTTTTAAATAATAAAAAAACACGGGCACTACACACACACTCTAACACCTGTTTCCTGAAACTACCACATTTCAGCGAAACAATCACAAATGAAATACGCAAGGATATTCGTAAAGAGGGACTAGATATCCAACTAGCACACTCTGGACCCTCACTGCGCCAGCATCTAACAAAAAAACATAAGAATGATATTACAACATGCACACTAGCCAACTGCCCAATAAAAGACCCTAACATATGTCACAAAACCTATACAGTTTACCGTTTAACATGCTCCAAATGCCTTAATTTCTATATAGGAAGTACAATTAGACCCCTCCACATTAGAATCAAAGAACATATCCACACACGTGCATCCTCATTCCACAAACATTTAATCAAATGCAAAAATAAAGACAGTTTTTCCGTTAAGATAGAGACAGTAATACGAAACATTGGTAATCTCAGAATAAGAGAGAGTTTATTAATAGCCAAATTAGGTCCTAGTATAAACAATAGATTAGAGCTAAACACTGAATACATAATTAATTAAAATACACATTCCTCACAGTATATAATACATAGTATGTACATTTCATTATACATATATCAAATGAATATTACATAAATATATAAATAGATGAAAATAATAAAAATTGGAATTGAATTAACGGCTAAAAATTGTTCATCACGCAAAGTGAGCGTGACGTTTAAAAAAAAGAACACTACGATACGCGTGCTTATAACATAAAAAAAATAACGACCAAAACAAAAAACGCGTCCATTTCCGAAAATCGTCTCTGAAGATCAAGTTTTACTTTGAAATCGATAGGACACAAAAAATAACATCTTTTTGTTTTTATTTTTTACTTGCATTGTAATTGCTTTCAAATTAATACATTATAATATATATATATATATATATATATATATATATATATATATATATATATATATATATATATGCATTTATGTGTGTCAATATATCTCAAATTAAGAAGATCAAGAGCCACGGGGCTAAGAAGTTAAGTGAATAATAAAAAAACGGATGTATGTATATATAAACTAAATAAAAAAAAACACCCCCCAAAAAAAAACAAAAAAAAACAAAAGAAAATAGAATATATTTATGTATGTGCGTACATATGTATGTATATTTATATGTGTACGTATATGTGTGCTTATATGTGTACGTGTGGGGATAGGAAATTAAGTAATAATTAAATCAGTTAAGTTAAGAAAATCTGGTATGAAGATATTTGGTTTCAAGAAAGCTATTGAATTAATGACTTAAAAGAAACATAAAAATAGTCAGATTTACTGTCCGTTTTTAAAAAAAGAAATAGTGAATTAAAAATATATAAGGCTAAACTTATGGCTCATTTCTGGGCGCTCGATCCTGTGGACAGGCGAGGGATGTTTCTTTTGCACGTGCTATTCGCAGAATTGCGTCCCGGCCTCCAGCCTTATAAAAGGCTAGGCGGTAATAGCTGAAAAAACAACCCGCTCTAAGAATGAAGTCCTTAGCTGAAGCGGTGCCCATTGTAAAATTGCGATACCTTAAAATATTTTTTAAAATTAAAAATAACTTAACATTTTTTTTATTGAAATATAAAAATATCTAAATATTCAAATTTTTTTATCGGATTGAAGGCGTTTTTATCGACAAATCATTTTTTAGAGGTTTGAAGGCGTTAAAAGTAAACCATATTTTTATATTTTTAGATATTTACATTTACTTGTAGAAAAAAGATTGGGGGGTAAAATATCGCATTAACTTTTCGAGAAAAACGCCTTAAACGCTGGTTGTTTTTTTTTTAGTAGGCACTTCATTCGTAGAGTGGGTTGTTTTTTCAGCTATCACCGCCTAGCGTTTTTTAAGGCAGGAGCCCAGAACGCATTTATGCGAATATCACCCTTTTGCATATATACGAGTCGGTTTGGACCCCAGACGGTGAGACTGGATTTTGTTCGAGTCGGACAGTTGATTGAGAACCGTTGGCCGAAGTAGATAACAGTAGATTATTTAGAGAATTGACAACTGAGAGATTGAGTAGAAGATTCACCTGGTGGAAACTCCTTTCGAGGACCAGGGCGCAACTGAGCTGGGAGTGAGTCAGCAGTTAGCAGCATGAGTTAAAGATAGTTACGCTGTGTTACATACTTCCTCTGACCAGAATGATTTCACCTTACCTCTGTCTTTGTTTTGTGATTGTTTTTTTTTGTTTTTTTTTAATTTTGTGACCGTCACACGACCGGAGGTGCAGTTCGAATCGACACAGCAGCGGTGGGCTCCAACTATGGTAGAGACACGACCAAGGAAACAGAGTACACACGACTGAATTCAGACTAATGGTACGCACCCGGTCGGGGAACTCTTATGTTACATCACTCATTCTTGTGAAAAACTCAATAGGAGTAATATGATAATAAATATCACCAGTGTTAGCTAGTGTGAATAAACTCGCAAGGAGTAATATGATTATTACTGAGAGAAAAACAACTTGCCTTTATTGGATTTTGTCCTTCCGGTGGACCATAAAATAAAACAAAATCGAAAAGAGAAAAATACTTTTGTCTTGCCAGAGAACTGAAAAAGCTGGGAATATTTATGATGGTGGTGATGTCAATCGTCGTTGTTGCTCTCTGAATGGTCTCACAAGGCTTAGAACAGAGACTGAAGCTGTTGGAAACCAGAAGAAGACTCGAGAATAACAAAAAACTCGGCATTGTTAAGATAGGCTGGAATACTCAGAAGAGTCCTGTATATCGCATCTTACTAGTCTAACTGTATCTTAAATTATTTCCAAGATATCTTATAAACTTTGTCGCAACATTATGTGCGGCTCGAAATCAAATAACCAGTAACCTGAACATGATAGCAAACACTCTAAAATAACGCAAAACAGGTTTAGAAGTTAAAGATAAGATGTATTCAATGTATGTTAATATCAATAGGACTGAAGTTCAAAGATCAACTTTTTCTTCGAAAATTATTCATTTAGCATGTTTACGCAGTTAAAGATATCGCAAATGTATTTCTTATTAGGTAGTCTACGCATGGATCTTTATATATATATATATATATATATATATATATATATATATATATATATACCAACCCCTTCACACGAGCAGGATGCGACATAAGATCACTTTCTTAAGCGGAGTTTAACAGGTTTGAATTTAGAGTTTTCCTAGAATGGTTACCTATCCAAGGTTAAAGAGCCCAGATTGCCCTACAATTTACTCATAGCTGGAGGGAGAATAGTTAGATGCACACCTTTCCCAAGAGTATTAACGTAATGTGAGATGTAAACAGCCTCGTCCAGGATTTGAACTCGGGTCAACGAATCCATTTCCAACGACTCTAACCATTACACCACGCACTTCCAACCTTTATAGGTATATATGATGGATGCTAGGATATTTTTTTTGGATGTATTAACAGTATGGAAAAATATAAGATAAGGAATAAAAACCAAAATTCAAAGTGATGAATATTTGTGTAGGTTTATTATATTATATATTAATCCTAATATTTCACGTGGCTACCACCCTTTGTCAAAGGCTTTTCTAGAATGAATGATTTATATTTTCCTTCGATTGTCACTGTTCTCTTCTTTGGAGTCACGTGTCAAGCGAATCGTCTTTCAATTGGGTGTCTTTCATGTTGTTTTTGTTGCCCTGACTCTGGGAATTCTTGACACCAGTGAAAGTAGGGGAGGGTTGTTATTTGTATATACGGGGTGTTACACAATTCCAACAACGTGAGGAAAGTATTCGAAGCGAACCCAGCTGGAACATTTTATGCAAATCTTTGTTAGCCGCATGTTTCATGTTTGGTTGATTTGGTTAACGGCATGTCAAAAACGTCTAAAATTTATTTTTATGCCTACAGGTTTGGGAGTTGCATTCATTGTATATATATATATTTACATTTTTATGGAGTTTTTTTTCTAAAGAGTTTCTTTTTTGTACATGGCCCTATCGAATACGAATAACTTTTAAACATATCTATCTCTGCAATAGTTGAGCTCCTAACCGATGCTACCACCCGGGTCAGAGAGGACCAGACAGGAATGACAATTAATGTGTACTACACACTCCCCGTGTCCCCCGATTAGATTCAGTTTTATACCAACGACAACTTTTTAGGGGGGGATTTTTACCCGCTCCGTATGGGATATAGTCAGAGTGATTTAAGACACCCCGACGGGCAAAACATATATTTTATATATGCGCGTGTATAGAAGAGAAGAAATGGATATTAAAACATAAATTAAGGAAAATCTTTTCATAGACACGATTTTTCGAGTTCTTCATTGTATTAAAATATAGAATTTAAATTTTACACTTAGATTTATGTATAGAAACATGATTAATATTTTCTACAATATGACAGAATTCTAATTTATTTTCGACCGCTTAGCTGGAGCTTAAAATAAGCTGACTGTATTCTCTGTAGAGAGGTTACGCCATCGTCCTAAAGGGAGTTCTTGGGTATAACACTAAGCTGTACATGATGGTGAGTTTTCGGTTATGGGGATATAGGGAGTTTGTAGTACCCCTTTATTCTAATCTGAAGTGTTAATACCTCGCAGGGTCTCATTTAAGGGTTGAATATATAAGTTTAAAAATTATTCATATTCTATAATAATACCTGATATAATATAATTATAAATTATTCTGTAGTAAGAATAGTTATTTGAGGCCATAATTATTTATTATGATTATCATTGATATCTTGAAATCATATGACTGAAATTACAAATGATTATCATCCAATATAGATAATCACTTGACACCATATCATTAGTAGTATTATATAGGAATGCTTGACACCGTACAACTGCGTGTAAATTATTTACGTTAGATAGGAATACTTGGTATAATATGTGAGCCAAAAAACATATAACCTATTACCTAAAAATCATTATAAATGTACAGTAAACACACAAAACAGCCATATACCTGTTGATATACCTTTAAAATCAAACAATGGAAGTTATTTTATTTTATTTACAATATGTTTTCATTATTTTTAATCTTCTAGTTTTATTGGTTCTTTTAGTTGAGAAACCACAGCTATTTCCGGATCCTCTGTTTGAAAAACGTACTGAGATGGCCTCTTCCTTGAATAGTATCCATTGAAGATACCTTTGGATGTTTTGATAAGATAATATGCTATTCAAACATGGAGATTTGAAATGCGTCAACACTGGTGAAAAGCGAATGGAAATCCCTGACGGTGATTGACGTTTTAGGAGAAAGATGAAAGTAAATGTAAGCCATGCTATTCAACTAAATAGCGTTGATATACTAGCAAAGAAAGTGGCGTAACTTGGTTTTAATCTGGAGTATAGAAGGCTATTGCTTTGTCGGAAAATAAGATAACTAGATTTTAATGCTTTATAAACTAGCCATGCGTCCTTTAAAAAATAGAATATAAGACAGGCAAGAT
Source organism: Doryteuthis pealeii (assembly GCA_023376005.1). Classification (NCBI taxonomy): domain Eukaryota; kingdom Metazoa; phylum Mollusca; class Cephalopoda; order Myopsida; family Loliginidae; genus Doryteuthis; species Doryteuthis pealeii. Next base: position 63,237,869 of record CM042139.1, read on the forward strand.
GCAACATGAATAAAAGGAAAAACAGTGTAGAGAAGACAAGTTTAATGAAAAAGGAATAATAATTACTGTTGTGGAATGTAAAGAATGAAAAGACAAGAAAAAGGGGACAAGTAATTTAATTGCAAAATAGAGAAAGAGACAGAGAAATAGGGAGAAAAATACGACGGGAAAGACGAAGATAGATAAAGAGAGAGAGACAGACAGACAGACAGACAGAGAAAGAGACAGAGACAGAGAGACAGACAAAAACAGAAAAATAGAGAGAAAGAGGAGTGAATGACGAGAAGCAAATCGTAAAAACAATAAATAATAATTTAAAAACATAATCACAAACTGAAAGAAGCGGAAACGAACAGAATGTAAAATATCATTTTAAAAAGTTGTTTTAACATTGCTAAGAAAGATCATTAACAGTTTGATTAATTTTAACGGCATATCAACCGGCTGAGGGTTCTTTTATACCAGGTATGGTTTCCAAGATATATTTTCTTGGATGTCGCCCTTCTATTTTAGCAAGAAAACTTGCTCGAGGCTTGTCAACAAATTTGTTTTGAAAAATGAAAAACAGTTCCTTGTTATTGTCATGAAGTGCTGTATTTTCCTCCTTTCTCCTTCTGCTTTCCTTTCCTCTCCTCATTCTTTCTTTTCTCCTCCTTTCTCTTCCATTTTTGTTTCTTTTCTTTTCTCTCTGCACCACTCTTCTTCTGTTCACTAAATGACCAATTCTCCCCTCTTCAGGTAAGCGGTTGGTTTTATTCACAAACCCTAACCCTCAATGCATTGTATTTCCCTGTAAGAAGTCACTTCTATCTTCCCTTTAGCTCCTCGTTATTTTCAGCACGTCATTTCAACCACACCAAGATGTTAACAAATCGCCTTCAGTGTACGTTTATATTTACATATTTGTATAGTTGTTTCTTGAAAGATATTTTGGCACACAATTCTGTCACATGCCTACCACCCGCCCTATCGACTGCAGCAGAAGTACAAACCACTGCACCTCTGCAGAGGGGTAGAATTCCCCATTGGGGCCATCTGTTGGTTGTGGATGCGTATCGTGATGCTTAAGAACTGAATATTGGTATCACAACATTCAATGATTAGCAACATTCGACTTTGGCCCTCACTTAGGCGAGATGGGCTAATACCTAGCACCTATATGGTTGTCCCAACCCGATTGCCCCTGTGGCAAACCACCAGCCCTTTTTATCATGAATGTACTAAAAGGCCAGGGCTGAGGCTTTTAGTTTCTTCGGCATAACGTTAAACTACATATATGGTGTAGTTATAATCCTGGAATTCTGGGGAGTGTGGAGTACCCATTTATCGCCATTACTCACAGGTCCACTCTGTCCAGGAGTGACAGTACCTGCTAGGGACCAATCTATGTGTTAAATAGAAAAGAATGAGTTATAAAAAAAACTTGATTTAAAAAAATGAATACCCACCAAGAATGAATAAAAAAAAACGTGTTCGGCATAAAATAACCCAAAACGAGTTGACATGCCTTAAAACCCAACACCCCAATCAACCAAACAACCATGCCTACCAAGTGTTTAAACAAGCTGACTGCAGAAGAAATGCTGTATTTAAACAATTCTAATTTCCATAGATTTCAAAATACACATTTGATATGAACTAATTCTTCGTCTGTTGTGTAAGAAGAAACCAAAATAAGAATCCAATTCTTCTGACCTGCTACTGATCAGGAAAAACTTTGAGACTGGCATGACAGACGATCAGTTATCCATAACCTTATTGAAATAAATTGAAGTTTCTCAGACGATGAGTCGCCAACCATTATTAATTTTCTTCTGGTATTTATTTCATGTGAATTTCACGTATTTTTAAAAATATCCCAATAATGTGACTAAGCTGCATAAAACACGAACTAACATATGTAGTGTAGTCATCGAGGACTGCTCTGTTAATCGTCGGCTGATAGAGAGGAAACAGGAAACACATAACTTGCCACAAGTGTTAGGATCTCCATTTATTATCTGTTTAGTTTCTGAGTAAGTTAAAATGAATGACGGTCACAAAGTGGGTGGTAGGTTCTTTGTTCTAGGAGTTCAATGATTCAATCACTCTCGGTACACTCTCAAAATACATCATACGGGCTGAACCGTTAGTCTTGTCACCCCATACATATTATTTAGAGGAAGGTAATTCAGTGGCTTCGAATAGGGTTTAGTTATGGATTAATTGATTCAGTTTTAAAATATTCAGATGTTTCAGGTATTGTTTCTTTAATTAACAATATTGCTTTTTCTTTAATCATAATCAGTCTTCATATTCTTGTCAAATTTTTATCCACTTTATACTTTGCAATTTTTATAGAAATATTTTTCTCCAGTTCGTCGTACTTTTCGTTATGTAACTTACAATATTCCTTGCCTTACCTTTTCCCCTTAATAGTAAAACTAGTTAAAATAACTATTTAAGTTGTTAAGGCAGGAGATGGATTATGGATTTACTCAAAACATCCGACACTTGAAGAATGGGACACACGGTTTATTCTAAAAGCCGGTTAAAGCGGATTTGAATTTAGATTGGTTGTTTTGGTTTAGGGAATTTCAACACTTTTAGGTCATTTAATGCCAAATCAATTCATTTTGATAAACGAAAGACTCATATTACTTATAGTACCTGCTTTTACTTAAGTGGCCATCCAATTAAATATTGAACATAGTCATTGCTGCTTAACTTCAGTGATCTATCCGGAACTGGTGCTTTCAGAGTTTTCCTTCTCTTGACCAACCAAAGCTAAAGAACCCAGGCTGTCCTACTAACTCATACATGTGGAGATGGATTCATGCCTTTTCCAAAGGAATTAATACCAAGTGAAACGCAAACAGCCTCATCCATGATTTGAACTTTGATCACCCATTTCAATTTCAACGATGATAACCGTAACGCTTAGATCGCCACGTATTGGCTGAGTATGAGGTGAATTCCTTAGGAACAATGACCGTTTATGTAGCATTGTTAATCTCTATTTAAAACTAGTGCTTCTCTCAACTGTACTGTTGATAAGAAAAAAAATATTAGGTCTTCAGAAGAACCGAATTCTTATTCAGAAAAACGTATGATAATTCCTATATAGAGGAACATATGAAGAATATTCAGAAGAAGATCTCATCTAGAAGAACATATGATCATTCCTATCCAGATGAACTTCCAAAAGAATATCTTATCCAAAAGAACAACTCATCCAAAAGAATATATAATAATTATTATCCAGATGTACAGATGAAGAACATCCACAATAACATCTGCTATGGCTTATCAATATAAACATATGAATAATATCTAGAAGAACATGTCTAGAAAAATATATATTAGTTTCTTTGGACAGTTGAACATCTTTTTCAAAATATTTTTGATATTCTTAACACAACGTTAAAATGCATCAGGGTTATAAATAGAGAAAAAAGATGAATTTATTTTGTAGGGAAAAGGCTTAGATGTGGTCCGCTTTGTGTATATTTTGGGAGGTCATTATTAGATTTTTGCTATGGTGCTGTAATAATTGTCTGTATTTCTTCGAGGTAAGGTGATTCTTACTCTTCCTTATAACATTAGAATATTAACTTACCAGAAACGAGTTAGTGTCTTTTCTAACCTTATTTTAACACCGCTACTCTATAATGAATTTCTTCATACAATGGTTCTGTCTCTTCCCAAGGTTGCATTTCTTTTATCCGGTGGCAATTTTTACGATATTTGCGTATCATTGTACAGCAGAGAATAATGGAATGGCCTAAACGTTATATTAACAGCATCAAGGATACGAATAAATTTAACGACCTGAATAATTCCTTGTATGTAATCCCTATACTCGAGAACCTCTTCTTACCTTGAGGCAGCTGAAAGGAAAATGGAAGAAATGAAATATGCCAGAAACTAATAAGAATCCATAACTCCATTTAATATATTTAGAAATCTATAATATGATTATTCATATATCTTGTATTATACTTTCATTGTATCTTTGAGTTAGTCATCTACGGAGTTTAATTCAAAATATGAGCATATATATGCAATATAATATAATATACAATATGATATTATCGAAGAGGAAGCTTTACATTTCTGTAATTATAAAATGTTAAATCTGAATGATGAACTGTGCTTAACTGGCCTGTTTATATCATAAAGAAGGTGTTTATCAACCACCTCAGGCAACATCCGGATACGCCACAATGTCATTTATTAAGCAATGTACAGCTTCTTTGAATTCTGAGTTTTCCTTCTCTTAGGTTGCCTTACTAATCTGTCATACTATGTACACATGGCCGGTGGGAACATATGGATTCATGTCATTCCCGAGGATATTAACGCGAATTTAAACGCAATCAGCCTCGTCCAGGATTTGAACTCGGCTCATGGTTCCATTTTCTTTTGGTCTTAGCCGCGTCTTATATAATGAAGTAATGCTATATAAACATCTTCACCGGTGTCTAGAAGTCTATACGTATATTAAAGTACGGAAGAGTAAGTAAAGGTAAAGTCGTCGGGGTGGCCTAAAGACGGTATCAGCCAGATATTGTTGGAATCTATTCCCTTTTCTCTAGCGTTAGACCAAGGCGATTGTTTTTGGTTTCTGGTGTGGAGCGTCACACCTACCATCAGCTCCTCACTTTACAGCATAGATCCCTGATCTTCTCAGACGCGAAGTTAACGAGGGCCAGTATCGAGCCCGGAACCTTGTGCTTCCTAGTCGGACGCTCTACCGACTGAGCTAAATTTAAAAATGATGATAATTCTGAATTGACAGGGTTTTGATCTTTCACATACCTTATGGCTGTCTTCCGGTTGGTCAGGTTTGTGGGAGCAGCGAGGTGAACTTAGAATTTAGCTATTTTTAGCTTGAGCTTTGAAAGAGGCAAACATGTCTCCAAGATAGCTATTTCATCTTGGGATGATTAAGTAGTAAAATAAAGTCGTCGGGCTGGCCTAAAGACGGTATCAATCAGACAGCAAGGGATTTTATCCCCTTTTCACTAGAGCTAAACCAAGGCAATTGTTTTTGTGTGTGTCTGGTGCAGCACCACATCTACCATCAGCTCCTTCCTTTACCGCACAATTCCTGAGCTACTCCTACTTTGAGTTGGCTAGGGGCGCTATCAAAGCAGGAACCTTGTGGTTCCTAGACGGACATACTACCGTCTGAGAGGACCGGTTTAGTAAACATTGGGGGTGATTAATTTGCGGCTAAATAAATACGTCGGAAAATAAACAAATCTTTGTGTTCTTTACTAAAACCAAAAACGAACACACAAATCAAGAATCCTAAGAAGTCCCGAAGGAGTCCGTAGAAGAGCGGAGAACCAGCCAATATACCCTGGCAGAGAATTGACGTCCCGATAGAGCATAGTAGCAGATAAGTACAATATGATAAGATTGGAAAAAGAAGTAATAGGCATAACGTATAACTGAAATTTGTGTTTTTCCACATTTCAAAATTACACTGCGAAAGAACAAAATTGATTTGAATTATTTTGTGTTTTAAAATCTATCAGTGTTGATTTCAGTATTAATTGATAACAAGACATTTCTTCAACAGGAAGTCTGAAAGAATCAGTCATTTCTTCATTCCTTCGTAGTCTCGATTTATTTTGATCAGCAGTTTTTGTTCAAACACAGAATTGGGCAAGTGCTACATTGTCCATAGTCACCAAACCTACCCCTTGTTACCTGAATTAGAATTTAATTTTAACGGCGGGATTTGAAAATGTGGACTATATTTTTACAAACATGACAGCACAGCCTCTTAACATAGTAAAAGAGACGACAGATGTACTTCGAAAAAGGAGTAGCTGGGTTTCTGGGACTTTTGTTGGGCTGGCTGGATGGCTGGATTCTCTCCGTTCTTTGAGGGGTCTGGAACTACTTGGGCTTTTCTTGGGATACCTTGTCTTGTGTCGTGAATAGTTTTTAATAAAGAATGTAAGAACTTTGTTTTTTTAGAGCTCATTTATTTTATCCCAGTTAAAAGATCTCGAACAGACACACCACCAGTGATGCATCTCCTCGAAACCCTCAGCCAGACTCTCACCACTTGCATCGGTCCACTTTGGAAACTTTGAACCAACTCTCCCTCTCTCTATCCCCTTTTCACTGTTGGCACTTTTCGACCAATCAGAAGAAAACAGGTCAGTTTTTCACACGTCCTCCGTATTCAAGTTAATTTCCACTATTACATAACGTATAACTGAAATTTGGGGTTTTCCACATTCAAAATTACACTGCGAAAGAACAAAATTGATTATCAATTATTTTGTGTTTTAAAATGTATCAGTGTTGATTTCAGTATTAATTGATAACAAGACATTCCTTCCTTTCTATTGCGCTTTAAAAAAGCTTTCTAAGTAAAAAAAAAGAAAAAGAAAATTGATTCGATAATGAAATCAATTGTGGGAAATAAAAAGAAAAAGTGGAGCTCAAATCGTTTGCCACATCGTAAAAATGGAAAAGAAATCATTAATAAAAAGCAAATTTCAATTTTTTTTTAAATTTCTGAATTTCAAGATTTGCTTTTTTATCGCTTGACAACTTGCTAAAATGCCACGTTACGGTAATGTCAAAATACTTGTTGTAAAAAGTTTGTGTCAATGTAATCTTTCCAAAATGTCACCTCGCTGACATAAATACCATACTTGCTTCAGAACTAAGAATTGTCAATGTCATCATATTTACGTTTAACAATTGATCTATTTATCTATCAATCTGTCAATCTATCTATCTATCTATGTGGACCGAAATGTATCAGGAATACTTATTTCGCATTGTCTGTGAAAGATTTACCGAAAATCATTTGATTATCATTAACGCAGATAATTATCTACATATATTGCATTTATATATATATAATAATAATTTAAACTATATGTATATATATATAGTTTAAATTATTATTATTATTGGAGAAATGATTATAGAGGGCTCAATTACTTATGTAAGAGCTTTATTTAAGTCAACGCCTCTGACGATGAACAACACCGAAAAAGTGTTATTCAGAAACCAATGGTAGGACCGACTCATTTGTATTATTAATTATAAATAAATAAATAAACGAATATATATATATATATATATATATATATATATATATATATATATTGATTAAGGATTGATGACGTGATAATTGTAACTGTTCTCTTGGTTGGGATCTGGTTGTTGAATCTGATATTGGGTTGGATGGAATTCTCACTGTTTGAGTCTGGAACAACTTGTAAATCACTTGTGGATATCTTGTCTAGTGCAATTTATAGATTTTAATAACAACACGAGACGTTCTAGTTTTTTCTTATAAGCTGGTTTATTTTAACCCCAAGTGAAAATGTTCCCTTCAACAACTTCGTCCAAAACTCAACTCTCATTCTCTCCTCTCACTACCTCTCTTTCACACTTCGCCACCTAGGGCCTATCGACCAATAAGAAATTGACATGTGACGTTATGCTGACTCATCCAAAAATCTTTCCACTATCTACACGTAATTTCTTGGATTTTTTGTTTTTTCACTTGTTATATTACAAGAGAAATTAGACGTGTGTATATATATATATATATATATATATATAATATATATATATATATATATATATATATATATAAACTGAAGTTCCAACATTTTTGAGACAGTGACCTTATGACCTGTAGTTTCTCATTTTGCTTGACTAATTGTGGCTATAAGCAACGATATGTGACCAGAGACCTTACTTATCAATCAGTTCACATATTAAAAAAACAAAAATAACAACATCAAAAAAAGAAACAAAACATAAAAAAGATATTGGTATTTTATAAATAGCGTTCCCAAATCAAATGTTAAAATTAAAAAATTTAAAAAATTAAGAAAAAAATTTAAAAAATTAAGAAAAAAATTTTAAAAAATAATTAAAAAAATATGCATTTAAAATAGAAAAAAATTTTTACCATTTAAAAAAAAAAAATTTTTTACCATTTAAAAAAAAAAAAATTCTGTAGAAATAGTTTCGTTTTGATTCATTCGATTTATCATTTTGATGGAGTTTCCCAAATTACATTCAGCACTACAAAGAGCCATCTCCAGGGGGTAGTTCTAATTGGGACGCTTTGATCCCAGTTGTATATGTACACAGAAATGTGGGTAAAGGAACAAGTAGAAGTGGGAGAAGTTAGAATGGTTGAACTCAGAAAAACCGTGTAAAGAGCATTAGCAAGGGGAAAATTGGCGGGAAATGACTTGCAGGTAGTTGAGAACATGGCTGCTATATTCTAAATTAGTCTTATTGAAGTTAGGTTGGCTTTATTTTATGTATAAGGCTTCGAGAATTTTGAGTTTTCGCTTGTTTCTTTCTTTATGTAGTATGTTTATATTTTCATGTAATTAGAGAGAGTATGCGTGTGTTTTGATGTCGAGAAATAGAGCTGATGTCCGACAGATGAACACTTAAGCGTTTCAATAATGTTGTAGTAGTTAGATATATGTACTCTAGTTTTTGTAGAGCAACCGCTTAATGGGCATTTAAATTGGTAGACTACATTAGTATTATTTAAATAACGAGAAAAATCAATGGCCGAAATGTACATACAGAGATTGATTTTTCTCGATTTGTTTAGCCTTACATTTAATAGGTATGCCCGCCTAATTAATTAATTATTAATTGATTAATTTTCAAAATTAGGTACGACTTCAATTAAGCACATATTCTCCCAAAAACTGTCGTTATTTATTTACCTCTCATACTGTCGTGTAATAAAGTCACTATAAGTGGAATATAACCTACTTCTAAACAAATGGAAAATCTGGGAAAGGCCGGTTGGTGTATTGGTTACGGTGCTCGCCTGTCAGCTTGAAAGTCAGGGTTCGAATCACGCACAAGGCGGTCTTCCTCTCTATAGCTCTGCTGATGAGGCATAATAGGCCGAAATGTACATACAGAGATTGATTTTTCTCGATTTGTTTAGCCTTACATTTGAATAAGTATGCCCGTCTAATTAATTATTAATTAATTTTCAAAAATTAGGTACGACTTCAATTAAGCACATATTCTCCCAAATATATATATATATATATATATATATATATATATATATATATATGAAGTGAACAAACAATGTGTTTGTAATGGCGAAGGCCGACAATTTTTGGGAGATTATGTGCTTAATTAAAGTCATACCTAATTGGTCAATTGATTAATTATAATTAAATGAATTAGGCGTGCATATCGGTTTAAATGTAAAGCGTAAACAAATCGAGAAAAAGTCGATCTCTGTATGTACACTTCGGCCTATTAGGCATCATCAGCAGAGCTATAGACAGGGCAGTGCTTTGTGCGTGATTCGAACCCTACCTGTCAGGCTGATATTACACTAGCAGGCTTCCCCAGAATTCCTCGTTTATTCTAAACTGATATATATTTCGCACTTTTTGAGTGACTTATAGCACTCAATCCTGCTTAGGAGCCTGGAGCAAGCTGATGTTAGTTTCCCTGGGAAGTGTCCCCAAAACTACCTTAATTCTGTCGATTAACTGGGCTTTTGTAGTACGGGCACGACGATTGGTGACTTTCTCAACAGCGCCCTACAATAATAATAAAAATAAAATAAATAATAATAATAAAAAAATAATAATAATCCATGGAGTTAAGATCTGGGGAGTTCGCAGGCCAAACATTGGGACTGGTGTAGTCGTAAAAATTCACCGACAAACATTTTTTACTTTTTCCAGAGGTGTGGCAGGGGGCCGAATCATGTTGGCATACATATGGACTACCATTGTTATCCAGGTCTTGACTAAAGTGTTTAGCAAATCTACATAGGCATCTGAATTCAACCTGAGACCCTCTATGAAAAAATGCGGAGGCATCACATCACCCTCAGAGGACACACACCCGAGAACCATCACAGTTTGGGAAAATTTGGTCTGCATGACACAAGGAGTGTACTTTGGACTGTATGCAAACCATCTATTATTCTGGGTAGTCTGCATGATAAATAAATTTAAAAAATGCATAATTATATATATATATATATATATATATATATATATATATATATATATATATATATATATATATAGTGCTATAATATATGCTAATCACTAGCTCACTTGTTGAATAAGTGGTGAACTATCTTTTTGTTTTATTATTAGCGGAGTGCTCAATATCAGTGATAGAGCTATTACATATATATGAGATCAGAACATATATGTACACACACACACACACACACATATATATATATATATATATATATATATATATATATATATATATATATATATAAGGCAGTTTGGTATCTACGTGTCGACGTATAACTCTAAAACAGGAGGTCAGTCTGATTCGAAATCTTGCATCCACATTAATATTAAACACCCCAAATTTGGTTATTGATTTTTACTGATTAAGGGATATAATTAATTAATTAAACCAAAATCAACCAATTTGGGGAACTGTCCGTATACCACCTCCTGTTGCTATTGTATCAACAAAAGCGTGCCTGATGTCTATATCAACAGTCATTCAAAATGTCCGCTCTATTTATACTAATAAGTCAACATTGTTGAATGCGATTGTTTTGTAATTTAGTACGAACTGTTAATTTTTTTTTGAGAATAAAAAAAAATCAACTTTTCAAACCAAGTGTGTCTTTTTAAATGTAAAAAATACAAATGAAAACCTTTTTATCAGTATTTTTTACGAATACTTGCATATTACTTAGAATAAAATATATCCATTTTTAATCAGGGAACTAAAAACTTTTTTAAATAAACTATTCATAAAATAATGAAATTTGAATTAATATACGAAATATTCTACCTACAAATAATTTTATGTTTAGTTATTATTAGCAATTACAAGAACTGAATTCAAAATTTCTTACGCACGAGAAAGTTTTAGAAAAAATCATTTAAGCGATTAAAAAAAAGGGATATAAAAAAAGTTGATACCAACATACTATTATTTTCATATTTCTTAAAATGAAATATGATTAAATATATTCATTTTTAATTAGTGAAACTCAAAACGTTATTGAAAGAAGAATAAGAAAATTCAAATTAAAACGTGAAATATAATGTTTAGTTGGCTTCTTGGTTACTTTTGTTTTAGGGCTAAAAAAATGCAATGATACATTTTATTTCTAACTCAACAAGCAATTAAAAACTGAATTTAAAATTGTCTTACGTACGTAAAAGTTTTAGAAAAAAATCATTTAAACCATTCACAAGTTACTTCTTAAAATATTATTCTCAATGTTGTATACAAAAAGAAATCGCAAATTCTTAGCGATCGAAAAAAGGGGACATAAAAAAAAGATACTATTATTATTTTCAAATTGCTAACTAGATTTATATTTCACACAAGGAAACTTGAATAAAAGTTGATATTATCTTCAAACTTTTCGAACCATTCAAAAGAGGAAACATTAAAACAACTCCTGATGGTTTAAAAAAAATTCAACTTACGGAAATAAAGAAAATTATGAACGAAAACAATGTTTACCTTTTTGCACAGTTAAATGAATTGAAATTTACAGACGCCAAAAACAAGTCATGCTTACCGGCTTTTTAAAAATTACTATGAAAAATTAACTAATAGTAAAATTTTCACAGAATTTTCGATAATTATTCATCTGTTGATGAAAATATGTTTGAAATAGGTTTTTTCTCAAAATATATAGAGGAAATATTTTACGAGCTCCCCCCCCCCCCATTTATGAAATCTGAAAAAAAAAAAAAATGACCAGATTAAAAACGATTTTTTTCTATAAAGTTAATAGTCTGAATAACTATATCAGAAGATTTTTTATAAGTTTCTATACGGGAATTTTTTTTAGTATAAACAACAAAAAACTAAAAAACAGGAATTCTAAATTCTGCTAAAAAATGTCAATATTATTAGACACAATTCCGTAAGTATGTGACATCCAGCAAAGATTGAACTCACTATTCAATAGTAATGGATTTATGAGACTACCTTGCTAACCATTACACAATGATGCGACCTCATTTTCTTTACCCAACTTCTTTGTCACAGTAGGATATGGTACAAGGTCAAAAGCAAAGGGCATCTAGCGAGTATTAAAATCGCTATTCAGTAATAATGTGAGTCTAACTTGCAAACCCTTACACTACAATGGGATGCTATTAATATTTTGAAAAAAAAAACTAATATTATAATACACAAACTGTTAGCTTTGTTTAACATTAAATATCCAATAAACGAATAATTTTCGTTCTAATGAAAACTCATATTTTAATCTATTGAACCTATAGATGGGTTCCTAACTGGTACTAAAACTCTGGATCAAAATGGCAATGAAGGAGTATTCCACACTTTCCAGAGCTCCAGAATAAGAACTTCACCGTTAGATGCACTTTAATGTCATACCCTTTTTAGGAACACTCCATGGTGTTCCTAAAAATGTTTTCGTCCGGTCATAGACCGGGTACTTTTGCTAGTATATATATATATATATATATATATATATATATAGTTATCCTTTAAGAACATACGAGTGTATATGTATGTATATTTGTGTGTGGGTGAATTAATATAGATACGCATGTAATTGAATTTCAAGATCTCTTCCTACTGCCACCTATGTCGTTTCTATATTAGAAGGCAACTCACTCGTTTCGTAGTTCCTACTGATTTCTTAAACAACTTGATTTTTACATACTTCTTCGATGTCGGACGTCAATGAGACGGAAATAATCTGCAATTGTACTGTTGGCCCTTTAACAAAGCTTCAAATTCCCTTTGGATTGGGCGGTACCTCACTTCACCTAACGACGTCGGATAATTCATTAAAATGCACTGACTTATTAATTCGATTTGGAAAACAATGGCGCCTTGGCTGTACTGTCCAGATGAATTAACTAACCAATGCTTAATGAAATGACTTATCGAGCTTTTTTGGCCCGGAAACGAAATATGAACACAAGAACAACAGCAGCAGCAGCATGATCGTTCGTGGTGGAAATGATTAAATGTATGGAACATTGCCAAATTAGAGTTGAATTGTTCTCGAAAAGTCGATTATGCGTCAATAATGGTAAAGGAAATGTCAACTATGGATTTTGCAATGAAAATAGAATGGAAGAATGAATAAAAAAAAGTAAAATTAGAATTTAAAATAGAGAATAAAGGAAATGAAAAAAATAAAATAGTAAAAAGAAGAAAATGAACCAAGTAAAACAAAGAAATAGGAATAAATAAATAAATAAGTAAAGGAAACTTAAAATTAACAGTAGGTAGAAAAAAGAATAGGAAACAGAAAGAAAAGGAACAAGAAAGAAATAAGAATAGAAAAGGTAAAATTAGGAATAGATATAAAAAAAAATTGAAAAAAGAAAGAAATTAGAAAAGAAAAGGTAAAAATAACAGTAGTATAAAAAAAAGAAAAAGGAAAAGAAATAAAAGGTAGAAGGAAATAAGAATGGAAAAGGTAAAATTAACAGTAAATATAAAAAAAAGAAAGGAAAAATAAAGAAATTGGAAAAGAAAAAAAGTAAAATTAACAGTAATTATAAAAAAGGCGGGAAAAGGAAAAGGAACGAGAAGGAAATAAGAATGGAAAAGGTGAAATTTGGAGTAGATATAAAAAAGTAAGAAACGGAAAAGAAAAAAAATGTAGAAAAGAAAGGTAAAATTAACAGTAAATCTGAAAATGAAAATGAAAAAAAAAGGAAAGTAAAAAGAAAAAAATAAGGAAAAAGAAGTAAAATCAACTGTAAACAGAAAAGAAAAAGAAATAAAAGGAAAGAAGAGAAAAAAACGCAGAAAACGAATGAATAAGAAAAAAGTAAAAGAAAATATAAAATTAGCAGTAGACATGAAAAAGAAAGAAAAGAAAAACGAGAGAAATTGAATAAATACAAAGAAAAAAAATTTAACAGTCGATATAAAAGAGAAAGAAAAGAAAAAAATTAATGATAACGAAAAAATAATAATAATAAATAAATAAATAAATAAAAGCAAAAGTAACTTCATCAGTAGATATGAAAAATAAGGAAAGAAGAAGAAAAATTAAAAGTAGCAGTTAATACAAAAAAGTAAGAACAAAAAATGAATAAATAAGAAATAAGATAGAAGCAATAGTAAAATTATTAAGAGACCCGAAAAAGAAAGAAAAGGAAAACAAATAAAAGATAAAGAGAATAAAATAATAATATAAAATTAAAATTAGTAGTGGATAAGAAAAAGAAAGAAAGGGAAAGAAAGAAAGGGAAAGAAAGAAAATAAAGAAAGAAGGAAACTAATAAATAAGAAAAAAGTAAAAACTAAAGTAAAATTAGACGGAGACTAGAAGAAACAAAGAGAAAGTGAAAGAAAATGAATGGATAATAAAAACGTAAGTTTAACAGTAAACATGAAATTGAAAGAAAAGAAAAACAAAGAGAACAAATACAATTATCTGTAGACACACATAATAATAAGAAGAAGAGGAAGAAGGAGATGAAGAAGAAGAAAGAAAGAAAGAAAGAGAGAGAAGAGAAAAACAACGAATAAAAAAGATTAAAACAATAGTAAAATTGATATTAATAATAAAATTGAAAAAGAAGGAAAAGGACAAACACAAAAACGAATATATAAGAAAAATTAAAAGTAAATAATTAGCAGTAGGCAGGAAACAGAAAGAAAAGGAAAAAAGAAGGAAATAAGAATAGTAAAAGTGAATTTAGAAGAAGGCCTAAAAAGTAAGAAATGAAAGAAAACAAATAAATAAATGAGAAAACCAGTACAGACAAAGAAAAGAAATAGTAGTAGACCCGAAATGAAATAAAAGGAAAAGAAAAAACGTGTAAATGCAAGAAAAGGCAAGGAAAATTAGCAGTACACCTGAAAAAACAAAAATGAAAACTAGAAAGAGAATTTAAAAAATCATAAGCAAAGGTATAATTAGTGTAGAGATAATATAAGGAAAGGCATATTAAAAAAATGGAAATAAAATTAAAAGTAGCAGAATATAAATGAAAAACACTGATAAAAATAAAAAAAGAAAAGAATAAGCAAAACTAAAATTATCGGAAGAAATGAAAAAGAATCATCAGGAAATAAAAAAAGAAGAAATCATGTGAAAAGAAATATAAAATGAAAGAAAGAAAAGCATTAGAAAAACTGATATTAGTAAAAGAAAAGAAAAAGAGAGAAAATAAGAAGGAAATCGTAATGCAAAATTCGTAGTATATATAGTAATGAAGGAAGAGAAGAACAAAAGAGAGGTAAAAAAGTTAGAAACATGATAAGCGGAAAGGGAGGGAAAGCGGAAAAGAAATAGAAAAGAAGATTAAAATTAAAATTAAAATCAACAGTAGGTATTTAAAAAAGAATAAAATGAAAAAGAAATAGATAACAATCAAAAATTAACGTGATCTGCATACAGGAAAAAGAGAAAAGGGAAGAGAAAAATAAAAGATAAGTAAAATTTAATTAGCTATAGATAAGAAAAAGAAAGAAAAGGAAAAATAATGAAAATAAAATAAATTTATCTGTACATATGGTAAAGAAAGAAGAAAGAAAAAAGATAGAAAAAAAGTATTGAAAAGAAAAATGATAATTAGTAGTATATATGATGATAAAAAACAAGAAAAGAAAAAAATGAAATTTACACTGAAAATATGAATAAAAAAGAAATAAAGAAAAGACAGCAGGAAACTGGAAGACTCAATTTTATGAAGGGATAAAACAAGTCTGGACAAAATAATAAGAATAAGAAAAAAGAAATAATCCCAGACTCAAAAACAAAACCATGAAGGAAATCAAGAAAAAAAAAGTAACGAAAACAGACGTCAATTATTGACTTCAGCAATTAATACAATGACGAAGAAATCCTAATGAAATAGGTCATTTATAGAAGCAATAAAACAGTTATCACTTTATAAAGAATAAAGCATTTGACTAATGCTTTTATAGCTTCTGTTTTTCAAAATAATAAAATCTGGCATTAAAATAAAATAAAAAATTAATACTGAATGAAATTGACCTCTTTTTCTACTTTTTCATTAACCTTGCCTTAAAACGCATTCATGAGTTACTTTTTGAAAATATCAAAAGGGAAATGAAATACCATTGGGAGTATGCGTTAATATATCAAGGTATGTTTCCTCATTTTCTGAAAATCCTCTATAATCGATAAAGGAAAATGTAGCAATTACTGTATATCCTGCGTTTGGAGAGGTAAATTTAATATATATATATATATATATATATATATATATATATATATATATATATATATATATATATATATATTATATACTGCGTTTCAAATTATTAACGAGGTGACATTTTTCATCTTGTACAAAAATATCGATTGGAATTTAACGAAACTTTCACAGTATAATTGAAATAGGTGTATGCGCAGGCTGTATAAAAACTGTATTGTTCTGCGCAACAGGAAATAAACAGTGGCCATTTGCAATATTAACACGATATAGAAGTGTCCCAGATATTAAACAAGTGTCATTATACTCGTGCAATTATGGGTCGCAAATGTGACTTGACCCCTTCTGAGAAAGATATCATAACATCTGAACTTGCCAAAGGCAAGTCTACATTAGAAATATCCAAAACAATTGAAGATATCACCAAACTGGGAAAAGATTTGTTGCAGCTCCTACGAAGGTACATAAGCGGGCCGATAAGGACGACTCGAGGGTTGTTTCCCGACGTTCTTTGTCCCGAATGAAACGTGAAGCTGTAAATAACCCAGGCCTGACGAGTGGAGCACTTTTCAGAAGCATTGGAGAAGCAACAGTGCCCAGAAGTACTCGTTTTCGTCTTCTGAAAAAGGTCGGAGGCATCAGTGAGACCAGTGACAAAGCCTCGGTTTACAAAACTACACATGCAAATACGTTTGAAATGGGCAAAGGAGAACATGAAAGTCGATTTCTCAAAAGTATTGTTCACAGATGAAAGTCGTGCAACACTTGATGGCCCTGATGGTGGAGCAAAGGTTGGGTCGTAAATGGACGAGATCCTTATCATCGGCTTAGACGCCAACAAGCAGGAGGAGGTTTT
This sequence comes from Doryteuthis pealeii, assembly GCA_023376005.1. NCBI lineage: Eukaryota > Metazoa > Mollusca > Cephalopoda > Myopsida > Loliginidae > Doryteuthis > Doryteuthis pealeii. Next base: position 63,254,885 of record CM042139.1, read on the forward strand.
ATGAGTTGGGCTGGTATTATTGGAGGTATCATGGTTGGCCCGTGGAGAGTGCTTGACGGTACGAAAATAACCACAGGCGCTTATATAGCATTCTTCAAAGAATACCTGGAATCTTGTCTAAAAAGGCATAAAATCACCTTCAGGAGAACCATCATATTTATGCAAGATAATGCTCCTTCGCATTCAGTGCATAAAACTACGGAATACCTGCAAAAATTAGGCTTCTGTGGATCTCGGAAGCTGAACTGGTCGGCCAATTCTCCAGACTTTAACTCAATTGAAAACTTGTGAAGCATTCTGAAGCGACGTGTTTATGAGAATGGACGCCAATTTAGAAGCAAAGGTGACTTGTGGCAGGAAATAGGCAACGTATCAGGTGAAATTACATCAGAGGAGATCCAAAAATTGACATGTTCGATGGACCTGCGCCTTTTCCAAGTCATCTTTAAAAAAGGATCACATATCTCATAATAACTAACTTCACTATCATTTTTGAATTTTTTTACTTTTTTTTATTTCAATTTAATTTTATCTTAGTCACTCTATGTATCCATAAAATCTATAAATTAAACAATAAAAGTATTATTTTCTTTTTTAACGGGGTTTTTATTACATCTCGCTAATAATTTGACGCATGAATAATTTAAGTAAATTAGGTAAATGACCGTAACTTCTGTTCCTTTTTGTAGAACTTTACAATTTCTACGGAGTAGGTGTATATACAAGTCGTCATTATTCTCTGATAATTTCGTTAAATTCCAGTCAGTAGTTTGTGGATAGGAGGGAAAAGTGTCACTTCTTTAATAATTTGAAACGCAGTTTCATTATTAACATATTCATAATATACACTAGCGGGCTCCGTGGAGTTTCCACGAAACAAAACAAAAATCAAGAGGACCTATTTAAGCCAGAAACGATGATTTGCAATTTCATTACAAATAAATCCTGCTGATGTCTTAGCAATAACTAATACAAAAAATATACAATAACAATCTATATAATACTTAATACACATATCATTTGTAAGTGTTTAATTCTAAAGAAACTTCAAGATCAATATAGTTGCCTAATGTAAATTAGAGCAGGAGTCCGGGGGGACATAAGTTCAAAATTACGAAAATAACTTCCGTAATTCACAATTTCAATATTACAAATGAAACAAATATATATAACTTCTTTTTTTCTATTAATTTTGATTTTACGTTGGGTATTTATGCAAAGCAAGACTATTTTGATTATTTCATTTTAAGATTGAGTGAAATAAAAAATGAGACAAATGAGTAATCTGCGATTAAGCGATATCAGATAATTTACATTTTTGAATTGCATCTTGGACAATTGAGACAGTCTCATTTTTACCAAGAGGGCGTTGCAGGGTGATAACGGACGAAAGATTTAGGAACGAGCGTAATAATTTATACAGGACATAATCTGCCTGCAATGTAAGCATAATATCCTAGTCACACTACATTTTTACCGATTTTTAATGCGCAACATGTAAACAAAATAGCAATCTAGCTACTCAAATACAAAGTCTAAATTTCGACTTCAGTGATTAATATTTAACTAGTAAGATCTGTGGATATACTACAATGTGATATTTTAGTTATTAAAATATTTGATATGTTTACTTAAGAGATATTACTGTTTTTCAATATGTAAAAAGTATGATAATCTTATTTTAACTCTTTCCTTCTTTTCCTCTTTTCATTATGTTCGATTGAAACAGATTAGTGTTATCGCTTCTACGCTCTCACCCCCTCTCACTATATTTCCCCATCTCACTTTCTTTCTTGCTTTCCTTCTATTTTTGTTATTATATTTTTCTGTGTAGAATGTCCTTTCTTTCGTTATAATAAAAACAGAATGATCCATTATTTAGCTGAGGTGATTCCATTCATAAGAAATAAGAATTCGGTGGTATAAGCTCTACATTTTTGCATTTTATCTTGAACAATTTAACTTGAGATATTTTTCTGAAAATTTCACTGTCTAATGTTTGTCTCTCATTAATTAATGAGCAGTTTTTATTAAATGATATTCTGATGTTATAACGCTCATAAGAAATAAAAAAATTCGGAGGGATAAGCAACACTAAATATTCAGTATTTACATTTTTGCATTGCATCTTTGACGATTTGGACGGTCTCATATTTAACCCGCGGGTGATGCAAGGTGTTAACAGACAGAAGATTAAGGGACACCAGTATTAATATTTAGATGCTGTTGTTAGTTGATGTGATATAAACGCTCTATAGCACACAAGAGATCATTAAAAACGTGTTTTATGTATGAATGGCATTAGATGTCGGAAACTTCCTAAGAAACTTAACCCTAACCCTAACACATACACTTATACCAATCCTAACCCTAACCCTAAACCTAATCCTAACCCTAGCATCTAAAAGGTTTCGGGTATTTCCTTGAAATGTAATGCTTTTTATACGTAATATAATGATATTATGTCTTGCGCGCTATGGTGCATTAGTACCGTTGATTTTTAGTCCACGTATGCTTCTTTATAGATTTTTTGCGTTTTGTTTTTATTTTTAATCCAATTATATCTTTTTCAATGCATTGCGCCTGGCATTAATAATCTTAAATCGAACAATCAAGTAAGGTAATACAGTTTCGACGAATCACATCTGTGGCTAGGCATTTGTACGCTACCTCCAGCTGGGATGGAAACCCGATTGATTCATCATTAGTCAGACTGCTTAACCACTCCACCATCGTCACCTACACAATGGGAGGATGATTTTAACTAATTAATAAACACTTTTGTTTCTATGTAAAGGGCACCAGAAAGTGCTACGTCCTTTTTATAGGAGAGCGTTGCCTTTATGTTTAGTTGACGGTCGTCAGCGAAATTCCCTCCAAAGTGTTGAACCCACTTGGGGACTGGGAACATGTATAATAATCTACATACACCGTACTTCGACGTATCATGACACTTCATTGTGGCTAGACATATGTAGGCTACCCCAGCCGGGATGGAAACCCGATTGATTCATCATCCGTCAGGCTACTTAACCACTCGGCTATCGTCCCCTACAGGATTTTAACTGATAAATATACACATCTGTTTCTTGTTACATATATAAATTTATTTCTGAATTACTTTAATGCATTCATTTAGAACAAACCGTACATGTAAGAATATATACCCAAATGTTTATATGTACGTTAGAGTTCTCAATTTAAAAAAAATTCCTATCAGGAAAACACTCGATATCATCCACCCATCCACCTATATATATATATATATATATAATATATATATATATATATATATAGTCCTCTCTTCCTAACTTTTATCCTTACTTTGTCTCTTTCTTCCTTTTCTTCCTTTTCTTCCTTTTTTGTTTCTTTACAATCTTTCGTTCCATCCTTTTCATTTTAATTTTCTTTATTCCTTCTTTTGTTACCTCCTCCTTTACTTGCTTCCTTTTTTTTCATTTCTGTCTTTGTTCTTTCCTTCTTTTCTTCCTTTCTCATTTGTCTTCCTTTCCTCTTCTCTTCTTTCCTCTTCTCATGCCTCCTTTTTTATCTTTTTCTTTTGTTCCTGTTCTTCCTTCTATCCTCAACGTGTAACGTACAAAACGTTGATTAATGGTAAAAGCGCATAGCTGATATTGCTGACCATGGGAACTTAATGGTTTTAGGTGATATTTTGCGCATCAAAGTGTATTTTATATTCCCTGCATTTGGTGAGGTTACCGTAAAAATTAATAGAATTTAGTTTTGAACCATCACTTTTATTGATATATATATATATATAAGATACTACCCCTAGCATAAACTATGGAATTATTGAATTTAGATGATGGTAAGTTGTTTTTTTTCTTTCTATTTAGCAGTAAATTAACTAATAAAATATTAGACACAGAGCATTTTTATTTAATAGCTGAAAATTATGTCTTCATATGATCTACTATACACACACTAGATTAAATTATTTCAGTTAGTGATATATTTCGTCAAAGCCATGAAGTGGGGGGTGGGGGAAATGGAATAACACAATATTAAGAAAAAGAAGATAAAATGGAATTCCTTGTTAAAAATATTCGAGTCAATGATTAGATGTACAACTCTTGAGCTTTTTGAGAAAGTTAATTCTTCCAGGCATGGATTTTACAAATCGAAACCAATATTCTCTATCACAGTGTTTCCAACTTTGCTGAATAACAGTTAATTGAAGGAGGAAATGGAATCGGCGAGTTGAGTCCAAATACTGCATAAGTTTGCGTTTCATGTCACGCTAATACCCTCTGGAAAGGCATGAATCAATTAGTTTGCCTGCCGGCTATGAGTAAATAATAGAATGTACTGTGTTTTTAACTCTTGGTTAGGTAACCAGTCTAGGGGAAATGTAAACCAGCCTGCTCCGCTTAGAAATTGACTTTGTGTTACATCCTTTTAATGGCAAAAGGGTTAGCTAAATACATAAATACATAATTATAGCATCAGCGACTGTAAAGGTTGAATTCTTATCTATATTTTAATACTCATGTTCCTTATTTGTACGACAGTTATCGTCTTGTAGCACCCACTAGTTAAAAATTGTCCAAGATGAAATGTAAAAATGTAAATCCTGATTATCTGGCGTTGATTATCCGCCGAATTCTTATTTCTTATGGCTGTCATCACCTCAGCTAAAAAATGGACCACTCCGTTTTTATTATTAAGAAGGAAAAGGAAGAAAAGGGATATGCTACACAGAAAATATAATTAGAAAGAAAAAAAGAAAGAGAGAAAGGGAAGATAGATAGATAGATAATAAGAGAGAGAGAGAGAGAAGAAAGAGAAGAGAGAAAGAAAGAGAGAGAGAGAGAGAGAGAGAGAGAGTGAGAGAGAGGGGGTGGGCACGTGGAAACGATAATGCTAATCTATTGATAATGACATAATGAAAAGATGAAAAGAAGGAAAGAAAGAAAAAAGAGTGAGGGAAGAGTTACGTCAAGATTATTATACTTTTTACATAATGAACTATTTCGCAATAGCTCTTAAGTAAATATATCAAATGCTTGATTAATTGAATTATCTTACAGTGATATATCCACAAGTATCGCTAGTTATAAGTCAATACGTTATCCATATATTTTTTTCCCTTCAAAAAAAAAATTATGATATTATTTTTCTGAATTTTTTTTTTAGATAAAGCTTGATAATTTGTATTATTTACATTTGTCTGACTGTTTTTCTCATCTTTATCGTTATATATACAACGTTTCTGCCAACATTCTTGAGGCGATTCTTGTCGAACTCAGGAATCCTCTCGTCAAACTCGATAACCTTCTCGCCGAACTCAGGAACCTTCTCGTGATTTTTATGGGGTTTTGGTTATGATTTGTTGAAATGAATCGTTAAAAGGAAACATTTACGTCTTGAGTTCTATTAATCTGAAACACAAAGGAACACAAAAGACTTCAAATAGTTTATCTATATAATAAAGTACCGAATTCTCTATGTATGTTTATTATAGTAAAACAGTATAATCTACACTGCGCTGTGAACATTTTGTTTGTTAAAAAACATTAAAATGCTTTATCTTTGAGAATAAAGCAATGTCCGATTTAATCAGAACCTCCATAACAATATGGCATTTTTGTTCGTCCGCTCACAACGTGACTGGCACTTTGATTTTCCGCATTTTATGACAAAAAACGAGCCTTCGATTTATATCAAGAATCTCACTATTCTGAGTGCCCAGGGCCTTATTTACCTTGACACTTACAGCTGCACAGCGCATATTATATGTCAACACTTTTCGCACAACTCTATGCTTCGCCATCTCAGTAAATATATCTTATTATAAAGGAGATTCGGTGTCTGCCTGTCTGTAGCCGAAACTACGTTACTGCGTACGTCCGAATAACTTCAGGAATTGTGCACGTTTATCCTTGTGTCTTCGATTTATAGTCAAAATCATTAATACATAGAATAAATCTTATTTATTAGTGATGTCCCTAGAAAAAGTTAGATTTGCCTCAAAACAACCTATGTTACAGGTGCGTTTAAAATCCTGCAGTGTGTTTTAGATATCACTAAGAAATAAAGGTTCAGATAATATATTGTATGATCAATTTGCATACTTGTTTTAAGAAAGCCGGTTTTAATAAATAATTACTTTATTTTTATTATTGATTTCTAATATAATTGTTTTATTCTCCAACGTATTAAAAAAAAATCCTATAAATGATTTTTATATTGAAACCAATTAGTATATAGTTAAAATAAGTATAATCATTTTATATGTAAAAGTAAGTAAAGTAAAGTCGTCGGGGCGGCCTAAAGTCGGTATCAGCCAATCAGCGAGGGAGTCTATCCCCTTTTCACTTGCGCTAGACCAAGTAGATTATTTTAGCGTCTGAGGTGGAGCGCCACACCTATCATCAGCTTCTTACTTTACCGCACAGATCCCTGTGCTACTCATACGCTGAGTTGGCGGGGACCGGTATCGAACTAGGAACCTTGTGGTTTCTAGCCGAACGCTCTACCGACTGAGCTAACCCGGCCCCATTTTATATGTACTTTTATTTAACTTCGTTTGTCTTTCTTATTTGATATATTTCATTACATTACGCTTAAATACTTACTCACGGAAGGCGCATATGCTTGCTAGTTTTAATAATTCGGTTTCTCGAGGAAGACAGCGCGAATAATATTAAATGTTTATTATAATTTCATTTCTTTCTTGATTATTTTCCGATTAATTCTGTATTAAAATGTACCAGCGTATGAGTAGCACAGGGATCTGTGCGGTAAAGTGAGAAGATAATGGTAGGTGTGTAGCTCCACCTCAGTCGCAAAAACAATCTGCTTGGTCTATATAAAGAAATAAAAATAAAAACATGAGAAACAGACAGACCGAGAAGTCAGTAAGTCAGTTCCGAAGTAGTGAACAGTTACATTCCAAGTGTCTCTTACGTGTATTAATGTGTGCATGATCACAGCCGGCTATTTCCATGAGTTTCCAAATCGTCTTTTATAAGGGGTGGAGGAAACGCAGTGAATCTTCTAAGGACGATATGAAAGCCCTTACAAAAAGTACTTCTCTTTCGTTAAAACAATAAATACACATCAGCTTTGTAGAACTTTAGAAATATAACTGCTATAACTCAAATCGCAAACTTTCACATCACTTGCTTTAATGAAAATGAACTTTAAACCCACCTGGCTATATAATTGCCTCTATTTTCATTGAGATGGATTCTTGTTATTGGTAATCATTACATGACTTTTTCTTCAGTGATTCAGAGAGAATTGAGACTGTTTTTACGTCATAATCACAATAGTTATCACTATATCATCAATATCATCATGTCATACTGACTGCAAAACATCACACGAGTCTCTCTCGCCACCCAAACTTATTGATAATCGCTCTGAAATGGCATCACTACGGCATCCAGTGAACGACAGTAATAATTACTATACATAAAGCAGTATGGTGATTTTTATCCAGTTTGATTTTTACAGTTTACTTTCTGTTATGCATATTTACTGCACTTAAATCATCAGATTAACCTTGTATGACACTAAACTGCTTCTTCTGGTGAGGTCCCAGTTCTGACAATATGGGGAGTGTGGAGTACACCTTCATTTTCATTAATATCTGGTTCTCTCTTACCTGGAGTAGTAGTAACTTTTAAAAACCCATCTATTTGTCAAATAGATCTCTTTAAAACTATATATTTGCATTCAATAGTGTGAAAAAGAAGTGTCAATAGAAACGTACAATCACCGTGATTCTGTAACCAATAGACATAACTAGAAGAAGTACCACTTAATTAGACAGCAAAATGTGTGTTTCTCAATCATAAACATATTGAGGTGTCTGTGAGTTTTCAAATCTGAATGATTTTCGGGGTTATAAGACGACACATACAACCACTACATTCCTTTATATATATATATTATATTATATATATATATATATATATATATATATATATAGATTTAGAATCAATGAAGCCATTTGGTATGGGTTATGCTATTGTGTTTGTTGTTGTTCAAAGAATACTGTGTTAATAAAAGCATGAGGATTTCTGGTGTTAATCCAAGGTCCGTTGTCTTTCTGATGGTATATAAGTCCGACGTCTGTAATAAACTCTGGTGTTAATACAAGGATAAGTCTTTCTAGATGCTTTTTGTCCTGTTATGCAATTTGCCAATTTCTACCGGGAATTGCTGCTACTGTTTGGTATAGTCGATGACAAAAAACTTTCTATTATTATTTCACATATATTGAACATTATTTGTACCAAAAAGATAATTTGAATTTTGCTCAGAACGGAAGCTACAACATTTTGCAAAAAACTGTTAAAATGTTGCACTTCAATATTTTTGAAATTTTGTCCAGATATGAATTATTTTAAAGTTAGACAATCTCCAAAATCTGAGCTTTCAATACCTAAAATTGGCGGAGTTATGTCTATTTTTAGCTCTCCAAATTTACATTGATGTCTGTAAAAATACATAACAAGAGATCTGTTTATTTTATTCTGAGAGGGCGTTGTCTTATGTGACATATTACCATGCATTTATATTGGAGGATTTCTTTTTTTATCCATTGCATTATTTCAAATGATTTATTATATGCGTGTGCAATTGGCAATCTAAAATATTGGCAGCAGAATATAGAGTTATATTTTATCTAATAGAAAATCATTCGCTGTATATTGATTTGCTTAGCAAATTGCGTGAAAGTTCCTACTACTTTCCATAAACCTTTAAAAAAATAAAGTTTTGCTATAATTTGTACAGAATTAGTCTGTATATAATATCATGATGAACAAATCTACACCGCCCTGTTGGCTGAGGCTATAGAATACACTTACTGGGGTAAGACCTGCTAATAGGGCCACTCGATGGCCGTGGAGGGCTACCTGTGATACTCACGGACGGGATACTGGTGGTTTATTAGTCCATGACAAAGAACACTCCAGTTTGGCCCTTAGTTTCGCTAGACAGGCAGTCGCAGAGACTGCCACCATCAACTGGCTGGCCACGTCAAGCCCTAGCACTTATATTGTCCCGACCGCATTATTCTGATGGAAAAACAAACAAACAAACAAACAACAACACATCTTAGGGCTCTAAAAGGTGGTGGCTGTGGGTAAGTATCCTTGATATGATGTATCTAGTCGTGTGGTTCCAATTCGAACCCGGAGTGGTAGCAACTGTTAGATACCTGTAATGGGTTAGATAGCTAAAAATGAGTTTAAAAATGTATTTGACAAAATTGAGTCTAAAAAACTGAATACTCAACATAAATGAATAAAATGAAAATATATTCAGCATAAACTAACTCATCGGTTGATATGCCATAAAAACTAACCATCTAAACATCCACACAACAGATATACGTGACATATTACTAGAATTGTAGATATATATATATATATATATATATATTATATTATATAATATACCATTTCAACCAGCTGGTATGGACAGTTATATATAAATTATCCATCATATGCAAATCTGATCTCTGATAAGATAAACCAATAATTCTTCCAAACTATATCTGTATTAATGCTATTGTATGGCTTCACCACTTGGACTCTAGCGTAATGATTGGAGATAAATGTAGATGGAAACTACATGAACAAGTCCTGGTATCATCAACCCATTAAAAAAAGCAGCTCTAATCCCACAAGCCATCTAAGTAAGACGAACAAGATAAACTTGACACTCCGGGACACGGCTGGATAAGCAAAGACAATTATAAAGTGACATTCTCCTATGGATGCCTTTACATGGACACGCCAGTATATACCGACTAGCAAAAAATTACATTGATCAGCTCTTTGCGATCCTGGATACCGTGTTGAAGATCTAGCTAGATTGTTGACCGATTGGAGAGAGAGAGAGAGAGAGAGAGAGAGAGAGAGAGAGAGAGAGAGAGAGAGAGAGAGAGAGAGAGAGAGAGAGTCATGAAAATCGGTGCTGTCATCACTACGTGATGACGATGATAATGATTATTGCCTGATGCTGTATGGTAAATTCTAATTTAAAGATATATTATTCTAATATCATTGAGCACATATCTCACTATCTCACTAGTCCCGTAACCTATTAATGTATATATATAATATTATATATTATATATATATAAATATATTACCATGTTTCGTATATCTATTTATCTAGCTAGATTGTTTAACCTGCTTATATTCATCTAACATCGTAGGATAACAGTGTGTTTAAAACGCTCATGCCACAGAAGTTTAAGATATTATTAAAAACAAATGATAACCATGTTAATAGATATGAACTTAAAAAATATATATTGATAGTTACCATGCTTATATTGTTGTTATAAGCATTTACTTGTCGGTAAGTTTCTGCTATTGTAGATTCAAGCTCTTTTATTCAATCCATTAAGGCAGACAATTCCCATTGCATTGCCGTTGACTTGGGACAGTTTAAATCAGCTAATGTGCTTTCTTGTCTTGAGGCGCTTGTAATGTTTCTTTTTTTTGGAAACAAGGCAGAGGGATTGAACTTAAGACACCCAGGTCAATTCGAATCTAGAATCAAGTAGCCAACGCTTTTATGCGCTTGGATTATTTCCCGTCAGTTAATACCTAAAGACTTAAAGCTATAAAGCGAATGTCTTTCTGTCTGCCTATCCTAGATAATTTCATTTTAGTTCGTAGTGCAATGCGTTGTTTTATAACTGATATCCCGCCCAATGCTTTCTCCTTAATAATTAACGGCTTTCATATTGGATTTAACTCATATTAGGGTTAACCATGCTAGGCCTACTTAGGAGTCAGCTGTGAAGGCACTGATCACGTAACAGTTATTGTTGTTAAAAATGGAATCGGTGACCCGAGTTCAAATCCGGGACGAGATTGTGTGCATTTCACTTCCTTGGAAAAGGTATTAATCTTCTAATCTCTGCCAGTTATATAGAAGTTCTTGGCAAACTGTGATCTCTAACATTGGTATAGCTACCGGTCTAGGAGAATTGTCTCTGAATTAAAACCAGCAGTGCCCCGTTTAAAGATTATCCTCATCTCAAATCCTGCCCTAGATATTACATATGCTATAATTACTTGAATCGTATGTTTATTTAATTTAACTTAATTTGATGAGTGTTGACGACCTCCATTTTTTTCATCCACCCATGATCAGCTACGCCTGGTTTAAATACCCCCATTAACATTAAAGCTTTCTGGTGTGTTTTACCTTCATGGACTGTCAAGTTTAGTCTTAATATTATTTGCGATGATTGCACAATATGGGATACACATAGCTTTTGATAACGATCCCTTCATTTTGAATATTGTCGTATGGACGGCATATATTTTGAATCTTTTTTCTGGCATGCAACAACTCTTGTTCAATGATATTCCTAAGGCATGTCATAAGAACTCTGATTTTGAAATTTGGCAAGGATTTTGTTTTTTTTATACTTAAGAAAATAAGTTATACGAAAATGCACTATTTCTTCGTTCTTTTGGGCATTCATAGGGCCACTATGAGAAGATAAGAAACAGACACAACAAAATTTGACAATAAACCTTAATGATAACCGAAGGCATCCAAGAGACATAAATACATTGTAAAACAACGATGTGCATTTGGTGAGGACTTTGATTATAATTAGGATTCATTGTGTAATATCATTATCATTCTACGATCTTCATTTCTTAGGGAATCACGAGGAGCAAAAACTTGCAGTTCATGCAATGGAATGTTGCACTAGAAAGATTAGAAAAAAAATAGTTTTGAGAAAACTATTGAAACATTACCAACTATTCAAAAATATGTAGTAATAAATATAGCAATTCTATTGGTTCATAGGCATATACACATACGTAACTGAGTCAATATGTATGTAGTTTGTTGATAAAAACAAAAATTTATTTTATTTATACCTTAAATACACGCATGTATAACGGTTATCGTCGTAGGAAATGAAGTAATGGACCCAGGTTCTAATCCTGGACAAAGTTGTTTGTGTTTCACTTAACGCTAATAGCTTTGGGAATGGTAGGGATCTATATATTCTCCCTACCGCTATGTATAAGTAGTAAGACGAACTGTTTCTTTTTGTCTTAAGAAGGCAACTAGTCTAGGAGAAGGAAAACTTGAAGCAAACCAGTTAAAAAAGTTACATTTTGTCCCTTCCATTTAGTGGCTGAATGGTCGGAAAAGTGTATACACCATATTATAATAGAGATTCTAAAATTGTTTGTCTAACCAAAACTACGTCACCACTGACGTCCCGATTTACTAAGTTATTTAAATCATATTCTCAACGACTATGAAATAGTCATTATTTAATCTAAATTAGCATCTTATTTATTAACCATGTCCCTATTAAAATCTGCAAAACTGCACATATTCATGCATTTAGAATCCTGAAAGAAATGAATATTTACATAGTTTATGGTGTGAAAAATTTGCATAATTATTTAACAACACTGGCTTTAATAGATAATTATATGCTGTTACTGATTTCTAATGCTATTATGGTATTCTGAAACAAGATCAGGTGTAAGTAAAGTCGTCGGAGTGGCATAAAGTCGGTATCAGCCAGACAGCGAGAGATTCAATCACTTTTTCACTAACGCTAGACCAAGGAGATTTTATTTTGAACCTGGTGGAATGCCACACTTACTATCAGCTCATCACTTTAACGCACAGATCCCTGTGATACTCATATGCTGAGATGGCGAGGGCCGGAATCGAACCAGGAACCTTATGGCTCCTAGCCGGATGTCCTACCGACTGAGCTAAGCCAGCACTATAGCTCAGGTGTAGTGAGCAAATATTAGAAGCGTAATAACACTGACACTGCAAGAAGCCCTGTAGAACAATAATTGGATGTTTCAGGCCATAAAGTTGGTCCCAATTGTCAAAATAGTTGTAGTGTGTTCACAGGTAATCTACGAATAATGGTGTTATTCCCCAGATAGAAATTAGAAAATGTATGTACCGCATGAAAAACCATTTGAGTGTCAGTTTGTTTGCTTTGTTTTGCTTGCATTGAACCATTAAGCAGGAAGGCCAAATTATATATGTATATAATCTTTCAACAAAGTAATGTAATTTATAAGTTTAAATGCGAATGTAATTTGGTATATATTGGGCGTACATGCCAAAGACTCGAAATTAGAATGGAGCAATACGTCCCCCGAATACTTCGCAATGCTATCACTAACAATACATCAGGGCTATCCCAAGCATTTGACTCAGCTATCGCTGAACGCTTATCTATAAATGCTTGTTTGACTGACTATACAGATGAGTGCTTCTCCGTCTTGCACAGAGCCAGGTCCAAGCAACATCTAGCAGTCCTTGAGGCTGTTAGCATTTCTTTTCTCAGACCTACTCTGTGCAGACAAACACCGAGAGACTCCATCTATTTACTGGGAGATATTCATAACCCTGGTTTAACCTAGGTCACACACACATACCCCTATTTCCCCATTTTTTTGTCCCCCCCTCTCTGGTTTACCCCCATTCGTTCTTATTAATTTCTTTACATTCTGACTTTTAATTGTCACCGGTGTAAATACTTGAAAAAGTACCGGTCGAAAAGGCCTTCGTATCCCCTTTATTTTATATTTTATTTCATAATAAAATATCACCTCCCTATTTACATACTTTTAGTAGTTTATAAGTTTTCATGTACCAAAAATCTCTCTCTCTCTCTCTCTCTCTCTCTCTCTCTATATATATATATATATATATATATATATATATATATATCATTCGGCCTTCCTGCTTAATGTTTCAATGCAAGCATATAGGGTGTTCGCGAAAAATTTGATAGTTTCATGAGGAAAAAAAATGCGTGGTAACTATAACATTTGATTGGACTGGAAAGAAATTCAACAGACACGGAAATTACACTACTGTTAATAAGTTTCACTCAAAATAACGATCACAGCATCAATCCTGCGCCGGAATCTGGAGCAAGGTGATGTTACAGTTTCCCTGGGAATGGTTCCAAAAACTACATTAGTTCTGTCGATTAACTGGGCATTTATAGTAATGGAACGGTGATTGGTGTCTTTCTCAACAGTGCCACATACATAATGATCCATGGGGTTAAGATCTAGGGAGTTCGGAGGTCAAACATTGGGATTTCTTAAACGGTGTTTAACAGGTTTGAATTCAGAGTTTTCCTTCCTATAGATTGTCTGCCTAACCAAGGTAAATGAGCCAGTCTGCCATACTATTTACCTATATCTTGAAAGAGAATAGTAGAATTAGGTAACGCTATGTGAAATGCAAACAGCCTCATCCAGGATTTGACCTCGGCTCGTAAATTCAATTTCCTACGTCTATAACCATTACATCACGAACACATCCCTTAAACGGTCTACTGTTGAAAATGCCAAATAAAAACTAATGGATGTAATTAAGTCTACAAATCATTCTCTCGCAACGTACAAACACGGGCACCAACACACTTTACATGTTCTCATTATTAACGCTTATATGAACTTGTTTAGACGAATGGAAAATACATGATTGTAGAGTAGCTCATTCAAATGGAAGATATACTGATATGTCCAGAAATATCTATAAATCAAATTATACTAAAATAGCAGACATTCTTCATTGTCTATTTATTTCAAATGGATGTATTTTATATTAAAGAATAAATTGATTAAAACTAATTCATTGATTATTATTATTAATAATAATAATAATAATAATAATAATAATAATAATAATAATAATCAAAGCAAAAATTGATCAGACACAACGAAACAGTAAATGTGGACTGTGTGGTGACAGAGATGAGACTGTAAACCATGTAGTAGTGAATGTAGCAAACTAACACAACGGGAATACAAAGCTAGGCACGACTGGTTGGGAAGGTGATCCACTGGGAATTATGCAAAAAATTAAATTGTGACCAACAACAAAATGGTATATGCATAAACCAGAATCTGTTCTTGAGAATGAAACGCATAATATTCTCTGGGACCTGGAGATAGACGGATCACCCTATCACAGCCAGGAGACCAGACCTAGTGTTGATTAACAAAAAGAAGAGAACGTGTCAACTGGTGGACTTTACGGTTCCAGCGGATCACAAGGGGATTGTGAAGGAAAATGAAAAAAAGAATGAATACCTGGACCTTGCCAGAGAATTGAAAAGCTGTGGAATATGAGAGTGAAAGTGATACTAATTGCAGTTGGTGCACTTGGAACGGTCCTAATAAACTTGGAAAAATGACTGGAGGATCTGGAAATCAGAGGAGAAATTGAGACCATTCAGACTACTGCACTGCTGCAATCGGCTGGAATATTCGGAGGAGTCCTGGAAACCTGAGGAAACTTGTTGTCACTCAGCCTCCAGTAAAAATACCATCAGTTAATGCTGATATTAAAAACTCTAAAGGAGTGAAAATAATAATAATAATAATAATAATAATAATAATAATAATAATAATAATGTGAACCAAGAAAACTGTGGAATGTGAAGGTGAATATCGTGCCAATTGTAATGGGTGCCCTAGGAACGGTCTCCATGGGTCGAGAAAAGAGTCTGGATGGACTGAAAAACAGAGGAAGTACCGAAACCATCCAGACTACAGCATTGTTGAGATCGGCTGGAATAATCTGAATAGTCCTGGATACCTGAGGAGACTTGTTGTTACTCAGCCTCCAGTGAACAACCAGCTTGACGTGCTTGACTGCGACGTCGGAGTAAGCGTGTTCTAACAACCAGCTAAGGCGGGTGTGAAAAACTCTAATGGAGTGAAAATACTACTACTACTACTACTACTACTACTACTGTACTACTACTACTACTACTACTACTAATAATAATAATAATAATAGTCCTGGAGACCTGAGGAGACATGCCACTCAGACTCTAGTGATAGACCATCAGTTTACTCTGGTGAGAAAAACTCGAATCGAGTGAAATGATAATAATGCACAAACCGAAATACGCCAAAAGAAATGAGACGCGTAAAATTAATTGGAATTTTGAGATACAAATGGATAACTTAATACTGAGCAGAAGACCAAACAAAGCGTTAATTAACAAGAAAAAGAACGTCTAATCTAGTGAATCTTGCTGTTCATGTGGATCACAGATTAATAATGGAACATGAGGATTACTACTTGTAGCTGTAGCCCTTGAAACGGCCACAACTGTTTGGTAAAGAAACTGGAGGAAGTGGAAATTAGAAGAAGAATCCAGACCATTCAGACAGCATCATTGTTAAAATCAGTTAGAATACTTAGAATAGTCCAGGTGTTAAAAAATCGCAATGAGTTAAATAATAATGATAATCTCTCGCAATACCCGTTACTATAATAGATTAAAAATAATTTATTGGTCTGATATAAAGAATATGTAAACAATGTTAAGAAAATTAATATATTTCCAGCAGATGAACCATCATTATATTACTAAAAATTGTGGTGTTAATGACTTAATCAAAACGGAATTAACCTGAAAAAAAAACAACTATTAGTTTGAAAAACTGTATTTATTTGGTTCGTTCGTTGGCCTGTTGGATTTTACGGCATGTCAACCCATTGGGTCATTTTAAGCCAAATACCTTTTCTTTCGTTGTTGATAGATACTGAATTTGTTTTTCAACTCTATTTTTAAACCCATTTTTAAAAAGTCATTCTGTTCTATTTAACCCATGGATAGGACCCTGACAGGTACTATCACTTTGAGTGGACCTGGGAATAATGGCGATGAAGGGGTATTCCATATTTCCCGAGCTCCAGAAGTGGAACTTCAATATCAGATAGAGTTTAACGTCATACCCAGGACTATAAGACCCACGGCCACCGCCTTCTAGCACATATATGATAAGGGTTGATGGTTGCCATAAGAGATATAGGGTTGGGAAATTATATAGATGATAGGGCTTGACGTGACCAGTCGATTGATCGAAAGGGGTCTATCCGTCCGCCCGTCTAACCTAAGAAAGTGCCATTCACTAAGGTTCCATCCTTAAGAATCACGGATTACCGTCCACTGCCAATAGGTGACTTCCTTCGGAAGGGGTGCTACTCCTCTGCACAGGTGCAGTCGGTGTATTCTAACGACCCAGTCGATAGAGGTAAAAACTGTATTTAGATATCCCATCTGACTAGATGCTAAAACATCTTAACATTCATAAGAAATATAGCAAGGAGTCCACGTGCCGTAGTGTTGACGTGCTTGACTGCGACATCGGAGTAAGCGTGTTCTAACTCCAATCGTGATATTACGTTCTTTTTCAGACTAATACCCGTGGTAAATGTATGAAGCCCCTAATCCCTCTAGCTATGGCTTAAATAATACCATTCTGCTTCAAGGGAGGATTAAAATTAAATAGATCACTAACGTTGATATACAATTAACACAAAGGAAACCAAAACAAACCATACTGTATTCATAAACAAATAAAAAACAAATCAAAATAAAAAATACAATTAAACAAAAAAATACTCAGGTAACCGATAAAGTTAAACACACAAAATTATGGATATGAAGCAATTCCAAAATAAGTGCATAACATTTAGATCTTATTTATAATAGCGTAGACGTGTATATATGCAATCTTAATATAGTTTACAGATGTGTTCCAATCATATTTCTGATTAGGGAGTTTAAATGCTGTAGAATGTGTCAATAAATAATACCTAATACTATCTCTTTCAAGTATATAATATATCACTAAAAGTGATCAATTTCTCGTATCTTTTATTTACAGAAAATTAACTCTTTATTAAAAATAAGATTTGTCTGGTTGTGCTTATTTATTGGCGATACTGAATAATATTTGCTTGGATTTCTTTAAAGAATACTTTTAAGAAGTCATATAGTGTGTTTTAAATTCCCATGTGAGCTCAGGTGAAATCAAATCGAGACTAGTATATTTCTATGCACTCCGTCCAGTAATGTTTAACTATTACAAGCAATATTGAACATTTTATTACTGTTCACTACACTTCGTTCTTTGTTTGACTTATTCCATTTATAGAGTTAATCTCTCCGCTTTTAAAATTAGAAACAATTTCAGCTGTACTGACGCCCATCCATTATATGTGATTTCCCCTGATACTCGTTCTCTTCAAACAGTGATGAATTGATATAAACGGATGTATTCACTTAATTAATATTGTAAGAAGAGTCTTTTATTGTTTTGTTGAGTTTTTAATGGAAAAGTCTATAAATACTGAGTCTGTAGAATGAAACGAAATGTCACAAAAGTTGGTTTTCTCTAGGATATGGCAAAGAGAAAAAAATGCTTGATCGAATAGAGACAAATTTTCTTCTGTTAAAATATTTAAACAGAACAATGATTTGACTAATGAGTGAGCTGAGTAGTAGAAATATATTTTTAGTCTAGGCCGATAAAAATGTTCAATTCTTGAAATATATATCTTCATTCATCTTCGAAGAACAAGACATCTTATTATAATAGACATTCAGTGTACTTCTGTCAGTAATCGTCACTGCTTAAATCACACTCTCCTCAGGAATTATGTAAGTTTATCCCTGAGTATTTAATCTATAGTCAAACTCATTAATCCATACATCTTATTTATTACCGATGTTTCTATGAAAATCTGAGTAAGATTTGCCTCAAAACAGTCCATGTAATTAGTGCGTCTGAAATCCTGCAATATGTATTATATATCACTACTCAACTAAAATATCTTAAGCGGTGTATGTATTTACCTAACTCTTTTGCGCAAGCAGGATATGGCACACGGCCAATGTTTAAAGCCCAGTTTGATAGTTACGAATTCAAAGTATTCCTTCACCAAGTTGGTTGCCAGTTTCTTTCTAATATTCACCCACAGCTGGGCGGAGAATAGTTGGATGCCTACATTTCCCAAATGCATAAGTGTTATGTGAAATGCAACCAGCTTCCTTTACGATTTGAACTCTAGTCACTATGTCCATTTCCTACATATATAACTATTACACCACAAGTTGTTACAATTATAAAATACGTGGAGGTGCCCACGGTGTCATGGTTATCGTCATAGGAAATGGACACAGTGACATGAGTTCGAATCCTGGACAAATCTTTGATAGTGATTTAATGAACAGTGATAAACGCAGCAGAAGGTCAGCTTTTTTGTAAATTCTGACCAGGTTTCTGGTAATAAAGTGGCCGACCTACACCACCAGCGATTTAGTTACCAGCTGCGTAGCCATTATGCCCACATGTGTGTCCTTGGTATGATTCACAGCAGCATGATCCTGGTGCCC
This sequence comes from Doryteuthis pealeii, assembly GCA_023376005.1. Lineage (NCBI taxonomy): Eukaryota > Metazoa > Mollusca > Cephalopoda > Myopsida > Loliginidae > Doryteuthis > Doryteuthis pealeii. Next base: position 63,274,107 of record CM042139.1, read on the forward strand.
AGCTGCGTTACAATTATGTCCAGCTGTATGACGCTGGTGCCCAGTAATTCGGAATTAATTCTCAAATGCGTGGATTATAACGAAACATTATTCACCAGAATCCTCGCAGTAAATACAATAGATCGTCACACACGAGGGTAGGAGATATTTGAAAAGGTGCAGTCAGTTAGTTACTGTTACATTGGCAATTAACGACCTAAAATCTATGGTTAGGTATAACCACCCACACTTTGGGGGTGGATCACAATTTGTAAAATGAGTATTGCTATGATTGACAAGAAAATATTACTTCACGTCTTCGTGTTTATATCAGTTCAGAGGGAAGTTGTAATATCGTTAATAAAGTTTTGTTTTTTTCTGTGATCTCGTGTCTGATATCTCTTTGAACAACCTCATTTATTCATCAACTCTTAATTTTGGCTTTGTCTCTTAATCTAAGTATAATAGAACGGTACCAATGTGTGAATAGAAAAGTGTTCAAAAAAGCCTACAGCTGGAATAAAGACGAATCGTCAATGTTCCGTATCTCGTCCGGTAGATTAGGTTAATAATAAATTCTTCATCTAACAACCCGAACTGAAAAAAAGTAGTTAATCAGGACTTACCCAGATCAACAGGCTCAATCGGCTACCTAAGTCGTAGTTGGGGCTCAACAGAAGACCCCCCCCCCACTATGCGAGGTGGACGTGGGAGCGATTGCACTGTGAATTCCATTAAAATATGAGTTTCTCGATTAACTTTCCTTTAGTGGTTGGTGTTCGCAGAAACAAGCGTTTGCGTGTGCGGAGAGTGAGAGACACTTTTGAAGATAAGAGAAGAGTCGGTTACTACTAGAACAGATAAACTTACTCGTGCGTTGTATCCTTTATCTATTTCTACACACTTTCACGGCTCCAGAAACTGAACGGAGTGAATAAAGCAACAGATTTCTCAAGGGATGAAGCGATTTGTGTTTTTATGTTTCTCCTCTGTTACGAGAATTAGTCATCAGCGGCATAACTATTATCAATACTTTTACTAGATGAGAACGTTATACACCGAACTGTTATCCATCCAGCAATGGTTAAATAGTAAGGAATAATGAATTCTGTAACCTTGATATGGCAGCCGGTCTGATAGAAGGAAAAGTCTGAATTCAAATTTATGTTCACGTAACATCCTTTGAGCTATTTCCAATAGTTCTTTTTTCTTTGTCATGGGTCTTTTTAGTTTGGCAGTGAATATGAGAGTATTTCAATACAACCCTAATAAAACCTCATAAAGAATATTTAATTACATTCCTAATAAGATCTCATATAGAATATTGTACTCGGGCCTAGGACCAGTGCCTATATATGGAAATTGACCTTGTGTCACATCCTGTTCGTGCGGAGGGGTTGGTAAATATATATATATATATATGGGAATTGGAGTGTAATATTAGGATTGGTGGTCATAAAAGAAGAGTGGAAAAATAATATAAAGAGTTACATGATGAGCTAAAGTATAATTAACTTCTTTACTCAAAAGAAGAATGAGAGATGATCTAATTGAAATTTTCAAAATGATAAATCAAATTACTAGATACTTAATATCTCTCCTTGAAGTATAAACTTACTGTCAAAGCAGATTTAAAAACATAATTGCATTAACCAATTGGGTTTTTGGTAAAAAGATTTTGGAACGAATTTCCTAAAAAGATACCAGCGATTGCGTAAAATTATTAAATTTAATTTGTACGATTTCAGAAAGAAAGAGGGAAGGAGAATTTAAGAAGGTATTTTCGGGAACGATCCGATGAAGTACTTAAAAATAGGATTTTTGGATAGATTTTATATTAACAGTGTTTATCTCCTGTGCAATGGAAGCGTTCATGGTTACCATTGTAGAAAATGGACATGGGAAACTGAGTTCAAATCCTGAACTATAGTGTTTACATTTCACATCGCTCATACCCATGGAAACGTTATGCACAAACAGTTATCCTTCTTGCAATGACTCAATAGTAAAAAAGACTTGGATCTTTAACCTTGGTATGGCAGTTAGTTTGAGAGAAGGAAAAGTCTGAATTTAAATCTATGTTGAATTCGTGTCACATCCTGTGTGTAGGGGGTTTGGTAAATAAATATATGTTTTGTTCAATGATCTTTTTTGGTGTTAAGGGTTGATAAGATTAAATAGAAAAGAGACATAATAGACAAAACATAAGATAAAAGAGAATGGCGTAAGTTGAATCAATAATTGTTTCGAAAGGCTTAACGACGTACACAAAATAGTATAAAGTATTCAGCACAATTTCCAGAATCAATAAAGCTAAGAGAATATAAGTTACAAGAAATAGAATATAACACTCTTCAGTCGTAAAACTGAAGAAAAAAAAAGAAAAAGATTTAAAAAATATCGACTTGAAATCTCATACTTAATTATCGTCAAAATCTATTTTGTATTCGTATTTCATGCCATTGATTTAATCGATCGGATACTGTCTCCACTAGCATTTTCTAATTAATAAATTTTATAAGATGAAAAAACAGAGTCAAAAATTAATAATGAAAATATTTCATCTCATAACCTAAAACAAGAAGAGTTCAGCTGATTTAGGAGTGTCAATAAAGGTGTTCTGAAAATGTTCAAATAACTCCAGGCACATTTGAGATGACAAGAATTAGATACACCCAGCTGGATAGCTAAATATTACTTGAATGGGAAGTCTATTAACTCTCATAAGAATCTATTTTAGATTAGCTGTAGTTAATCTCCTCATATTAATGTCCTGATAAACACAATACATAGTTTCATTTATTCCTTTTCTACCGAAGCATATTGGACACACATATTGGAACAATCAAATCATAAATTTTACTGGGTAAATTCTAAGCTAATTCTAAAATAGCCACTGACAAAACAAAGAATATCTGTCAAAATTCACAAGAAAACTGGTTCATAATATTTCTGGATTAAGGAAATTAGTGGTTCTTCCTTCGAGGTCGAGATTTAACATTTTTTTAGTTATTAATATCATATTTATTTACAGCAAGCCTCATCTCATATATACACATAAATATCCAAAAGATTTGTATAAAAAGTTATGAATGTCATTCGAATGTGACTTTATTGGATGAAGAAAAACATCTTCACTCTGAGAAATCAATCAAGATCAATTATCACAAAAATTGATTACTATTTTAATCTACATTGTTTAAAATTATTCTGCTTATTTAGAAATGTCAAGCCATTATTACATATTATTAAACAAGAATTGAACATTAAAACAATTCAAGTTTTATGCTATTTGCATAAATAAGGACATATCAAATATCTTCTGGGTATCCCATCTTGGCGTAATTGTTAACAAGCTAGTCCTGCAGTCTCATTACTACTGAATAGTGAGTTCGATCCTCGCTGGATGCTCCAGAGTAGTGAACTTGCGTTGCATCCTACCCGTGGCGAAAGAGTTGGGTAAATACTCATTTATTTTGGACTGGAGATTAGTCTGTGCCAACGTTTTCGTTATTTCTGGTATTGGCACCAACAATTGCATACATATTCTGAAGTTATTAATATGTATACGGTAAGTTTAGGTCCCTAGGTCCCAACAGTTGGTTGTTCGTAAGATACACACAAGTACGCAATTGCTGGCTTTATTAGTAGGAATTTCAATACAATGCATAATCAGTGTTCCTTAAGATTATGATGACTTTACTAATGAACGAGTCTGATTTTAGGTTCATCATCAAAAATAGAAAAAAAATTTCTATAATATTTACTGAACAAATAAAAAAAAACATTTCAATGTTTAGTATTAAATATTACAGAATTTGAAATCAAATATCAAATATTCCTCTAAAAAACGCTTTGCTTAATCATTGATTTCTTTCAAGAAATCAATGATTAAACAAAAATTGAATGAAAATTCTTGAGTATTTTATAAGGATTGAATTAATTACACTGAAATTATTCTAAAATTTCATTGTATAATTTAGTAACAATCATTATGGGAAATAAAATTGATAAGAATTATTTAAAATATTTAGGCTCCAATCCGGCAAACGAAGCAATATATTTATCAGTTTATACAAACCTTTTCCATCGTCATCTTTACAAGAATGGATATTTTATTTGCATAACAAAAAAAAAAAAAAGGGAGAACGAAATAATTCATAACTAGAAATAAATCTATGATCAGAGATAGGTGTGCGTAAATTGAAACTAAGTTACGGCCATTTTAGTGTCTAACATGTTCTCTCTGTCTCTCTCTCTCTGTCTCTCTCTTTCTCTCCCCCTCTCTCTCTCTTTCTCTCTCCTCCCCATCTCTCTCTCTCCCCTCTCTCTCTCTCTATTATAAACTAACATATACACGCATATATACATGCATATATACTTCCTTTAAATAAAATGAATTATCCGAATGCTATAAAATTTTACGTTTACTTTTATACTGATAAGAAAATAGATATATTTGCATCCTGAATGATGAGATTAATTGTTTGGTGTTTAATGGCATATCACCCCTTGTGGGTTACTTTAAGCACATCTTTTTGTTTTTCATAAAGCATTTGATTTGTTTAACTTCATGTTCATTAATAAATTGGTAGTAATAATGTTCATTAACTTCATGTGTATAAATAAATTGATAGAGATTAAACTGATTTAATTAAATTTGATTCATGTGTATTAATCAATTATATGTGTATTAATAAATACTGGTGGTTGACTGGTGAGCCTTTGTACATTTTAAATAGCGCTAATATCCTATGGGAAAAAGTATGAATCCAACTATTCTCCTTCCAGCTATGGGTAATTTACCCATAGCTAGAAGGAGAATAGTAGGACATGTTATTTATCTATGGTTTGGCAACCAGTCTAGAAGCAAGTAAACTCTGAATTCAAACCTGTCAAATTCTGCTTAACAAAATGACGCTGTGGTATATACTGTATGTGAGGAGTTGCATATATATTATATATATATTATATATATATATATATATATATATATATATATATATATATATATATATACTAGTATCGTTGTGTAATGGTTAACTAGTTGGTATCACAGAACAATTACTATTTATAATTTTTTCTAAATGGTCGTGATTCTTCTCGAGACACATGTCAGAATGATAGGCGTGCAAAAACAATGGCGTCATTACGTGAATAAGATCTTCAAAAGTTCTTCGAAGCCTGTTTGATCAACTGTCAAACAATTAACAAATTTTATCAATTATTGGATCATTACTATGTTTGGATACACAGGAAACATCTGAGGAAGGCCGTAGGGCATATGACGGGCGAAACGTTTTTTTTATACATACCACATAAAGGAGAGGGCAGCAGTCCAAAAAATCAATATTATTTACTATTTGGTTGTTAGCTCGATTCTCGGTAGGTGTACCGTATTTTTTTGCCTTGAAATAGACGTTCGGAGGGGTTGGGTAAATACATATACACAACTAAAATAAAAATTACTTTTCCGGGTTCATTTTCAGAGCCAATCAGAGGAAACCAAATAAGTAATTCATTTGCCTAGGAAAGCAAATGAAACCGAATACCTAAGTGATTAATTTTCGCATAGAGAAAGACTAGGAAAAAAAATAATAAAAAACGTCCATGTGCAAGTTAGTCGACGGCAGCCATTGCTTGAGAAGATATGTCGGTTGGCTCGTGGGAAAATTAGTTTAAGATTTCGGAGCGCTAATATGATTGTGGCGCACTTAGAAGAGATTGCTGGCTGATCCATTCAGATTGACGTTAAGAGGCTTACACTTAGAGGCGCCGCCTTTAGTTAGAACCCTATTAATAGAATTGTCTCACACGGCTCTCTAACACAATAGCTTTAGAGAAGATTATGATAAAATAAGTGATGGTCAATTCTAAATGTTTCGTTACGCACCGATAAGCACGTGATGCGTAACACGTGAACAAATACTCATTCGATTAACGTTGTTAATTTTTCCTTGTTTATGGGGATTTGAAAATGAGACATCGCTAGATCGTGGGCGTTTGTCTCACCGTAAGATATTCTTTTAAAAAGGAAGAAAGGGAAATTATCGTTATACGTAAAGAGATTTAATGTAAGTGTGTGTATATATATTGAATGCTTTGTGCGTGGGAGAGCAGCTGCGTATGTTCTCTCTCACTCTCTCTTTCTTTCTCTCTCTCTCTCTCTCTCTCTCTCTCTATATATATATATATATATATATATATATATTGCCTAACACCTACACGTAGTAAAAGTATCTGTAGCAAATCAGCTATACAAGAGCGTTAAATTTTACTGCAGGAACATTTTTTTCCAATCGTATTTCCCTACATATTTTAAAAAGCAGACACACTGAGCTTGAAATAATTTTAGTATCATCATTATTAGTATATATATATATATATATATATATATATATATATATATATATATATATATATATATATATATATATATATATATGTATATATATGTATATATATATATATATATATAAAGGAATCACATCTGTCGTATGTACGTGTCGACTCAAAAAAGATATGTTGAGCATTATATATATATAGGTCTCAGCACGAGTAGAATGGGACACAGGGTCAATTTCTTAAGCAGAGTTTAACAGGTTTGAATTCATTGTTTTCATCTCCTAGGCTGGTTACCTATGCAATGTTAAAGTACCAAGACTGTCCTACTATTTTCCCATAGCTGGAGGGAGAATAGTTGAATGCATACCTTTACCAAGGGTACAAGCTTTATGTGAAATGCAAGCAGCCACATCCAGGATTTGAACTCGGGTCGACAAGTCTATTTCCCGCGGCTCTAACCATGATGCCATTACGCCTTTATGATAAAATGATAATTCTATAGTTAAATAACAAATAGTTTGTAGAACTCCTCACAGTGTTCTCCATTAAATATAAAAAGTCCCTGCTCTGGTATACCCGACTCCCCTCATATATTGAAACCGTCAAAATGGATATAGATAACCATAGCCTGCCTTCAGTTTCAGTAGAAGTGTCATTACTACCGAATAGTCAGTTTTAAATAGCACACAGATTCCATAGATGAGATATGAATTTAAGGATTTTTCGGAAATTATTGTTTTGTAATTTAGCACTGATTGTAAAAAAAAAATTAATTTTTGGGAGAACTAAAATAAAACCCTGAAAATGTTTCAAACCAAGGGGTACCTATTTTGTAAACGAATGATATTTCAAATATAAACCAAAAATAAAATATAATACGAAAAAATTACATTTTCTTAGCTTCTTTGTAAAAATGAATACATTTTGTTCATTGTAATTCAACATTGATATTCTTTGGGGTCCTTAAATGGGTCTTTCTTTTCAACGTTCTCCATTAATTCTCAATTGTATTCTGTTCTGGAGAACTACTTGGCCACGGTGGTACATCAATATTGCTGTCTGCTAACGACCCCGGGGTGCTTTTTGCTGAATGATTTGGTTCTTAATCTGTTTGTAATAGCCATCTTTTTAAAGTCAAATCTGCATATATGGTATTTTCTATTCTTGAGATTTTGCCGGTACCATTCGATAAGAAGCATGCCCAAATCATTATACTGCCAACTCCAAACATCACTGTTGGCAAAGTATTTTTAGGGACATAAGCTGTACCAACTTGCGCCTATTATAGCATTATATCCAAATAATTCAATATTCATCAAAGGATATAATCCCAGACTGAATCAGATTTGTTTTCTCGTTCTTAGACGAAATTCTAACGATTAACTCTCTGCTTTTTCAGCACCAACGAGGTTTTTTTTTTTTTTTGGAAAACGAAACTTGAGTTCATGTCTATGAGATTTATTACTGATGGTTCTTTTCGTAAAATAAACTCTGGAATTTGCAGGTCTTCTTTTATCTCTCTTCGCGTAGACATTAGAAATGTTAAGCATTTTTCTTAGTGCTATTTGACATTTATCGAGGTCTACTGGATATGGAAATATTTTCAATGCTGCATACACTTTCATCCATTTCAATAATGCTTGCACGAATTATTGTTACACTACGCTCTCCTTTCGGGAATGGAGAGATGACGTGTCAACGTTGTGTTACGTTTGGCTCTTATCTTCGAATGGAGTGATGATGTGTTGATAGTATAAATATGTGTGTACTTATCTCTGGACCGGTACTACAGGCTCTAATCCTCGTTGCTGAGACGATGCTGAAGTTGGCTCGCAATTCTTGCATGTTTGGAGTCTTGAAACCAACTTGGAATGCTGGGGGGGATATCTTGCCTTGTATCATTTAGTGTTTTTAGTAATGACACAAGGCCACTTCTTTTTCTAATGAGATTTTTATTTCCTCCAAGTCACACCAGCCGAGAGCACGTCTGGCCCTTTCAACTTATAATTGCAAACTCAATTCACACTCTGAACTCTCACTCCTCCTCGCTCACACTTCGCCACGTATCATCGTCCGTCCAATAGAACAATGCCATTTGGCTATGATGATTCATCCTTAAACTTTTCCATTCTCAGCTAACACGTAATACTTGCTAATTTACATATCAGGTTACATTCATGGACCCCCTCATTATGTTATGTTACATTATTAACTAAGAAATTGTCCTCTGGCTCACACTATCACCTTGAAGCCATAACATTTCATTCTTTTGAAAGTTTAGAGTTAATTTGTCTTCACGATGACGATTAACTTGCTTTTTAAATGTCTACAGCTAAATGAAATATGATACTATTGTTGGGACTTCTATAATAATAGTAATTATTACTGGAACAGTCCAAAACATTTGTAAGTAAAATAAAAACATCGACACTTTGAAGATGATTTAGATAAAATAATTGTCTCATATACCCATAAGTAATTGCTAGGTACTTGTAAGAAACTATCGGAAACGATTTTTAGCAGTTAAACTTGAAAATAACTATGCAACAAAGTGTTACATGTAATTGTGATTTTGAACGAATACATTTTCACTCTTTTTTACACTTTTCATTTTTTTTAAAATATTGTATTTCATTAAATCATTTTGTATGATAGTCTTATTTTCTTACATATTGTATAAATATCAAAGTGTTTTATCCATGTTACGGGCGTTGATTGGTTGGTTGGTTGGGTTTTAGGGATTGTCAACCATTGGGTTATTTTATGCCTAAGAAGGCTTGTTGGGTATTTACTTTTTTTTTTAAATTCATTTTAAACACATTTTTCTAAGCTCATTTTTTCATTTATTTAACCCATAGATTGGACCCTAACAGGTTCTACCACTCCGGATCAGAGTGGACCTGGTAGTAATGGCAATGAAAGTGTACTCCACACTCCCCAAAGCTCCAGAACCTCACCACTAAATGCGCTTTAGCGTCATAAGACCCTAGTACATATATGAGGAAAAGGATTGGGGTTTGACATTAGAGAATTACGGGCGGAACAATCATATAGGGGCTAGGGCTTGACGTGATCGGCCGATTGATCGGAGCGGGCCTCCCCGAACGCCCGCCTAGCTTAAGTCATGACCAAAGTAGATTAGTGCATGTCCGGAATTTCTCAGCCACCAAGACTCCGAACTTAAACGTCATCCCCTCCCCACAGCCAACAGTTGGACTCACCGGGTAGGGGGTCTTAAGCCTCTATAGATTTGGACTCGGCTTAGTCTACGGACCCCGCTGACAGGTTTATTTTTAAGTGGGAAAATAGTCATTTTTAAAAGATAATGAATACCTTTTCTCCTTTCTCTCTCTCTCTCTCTCTCTCTCTCTCTCTCTACACACACACACACACACACACACACACACACACACACACACATATATATATATATATATATATATATATATATATGCTGAAAAGAGAAAGAAAGGAAAGAAAGTATAGAATGGATAAATTCAACATACCGTCGGATTCACTTCCATTTTCATTTTACACACACACACACACACACACATATATATATATATATATATGTGTGTGTGTGTGTGTGTGTGTGTGTGTGTGTGTGTGTGTGTGTGTGTGTGCAATCTTTAGACTGTATAGTCTTGATACTTCATAGTGTACGGAGAAGTGTTATAGATAAGCTGGATATCAATTGTTCCAGTGAAAATGCATGTATCCGATAACTAAATGAATAAAAATATTCTAGTTAACTTAACTGTATAATAAATGAGATGAGCAAATTCTTCATTCGCTGTGATTTATTTCTGGCATTTTTGATCGACAGCCGATGTCACTCAACGGTCGGATTATTCATACACCTTGGTTATTACCCAGTGACATGGAGGTCAAATCAATATAATAGCACTGGTAGGTGGTGATTATCAGACGAATAATTATATTTAGGCTCAAGACACAGACACAGACACACACACACACACGCATATATATATATATATATATATATATATATATATATATATATATATATATATATTCTTCTTTCCTTTGCGAATGTCTTTAATTCCTCAGTCTATGGTCAGATTTTAGCGTCACTGGTGCTGTGTGTTGGTGTCTCTACACTTAGCAAACAAGTTTGTGCAGTGGCAGATTATATCAACAGGAGAATACTCGAAAGAATTTAAAATCTACATACTTTCTATAAAATAGTAGTTTTTAACTTTTTACAACCCTCATCGCGACAGGACGGTGTAAACGAGTTAATGTATGAGCTATGCCGTCGCGAACTTTAGTTACTGGTAGGGCCACCCAAAACAGAAAGGTTTGGTGCCCAATGATGTTAGGACCACAATACGGCCAAAAGGGCTCGGTGAAAATTCCAAGAGACTTCTACACCGGAATCCGGAAAAGAGTAAGAGAGAGTTAAACCAATATTATTATACTTTTTACGGACCATTTGACATTTAGGCACCCCTTTTTGAGCTCAATTCAGAAGGACCTGTTTTTCATTGACACCGTCAATATCCGGTTGCTTGTTAGGGGTTAGGGTTAGGGTTAGGGGCTAGTTTTATAATTAAAAAAAAAATCTAAAAATAGTCTGCTAACAAACAACCGGATATTGACCGTGCAAATGAAAGACATGCCTTTCTGAATTGAAATCAAAAAGGGGTGCCTAAAGGTCACATGGTCCCTTTTTACATTTTTAAGGATTTGAAATAACTCTTAAGTAAGCATATCAAACATTGTAATAATTTAATTATCATACTGTATATCCACAGGTCCTGCTAGTCTACTATTACTTTCTAAACTTAACGAAGTAATTTGTAGTATCATGAAATGAAGAATCACATATGTATTTTATACGTCAATGTTCTTGAAAGTCAGCATTAGTAAAGCTGATATTTAACATGAGCTCGAAAACTGACCTCTTATACAGGTGTTACATTCCCATTCTTTCGAATGGAATTAAACCCCATGAGGTTTAATTTATAATCAGTTCTTTGCGTGTTCAAGTTACATTTTCTCTTTTCAATTCTTTCTTTACCATTTCCCTCCGCAAGTACCGTTCTTTTCAACATTTTCTTTTAGTGTTTACCCTTTAAGAAATAATTGTTTTGTTTCTCTTTCCCTTTTAATATTCGACTTTTTCTTTTGAGATTAGCTACGCCAATTAGATCTTCCTTTAATATTTATTCATGAATTCTTCGTTAATATTTTGTTCCAAGAAAATAATCATCCAAATCCTCATTACGCAATAAATCATTTTATTTCTTGTGTGCTTCCATTTCTGCATTGGTTAGATTTGGTTTTTGAACCTTAATTACAACCTCAAAAGAATACGTTTGTACTTTTAATACGCTTTCATAGCAGAATGTAGTTAGAAGAAAGACACAGTTAGAAATGTTTACCTTTCATTATTGAAGAAAAATACACATCAAATTTTAGCACTGGATAAAAAGCTCTTTTCATTAACCAATTCTTTATTATTTTTCTACCCTCATTAAGTGCTCCAGTTCTGTAGCCTTTTGCCAGAGGAAACAAACCGTTATATATATTCCCCAACACACACCTCAGTCTGTTGAGCATTCGCCTAGGGATCGCAAGGTTCGATACCGGTCCCCGCTAACTTATCGCATAAGTAGCACAGCTTGGGCAATCTGATATGTGCGGTAACGTGAGAAGCTGGCTGTAGGTGTGGCGCACCACCTCAGAAAAATCAATCCCTGTGGTCCAGCGCCACCGAAAAAAGACTCTCTCGCTGATGCCAACCATAGACAACCCCGGTGACTTTGTTTACTTACTTATGCACGAGTAGCATATGACACAAGGTTAATTTCTTAAACGGACATTAAGAGGTCTGAGTCCAGAGTTTTTCTTCTAGATTAGTTGCCTAAACAAGGTTAAAGGGCCCAGTCTGTCCTACTATTTACCCATAGTTGGAGGAGAATATTTGGATTCAAACCTTTCCTATGTGAAATGCAAACAGCTTCGTCCATTCCCTTCGAGTGTAACCTTTACACCACTAAGCATTTGTTGTTTGGATATCATTTAAAGGCCGTGAACTCTCAGTAAAACATGTATACTAATAAAAAAGCCTATGTAATCAATATATTTCGATTCCTATATATTTAGGGGTAATAACAGTTGGGTAGTTGCTAGCGTAATGAACTGTGACATCGTTGTAAGCGACATCGAAATCCAGTCACACTATTACGTTCATTTTCGGACTACTATCCATGGGAAAGATATGAATCACTTTATGCCTCAGTTATGAGTTAAATATGAGTTAAATAACAGTAGTTGTACTAACTACTGTTATTCTGCTTTTTAAATAGCAGGACAGACTTGATCCATTAGCTTTAGTTAGTCTAGTAGTAGAAAAACGGTGAATTTAAACAAGATTTTCTTGGCTTAAGAATTGACCTAGTGTCACATCGTGTTTAGACACAACATACTGCAATAAAAGTTAGGCGACCTTTAGAAGATTTCATATTACCATAGGATTTGGTAATCTCTAGACATCATTTTTATTTCCTTTTTAATTCTCGAACTTTCACTTTTCCGCACACAGGAAACACTTTATGGCTTCTCTTTGTAATATTTGAATTCAAGCTATATTATTCATTCGTGGTGGGAGAATTATTAAGTGAAATTCACGAAGGATTGACCACAAGTAACTAACACAGTGGAACAAAATATTAAAGAGTGTATCATTATGAGTTTGATTCTCACAAGCTGCTTGAAATACATAAAAGAAAACTTACCAAACCAGTTAAGCATTTATTATAATGAAAATTCGGCGTTTGATTGTTTGTAACGGAAACTACATCACTACTTACGTCACAGTACCCTCAGGAATTGCGTAAGTCTATCAATGAGTATTTAATTTATAGGAATAGTCAAAATCATTGATACGTAGAATAAATCTTATATGGTAACCATATCTCTATGGAAATCTGAATTAGATTTGTCTCAAAACAACCCATATTATTAGTACGTTAAAAAGTTTACATAGTATAGGGTGTGGTTAATTTGCATACTGGTTTTAACAAAACCGGGTTTAATAAATAATTAGTTCGTGTTATTGATCTCTAATTTTATTTTTTTTATTCTCCAACGTATTAAAATCAATGATTGATTTTATATATAAACCAATTAAAATATGATTAAAATAAGTGGAGTTTTTTTATATGCATTCTAATTTAATTTCGTTAGTCTTTCTAATTAAATATATTTCATTACATTAAAACTTAAATACTTACGTCCGGAAGACAAATACAGTTGCTAGCGGAGAGGAATTTATAGACTGTTTTCCAAAGTGGCGTTGTGATAAGTGTATGCGATCCCGAATTGTGAATATGAAAACTGATATTATACGGGACTGTTTGCTATATTATATGGTTTCATTTATTCTGGCCATAACTTTTGTAAGTATGTAACGTTACAACTGAAAGACTGGCTTAAAATAAGAATGTTTCATAGTATTGCATTGGGGTTTTAATTGATTAATTAATTGATTTTAATGGAATGTCAGTCTTTCTAGGGTTATGTTATGCATAGCGGTCATAGGTTCGCGTTCATTGTGCGTTCATATTTACAGTATTTATAGTTGCTTCTTAAAGTTTTTTTTGCACACAGTCATATCGAATACGAATAAATCAAAAATATATATTCGACCCATACTAACAAGACGGTTCAAAATGACCCTGAGAGTAATGAAATTGAAAGGGTATACTATAGTTCCAAGATCTCCCAAACTGGAGCCCAATCATCAGATGTATTTTAGTTTCATACTCAACACAGCCCATTTTGGGGGGATCGGTCTTACCCTTCTGCAGGGGATACAATTAACGTATTCTCAGTATTATTGATAGGGGGATTAAATTTGCGTAACTAATAGCTTACATGAAGTACATTGAGTATATTATCATTTTTTGTGTGTGGGGATACGACCAGTTTTTGAACCGTCTGAGAAAGTGTATATATATATATGTCATTATTTGGAGCATGTCTAGCATACTGGAAGTAAGTTCACTTACCGTATGTATTCGTGTACAAGTCGATATTTTCTAAAGATGGATATATTATGTATAGACCCGGAATGATAAATATGTAAAAATATTTTAAGCAAAGATCACTGCTTGTCATCCACTTCAAGAGTAGACGAATACACGAGTATACACGGTAGATAGAAAGTCTCCAAAACCAAACTTTTTTCTGGTAGAACGAGCAAGCAATTTTATATTAAGCAACAAAGTGAAAAATTCACAACCGCAAATGCATTAATCGATTTTTCTTGTAAAAGAAAATAAAAGTACTGGAGGTCCAAGAAACGTAGTATAAATGATTATGATATAAATTCACTTATTGATTGAATTCTTTAAAAGTGTCTATATAGTTTACATTATTTAGTAATGCATTTAGATTTCGTCATTGTGGATACAAAATCGAAATCATTGTAATTATATCAAAATATATATATTGGTTTTGAGGTTGATTTTGAAGCTATCACAATGCAGGTGTAAAGAAAAAAATAATAATAAGGTAACAATGGTGTTGTTTGTTAACCTGTAATTTATTCTTGATATTTCGAGATAAAATCTCTTTTTCAGAAAAACACTGGAACTGAAGTAGTTGTCGTCTTGTTATGGCATTTTTAGCTTAATGATTTTTTTTTGAAAATGTTACAGATGGTATTTTTTTCATAACTGTTTTCTTGTGTTGCTTTTTTACGTGAATACGCTTTTTTGTTTGTACTTGTGCGTATGTTGTCATGTGCGTGTGCATGAAAATGAGTGTAGACTGTGACGTTATGACCGAGTTTCGCATCATATTATCATCATCAGGTCGTGCTGCAGCATTGATTCTCATGACTCTCTTTCACTGACCGTGATTAATAATCTGGAGGACATACTAAGAGCGATTGTGAGAGATATAGTCAAATTAATCCGTGCCACGACTTGATGATGAGAATGAAAGGTTTGGTGAATTGTTATTAAGTAAAGTTAGGTGACTCTGTATTACCCGGTGTCGAGCATTAAATTGAGGTAAGTAAAATTGTCTTCTAGTGAAGTAAAGTTCATTAGTTTAAGAGCTGTTTATGGGAAAATCTATTTTCGAATCTTCCGAGGGTGTTTAATATTTAGTGCGTTGAAGAA
Source organism: Doryteuthis pealeii (assembly GCA_023376005.1). NCBI lineage: Eukaryota > Metazoa > Mollusca > Cephalopoda > Myopsida > Loliginidae > Doryteuthis > Doryteuthis pealeii. The sequence goes on from CM042139.1 coordinate 63,289,592, forward strand.
ACTAACGTGAATTAACGGCAAAAAGCTATATCAATTAGTTCTGTGGTTGCCGTGTCGAAGGCCTGTCGTGAAGAAGATCTGCGATGACTGATAGGGACGTTTAGCGAGAGAGAATTTGTGTTTTCAGTGCGACCTGATAATGAGAATGATGCTTTGTGAATAGCTATTTCCTGTTTCCCTCTCGTGACAGTAAAACTTTAATACTAGTTTTGTTTAGAAATCTGAATAAATTGAAGTTCATTGTAAAGTACTTTCTTAATGTTTCCTCTTTGTTATTAATTTATTTAGTAATACCTTTGATATGTAGTTAAAGCGGAACCAGGCACATGCACCAGAATGTATATCATGTATATTAATAAGATATCACTTGTGGCAAACAAATTAAATAACAAACACTTGCACGCTGTTGAACTTTTTTTCTGAAGACACTTATAGCGATTTGATCCCTTGTTAAATACAACTCGATACAACTCATTATTTATCTTTCAATTTTGTATGTGATTATACTCAACTGGGATTCAATGGAGTCCTTCATAAAACTATTAATTTTCCTATTAGATTATATTTTGTTTCATTTATTGTCTCTAGATATCATGCTTCATCGGTGCTGATTCCATGAGAGTCTGTCAAATGTATATTATTTTTATTAAGAGATAAATAGAAGATGTCGAGACATTTTCTAAATTCTATTTATTCTTATGGCTGGGTTCAATCGATTTTTACCTGATGACCTCTTCATTGGATATTAAAACAGTGAAGGAAGAATGTTTACATAGACATTTACGTCATATTGAAAGAATATATATATATATATATATATATATATATATATATATATATATATACTAGAAAACCTGTGACCCGCTGGGTCACCCATTGAGGTCGGGTTATATTGTTAAAAAATCACAATAATGTAAAATAAATCAGGGAATTTTCCAATTTTAATGAAATTTTCAGTGTTGATTTATCATTAAATGAATTTTATAATGAATCAGTTATTTTATTTCAAAACTTTCTGACTTAATTAGGTATTCCCGCTATGGTAAATTAATATTTAGAATTCATTTATAATATGAAATGCCTAATTTTAAGTTTCAAATTTCCTATTTTTAGATTCTAAAAGCAAATATCCATTTAATAACTACTTTAGTTTATTATTGTCATCTAATAATTTTTTTAGAAACACTACATTGAAAATTTAGGACCCCTTCCTTTTGAACAGAACAAATATTGATGTATATTTTTTATAGGGTGGCCCATAATTCGTCTGCTCGTGACAGATCATTTGTTTTAAAAACGAATTAAAATTAATTAAATCAATTATTTAAGGTCAAACTTTTGTCTAAAACGATAAGTAGTAACATAATGACCATCATTAAAAAAAAAGAAAAATATCATTACATATACAATTTTAAAAAAAACAACATTTAAAACGATTTTCGGTCAATTTTTATCGCTTTCGGTCTGAGACGTTGGTTTAAAATGGCTTAAAATGGCTTTTTTACAAATTTAATATAACATTCGCGATTGCAAAAAAATAACCAAAAATCAGGGAATTATCCGATTTTAATGAAATTTTTAGTATCGATTTATCAATTAAGGAATTTTATAACACATCAGTTATTCTATATCAAAACTTTAATTTAGTATTTTTGCTATGAATAATTAATATATAAAATTCATTTAAAATATGAAAACCCTGATGTTAAGTTTAAAATGGTATATTTTTAGTTTCTTGAAATAAATATCTATCTAATGCAAACCTTAATTTAGATACAAAAAGGAATAAGTTTTGAAGAAAAACTCTATTGAAAATTTAGCCCCCTTTTTAAGCAGAAAAAATATCGATGTATATTTTTTTCTTTTATAAGATAATTAAATAATTATCGAAATGAGTAAAAAAGAAGTCTCCAAAAAATTAATTATATATGTTTTTTTTAATATTTTATTTTTCGATTTTCGGTACTTATTTTCTCATAGAAAAGCCACCATAAAAAACTTTGGTCTTTTATCTCTTTATTTATACTGTAATTAGTAACGAAAAATGTTACGCCCATAACATAAGGGGGGGGGGGGGCAAAATTAAGTGATCTGAAAAAAATGAGAAAGTTTTGAAATAAAATAAATGCATTATAAAGATCATTCATTGATAAATAAACACTGAAAATTTCATTAAAATCCGATAATTCCCTGATTTTTGGTAAATTATTTTCTGTAGGGGGGGGTGCTAAAGTAATTTTGTCAAAAAAGCATAAATTTATGTAGATAATAAATCTAGCTAGATTGTTGACCGATGGTGTGAGAGAGAGAGAGAGAGAGAGAGAGAGGAGAGAGAGAGAGAGAGAGAGAGAGAGATGGGTATAACAGTCAACAGTCAGCCACAGCTGATATTTTTCTCCTCATTCTACATGTATTGAGAGAGGGTGAGAGAAATAAACTATACTTATGACAGAGATTGGTCGGTTTTTGACTTAATTGTAAATTACGATAATTAGAAGCAAATGAAGTGGGATTTTTTTCAAACAATGATTAAATTAATGATAAGATAATATTGTGAGATAGTTTTTATATCATTAGTATGCATAGAAAAAAAGCCTTTAGGTTGCAAAGCTGGATTTGCTCAGCTTTAGTATAATATATATATATATATATATATATATATATATATATATTATATGTGTGTGTGTGTGTGTGTGTGTGTGTGTGTGTGTGTGTGTATGTGTGTGTGTGTGTAAAATAAATAAATAAATATACATATATCTATGAATATATATATATATATATATACTTATATATATTATATATATATATATATATAGAGAGAGAGAGAGAGAGAGAGTTATACATACACATACACACACACATACACACACACACACACACACACATATATATATATATTATAGACAATATGGGTGGTATATTCATAAGTAAACGGCGCTCAATATCTTTGATAGAGCTTATATATCTATGTTAGGTTAGCATGGAGAGTCAACGGCTCCGGGTTACTGACCGTTTTATATATATATATATATATATATATATATATATATATATATATATGCAGAGAGAGAGAGAGAGAGAGAGAGAGAGAGAGAGAGAGAGAGAGAGAGAGAGAGAGAGATTATTATTGTAGGCTGAATTGACGAAGAAAACTCTCCTACTTTTATTGACAAGTTGTTGTGTAATTCTTCCACCCAACCATTATACTCAAGCAGAAGGTTAGAAGTATATTGTTGCAAAAACAGAAAGGACTTCAATTAAAACAACCGATGTGAAGATTTGCGTTTTGAATATTAGGAGGTATATCTCTGATGTACTAAACTGTGGGCGTGTTTTAGGTTTTTAGAATTCACTTTTTAGGGGATATAATGTTTTACTTAAAAAATGCATTATTTTTTTATCATCTTAGGGGAGATGATTTGGAAACTCCCTGAGATCACCGACCTTAATTATAATCACATTAATAAACGTGAAAACTATGTTGTACATGCGTGTTTATCCATTTATTTCATCACCAGGATCAAGTAATAATCTTCTTAACGTTTCCTCAATTTTTTCGTTAATACAACACCCAAGGTCGCGTATTATCTTTAAATTTTATTTCTATGCTTCGTTTTAACCTTACTATAATATGAAATGTAATTGCCTTAAATTCACTAAATTTAATGAAATGAAGGATTTTCATTAATATTTTTCAGTAGCTTTTATTTCATCACATTAATTTTTGCTTTATTACGCCTCACATATTACCAGATGGGATTTCTCAGCTACATTCAAATAAATGTATTTGATAAGGCAGTTTTTTATTATTGTTTCGATGATTTTTTCTTGTATTTTATTTTCATTGATTTTTTGTTTACAGCTAGTATACACTGCGTTTCAAATCATTAAAGAAGTGACACTTTTCCCTCCTATCCACAAACTACTGACTGGAATTTAACGAAATTATCAGAGAATAATAACAACTTGTATATACACCTACTCCGTAAAAATTGTAAAGTTCTACAAAAAGGAACAGAAGTTAAGGTCATTTACCTAATTACTTAAATTATTCATGTGTCAAATTATTAGTGAGGTGTAATAAAAACCCCGGTAAAAAGAAAATAATACTTTTATTGTTTCATTTATAGATTTTATGGATACATACAGTAAATAAGATAAAATTAAATTAAAATAAAAAAAGTAAAAAGAATTCAAAAATGATAGTGAAGTTAGTTAATATGAGATATGTGATCCTTTTTTAAAAATGACTTGGAAAAGGCGTATGTCCATTGAAAATATACATTTTTGGATCTCTTCTGATGTAAGTTCACGTGATTCGTTGACTATTTCCTGCCACAACTCATCTTTGCTTTTAAATTGGCGTCCATTTTCATAAACACGTCGCTTCAGAATGCTTCACAAGTTTTCAATTGGGTTTAAGTCTGGAGAATTGGTCGGTCAGCTCATCCTCCGAGGTCCACAGAATCTTAATTTTTGCAGGTACCTCGTAGTTTTATGCGCTGAATGCGAAGGAGCATTATCTTGCATAAATATGATGGTTCTCCTGAAGGTGATTTTATGCCTTTTTAGACAAGATGCCAGGTACTCTTTGAGGAAGGCTATATAAGTGTCTGTGGATTATTTTTGTACCGTCAGGCACTCTCCACGGGCCAACCGTGGTACATCCAATAATACCAGCCCAACTTATAATACCTCCTCCTGCTTGTTGGTGTCTAAACAGGTGATAAGGATCTCGTCCATTTACGACCCAACCTTTGCTCTACCATCAGGGCCATCAAGTGTTGCACGAATTTCATCTGTGAACAGTACTTTTGAGAAATCGACCTTCATGTTCTCCTTTGCCCATTTCAAACGTATTTGCATGTGCATTTTTGTACATCGAGGCATTGTCACTGGTCTCACAGATACCCCCGACCATTTTCAGAAGACAACAGCGAGTACTTCTGGGCACTGTTGCTTCTCCAATGCTTCTGAAAAGTGCTTGGTTATTTACAGGTTCACGTTTCATTCGGGATAAAGAATGTCGGGAAACAACCCTCAAGTGGCCCTTATCGGCCCGCTTATGTACCTTCGTAGGAGCTGCAACAGATCTCTTCCCAGTTTGGTGATATCTTCCAATTGTTTTGGATATTTCTAATGTAGACTTGCCCTTGGAAAGTTCAGATGTTATGATATCTTTCTCAGAAGGGGTCAAGTCACATTTGCGACCCATAATTGCACGAGTATAATGACACTTGTTTAATATCTGGGACACTTCTATATCGTGTTAATATTACAAATGGCCACAAGCTGATTTTTATAATGTATTAAATTTATTTGCTACTATTTCCTTTAGATGATTTTTTTATTTTACTTCACGTATGGCATCCAACATATATGTCTCATATTTTACATAATTCGTGAGTACCCTAAGAATTATGTCTGTAAGTTTAGTTAGATTTTGAATAATTCGTGGGTAACCTATGAATTATGTCTGTAAGTGTAGTTAGATTTTGAATTAAAATTTGAGGGGGTTATATTATTGATGGTAATTTTCGTTCTCACTTTTAGCTGACCCCAATATGAAAACGTGAGAACGAAAATTAGGTTTAGTTAGTTAGATTTTGGCCATTAGTAGAAAGGAGGAGACGCGAGTGTCATTTACTACTAAGATGCCAGCGTCTCATCCTTTTGAGCTTCGGGCTTTTAATAATGAATAAAGATGTCTTGTAAAACAATAAAATTTTGTTTAATTATTACAACCAAGAAATGAGTAGACAACCGAGACCAGCAACGGAAGAAATCAGTTCAGAATAAAATGGTCGTCGACGAAGCAGAACTAGTAAGGATTCATCTTCTCATCCTATCTCCTCTCATGCCATTTATATACATGAGTCAAACGAGTATATAACCATATTGTTTAAGGTTAATAATAGTAACAATGTTATTACTAAATTCTGAATTAATCTTTCCTTCATAAAATAAATCAATCATATTCAATGAAGTTATATCAACAACATTACTTCTATTTTTCATATACATTAACAATCAGTTTATGGACTCTTGAACAGATAGCTCAATGTTGTAAATGACATCGTGGTCAATATAATTCAGTTAATGAAGAATAAAACAATATTAGATTAATTTGCAAAATAATATTTTAAAATGTTTTTTGTGAATAATTACCGAAATTGTTTTAGTTTTATAGTAATAGAATGTAAAATTGATTAAATTTCGTATTCCATTAACCTGGTTTGATCATGAGTATATTTTATCTTTTACTTTCTTAGTACACCATAGCTAAACAAGTTTTCAGAAATTAGTCCTAAAATGTTATCCTTGAAAGAGAAGTTTATGCTGAGAATGGGAACTTAGAACCGACCTTGTTTTAATCTTTTGTATGGGAATTCATAATGGTTACAAATGATTCACCTGAGCAAGGACTTCTATGTGGTCTTCATATCTACATTCATTTTTCCTGAACATTTTTTATTTCTCTAACTTTGATCTTATTCACAATTTCCAATATGGCGGCTCTTCTGATAATATACACTTTTTCCCTCTTCATTGTCACTGTTCCTTAGATAATTTCTTTCTCATGTGTTCTCCCTTATCTTCTTAAGCTTAGTTGCATGGATACTGCCCTGATCTAATGAGCAAGATTATGTTCCTGTTCGAAAGATTCCGGACAATAGTGGAAATTAATTCGTCTCATCACAAGCTTATTCTTTATTTTCACGTCACAAATCCCTGATTCACTCTAACTCAAATTGGTAGCATATGTTAGGGTTTCAACTATGAGTTAAATCGAACTGCTTAAAATTATTCATACACGATGTGTTCAATAATTTTCTTAATAAACAACTACAAATATGTAAATATAAATATAAACTTTCATGTCAACTCTTCAATGTTTATTTTATGTCTAGATGTTAAGGAATCGTGCCTAATCCCCACGGCATAAAATGACCTTTGACAATTTGACATGCAGTTAAAAAATAAAAGAATAAATAAATAAATAAACAGATTCACAATACATAATTAATGGTTTCAGAATATAAGAACCATCTTAGCTTGATAAAAAAAAACAAGTAAATATATTCAAACCAGTGAAAGTAATACTTCATTTGTAAAACTTTTGTAGTACTACTATTTGCTCATTATATTTACTTTTGTTTGTGACTTATTTTTATCGGCTGATGTATATTAATTTTTGCTTAATTCGACAGATGGGATGTAGCTATGCACGTGTCCTTTAGTATAGGGCAAATAATGCTATTGATGTTACTTCTAAACTTTGTTTTCGACAATATTTTCAACTGTGAGGCAAAATACTTTGTAAAGGATTGTAAAAATAGGCAAACCAAGAGAACTGAATAAAATCTGGTTTATAATCCAAAAATATAATTTACATATAAATGTTTTCAGTGGACAGAGTTTTAACAGAATACATTCATCGTTCATCGATATTATATATCAGTTTTTTTTTTACTAATCGAAATATGAATTAGTTGTTTGTTCTATAATGTATGATTAACATAGACGTTGTCTAGAAGTCATTACTCGTTTAAACACATTATTAACTCACTTTAAAATGATTTACATATTATTATTACAAACACTGAACCAAGCAAATATCACAACTTGGTTTAATTCACAATTTTGTCTAGCCATTTGAACTAATGATAATAATGTCTTCAAGCTCTTTAAACCACATCTCAAACAATAAGCCTTTCAATAAAACAGGAATCAGCAGAAATAGACTGTAAGAAGAGATTGGACACAATTATCGAAACATTTTCAGAGGTAAATGATACGCAATTAATATAAATGGTGTTTTACAATTTTGCTGTCAGCATCTATTACCCAAATCTCCATAAAGGGTATTAATTATCGACCAGCTTATTGCTATGTAGTAAGAAAAAGTATTGTACAGTGCTATTGTAGTAAGATACTCAGTGAGGAACAAACTCTATTGGAAATGTGTGGGGACGAGAGGTTTAATCTTTTAGGTTTAAATGTAGCTTATTGTTCCTGGTGCGTGTTCCTAGGGTTTAACATTCACCTCACCTTATCTGGTGATTGCGCAAAAAAGGAATTTAAGGAAATAAAAGGAAGAGACAAAGGCAAAAGCTAGTTTTAGGATGTAGGCTTTATTCATGGGTCATAGTGACCATGAGGGGACATTTATGCCCATCCAGAAATAGTGTCTGGTCCCAATTAAGGCTTAATTCAGAATGGCCTAGTCCTGGAGCAAAGAAGGATTATATCTTAATTTATTCATTTGTTATTAATGTTTTGCCACATGCTACTGATAAAAATAAAACAGAAAAAATGGTACCCATCTAAAAAAAAACAATTAGGTTCTTTGTTCAATAACTTATTTAATGAAACTAAAGCAGGTGTTTTCATCAACCTGAGTTTCTAAACAAATCACTCATCTAATTTGTGATCGGGATCTTCCCTGTTAAAATTCGATGCTAATATGAAAACCAGCCTGGTTTACTTTCCTTGTCACAAGATCGTACAGTATTTTAACTACGTAAAATTATTAAGTCACCACTCATCAAGTTAGTGTTTTCGTTTCACGCTTCTTAACTTCTATGATCAGACTCGAACAGATTAGAATCTAGATTTTTAGGGTGGTATGACTATAACTCAGATTATTAAAGAGAATAAAATGATTTTGTTTCATTCATTTATTCATATATTTATTCTAATTCTATACATTTATTTATTTAGTTTAATTCTATTCATTTTGTTTTAGTTGTCCATTTATATTTATTTACATTGTTTATTCATTTATTTTATTTATTTATGGATTCATATTTATTTTATTCATTTGTTTATTTTGCTTAATTCATTTATTTGAATAGTTATTTATGTTTATTTTTATTCATTGGTTCATTTATATTAAATCACACAGACCAATAATCTGGATTAAAATCAATTTATACAAAAATAAATGAATAAATAAATGATTAAGAATAAAATTGTTCATTCTTGCAAATAAAAATTTATTTTTAAACGGAACATGCAAGAAGATTGCTCCTCAATTTGGAAAAATAGAATAAAAAAGCTTTTTTTTTGTTTTGTTTTTTTAAACAAAAATAACAACCGATTTAGTCAGCATGATTATTTGGGACTAATTAAATATACATGGATAGAAAATAATTTCCTCATCCTCAAATTTGCTTATGATCAGATTCGAAAGAGATTTTTTTCAAACGTTTATGAGAAAGAATTGCATTGATTGTTCGGACAATTGTACTCATTCTCATTATTGGTTTTCATATCAGCACGACATTTTGATTACTTTTTAATTTACCTCGGCATTTTGGCCGATTCACTGTACCATTTTCTCACACTATTCTCGATGTGATAAAGTCAAAATAATAACAACCATTGCTGGAGTGGTAAGAGGTAAGATAAGGGATGTGTGACTTCTAGGGCGCTGTATGTGTCTTGGTTTATCAAAGAGTAAATAGCGGGACTTAGAATACGCTGACTGTATACCCTGCTGAGAGATAAGTTACCATTCTGCAGAAAGGCTGTCCTTGATATGACACTAAACTATATCTGATGTCGAGTTCATAGTTTCAGAATTCTGTGGAGTGTGAAGTTACCCGTCTTTGGCATATCTCCGAGATCCACTCTGTCTCGGATCGGTAGTTCCTGTTAGGGTCATATATATATATATATATATTTGACAGTCAGCGTATTCTAAGTCCCGCTATTCACTCTTTGATAAACCAAGACACATACAGCGCACTGTATATATATATATATATATATATATATATATATATATATATATATATATATATATATTATGTGTAGTGGTCAATATGATTAATAGAGCGTTTATGTTTGTGTTACGGTAGCGTGAACATGAAGACAACACTTGATCACTGACAGTTTCTCGCCTATGCGTTCTTTAGACCAAATCTGTCAGTAACCAGTTGCTCCATGTCCACGCTATCGTAACTCAAATATATACGCTCTATCAATGATATTGACCACTATCTGCTTAGAAATATAGCACCATGTGTTTGTGTGTGTGTGTGTGTGTGTGTATATGTGTGTGAGGTGTGTGTGTGTGTGTGTTTGTTTGGTTGTTTGTTTGTTTGTTTTAAGCAAAACAATTATTAGGCCTCTTTGCGTCGTAATCGGTCAACGTTTCCACCAACTGAAGTTGATTTCATCATAGATTTTGAATGCTTGTATAGAGCAAGCCATATTTTCTGATGAGCTGATGAAAGAAAAATTGTCCATAAATGTTCTAAATATTCTCCGAACAGCTTTCCTAATGATTTAAATTGAGAGATATTCTTACAATTAGCCAAACTGCAATTTGGAATTTTCTCTTTAAAACATTCAATTCCTTTGCAAATTTTCGGATACCTTTTTTCCGTCAATCGTTGCATTGTCAATGTTGGTAAACATTCCACTGATTTCCTTTGTTTTTCTGTTTGTTTTTTTGTCTGTTTGTTTGTTTGTTTGGGTCTGCCTTTCTTTCTTTCTTTCTTTCTTTCTTTCTTTCTTTCTTTCTTTCTTTCAGGTCGACCATCTTTTTAATGTTCGATGTCAGTGACCATTTATGTATTCCTTTATCACTACATCATCTGTTAGTAATCTGCCTTCGTGTATTGGAATTGGACTAAAGTGATGCTTGATTTTCCTTTTATTGCAATCGGCATTCGCTAGTAAAATTTAACATCGGCCCTATTCTTTTCGGCAAGTTAATTGCTGTGCATCAAACAATTGCCAGATCGTTTAACTGGACTTTGGTTTCATTTTTCTCTTGAGTGCATGTGAAAGTGTGATCAGAGCTTCAACAATTCCCACATTGAAATCTGATTTCTAATACGAAACGCCACCGGCCAATGGTTATACCCGGAATCGCTTCCTCGTGTAATAGAATCAAATTCCATAGGGGACAAAAACTCGAATCCAACAGCATTTGATCAATTTGCTAGTCTGTTCTCATTCCAATTCTAGTCAGTCCGATTCCTTATGAGACATGGCATACTGGTAAATATAATGAAGCCGAGCAGCAAGGAATTTTAAAGCATGATTAAATGAAACGCCTATTGACAGGTGACACAAATTAAACTTGATAAAAACGGATCTATATATCTATCAGGGATCATGTAACTTAGAATCAAGATGCATCGAAATTTAAAATAGGTCTTGATTACCACATCAGCTGCTATATATATATATATATATATATATATATATATATATATATATATATATATATATATATATATAGTTATGTGTGTGTGTGTGTGTGAAGAGAGAAATGGAAGTGAATCCGACAGTATGTAATATAGTGAAAAATTGAAAAAAAACACAGGTTCATAAAATGAGTGATGTTTATTCAGCCAACGTTGCAGTGTTTCAATCTGTTTAGTAGATTTTCTTCAGGGCTTTTGTTTTAAGGAAAATAAATTTATCACAGATAATAAGGAGATTGTGAGAGTCTTTTTTGATCAATCCGCCTAATCCATTCAGCATTTTTAGGTGGATTAATCAACAGAAGATTAGTGATATTGATAATAAGATTTGCTATATCAAAGAGCTAAATATCAGAAGTATATATATATATATATATAATATATATATATATATATATATATATATATATATTATACCAACCCCTCCGCATGAGCATGATGCGACACGAGGTAAATTTTAAACGAAGCGAAAGCCGATTCTAATAAGAATTACCATATCAAGCCAAAATATGGGAATGCTGAAGGTTGGAATTCTGAAATATTTAAAAACTAATAAAAATCTTTTTTGAGATTATTTATTGATTTTTTTTGGTTGCTTTTTGTGTTATTCATTTGGGATTATATATATATATATATATATATATATATATATATATATATATATATTATATATTATGTGTGTGTGTGTGTGTGTGTGCTGTGGCTGTGTGTGGCTGTGTGGGGGTGAACGGTATCAAGTGATTCTGAATCAGGATTCAACCAAATTTGAATAGAATTGAATAAACATGTAAATATCATGTAAATATCAGTGTAAGTGCATATTTTTACATACACAATGTATATTGTAAATAAATATATGAAAATCTTCATATTAAATCAGACGTCAAGAGGCAAAGGTAGCTGAAATAAATTTATTTCTGATAAATTAATGCTCATATATATATATATATATATATATATATATATATATATATATATATATATATATATATATATATATAGAGAGAGAGAGAGAGAGAGAGAGGATGATAGATAGATAATGTTTATAATAACTGGCAAAGTTTAGGTCGGAATCACTGCCACTTTCGCGACATGTTCCATGGATACTCATACTATAGAGAGAGAGAGAGAGAGAGAGAGAGAGAGAGAGAGAGAGAGAGAGAGAGAGAGAGAGATGAGAGAGAGAGAGAGAGAGAGATTTGCTGGACAAAGGAATCACGTTTTTTCGGACGGACAATAAGATCCTTGTTTCCCTTGCAGCTTGGTGGTTAGAATTCTAAGCGAATCCCGGAGCATCCCGGTTTCTTAGTCTCCTTTTATCCTATTCTGTTTCTTTTGATCTTCGGGCATATTACTGATTGCGGAGGAAATATATGCACATGGACAGAGCATCTTTTATGCTTCTTTGCCACTAGATAAATGCAGAAAATGTGAGCAAAAGGGATATGACCGGATTACAATAAGGTACCAAAGGGTAAAAAGGGCCAGTGAGATATATTTAATTCTTAGATACACTTCATTCGGTGTTTCAGAAAACAGAAAAAAAAAATACAGGGTTTATACAAAAATAGAGTTTCAAAAATTTTAACAAAAAAAGATGTTCAATGTATTGACGCTCACAAAAGACATATTTTCTTGTGCCTTCGTCGAAGAATATTTTACTTTGCAGTGTAGTCCATGTGTTAGTCACGGTATTTGATGAGATGGCTCAGTTCCATGACTATAACATATCTACGGCTACTTGGCCTGTCGATGCTTTTTGCGCCCACGTTCTGGTTTCCTTTGATCCACAGAACGGTGATCGAGGCAACCTGTTCAGAGCATCTTTGTGACGGGTCGGAAGGTTAATGTAAATTAGCTGCCGTAGTTGTTGGCAACACTAAAAACGAGAAAACGCATCGTTAACAATAACAACGAATTTATATCTATACTATTATTTATATAACAGAAAGGAATATATTTTGCACACTAGGTTGGAGAGACAAGACGCAGAGAGAAAGCCTTATGACGTTTTTTATTCTATGGTAATTATCATTGAGTAATTCAGAAAAGGTTGACTGGATTGTGTCACTTCATTTATTGGAGTTCTTAACGGCAAGATCGGTTTCTTCTAGTGGCAAAGATTTCGTACTTCAGCTATTTGAAATCTCGTACGTCTTCGGACTGAACCTGGTTTCCCCGATCTGACTGGCCCTTTTTAACTTTTTAGCTCAGGCCTTTCTTTATATAAGCCCCGAACACCTCTTATTGGCCAGCTAATGTGTACCCAGCTTTTATACAGATGTAAGATGATTGAGCTTGGTATCACATTTGAGGGATGGAGCTACAAATATCCAAACTTGAACTTTTTTTGAACAATCATGTCACCCAATGTAAGTCGTCATCGGGGCGGCCTAATGTCGGTATCAGCCAGACAGCGAGGGAGTCTATCCAATTTTCAATAGCGCTAGACCAAGGAGATTATTTTAGCATCTGAGGTGGAGCGCCACACCTACCATCAGATCCTTACTTTATCGCACAAATCCCTGTGCTACTCAAACGCTGAGTTGGCGAGGGCCGGTATCGAACTAGAAACCTTGTGTAAACCAGTGCTATTCTCCGGTTCAAGAAATCAACTACAGACCTGGAACTCATGATTGTTTTAATAAACATATTAAACATATTAAAATATAATAAACATAGTAGATTGCATTGACCCTTGATTTAATCTGTAAGCATAGTCAGCAGAAATGATTCTGTTTAAAAAACAAAAAAGACAAAAAAAACAAAAAAAAACATTAAAACCGAATAATCTCCGCTGATGTACAAAAATAATTATACACTTTTCCTTTTTCGTTAAAAAATAGTAAACGCCAAGAAAAGAAACGAAATCTCGCCGTTTCACAGCAGTTCTGCCTGGTATAAAAAAAATGATGGTCATTTGAGAATTAAGCAGTTTTACTTATCATTATAGAAATTACATAAAACGGAAAGCCGATTCTCTTTTGTTGCAATGGTTGTTTGTTGATGTTTTGGATTTGAAAAAAAATAATTTCACAGTCGCTGAGCATAGTGAGTTTAAAGAAGAATCCGGCTGAGAACAGAGGAGATAATCGTTTGGGTATGTAAATTATTTTTCGGAAGTTTCATCCTGGCTGATTGGTTCTTTAAGTGGCTGGTTGTTTGAACGGAATCCGGGTCAGGGTGGACCAGGGATTATTAGCAATTAAAGGGTACTCCAACCTCCAGAGCTCTATAACTGAGTCCTCACCTCCGGATCAAATTTAGCATTTTACCTAAGACATTTAATTTTCAGATATGTAGGCGAAACGCAGAAAATTAATCAGCGTATTCCAAGCCCTTCCGACTGAAAGAGCATGTCAAAATATTATGGAAGCCAAAAATAATTTAACAAATAAATGGGTAATTACGTGTCAAATCATCCAGGCCATAGCTTTAACATAGCTATACAAAATTTCAGAAAGATTGAAGTGGGTAGGTGATAATCTTACTTTTTTCTGGATAATTTGACATGGAATTACAAAATACATGTTGCGTACATTCTACTGGAATTGGGCAGAGTTTTTACTCTATTCACAAAAAGAACACAAATTGGCATATGGAGCGTTACAATAGTTGCCTGTGTACATTACTGTTTTTTTTAACAGAATGCACGTATTGCATGTGAATCTTGAGGAACTTCAGTGTTTCAACGTTATCTTGCTGACAAGTGCAAGTGAGGGCAGACAAGTGCATTCTCCTGGTTTTGGGTATTGTTTCCAGATCCTTTCCATTTGCAGTAATAGCAATATCAGCTACACTTTTCTTTTTGCATCCGCTTGTTATATTAGGCATCTTGTGATTCCCCACTCTTCCGGTTTTGTGTATCTAACATTGATATTATTTCCATAATTTTCAACTCCTGGTCCATTTTCAATAATAGCAATATCAGCTACACTTTTTTCTGCATCCGCTTGTTATACTAGGCATCTTGTGATTCCCCACTCTTCCGGTTTTGTGTATCTAACATTGATATTATTTCCATAATTTTCAACTCCTGGTCCATTTTCAGTAATAGCAATATCAGCAGCACATTTTAGTATTTGCTTGTTAACGTAGGTTTCTTCTTGCGATTCTCCACTCTTCTGGTTTTGTGTGTCTACCATCGATGATGTTTCCATAATTTGCAAGTTCCTGACCATTTTCAGTAACGGAAATATCAGCTGCACTTTTTTGCATTCACTTGCTACTGTAGGTGTCTTTTTGCGTTTATGTACCTTTCTGGAAGATTTCTACATCGGATATAAAAATGAAATGTTTCCTTGTATACATGCGGTAAATCGAAATTGTAATTCAGTGAGTGTTTTACCAATCTTTTTACTCTCGATCGTAATATAAAATGATAGATAAATTTAAATGTGCATCTTTTTGAATAGTTCGATATAGATTACTCTAACTAAATACTGGGATATGCTACTTACGTTACAAAGTGGATCAGTGTATATAAATTAGTTGAATTGTGTAATAGTTTATTCTTAGTTGTGAGTAACGGATATAATAATGCAAGTGTTACAGCTCATTTAAACAGTTACATTTGATATAATCAATCACGACTAAGAAAAAGTTAATTAGAATTTTCTTCACGTATATAAATTCACCAAACCCTGCCAACGAGCAGGATGTGACACGGTTAATTTCTTAAGCGGGGTTTTAGAGATTATAATTATTTCTCGTAGAGTGGTTGCATAACCAAGTTTAAAGAGCTCATTTCGCCCTACTATTTACCCATAACTGAATGGAGAATGCATAGGTGCACTCAGCGTATCAACAACCCCTAGCCAACAGGGCTGTGTATGTTTTGACAAAGGTTGTTTTGACAAATATTTTGACAAGAAAATCTCCTGAGAAGGAGACGCCACTTTTATTTGAATAAAAGTGGCGTCTCTTTCTCGGGATAGTTTCTAAGTGGCACTTAGTTAGAATTTTCTCGGCAACAGCAAACTTTACTCTCTACTGTCAGAATTCACTCCACTCTCCGGCGGCGTGACGGGCCAAACTCTGTCTCCCTCAATACGTAACCGTCAAAAAGTCTCGTCTCCACCGGCCTGGCTAATTGACGGTTAAAATATACTCTCTCTCTCTCTCTCTCTCTCTCTCTCTTCTCTCTCCCTCTTGATAAAGACGTAATCCCCTGTCTGTCTGTCTGTCTGTCTGTCTCCCTCTCTCTATATATATTAATTAATCTTAATTAATCATTAATCTTAAATCTGGTTGTTTCTAGAACATACCAAATCTGATAGTTTCTTATTTTAAACGTTTGATCTAAAAATCCTTACATTTGATTTAATTCAACCATCTTCATCAATTTCCAAGTGAACTCCTCTAATGATGGTCTTCACACTGTCTGAAATTTTAATTCTTTAAATTTTAAATGTGGAATTCACTTATTTTTTTTATTGGCCCCTACTTAAATTTTTGGTTAACCAGGCCCCTTTTTAATTTCTTTGTCAAATACTTGCCATAACATTTTTTTAAATTCTTTTATTTTCAGAATCAAGCAAAATCCCAACAGAAAAATAACTAAAACGAATTATCTGTTACGATGTTTCCCTTATACATAGGCAGAAAATTATCTACTTCTGTGGATCGAACAGTCTGGTTAGACATTCTCAGAATGTTAGGGACAATGACAGGCGCGGCATATTAAGAAGATTGCTGTATATCAATTTGTTGTATACTCCACATTGGGTTTATAAACGAGAGAGAGAGAGAGAGAGAGAGAGAGAGAGAGAGAGAGAGAGAGAGAGAGAGAGAGAGAGAGAGAGAGAGAGAGAGAGGGGGGATATTGTCTTACTTGGTTACTTAATTTCTGCATACTTGTTGCTGGCTCCTGTTATCCTGTCTTCTATCTCCTATGGTTGCCATCTTGTTGTCTAGATGACTTCTATTTCTTCTATTCTTCTCTCCTCTTGCAAATTCTTCTACTAGACATATTTGAGCTAGTCATTTTTTAAATGTCTAATAACCAACAAGTCTGTATGTTGATTGATCAAGTTTTTATTACTTATCTAACCCAGTATGATTCACCGTGGGAGTGATCAATCCCAGAGCACGACTAAGCTCTCTAGAAGCCGGGTGGAAACTAAACTAAACTAGAAACTTACTCTCACGTTTGTATCGGAAGTCAGTTGGGGTTGTCTAAAACGTCAATCATAAATCCCAACGGTTATGGAAAATTACCCGCCTCCGCTTTTAATTCTAACGAACTTTATTTAAAATTCTAACTTACGCTCACGATTTATGATTCTCATAAATTTTAACAAAATAAGATTATACAAGAGCCAGATTATTGTGACTATGTCAACACAAGGACAAATACATCAGTAAATAAAAATGAACAAATATGAAAAGAAAATGAAAAAAAAAATGAAAAAAAGGGTTGTTTTTTTTATTAAAATTGATGATGAATTGTTTAGAAATGCATTATATTGTAAGTGCATTTGTGATGTCATGGGTCTTTTGTCTTATTATGTGTTGGCTCGTTTCTTCTTGCGTGAAAACGTCCCTTCAGCTAAGTCTGTGATAACCAGGGCCGATTAAAAACAAGTCCGCAACTTGTTGTCAGCAAATGTTTATTTTAGCCGTGACAAATCCATATGAAGTTGTTGTCGCAGAGAGAGATAGAAAGAATGTTACAATAACAGAATCACTTACATTAGATAAGCTACTGAACCTTGCAGTCAAATATCAGCTTGGGAAGAAATATATATTTTGGGAAGAAATACATTTTTTTTTTGTTCTATGGGCTAATTCAGTCGCGTCGCGTGTCTTTCTCAATAAATATTTCGTTCTCCCCCGCTTTGATTATTCACCCCTTCTTTTATAATTTACCAATGATCAGCTGATTATTTTCTTTCGTTAAATTTTAATTCCATTGTATAATGTCAAATTGCTACACAGGAATTTTAGCCAAACAATCCGACAATCCGATGGCCTGTGTTTATAATTCGCCGGAAAATATGCAACCCCAGCAATTCTCTGATGGAATTTCAACAAACATTTTAAACAAACGCATTTCAAATTAATTCTTTCTTTCAAAATGTTTTCAAAATATTTTTTTCATTCTTCTTCACTCATATTTTATGTTTACTAAAACTGATCCTTTTTCGAACCTTAATTATCCAAATCCCCTTTAATAACGTAACACGTTATGCGTCATTCATGCGTTAATTTTATCGGGATTTGTTTCATATGTAAAGAGAAGGGGTGTGGTGTAATGGTTAATGTCTTAGCAAATTGAACGTTCAGATGAGTTCAATTCTTTTACAAGACTGTTTGCATTACACATAGCCCTAATGCCCATAGAAAAGTATGTATCCAACGATTCCCTCTCCTTCTGTGGGTAAATATTAGGGCAGACTGGGCTCGTTAACATTTGAATGGCAACTAATCTTGGAGAAATAATACTCTGCATTAAAACCTGTGAAACCCAGCCTAAGAAATTCCCCTTGTGTCACATTGTACTCATGCGGATGGGTTGATAGATATATATGATTGTCCCTCCTTTTGTTAAATTAGAGCGATCAGTTCCCCGCATTCTGTTGTATATTGAACCATCTGTGGCGTTGACATTCATATAGCCTCTAAGAACAGAAGTTGACCCAAATACTTGATGTTTTATCTTACTCGTCCGGAGGCGTTGGTAAATATGTATATAAATAGACGTAGATAGATAGATAGATAGATAGATAGATATTGTTAAATCATTTCTACGCGTAAAAATAATTTTTAAAACTAACATGCATTAAGTCAACAAACCTTCTGGTGATTACACTGATTTTCTGAAGACAATCTAATACTCTAATGATTTCATGTGTTAGGTCACTCAATGTGCTATATATCAAGTGGCTCAATATGTTACTGGTACTATGTAACACAGTATTAACAGTTTCATAGTTGTATCATCGGCGACTAAACCAGTAACTCCACAGATTTCGTCTGGTTAGGGGGTGGTTAGTCACCCTGCAGAATGAGAAACAAGACATAAAAGGGCGATGAGACTCTTTGCTGAATGACCATCTAGAACATTATTTCTAAAGTTCAACCCCTCCTCATCGCGGCAGGGCCGTGTAAACTTGGTTACGTCAAAGCCATGCTGTCGAGAACTTAAGCTACTGTCACTCGAAGCGGACAGGTTAGGCACCCAGTGGTATTAGGGCCATAACCCAGGCAAAGGGGATCTGTTGAAAACCCAATGGGCATCTCAATCATGGCTTTTAGCATATTAGTCACTGCGTCTGTGGAAAATCTACGACAAACATGGGATATGCATGTAGACTTTGCGGACAGCTTGTGAATTTCATATTCTCTTGATACTCCTTCCATGAATTCAACCACCCCAGGGTGAATGCCGTCACAGTAACAGAAATACAAGAAAGATTGCATTCAACTCATCCTATAGCAGAGATGAATAAATTAGGAAAAAGAAACCAAATATCTCGAAATGTTTTTCCTTACAGCTGGGCTGGAAGAAATCACAGCGCTATTTCAAACTCTTTAACATTTAATGTGTGTGTATTCCGGTGCATAACTATAAAAGTTCCGCGGAATAGAATCGCCTGGTGACAATCTAGCGGGAACATTGGAACTTTATTGGATATATCAGGTGTCAGGTGGGAAACGCCATAGAAATGCAAACAATTTTAAGTTCTTCAACTCAAGATGAAGACTTGTATTTCAAACGCCTAGTCTGTAATCTGGTTAAATGAGTGAAGCTACTTCTAAGAATTTAAGATCTAAATTGAATTTTAAAAAATCTATTATTTCGTAGCAAATGTTGATAAGTTATTTTAAGTATATCCCTGTATTTGTCTCATCTAAATATTTTGTAAACATAAGAAAAAAGGTATTTAGAGAAGGGAGACAACATACACACACACACACACACACACACACACACACACACATTTCTCTAAAATATTTTCAAACAAAAATATCCCCGGCCGCTTGGTACACATTTGACCTCACACATTTGACCCGCTCTCAAAACAAAAAAATATCTTCAACGTCAACAGACTGACCCAATAAAAATGAAATTACTATTCCACACATACTAAGCCCTCTCGACTTTCTTCTCATTCCCCTATACTACACACCAAAAACCCCTCCCCTTTTCTCTCCCTCCCACATATTTACCTTTTCACTATAAAAGCAGAATATACAAGCACTTAAATCAATAGATTTTAAGAAAGCTTTAGCCAATAACAAGGCGAAATATTAATTGGATATAGTCGTTTGTGTTGTTATATCCACATTTACCTCTACTCTTAACCACATTTTGTTGGATTTATTCAATCCTTCACTTCTCATATCTATATCTATATCTATCTAACTATCTATCTATCTATCTATATATATATATATATATATATATATATATATATATATATATATATATAATGTTGTTATGGGTCCAACTGGAGAAAATAAAATATTTCATTCCAACTAGACAAGAAAAGGTAGGATATATATATATATATATATATATATATAGAGAGAGAGAGAGAGAGAGAGAGAGAGAGAGAGAGAGAGAGAGAGAGAGAGAGAGAGAGAGAGAGAGAGATGTTTATATACGGACACAGAATGGGCTTAATCGAAGTCTGCAGAAGATATCAAAATCTGAAACACGTGTCGTAAATGTAAAATTAAAAAGATAAAAATATAATTAGCTTTGTGGACCTTCTTTTTTTATATATATATATATATATATATATATATATATATATATATATATATATATATATATACAGCAACCACCCCACATGAGTAAGATGTTACAGAAAGTGAAATTCTTAAGTGGAATTTAACAGGTTTGAACTCTGACGAGTTCAAATCCTGGACGAAGCTGTTTGCATTTTACATAGTGCTTGGGAAAGGTATGCATCTAGTTTCTTTCCCTCTAACTATGGGTAAATAGTGGGACAAACTGTGTTCTTTAATCTTGGCTAGATAACCAGTCTAGGAGGAGGAACACTCTGAATTCAAACTCCGTTTAAGAAATTGATCTTGTGTGGAATCCTGCTTGTGTTTAGGGTTTGATATATATATATATATATATATATATATATATATATATTATATATATATATATATATATATATATGCTGCAAGATGAATTCTGACCAGTTGCCAATACTTGGAAGAATATTGAGAACTTGATTTTTATGCAAGATGGTGATCCTCCACATTCTCCTATTGTTGTTCGTAAATGGCTAAAGCAGCAAAAGACTCCATGGGGTGAGTGTTCTTCTCATATTTATATTTTGTAAAAATAATGATTCTGAAATGAATTATAAGATTTTTAGAACAGGGAGTTACTTTACCATCAGCTTGTATATTGGTATTAGAATTTGTTTCATTTAAGGGAAATCATATTGAGCCCGTAATATTGATCAAATACTGTTTAATACATCTTCAAGAATAACTCTATCAACTCCTGGAATTTTAGTTGAAAACTAACTAATAAAAAGTGTAGAGCTTTACTGGTACGATTCGATACATTTTATTGAATTATAATATATTAACATTTTTAGCCAATTACGTTATCCTATTTACCTCAATTTTCGGACTAAACCCCTTGGGAAAGGTATGAACCCAATAATACCCCAGCTATTGGTTAAATATTATCATTCCTGGTATTTTACAAGGATGGCTTTGGCATTAAATAACCCATGAAGGTTGATATCCCACTAAACCAAACAACTCAAACCAAACCAATAAATATGGTTAAACTAGTAGGATAGACTGGGTAATTTAGCCTTAGTAGGCAATTAGTCAAGGAGAAGGAAAACTCTAAATTGAAATCAGCTGCACCCCACTTAAAAATATATTGTGTTAGATCCTGTTTGTTGTGGAGGGGTTTGCTAAATGCATAAAATAAGTGGAAGAGTTTTAAACTTGAAATAAAACACACATATCATGAAGGATAAATGAAATAAAAGGAGTTCGCCATTTAGCAGCTGTTACTGAACGGGTTAAATATTTGTAGTTATTACATTATGCTCACATTTCCATAAAATATGTCTTTGAAGTATGAGAAGAACAGAAAGGAAAAATACAAAACAACTTCGACTTTAAAAAAAAAATAGAAAAAAACAACTTTCATTTAAGATTATATATGGGCTCTAAGTTTTGGGTGCATTTTTTTCATAGTAAAAAAAAAAACAGAAAGTAAATTTGATCATAGATATTTAATGCGTATTCTGCTGATTTTCTGTAAGATAATTTTATCTTAACCATAATAAAAGCAAGGTTTTTTTTCCCCCAATTGTATATGCTTTCCATTGCAGATAACATCCTAACGCATTTAGAATTTAATATCACTAATCTCATTGCAACCACTGAATTTTGTTTCAGTGAAACTGAAATTCATATCATATAGTCATTATACAGAAAAATATTAATATAATATAATGTTGATAATACATAGCGAAAACAGGTCGATTAGGACATATTCTCATTAGATATGCTGTATCCAATTGTTTCAATTATCTCAAAAGTTTCGATCTTGGCACGTATCAAATATAGTGGCGCTGTATAAAAGCAAGATATAAACCCAATTTGCAATTTATTTTACTGGTTTCAGATGTGTTTTTTTTTTACAGGATACATAGTAAAAACAGGTAGATTTGAACATGTTTTCATGCGATTTAAACATATCAATGTTTTTTTTTCAAATTTTCCAAGAAGTTTTGTGCTTGGCACTTACATCATATTAAATTCAATATTTTCTTTTAATAAGAAAGATAATTACAAGATAAATGTCATTGACATTACTCCCAGGATCACTGATCCCATGGGGTAGTACCTGTTCGGGTCCTATCTATAGGTCAGATATATCTGTGAGAAATTATTATTATAATTAGATAGGATTAGTTGATATCATATTATTGTAAATTATTATTTACTTGAAACTGTTTGCAAACAAGTTATTGAATAGAAATAATTACTTGAAACGATAAAACTGTGCATAGAATGTTACTAATAAGATATATAAAATCATACAATGTGTGTAAATTATTTTTATTTGAGAGGAATATTTGATATCATATAATTGTTAGCAGAAAGTCTTAAGAAACAACGTTCAATGAAAGTAATTCTTTAAACTCTAGGAGTAAAATGACCCTGGGCCCGTTGACGGGCCGTTATGAATCAATCGATGAATCAATCTTATATTAATATCATATCAAGAACAGGGAATAAGATATTTTGGTTCAGGATTTCAGACATTACAAATGTAATCACACTTTATTCTGTAGCCTCCTACTTAGATTGATCACGATACGTGCTCCACCCTATTGGGTATTCAATTTTTTAAAACTCAATTTTTTTCAAAATACAAGTAAAAAAAATGTATTTTGAACTATTCAGATGGGATCCTAACAAGTACTACCAATCAGGGTCTGAGTGGACCTGGGAGTATAAGCGATGAAGAGGTACTCCTCACTACCCAGAGCTCCAGAATTGGAACTTCACCACTAGATGCAGTTTAACTTCCTACCCAGGATACTAAGACCCTCAGCGACCACCTTCTAACACACACATATATATATATATATATATAATATATATATATATATATATAAGATTTATCCAAAACTTAGTAGTAAGGGATGATTCTATATGTGATTTCTAAGATACACTGTATTAAAATTGTATGATCCAGTATGTATAAATACAGCGAATCTTTAAATCACTAAAGAGATCTCAATGTATAATAAACTTTTTAAATTATATACAGAGCAATATTTATCATAGAAAGGAAGGAAGAACTCAACACCGTAATTCCATAATAATTTTATTTCAACCAAAATTGGGGCATATATATATATATATATATATATATATATATATATATATATATATATATTACACGAATTCATATTTCAATGTACAATAAACATTTATATTATAATCTAAAATTCTAATTCTTAAGGATCCTGTCAAAAATGATGAAAACCAGAATAGTTTGTGATGGATATCTTCAGTTTCCAGCTTTCCATTTTTAGTGTTAAAGTGTTTTCCGTTCAATAACTTGCTAAATAATAATCCTTTTCTATTTTTTTTCTAAAGAAATAGTCACTTACAGATTTCAAAATGCCAAACTAGGTGGGAAACTGACTATTACCAACCGCCGTTGATTTTACGTATTCTCTAACCCAAGTTATATATTTATATATTTGCTCTATCAATGATATTGAGCATTCATTATTTCTAATATATTCATTCATTACTTTGAAATATAGCCAACCGTATTCTATCTATCTATCTATCTATCTATCTATTTATATCACGGATTTCTTAATTTGGTCACTTTTTCGTTTTGTTGGACCGAGAGGGCGAGGAGACAAACGGTTAAGTCGAGCAAGGAAGAATTCAAAGATTCGATAAAATTCTGTGAGAATTCATGCAAATTTACTTTAATGCTGAAGACTATTTTCGTCATAGAATTTTTTATAAAACGAAAATTCTAATACCTAAAACATGAGGTATACTTATAACTGTTGGGCTATCTTCCGGTCATAAACAACGCCCTGTCTCAAATAAATAACCATTGATGTACTCTGGGAAAATTTAATCTTCTAATTACTATAATAAAACCTGGCTCATATGGAAAATTTCATAGGACGTTTCCTGCTGGAAAAGGACATCTTGCGCATGATGGAATTACTATTTGTATTTGCCTATTTGTGAAACTTTGTCCTTTCTGGATTTAAATGCCAAACAGGATCGTGTAATCTTTATTAACTGGGGACATCATTTTTAGTTAACTAGTTGGTTGGCTGGTTGGTTGGATTCTACGAGATGTCAGCCCTTGTTGGTTTATTTTATGCCGAATACATTTTGGTTTGTACATTCTTGATGGGTATTGAAAATCCTTTTTCTAAATTCAATTATTTAACACAAATTTAAAAAACTCATTTTTCTCTATTTAAACAATGAGGTAATACCGCTCCGGGTTAGAGTACACCTGGGAGTAATGGTGTTCAAGGGGTACTCCACATTCACCAGAGCTCCAGAACTGAAACCTCGCCATCAGATAGAGTTTAACGTCATCTCCAGGAAAATAAGACCCTCAGCCATCGGCTTCTAGCACATATAAGATAAAATATTGGGACTTTCTATAAGGGCATAGGGCCAAGACAATCATATAGGTGCTACGGCTTAATGTGACCAGTCGATTTGTTGGAGGAGGCCTCTCCGAGCTCCCGTCTAGAATATGTAGAGACAACGAGGAGTATTGCATATCATGGACTACTCAGCCAGCAGGGTTCCATCCTTAAGCATCATGGGTCGCCACCCACGGCTAACAGGTGGCTTCATTGGGGGTATTACCCCTCTGCAGAGGTGCTCAGTTTATTCTTAAGCCCCAGTAGACAAGGCTGTGAGCTAACTGGACATGAATCCTTTTTACAAGATAATTCTTAGTATTATAATTTAATATATGACTCCTTCCAATATATAGAGAATGTTTTTTATTCTTTCATTTTTATTCTTACTAGCAAATATATGCACCCTCCGGGTGCAAGTATTTTAGTTAAATTTATAATGAATATGATATTAAATTAGAAAGGCTAATGAAACTGAATAAGAATGTAGATAAAAAGATTTTGAACAGAGGGGGTATGATTGAAAAATAGAACAACTTTGAAACTAACTCTTCCATCATTTTCCGTTACTCCCGTCTTTCATTGGTAAATTTTCCTAATTAAACTGTTTAGTTAAAATAGGAAGTCAAGAATAATATTACAGTTATTTCTTCTTGTTAAGGGATTTCTTTTAAGATTTATTGAAGAGATTTTTGCTCATATTCAATAAGATAAAACCAAACAATTAGAAATCAATAATACTAAACATATATTTATCAAAATCAATTTTTTAAGTTCAATATGCAAATTAGCCTTCCCATTCATACTGTAAACCTCTATTTTGTTGTATATATAAATACAATTGCATGTTATTAGTATGTAGATATGGTCAACAGTCTTAATGATGTAAAACAATTTTATTAATAATTGAGGTTTAAATAAAAATAAAATCATGGAGAATATGATGTAAATAACTAAAGGAATAGTGACTTGTATAGTAATATAGTTTCGGTTACAGACAGACAAACCCACAATCTTCATTATAATAAGATTAGATAATGGATGTATTAATGCCTTTGTTTTTGCAATTAAAAAGAATTCAAAGATAATTAAGCAGTGTTACCGCTTCTTGTGGCTAGTGTTTTATTTTATCAACTCTCTTTCCTTTTCGGCTTATTCTGTCGTTAATTCAGAGCAGAATTTTTGCTGCCAGAGAAAATAATGTGGCATTTGAGAAGTTGATAAAAAGAAGTGACGTATAATATATATATATTTTTTTTTGTTGAGGCACATTACACCCACATGAGTTTCTACGAGATAACAACATCAGAGTTTTTGAGAGAAGCGCACAGCTACGCACCAGGCGAAAATCAATTAGGAGACTTATCCATTATAAATTGTAAAATAATTCCTTTAGTCTGCTTCGTCGCCGGCATTGTAGTGCTTCACTTTTCCATAGCCAGGATATTAAATGCTGTTTTCCAAGGCAGGAAGTGCTTCCTCACCCGGAGACTAACCAAACTGGTTTTCCTATTCTAGACTGATTCTTGATATGGAAATAAGAATAAATAAATAAATAAATAAATAACAGAACCGAGAACAAGTACAATGATACGTAGAAAACTTCTCTGCCTCACCAAGAAAGGAAGAATATTGTCTCAAGTAAAGTACATACTATTCAATATATTCATCCTGCAATCGAATTTGCATATTGTTTAAGTTTCTCTAAATCATAATAAAGCTCAATACAAATCTTATTTGGATGGTTGTTCTGTGTCTGACTATCTGTAACCGAAACTACATCACTATTCACGTCACAATACCATCATAAATTGCGTAAGTTTATCAATGAATATATAATTGATAGTAAAAATCATTAATACATAGAATAAATATTATTTATTAACGATGCCACTATGAAAATTAGTTAGATTTGCCTCAAAACATCCCATATTATTAGTGCGTTTAAAATTCTCCAATGTGTCTTATATATTAATAAAAATGTTACACAATATAAGGTGTGGTTACTTTGCATACTGGTTTTAACAAAACCGGCTTTAATAAATAATTACTTGTTGTTATAGATCGCTAATATTATTGTTTTATTCTCCAACGGATTAAAATCAATCCTATGAACAATTTTATATAGAAACCAATTAAATTATAATAAATGGGTTTTTATATGTATTCTTATTTAATTTTGTTAGTCTTTCTTATTTAATATCTTTTATTACATTAAAACTGAAATACTTACGCCTGGGGGCGCTTATTCTTGCTGGTATTAAATAATGCAAGCTTGCTTGTTGATTAGCCTGATAGCTTTTCTACGCCTTCTCGTAAATCTCAGTTTAGAAGTACTATAGTAGCAACCTTCATACGTCTGGTGAACCTGGTGAACAACAACAAAATGTCAACTTTTTTGGTGTATTTTTGCCCTATTGACAATTCCCCTTCCTCTTTTTATTCTTTTACCGCACAACTTTCGATGCATAAGCCCTCCCTCCCCTCCTCTTCTCCCTCTCCAAGTTACCTTTTTAAACATATAATCAGACTGTAGTGTCAGCGTCTCAAATAAATCATCTGACGAAGGTTCGTTACACACCGAGGCGAAATATCAATTAAAAGAAGTTTTGTGTTTTAACTGTTTTTCCTCAATTTTCAATCACGTTTTGTCGGATTTACCCAATATGCTACTGCTCAGCAAATACAGTTTCCACTATATATATATATATATATATATATATATATATATATATATATATATATATATATATATATATATATATATATATATATATATATATATATATATATATATATATATAGTGGAAACTGCATTTGCTGAGCAGTAGCATATTGGGTAAATCCGACAAAATGTGATTAAAATATATATATATATATATATATATATATATATATATATATATATATGCATATATATATATATATATATATATATATATATATATATATATATATATATATAGGAAATACTTTGAAGTTCCCTCGTGTATGTAATTAGCATCTTCCAATGACACCAAAATGCAGTTGAAATAAATTATTACAATGAAGCACTGTCATGCTTTTTAAGACAAACAAGATTTGCAGACTTTATTTTAGATGAAGACAGTGGTATAACTATTTCATGTAATTGACGTATCCAGAGTTAGAGAGAATACGATAAAAAATCACAACTCCAAGCAGACTTCCGATCCTGATGGTCCAATTTTGTTCCCTTCCTCAACGGTCGCTTAAACGTTTCATGACTTTACTGACCTCCCTAAAAAAATTATGTCACTATGAATACCTTCGCATGGGTCAAAACGAAATTTTCTGCGGGGGGGCGGGTTTGATTTAGTTACTTAATACTTCTTTTTCCTCTATATAATGATAAATCATTGATTAGATTTGTTTGAATAAACTTCATGGCTTGTAGAGGGTTAATTAAAACAAATCTGTGCCGTCTTTGCGATTAAGATTTTAGAATTAAACGAGAAATTATGTAAAAGGAACTGCTTATTGATATGCTATGTATCCATAAATGAATGTTCATTTTTATCTATTTACTCTCTCTCTCTCCACACACACACACACACACACACACACACACACACACACACATATTATATATATATATATATATATATATATATATATATCTGTGTGTGTGTAAGTGTTTGGGTTGTGGAGACATTAAATCAACGTCGCTTAGTAACTTACAGTTTCTCGTCAATGCGATTTTTAAATCAAGACTTAGTTTTAAAATAGCAAGGCGAGAAACTATCTGTTACTAAGCGCTGACTCCATGCCTCCGTTACTCTAACTTAGATATACATGATATATCCCAAAAATATTATTCATCCAACCTGTTCACCAAGGCCATACGTATGGGGCATTTAGCGAGGATCCAACTTGCTTTTCAGGAGCTCCATAAACCATTATATTTATCCGTCGTGTAGACTCATTGTGGAGTATAGAACAGCAGTCACAGCTCATCAGTGATCGCGCTGTGATCTAAAAATCGCGAAGGGTTTTATTCGGTGGTGTTAATAGGTAGCCCAAAATCTCCAGGTTTTAAAAAAGAATTATTTTCTCCACTCAGATCTTCTCAATCCCAGTTGTTTCCGACGCCGAATATAAACTTTAAGTGATCTGAGATTATTCTTTACTATAAAAATACAATGGGAATGATTTTTACTATAAAAATGCATTGGAAATGATTTTTACTATAAAAATACATTGGAAAGGATTTTTGTTAGAAAATGTATTGGAAATGATTTTTACCATAAAAATGCATTGGAAATAATTTTTACTATAAAAATGCATTAGAAATAATGTTTACTATAAAATTGCAGTGGAAATGATTTTTACAATAAAAATGCATTGGAAATAATTTTTACTATAAAAATGCATGGGACAGTGATTTTTCCTATAAAAAGGCATTAGAAATGATTTTTACTATAAAATGCATTGAATATGATTTTTACTATAAAAATGCATTGGCAAAAATGCATTAGAAAGGATTTTTATTATAAAATTTTATTCGATATGATTTTTACAATAAAATTGCATTAGAATTAATTTTTGATATAATTTAAAGATTTTGGAATAAAATAAATACCCAAAATCTAAAGATTAAATTTAAAAATAAAACTAGAAAAAAGATCGAGATGACTTGATTGCTCAGTTGGTTAGTCTTTATAGCGTTTCATTGGTTTTTGTTGAAGGCGTTTGTCAAGTAGCAGTTCCCATACAACAGACATTTGAGGCAGGCATTGTTACAAACCACGTAATATGTCTTCTTTATGATTCCAGCCCAGGGTCTTTGATTTGCCTTGATCAGAGAATTTCAAAATTTCAGTATTCAGTGTCTTGCTTTGCCATTTACACATTGCAGGCATTTATTTCCAAAATAAATACACTCAAATACATAGGCACAAACAACCGTGCACAACACACACAGATACATTTCGATATCCCAAGAATCCTTATCGGTGAAATCCGTGTAGAAAGCTTATGTTATTTATTCGGTTCTTTAAACGGGTTCTACGTACGTTTGAACACTTTTTAAAAACAATATATATTTTAATACCACGTGGTTTCTTTTCCTTTATTCCGCCGAAGTCATTATCGTTACCTGTTCGTTTTTTTAACTTTTGTTTTATCCGGTAAATCGTTTCATATATATATATATATATATATATATATATATATATATATATAAACAAATTCCATTAAACAAAACAGAATACTTATTGTTTTCAAGTTTTTTTATTCTTTTTTTTTTCTAGCTTCCTAATAATTCTCTTGATCTTAAAATCTTGAAAAGAATTAAGAATTTCTCCAAAAGAGCCATTTTTGCCTGACAGAGTACTTTCGCTTCGGACCCGAAAACTTATCAAGGTAAAATATGTGTATGTTTCATTAGTAAAACTGTTTAAGCAATGTTTAGTAATGTTAACATAGCTGTTAAAGTAATTGTTTTGTGTTTATCTCCAAGGTGACGCTAAGCAACAGTGTCAGTTAATTTATTTTTTAGATATTTCTATTAAGTTAGGTAAACGTATTTAGAATAAAAGTTGTTCTCTCACCCCTCTCTCCTTCTCTCTCTCTCTCTCTCTCTCACTCTCTCTCTCTCTCTCTCTATATATATATTATATATATATATATATATATGTGTGTGTGTGTGTGTGTGTGTGTGTGCGTGCGTGTGTGTGTGTATACTTTCTTTCTCTGAGTGTTTGTCTCTCTGTATGTCTGTTTGTCTGTCTCTGTCTGTCTGTCTGTCTGTCTCTCTGTGAAATAATGCTACTTCCAGGGTTCTATCTAGAGCTTATTGCTCTGCTGTAAGGATCTACACATTAGACAAGGAAACGATTCTCTTTGTTACCCGGTCATTATCTGAATTCTGCATTTTGTTAGCAACCTGCTTTTCTCTATAAAGGACGTAACACACGCATCAATCTTATGCCTCATTTGTGCTCAAGGCAAACCCCGAATTCGTGAACATTTCAAACGAAATGATTGCTTTTATTAGGGGGTAAAACGACAGTTTGTCCTAAATCAAAGCAACCATTTCATTTGAAATGATTTTTGTAATCGTTTTTTGTTTGTGGTAAAATACCAATTTTCTCGCTTTCACTTTGCCTTTGGATGTTCAGATATATCGTCACAAACGGCAATCAATTGCCCAACGAACTATTTGCTATTTCTGGTTTGCCAATGCCCATACATTCTGACAAACGCTCCTCATTCATGTCTACAGAAAGGAAAACTTTCTTACTTGAGCATGGAATTTCAACTAGCTGGAACACTCCATTTAACCCCCAAGGTAATGGACAGTGTGAGAGTGTATAACGGTATAATCCGGAAAACAGTAACTTGAACACTCAAAACCATGGCTACCTATAATTCTACGGGAACACATTTTAATAGATACTTTACATGCGATACACACTCTACTGTCAACAGCTACCCCTCACGAACGGTTATACAATTATCCACGCCGATCTTCAAGCGTCTGTTCTGTTCTAACAGAGAGAAAAGTTCTTCTGAAACGACATGTCTGACAATCAATTGTGGAGGAAGCAGAATTTATGCTAGCTAATCATCGTTATGTCAATATCCGTCTTTATAAGGACAAGGAAACAACGCTACCACTTTAAAATACCTCGCTGGTTATATACAAAACAGCTTTACAGAATGTCAAAGCTCTGACTTACCTCCACAAAATTCTGAGAAATTATTAAAAGATCCCAACCAAAATACAACACCCAACAAAACGGAATCTCTTAAATTTGACCCCTTTCCTTTGCTGTAAACACACAAAGTTATGACCACATGGTCCTATGAGTGACTAGTCTGCTTTTTCTGTAAGGTTTTATATATATACATATATATATATATGTGTGTGTGTGTGTGTATACCCCCCATATATATATATATATATATATATATATATATATATATATATATATATATATATTTAGGCAGGTATTGTCAAAATCCACTCAATATTTCTACTTTATGATCTTCAGTTGTAGACGGTCAAGTCTATTAGTTGTTCTAGTAGATTGGTATCCAGATAGTAAAGAAAATATCCCGTACATTTTACCCAAGCGCTTTCAACAACATCGCTATGTATAGAAAGTTTATTTACCTTATGGATCCCGATCTACGAAAAACAACTACAAGACTTGAAAGTCTATAACTCCAGATCATAAAGAAGACATTTTCCCTGGTCTTTAACAAAATCTGCATAAGTAATATCTTGCATCCAAAATACACGATATATATATATATATATATATATATATATATATATATATATATATCTGTGTGTGTATAGTGTGTGTTTGTGCGTGTGTGTTTATCTTGTGTACACACACATACACACAAACACACGCACACACACACATACACACCCATATATATATATGTATTTATATGATAGGAGAATTACCTGGCATTTTCCAGGTGTCATATATGCTTAACAAAATTTATATCTTCATTCATTTACGATTTATAACTTAAACCTAGCTAACACGGGGAATGCACATTGTAAATAATATATACCTATTCGATTAATCCCACAGCAATGCCGTTTTGAATATTCACACATTACTAGCACGAAACTTTTTTTTATAGCGGCATATGCTTCGTCACAAATCTTGCCCATACTCGTACATTTGGAGACGTTTCAACTGCTACCGTATTGAGTACTATAGAATAAAGAATCTTACTTCTTTGTCTAAAAAATCCCAAAAAATCTATTCCATGTCATCCTGAATTATATCACAAGTGGAAATCACGCAATTAAGATATATGATATAAATGGAAATGCTGTTTTTTTTTTTTCAAATAAAAAATAAGTCATTTCTGAATCCCTAGTTTTAAAAATGTATAGTTTAAAAGACTTTTTTCAAAATAGTTTCAACTCATTTTGACTTCTGTTGTGCCATTTTCAAAATTCAAGTTTGCAACAAAAGTATCTAATGTCATGTTGTATTTCATCAAAATGTTGAAATTTCTTATTCACAACATTTAATTTTTAAAGAAATTCTATTATTTTTACAGTGGTTTACGTACTTTCTGTATTGTAAATTTCAATATGCAATATTGCCACGAATGGATTTCATGTCATCTTGAGTCTCATGAAAATATTAATATTTCGCAATCATAATATTATGAATTAACGGAAGTTCTGTTAAATCAACAAGTGGTTTAGAATTTAATAGCAATTCCTTTCTGTAAAGCAAATTTGAAAAATAAAATCAAGATTGCAACAACTCGATTTCATATTTACAGTTTCAATAAAAATGTTGACATTTCGTAATCACAATATTTCAATTTAATAGAATTGTTCTTATTTTAACAGAAATTTTAGAATTAAGCCATATTCCCTTGCATCAGAAATTCCAACAAAGTAAAATCAAAGAAACTGCTAAAATGTGACCTTCATCACAATGTTAAAATTTCACAATCACATTATTTAATTAATCTATAATTCCTTGCATCACAACAATGCATAATAAATTTTCAAATTCTTTAAAAAGTATTAAAATCAACGCAAGGTGCTCGTCTAGAAATCACATACGAAATTAGCAAACAAGCTTTGGTGAAGCCAAACTTAGTTCTATCCACTGGACCAGCCACGATAAATAGTAAAAAAATCCCAGCCTTAACTGGACCACAGTTAAGTTATATTTGAATAAAGTTTAAATACAAAAAATAATTAAGAATATAATGAATTATGTGTTACAATATGTTTTAATGTTTATTTTTTTCGTAAAATTAATGATTTTGGTGATCTTACAAACATAAGCGTATCTGAAGCTTGTACCACACCACAAATGTTAGCTCTCAGAACAAAGTAAAACATCGACCTCCTGAGACCTCCTAAGTCGGAAAAATGGTAAGTTGTGGCACTCGTAAGTAACCTCTGAATTTAAATAAAGCTTAAGTAAATAAATTACCTTGTTCGTTTTCTGTTACAATAGTCTGCAATATGAGCTTCCTACATATCACTCCATGATACCTGAGTTTTGTGGTACACATACGTCTGATTCATTCCCCTCGTAACTCGATTTCCTCGTAGATCAAATCAATTTTCAACATTGAAATGAACTGAAATGCTACTAAATTCATCAAATCATTTTGCGCGTAACAATATGCTACCTGAATCGTGTGGTACAGGGCTAGAATGTTTGATCATGCAGTGAGTATAAATCATCAGAAAATACAGTGGTAATTTGACATAAGAGTTTGATTCATTCCGCACGTAACTCAACTTACTCGTAGATCAAATCAATTTTCAACATTGAAATAAAATAAACTGCTACTAATTTATTCCAGTCTTCTCAAACAGACCCTAATTTTTTGTTAGAACTTTTTAAATAAGTAAAATAGCACTGTATTGTATGAAAAAAAAATTAGAATGTAATATATTATGTGCTATAATATGTTTCAAAGGTTATTATAGATAATATTTTTATTTGGCATAATAAGGTTTTAAATTTAAATGTTTTTAGCGAACTTATTTAGGGGAAACGTATCACAAATGATACCTCGCAAGAAAAAGTAAAAACATCAACCGAGTGACGACTCGTAACTCGGAACAGTGGTAAGTTGGGGTACTCCTAAGTCAAGGTATCATTGTATTTTAATAAAGGTTGAGTAAAACAATTAGCTTGTTCATTTTCTATGAAACAGGTCAACAAGATTAGCTTCCTAAACATCGCTCCATGTTACCTGAGTTCCCGTTGTTATATAGGCCTTTACTTCTCACCACCTTATCATATCTGCTAATATGCTGGATCGGGTGGTCTATTCTATGGATAGGTCTGGGCTGATTCTCTGCTGTGACTTATTTACCTGTGTCCGTTGTTGTTTTTAGTAATGAACACAAAGATTTTCGTATTTTTCAGATGTCTTTTATTCAGCCCAAGTTAACCATAACGCCCAGAAGAAACAGCCATCTTGGAGACACACCTGCCCCCTTGAAAACATAAACTAGACCGCCCCAGATTCCAAGTTTACCACTCGCTTCCACGAACTGAACTGACCAAAAAAGAGGACAGCGATAAGGTAAGTGAAAAGTCAAAGCTCTGAGAACACATTGTTTGGTTTAGCCCAGTCGGGAGAGCAGCCGAATTGGAATCGCAAGGTTCAGAATTCGGTACCGCCCCCCCACCCCCCAACTCAGCGTATGAGTAGCACAGATTGGGTAATCTGATCTGTGTAGTAAAGTGGGGGTCTGACAGTAGGTGTGGCGCTCCTACCCA
Organism: Doryteuthis pealeii; assembly: GCA_023376005.1. NCBI lineage: Eukaryota > Metazoa > Mollusca > Cephalopoda > Myopsida > Loliginidae > Doryteuthis > Doryteuthis pealeii. The sequence continues at coordinate 63,325,229 of CM042139.1, forward strand.
GCAAGTTTACTTTTACTTACTCTACCATCAGTAACACTATGATACAGGGTAGAATGTTGGAATGTGCAATTAGTATGAATCGATACTAAATAGTACTATTCTACTGGGTTCGGTTGTTAAATATTAAGTAGCTTAGTCAGTGAAAATGCTTTAAAATATTGGGAAGAAAGTGAAGATAAAACTCATTTTAATCGCCAAGATCAACAAGAATCACCTGCTTACTATACATTAACTGCGAACCGCCCATATGCGAATTAGGAATGCAGACAGAGTTAATCTAATTTTAACTCATAAGGCCCGAGGATTTAAAGTTTGCAATTTTCAATTGGATTTACATGCTCTGCTTCATTTCTTTTTACAAGAAACAAAACACATTCAAATAGAAAAGTTTACAAAGATAGACTGATAAAGATATTTATTAAGTTTTTCCTTTATGAGAAAAAACATTTTGAAAATTGAATGTAGCTCTTCTTATTGCATACCAAACGCTCAAAATTGGGGGCTTCCAGTCAAGTCACGTTGAAAGCACTGGTTTCCGCTAGATCACCAAGGTTAAGCAGTAATGAGCATGTTCAATACTTAGAGGGGTGACCAGTTAAGAGACATCAGATACTGTAAACAACCGGATATCAAAATGTCAGGATTCGGCATTAAATGACCCGAAAAGGGTTGATATGCCGTAAAACAAAACAACAAAACCAAATCAGTCAAAGTTGGAGAGAAAACATGTGTACATAGTTATAGTTTGTTTGATTGTTTTGTTTGTTTGTTTTGTTTTACATCATATCAACCTCGGTGGCTAATTCAATAAATTCTTAATAGATACTCAATATTTTTTTATAAACACGTTTTTCTATTTAACCCATAGATGGACCCTAACAGCTACTACCAATCCGGGTCAGAGTGAACCTGGGAGCAATGATGTTTAAGCTTATACCTCCAGAACTGGGACCTCACCATCAGTTTAACGTCATTCCCAGGACATGAAGACCCTCATCCACTGCCTTCTATCACCTATTGTCGGGTAGCATAATGCTGGTTTTTCCACTAGCGCTAGACTAAGGAGATTATTTTAGCGTCTGAGGTGGAGTGCCACGCCTACCATCATCTCCTAACTTTACCACCCAGATCCCTGTGCTACTCAAACACTTTGTTGGCGTAAGGCCGGTATCGAACCTGGGACCTTGTGATTCTTAGCCGGACGCTCTACCAACTTAGCTAAAAGTCGTCGGGATCGCCTAAAGTTGGTATCAGCCAATCAGTGAGAGAGTCTATCCCCATTTCACTAGCGCTAGACGAAAGAGATTGTTTTTGCATCTGAGGTGGAGCGCCACACCTACCATCAGCTCTACTTTATCGCACAGATCCCTGTGCTACTCATACGCTGAGTTTGCGAGGGCCGGAATCAAACTAGGAACCTTGTGGTTTCTAACCGAACGCTCTACTGACTGAGCAAACACGGCCCTTTATTGTTATTATTATTATTATTATTATTATTATTATTATTATTATTATTATTTAAGTGTCAGTATTAGATAGGAATATTTGATGTCATATAACTGTGGCTTAAATGATTTGGTTTAGCTATAGATGCCGGTTTAACTCAGTCGGTAATACACCCGCCTAGGATCGATACCAGTTGATGCCATATAACTATGGAAAAATGTTTGGTATTACCTATGAGTGCCGTCACCTCAGCTGAATAATGTACCATTCGCTTTTCATTATAAAGAAAGAACGAAAAAAAAAAAATACTAGACAGAAAACATATAATTGTGGCATGTAAAAAAGTTGCGATAACTATTGTAACTTATGTTTTTATATTGATTTCTAGGAAAAATTAGATAATGGTTAATAATTATATATTAATCAATATTCACCTTAAATAAACCCAAAAATTTAGATCACTAAACCAACTCAACCAGATCCTCAATTCCTATAAATAATAAATAATTTAACATTTATTAAGCAACTCAAAATTGCATAATAATAAAAAAACACATAACCACACGCCCAACTCTACTTCACCCTGAGGCCGAAAAATCAAAAATTAATCAACACACAAGATTACGTCATTAACGGTTCTTTATCGGTCGCGTCTGAAAATGAATTTAAAAAAAGTTCTCTTTCGAACATTTCAAAAATTCTCCGCTTTTTCCAACGAATTTCATTTTAAATAAGGATTCACTCTGATTAAGGTCGAATTTTCTTTGTGTGCGGAACACTTCTACAATTTTTCTATTATTATTATTTCATTTCATTTGTTTATTTAAAAATAGTAATAGTTTAAATATTGTACACATGGATAAACTCCTGACCGAAACACGTGTAAGTGATATTGATTAAAATTATCCTTTATTATCCTTTCTATACTTTCTTTTCTTTATTCATTCTTTCGACACACACACACACAAACATACACACACACACACACAAATATATATATATATATATGACTCATAAGGCTTACTATATATATATATATATATATATATATATATATATATATATATATATATATATATACTAGCAAATATATGCACCCTCCGGGTGCAAGTATTTAAGTTTTAATGTAATAAAATATCGTATTAAATTAGAAAGGCTAATAAAACTAAATAGGAATGCAGATAAAAAGAGGGAGCATAATCGAAAAATAGAACAACTGAAACTTACTCTTCCATCACTCACGTCTTTCATTGTTATTTTTTTCTAATTTAAGTATTTAGTTAAAAGAGGAAGTAAAGAATAAAATGACAGTTATCTTTTCTTGTTAATGGATTTCATTTAAGATTCATTGAAGAGATGTTTGCTTATATTCATTAAAATAAAACCAAACAGTTAGGAATCAATAAAATTAAGCACATATTTATTGAAATCA
>CM042139.1:63333106-63378106 GCA_023376005.1 Doryteuthis pealeii
ACCACCATATGTCTCTTAGACCAGAACCCGACTTACAGACCTTACCACATATAGCACGAGACATTGTTTGTTCCTGGAATTTGCATGGATTGACCCTGGTGAGATTTCCTATGATTGACATATCCAGCCTTAGAAAGCAGAATTCGACCACTTGCCTGATATTTCCAACCCTCTATGTTCTCTCCAATATGCCAGGTGTAACCCTTTCGAAGTTGACGCTTTAGGTTTTCATGCACGATTTTTTCACTCTCAAAACTGGTACAGCCATCATCTACATAAACTCTCCAGTCAGTTCTCTCCAGTGCCAGCTTTTCCTAGTTGTTAGGATTTATTTTTATTGTTACAAGGTTGTTTTTTAAGCAATCCTCATACCTTTTTCTAGGCTTATACTGTGGCCTTTTGCCATCATGCAGCTGACCGTAAAAGAGTTGGTTTGACAATCTAGTATCACTCATACGCACAACATGACCTGCCCAACGCATTTGAGCCGTTATGATAAGAGTTTCAATGCTTGTGTATCCTGCCCTTGCAATGACTTATGTGTTAGGTGTGTTGGAATTCCACTTGATGTTTAGAATGCGTCTCAAACATTTCTGATGAATGTGTTCAAGAATTTTCAAATGTCTTTGAAACAATGTCCATGATTCCGAGGAGTACAATAAAACACTCAACACGCAGGACCTATACACATTAAATTTTGTTTTATGGGTAATGCCGGTATTAGACCATAACCGTTTTTCGAGCGTTCAATAGGCCACAGATGCCTTCTGGATGATATATATATATATATATATATATATATATATATATATATATAAAAGAAGGTAAATATACTTTAAGTGTGCATATTGTTTACCAGGGGTATTATTGTAATAAGGAAATTAAACATCATTGAAGAATAGTGACCATAGACTTAAGTATGTGCACCATTCTTGCGGTTTGCCAAATCTAACAACGATTAATATTTGGATTAGTTTGTGGCTAGGCTTCCGGATCATTGCTAATGAGTTCGATTCTCCCTGGGTATTGTTAATGTCTACAATTGTACCCAATTAAGCTATGTAAATTTTTACGTTTAGTTATTTTAGAGAAGCCCGCGTGGTGTTTCTTTTTCTCCAGTGGCAAAATCAAAATAATGATAACAAGATTACATTAAGAGTCTTTGGATTCCACTAACTTGAACGTGAAATTAAAAGAGCAACAAAAGTCTCGTAATAAGTCCAGCAATTTAGCAGCTGGATGTTTTCCTCAGTAGGGTGAATTTGCAGACTGATTTTAATTACTATCATGAATTACGCACTCAGACATCTGTTACGTAGTCACGACACTGCAAAACTTTTGACTTACTTTAATATTTTTAGTGAATCACAAATAAAAAAGTTAGCCTTTGCTTATATATATATATATATATATATATATATATATATATATATATATATATATATATATATATATACTTCACTGTGGTTGAGTTCTCTAAATGGGGATTTAATTGTAAAATTCACCGTTCTGGCGTGTAGCTAACCCTCACTTTGTTTATAAAGTTAGAGGACTCCAATGAATTCATTTCCGCTTAGAAATGTATCAATTAAATATCATCCTATATTTGACAGTCGCTACTGGCCGCATGGGTAAGAGACTTGGCTGACGAAAATTCATTCAGGTCTCAAACCCGGTCAGAAGTAGCTGTTAGAGTGTAGCCACACTGATGAGAGGTGAAACCTCAAAACACGTGTCTGTGGATAACTTATATATATATATATATATATATATATATATATATATATATATATATATATTTCAAAATTCCGGAGAAGAAATCTTCCTTACGACATAGAACTTTTTTTTAAATTGCCGTAGTTTGCAGAGCTCAAAGTGTGCTCCTATTGTCAGAGTCACAGAGCAGAAATATAAGTAAAAAACATAACAGAGGATTTCGATTTTTAGTGTTATAGCCTATTTCAGGAAGCCTAGACCAAGTGTCTAAATTTCCCAATCATCAGATGCGAATGATGAATTCTTTATTACTTTTAAGGCAGTTGAACACATTTTTTTTGTCCTGTGTTCCTCTGTGTATGCCTGTCTGGAAGTTAATTAGCCGTCGGTCATAAATTTACACCTTGCTCAGTTTGTATCTTGCCGTCGGGTCATTTATTAGGAGTCATTGTTAAATCAATCTATTCCAGATTTAAACTTAAGACAATCCCCATTTCCCTTTGATTTCATTTATTTCTTCATCTTATCTTCCTATTTTCTTCTTTAATTTTATTTTACTTATTCTATTTTTTCTCTTTTTTCACTCAACTACAGATATATACAATTTTTTTATAAAATTACATATATATATATGAACATATATGAAAACCTGTTTTAGCTACTTGATTATTTATCTAATTTAATATATATATATATATATATATATATATATATATATATATATATCCGCAAACATACACACATACATACACATACATATATATACATATATACATATGTATGCACACACATACACATGCATACACCCACTTACATACACACATACATACATATGTTTGAGATTTGGTCTATCCAATCATATACCTCCATATTCAAACACATAAAAGCACACATGTACATATAAATATACACACATTTACACACACACACACACACATATATATATATATATATATATATAGCTCTGCTGATGAGGCCTAATAGGCCGAAATGTACATACAGAGATTGATTTTTCTCGATTTGTTTAGCCTTACATTTAATAGGTATGCACGCCTAATTGATTAGTTAATTAATTATTAATTAATTAACTTTCAAAATTAGGTACGATTTCAATTAAGTACATATTCTCCCAAAAATCGTCGGTTACAAAAATCCATATCATAAATACATCGCTTGTGTATCTACTTCTCATATAATATATATATATATATATATATATATATATATATATATATATATAAAGGGAAAGGTGACTTACCGGTGAATATGGTCACGATGGTTAGTAAGTGGAGAATTCAGAATATGCATATTCAAATATATATATATATATATATATATATAAACAAGGCATGTCAAAAAGTATGGAGATTTTTGTACTTTTTGACACACCTTGTATTATGAAAAAAATAACGTTCCATTCATTTTTTTTTAGAATACACGGTGTTTCAAAAAAGTACCAACTTCAAAACCGTTACCATGATAGAATTGAAGAATGAATGGAACGTTATTTTTTCTAGAATGCAAGGTGTGTCAAAAAGTTAAAAAATGTCGATACTATTTTGACTCGCCTAGCATATATATATATATATATATATATATATATATAATATATATATATTGCAAATGGATTTAACTAACAGACATTAATACAATTAAGTTGGGTCATATTTATCTCATGTTTTGCCTCCTAAGGTACTCGTTATGTCATAAGAATTGGACACGGTGGCCGATGTTCAAATCGTGGAGGAGGTGTTTTTTTATTTTACATAGTGGTAAGCATCGGAAAGGTACACATAACTATTCTCACTCCAGCTATGGGTAAACATTAGAACAGACTATGCTCTTTAGCTTTCGTAGGTCATTTGGTCTAGAAGAAGAATAAAATCTGAATTCAAACTTGTTAAACTACTTTTAAGAAATTGAACTTGTATCATATTCTGCTCGTGCGGTGGGGTTGGAAAATACTTACATTGACTTCTGAGAAAATCAATTGAATAATATTTCATATGTATTCATTTGTGGTAGGGAGTATATAATACATTCCTGAATGTCAGGTAATAGACATTTTTGGGGAGGGGAGGGTGTAACCTTCTCATTAACCATTTACAAATAGAAATTCAACACAAATTTTCTATTGGCTTTAGATCAGGATTGTTAGCTTAAATGTTTCTTGAACCAATTGTCTGTGTTGTTTTATGTACCATTCCCTTTTTTTATTTTCTCACCAACCAGGATACAGTAGGAAGGGCTGAATATACAATTAACAGTTAACAAGTGGTGAATTATAAAAGAGATATGTTATTGTCTGATACTACACTTTATTTCCATGAAGACTCAATCGTATTCATAATTCTATGATAAATGAGGCACAGATAATGGCAATATAACAACAGTAAAGAATCAGCCAATTACAATTGCAGTAGAAGAGGAACATATTTGAAGTATATCATAGACATGAAAGGAAAATAGATACGCCAGTCAGACTTTTAACAGAACAACAACAGAGAAACACGTTTATACATATAAGCTAAAATTGCCAGTTATAAAGAGCTCAACACTTTGATATTAATTGTATTGGCATCCTTCCGTCTGCTAAATATGATGGCGTAGTGTCCAATTCTTCTTTCCTTAATTGCACCTCGGGGAGTGGCTGAACAGACCAATTTTTGAATGGCAATCTTTGGTGCAGTGACTGCATACAAATAGTGATGCTTGCTGGTGTTATTGTTGTATCTCCTTCCTTCTGGCTCTCTTTGTTGTAGCGGCTTCTTTCCTCTCTTTTTCACTACTTTTCGTGCCTTATTTGAAAAAGAGACGCCATGCTTCTCGGTTTTCTGTACCAACCTCCCATTTGTTGGTGTTGATGTGGCATGTCTTTATGTCCTTCTGGCAATCGTCTTTGAAGCGTTTATGAAGTCAAAACATTTTTGCATTTTCTGTAAACTGCTTGAGAATGTCCTGATCTAAGAATAGCACGTCAGCTGTTGTTCTTATTCCATTGCGGTGTCATTTTTGTTCTTCTACTCGTGCGAAGGGGTTTGGTAAAAAATATAACTAGGGAGTATGGATTCACCCATTAATTGCCATTACTACTTGCTCCTCTCTGACCTGGAATGGTAGTACATCTTAGGGTTCAGTCTATGAGTCAAGACAAATAGATTTGTTTTAAAAACCTGTTCGTATTTGATAGGACTGTATGCAAAAAAAACTCTTAAGACACAACTACACCAAAATGTAAATATGAACAAAGAATGATATTTAACGTATATTATGTCCATCTTTAGTTGCGTCACAATATATTGGCAGCCCTGTTGGCATGGCTTAGAATAGAACCAACTGTATCTCCTGCAGAGGGGTAAGACTCCTTACGAATAAGAGTCTCTTGGGGATTACACTAAACTACATCTGGTTATGTGAGACTCCAGTCCACGGTAATCAAGCGAGTGTTATTTTACTCCTTCGTAATTTTTCACAGCAACGTAAGTTGATGGTCTTTCACGGGAGTCTGAATGACAATAAGTCTTCTCAGGTCTCCATGACTCTTCTGTGTAATCTGGCCGATTTCAACAATGCTGTTGTCGGGATGGTCTCGATTCTTCCTCCGATTTCCAGTTCCTATGACTGTTTTCTAAACTTTTGAGGAAAGTTCCAAGTGAACCAACTACAATTAGTATCAATTTCAACCTTTTGTTTTTTCAATTCTCTAGCAAGGTCTAGGTATTTGTCGATCTTTGTTTTTGTTTTTTTCATTTTTTGTTTCAGTCCCTTTGTCAAGTGGTAGTATATTATGGCCTCTAATGACAACCTATGACCTTGGATAACAATTTCATCGAGGACTCGAATAAGAAACACAAGGTTCCGGATTCGATACCAGCCCTTGCCAACTCAGCGTATGAGTAGCACAGGGTAAAGTGAGGAGATGATGGTAGGTGTGGCAATCCGCCTCAGGCGCCAAAAGAATCTTCTTGGTCTAGCTCTAGTAAAAAGGGGATAGACTCTCTGGCTGTCTGACTGATACCGACTTTAGGCTACCCCGACGAATTTGTGTATGACACTAAACAGCATACGGTGTATCAGCTCTGGGGGATGTGGAATCCCCCATGGATTGTCATTACTCCCATGTACACTCTTACCAAGAGTGGTAGGACCGATTTCACTCCCATCCTTAGTACATTTTTGAGATTAAGCCCGAAATGGTTTCGAAATACATTCACATATATTTTTCCAACCCCTCCGCACGAGTAGGATGTAACACAAAGTCAATTTATTAAACGTGGTTTTAACAGGTCTGAATTCAGAGTATTTCTTCTCCTAGACTATTTACCTAACCAAAGGTTATAGAGTCTAGTCGGCCCTACTATTTACCCAAAAGGTAAAGAGGGTGAATAGTTGACACATAACTTTCCAAATGATATCAGCGCTATGTGAAATGCTCAGGATTTGAACTCGTTTCACCGTATTCATTTCCTGCGACGGTAAACATTACACATGTGCCTCCTTATAGTGTCTCCATATAGGGTTTCTTGAGACATTGGTATTCTAAGTAATGTAGCTAATTCCACACATTTTCCCAGCGCTAGTCCATGCATTCAACACAAATATATATATTCTGTCAAGACAACAAGATCTTGTTAACTCGTTAATTAATACAAAGATTTACTCAGATTGTCTTCAAATATATTCCCCCGCACATATTTATCAATATAGGACATAATGCTCTCTGTGTCTAGATAAGTGTTCAGTCGTAATCATATCAAATGTCAGTTAAAATAATTAAATTCTCTTTCGTAGTTTATTCGGTCAATAGATTTTCTATATCTTGTGGCTCAATATGATTCGGGTTGTCGTCATGCATTCGAATAGCTGGCAGTTTATCTTGCAATAATTTAGCTTCAATTCAATATTACTTTATGCAAAACAATAAAGAATATTACATTTCTTATCTTCTCTACTAAATCATTATTGTTGTTAATCCTATTTCTATATGAGTAGATGGTTTTCGTATTACGGATTTATCCTAATCCGAAGAACACTAAGCAGGAAATAAGTTCAGTGATCGATTAACGAATTGGAACAATGTTAGTCGATTCCAATCGATTAGTTTGGTACTTCATCTCAGCTTATCAACTAATGGCTCAAATACGATTAAGTTGCTCGCCGCGGAGTCTGTGGATGACTGAATATAAATATATATATATATATATATATATATATATATATATATATATATATATATATATGGTAGGTAACCAGTTTAGGAGAGGGAAAACTCTAAATTCAAAATTCCTTTGCAGTTGGGTTTGTGGCATTCGTGCACCAGTTCTTTCCTATCGACCGTGCCAAAAAGTGTGGATGGTCCAACACAAACCTTCACCACTATAAACAAATCACTGTGTGGGTTATTCATTGTATGAACCCTCATGCGTCGAAATCGACGAGGGTCCATAATAATAATATATATATATATATATTAAAGTTCTTTGGGTTGGCGTAAAGTCGATATCAGCCAAACAGCGAGGAAGTCCCTTCTGTTTTCACCCGTGCTAGAACAAGGAGATTGTTTGGGAATTTGAGGTCAAGCGCCACATCTAGCAACCTCTCTTCACTTTAACGCACAGATCCCTGTGCTAATACGCTGTGTTGAGGAGGGCCGGTATCAAACTCGGAATCTTATTGTTCCTAAACGGACGCTCTACCGACTGAGCTAAATAGGCCATCATATATATCAGCAGGTATTGTTAAAGACCCTGGAATATATCTTCTTTATGCTCTTCAGATGTATACGTTCAAGTCTTTTTGTTGTTTTTCGTAGATCGGGATCTATATAATAAAAAGTATCCCATGTTTTTTACCCAATTGCTTTCAGCCATTTACATGCTAATAACACTGAAAAACTCACATCGTCCATACGGATGATTCTAACTAAAATTCGCTATGTAAATCAAAAAACACCTTCAAACCCTCGAGGCCATTTGCATCAAGAATAAAACTAAAAGCTAACGTAAATAAAACTGCATTGAACAGTGGCAACAATATAAAATACATCTTTAATATCTAACGCGCTAACCTTAACAATCCTCCAACAGTAGACACTCCTTACTGAATAAACCACAAAAACAAATTCCAAACGAATAAAACTCGCATCAAACAAACACTACAACCAACTGTATATATATATATATATATATATATATTATATATATATATATATATATATATATATATATATATATATATGTATTAGGTAAATTAAAACCTTAAAAATCGGCACCGCAAAATGACCGATTTTTAAGCCTTTCCCTACCAATTATATTGCTCTGTTCAATAATATTGAACATCCAATTCTCAACTTTGACCTGAACAACTCTAAAATTCTGCTGTTATAAGAAAGGTTCAACTATATATATATATATATATATATATATATATATATATATATATATATATAATATATTTCTTTGTATTGCGAAAACTCTAATAGCAATAGTTTTATACAATAGAGTATTGTGCATGTATTTGAGGTCACTCCTTTCCCAAGCCCTAAACGGATGACGTCCGAACGTGACATAAACCAAACATTGATATTTTCTTTTCTTTCCCAGATGTATGAAGAGCTAGCAATCTGGTATAGGAAATGAAAAAGCCCGATATCCTCATACAGCAAGTGGCCAACCAAAGCAACCGAGAGATAGCCAGATTCTTCAAAAGGGGCAATGTCTTCGGTGTTCCGCATCATCTGTTGCTGAAAGTAGGAAACCCTAAACAGGCGAACGTCAAAAGATCGGCGGGGTTTGTCGAGCACATTCTTGAAACCATCAACTACAACACCAACAAGTCGATGAGAATTGCTATTGAACAGATCAAGAAGGGAAAGTTCTTTATCACGTATTTCGGGCACAATGACATCCTATAAAACTCCCATACAATACATTGATATACTTAAACTATTATACATATTGGCTAAATGTTTGCATATATCATCATAATATTGTATACATATTTATATATATGGAGAGAATGTAGAACAAACACGGGATGTCATAATGGATGAAAATTTATTAGTCGATGTTCGAAATTTCAGTTTACAAAGGAAACCCTCTTCAGGACAATGAAAATATGGCTGACTTCTGATTTAGATCGGAAAATTAAAACGGAAAGTTTTTTGGTGGAACCCAATGACAGTTTAACTACAGTCTATGAATTAACATTTTGCGAATTGGATTACGGTATACATTTAACTCACCATTGAAATTAATTATGAATCTATTATTGAGACAGTTGTTTGTGTTAGTATTGCAATGTATAATTTCTGTTAAACTTAGTTTAAAAAATATTTTTCAACATTAAATGTATAGTAATTTGGTTTTTTTGTTGTTTATGTTTTTTTTAAGCAATACGTAATTGAAAACAACCTAAATCCCCTAAAAACGTAACCCAATTCGCAAAATGTTAATTCATAGACTGTAGTTAAACTGTCATTGGGGACCACCAAAAAACTTTCCGTTTTAATTTTCCGACCTAAATCAGAAGTCAGCCGAAAACATTTGAGAAGAAAAAAGGATTTATGTGGATTAATGATGATGGATATTTTGAATGCGTTGAGTTTGTAAAATGTGTAGAAAAAGGTTCGTTACTGTTTGTTAAATGGATCATGAATGTTGATGGCATATTTATTTATGAATTGCTTTGTATAGGAATGTATTCTTTTTGCCTAGAAAGCGTTTCTCTTTTTAAGTGTCAATGTAACATTTGCTTTCAACTTCCCTTATATATATATATATATATATATATATATATATATATATATATATATATATATATATATATATATATACAAAACGTGACCCGTTAGGTCATCCATTGAGCTCTGGATAGATAATTGGGATTAGGGAAAAGAGAGTTTGCAAAGTGAATTAATTTTTAAAAAATAAGGTTGAAGAGTTAAAAAAAAAACATTAAAATGATTTTGTAAGATTTCTAAAAATGGGAAGATTTGACCTAATTCAAATTTAAATGGACCAAGGAATTTTATTACGCTACGGGTTCGTCGCTGCTGCTGAATCTTAACATACAAATAAAGTGAGAAGTTAAATGTCCCTCTCACAATCACTCTCCCATCTCTCTCTTTACGCACATAGAAACTAACATATATAACGAGAAGGTAATCAAGATATACATAGAGTGGTAGAATGTGTCAGGCAGAACATGACGTCAGTTTGTAACTAAAATTGCAAATTACAGCTTATTGAACCAATTAAAATGGATTTTTTTCAATCCTAACTCAATCATAAAACCAAGGAATACTTTAGTATACATTTTGTGTCATTAAACTAAATAAGAAAAAAAGCCTTTGGGATATACACATTGATTCGTTCAGCTTTAGTATAATAATAGATATATATTCTTACAATAGTTCTTACAGAGATAATAAAGGATTGGAAATAGCAAGTTTCTTTGACCTATAAACCCAGGAGACAAATTGTCAGCAAAAAAATAGTTTACTTTCTCACTTCCATTTTTGTTTCTCGCACTCAAAGAAAGTGCCCCCCCCCCAAAAAAAAAGAAAAATTTCCAGCTAAGAATAAATTTTTTAATGCTAATAAAATATGAGTTATGGAAACGATTGAGTGTAACTTTAAATTCAATGTTTTATTGTCGTTTTGGCGACAGAAGTTTTTCAAATTAACGTATAAGTCATAACTCTATAAGATTCTTCACGCCATTAACTAGGTAGTCCATTTGGGGTGGAAAAGAAACAGCCAGAAATATATAAAAGTTATATCCAAGCCAACGTAATGAATTGGTCCTAAATGGCTCAGCCCAGTTTTCGACGTTAACCAGATATAATGGCATGCCACTCTGATCTCTCTAATTAGATAAAGCGATAATTCTTTAAACATGTAGCCATGTTAGTGCTACTGTATGGCTGCACCAAATGAACTCTAACTATTGGAGAAAATGCCACATTGGAACTACACAAGCATGCTGCGCGTGGTCTTGAACACATCCTGAAAGCAGAACCTCACAAACGGACAGGTGTAAGGCCACTTACCGCTTATCACACCAACCATCCGAGTAAGTCGAACAATACATGCTGGACATTACTGGAGATGCAAGATCATAAGTGACGTTATTCTATAGACACTCCCACATGTACACCCATTGTGGGCGGACTAGCAAAAAACTACATTGATAATATATGAACGAATTCTAGATACTGTGCAGATGCACGACCTGATGATGATGATGATGATGTTTCATTTAATTTTAAGGTAAATCTAGTCTATTTCCCGCCTTTTCCTGATGACGTAGGAGACGTTCCTGAGTGAAGTAACACCGGGCGCAATGCCATTCGCTGAACTCAAATTTAATCGAGGAAATTTGCTATTCAATACAAAAGATGATTTCGGGGTCGCTATTAGCAATACATCAAGCTATTCAGTTGCTTATAATGTAACATAATAGAAAAGGAAGAGCCAGTAATAACACAGTGACAGGTAAATTATCACGGAAATGTTTTAGGAAGAATTGAGAGTAGATTAGAATGAAAAAGTTTTAAGGATGAATCATCATAATGCCATATGGCATTTTTTCTATTGGTCGAGAGGTATCACATTTCGAAGTAGGAGAGAGGAGGAGTGAGATGTGAGAGTGTAGAGTGAGTCTAGTACAATGCGCTGATGGGGGAGGCATGGGCTCTCGGCAGTTGTGACTTGGGGGAAAATAAAAATCTCATGAGAAAAAGAAGTGGCCTTGTGTTATTACTAAAAACTATAAATGCACAAGGCAAGATGCCCTCCTCAGCACTCCAAGTTGGTTTCCAGACTCCAAACATCCAAGAATTGTCAGCCAACTCCTCATCGGCTCAGCAACCGGATCCGAACCTTGACACGTAGCACAGAAATTTAGATAAGTACACAATTAACTTTACTATCAACACGTCATCTCTCCATTCCGACATGAGAGACCATAACGCCACAATAAGGTCAAATATATTTTTGTATCTCCAACTTGTTTATATGCCTATTTTTTCTACAAATATCATTGGATCCAAGGGAGAAAACTGGTGTCACATTAAAAAAAGAAAAAAATGTAGATGATATCCCACATAAACTATTACAAATGCAGACTACGCATATGATATAACACTTCTCGCAAATACACCTGCCCAAGTCGAATCTTTGCTGTATAGCATGGAACATGCAGGATATTTCCATTGATGGCAAGCCTTTAAAATTAATAGACCAGTTCATAAATCTAGGTAGCAATATGGGCGTCCCATTGTGGTGCAATGGTTAGCAAGCTTGTATCGCAGATTCATTACTAATAGCAAATTCAATCCTCACCGGAGGCCCCATAATTGCAACCTTATGTTACATCCTACTCGTGTTGGGTAAATACCTACCTAGATAGAAATATCTACAGAAACCAATGTCAGTATACACATTGGTATGTCATGGACTGCTATTGACAGGTTGTCAATAATACGGAAATAATATTCTGTTAAGATCAACCGGGAATTCTTCCAAGCCTTATGTTATAGGTGACACACCCTATAAGACCAATGGAATGCGCCAACAGATTACTATAAATAAACAGGGATAACTGTGGCTTAGGGAGCAAGCCAATGCGAGTGCCAGTAACTCTGTTCGTCGGACGTAATTTCCACATCTGTCTATTGTATTGTCTACTTTCTGTTAATACATTTTCTACTTTTCGTTACCCGTTGTTTTGTTCTTATTTGACCCCTTAAAACCTCACAACACCTTATGGCTACAACATGGAATATAGCGAAACTCTTGGATAAATGGGAGCAAACAAGGATGATGCTTGCTGTCTTGAACAACTCCTTAAAAGAAAACCCCACAAAAAACAGCTAACCGTTCACTTACGTCCTATCACATAAACCATACAAGTGAGATGAAGGAAGACGCACTGAGCGCTGCTGGAGAATTAGGAACCAACTCATAATTGACGTTTTCCTGTGAATACCTACACATGTACACGTTGGTTTGGTTTGGTTTGGTTTGGTTTGGTTGGTTTGGTTTTACGGCATGTCAACCACTTGGGTTATTTTATGCCGAATACTTCTGTTGGTAATTAGGTATTCAAAAATGTATAGGAGTTTATTTGCTGTAATCAAGTTTTCTGTTGAGAATTTTAACATCAAGAGAGTGAGTGGGTGAATTTTGTAGGTCTATGAACTTACATCCTTGATAAGAGGCAGGTTCTTTTCAAAAAGTTTAATATCTATTTTTTCAAAAAGTTTATTATCTATTTTTAAAAGTTTAATATCTATTTTTTCAAAAAGTTTAATATCTATTTTTTCAAAAAGTTTATTATCTATTTTTAAAAGTTTATTATCTATTTTTAAAAGTTTAATATCCATTTTTAAAAGTTTAATATCCATTTTTAAAAGTTTAATATCTATTTTTCCAAATAGTTTGTCCATGCTGTCAACATTTTAGAACTTTCTTCGAGTGTGGGATAGGTGTGTGCATCCATCAGAATATGTTTTATTGTGTATCGTTGGTGTTGATTAACCAGAAAAATCTCATAAAAGCTCTATGCGGACGCTGGATGCCGTGATGAAGTCTTACCTGGAGTGATGACCGATAGGATTAGGTGGTGTGTGTGTGTGTGTGTGTGTGTGTATGTGTGAGATATATATATATATATATATATATATATAGAGAGAGAGAGAGAGAGAGAGTGACAGACAGACAGACAGACAGACACAGAGACAGACAGAGAGACAGAGAGAGTCAAACTAATACGCACTGTCGACAATATTTGATGATAGTGATGATATATATATATATATATATATATATATCGGCCCTCACCAACTCAGCGTATGAGTAGCAAAGGGATCTTTGCGGTAAAGTGAGGAGCTGATGGTAGGTGTGGCCCTCCACCTTAGACGCTAAAATAATCTCCTCGGTATAGCACTGGTTAAAATGGGATCGACTCTTTTGCTGTCTGGCTGATACCGACATCAGACCGCCCCGCCGACATTACTTTCGGTATATAAAAATTGTATTTATAAAACGATAAGAGAATTGGTAGTTTTTCAATAGTGTCTTTTTTTCACGCATACACTTAACTACTATATATTAATGCTCCAGTTTTCTAACATCTGCAAATTTGAGGTTTTTAAGAAAATATAGCAAATATAGCGGTCATTATGTCAATCCAGAGCGTGGCCATTAACCTCGACAGGACTTCTGTAAGTTTCTTAAATTTCCATCTTCACTTTTAAATATTCAAGAATTCGGTTTCATCTGCTACAGGCCCTTTTCACATGCAGACATATAACATCAGAGCAATTTAAATTCGTGCGAGTGCTAAAGGCACTTCCATTAGGAATAGCAGCAGCAGCAGCAGTTATTGGAAATAATCCCAGAGGATGAATCTAAAATATTCAAAAAAAAAAAAAAAAAAAAAAAAAGAAAAAAGAAAAAGAAGCCGCGTAAAATGAACAGGGTATCTTCAAGCTAAATCTTCGCATCATGTCTTTGAACATTTTTATGTAAGGTTTTTCAATAATAAAGAAATTTTATCTAAATTTCAAGAAAAGGAATCATCATTGTTATATATATTTGAAGTAGTATCCCAATTTTTGTTGGTATAAACCAATTTAAGACGTTTAGACCATCTATATATTATTACCCGTGTTCCTTTATAGCTGATGGAAGGTGTGCCGCTCCAGCTCAGATGCCAAAACAATCTTCGTGTTCTACTGCTTGTGAAAAAGGGATAGACTCCCTCGCTGTTTGGCTGGTACCGATTTAGGTCACCCCAAAGACGAATTATATATTATTACTCACGTTCCTTTATTGTATGGCTGTCATCATCATTGCAACCCCTTCCGGTTAAAAATGAGACCATCCAAATCGTACAAGATGAAATACTGGTGTTGCTGATTTACAGAATTCTCATTTCTGATGAGTGTCGTCACTCCAGCTAAATAATTCCCTTTTTATCATATAGAAAGAAAGGGAAGAAAAATGACATGCTACACAGAAAAATATAATAAGAAAAAGAGAGATAGGGGGAAAAGGGAGAGAGAGAGAGAGTAGGATAAAGATAGAAAAAGGGGGTAATCGCGCGGAAGCGATAACGAGATTCTGTTTCAATCGAACATAATGAAAAGAGGAAAAGAATGAAATAAAGAAAAAAAACCCAAAGAGTGCGAGAGAGTTAAACCAAGATTTAAAAAAAAAATACTTTTTACGTATTGAACTATCTTTCGCAATAGCTCCTAAGTAAACATATAAAACGTTGTAATAATTAAATTATCAAACTGTGGCATATCCACAGGTTCAGCTAGTGACATTTCCTTCTGCAATTTCAGTGTAAAAAGACTACCTAAAATATGTAGTGGTTAATGTTTGTATTTGTTCAACCATTCTAACACAAACAAGATTTAGTACAAGGAAAATGTTTAAGTGGGTACAACTGGTTCAGAGTTTTCCTATATTGTTGCCTTGCCTAGGCTAAATAACCCAGTATGTCCCACTATTTATCCATTGATGAGTGAAGAGGGCGATTCATGTATTTTCCATAATATGTTAGCGCGAAGTAAAAGCAAAAAGCCTCGCACAGGATTTGAACTTGGTTTGCTGATTTTATTTCCAACGACGTAACCGTTACGCGAAGAACGCTTCCTATTATAGGTTGATGTATATGTTATTCCTTTCCATTTACATCCAAAGAGACGAGTATGTTTATTATTTTGATAAAAGTAAATTCGTCGGGGTGGCCTAAAATCGGTATCATCCAGACAGCGAGTGAGTCTATCCTCTTTTCACTAGCGCTAGACCAACGAGATTGGCGTCTGAGCCGGAGCGCCACATCTACCATTTGCTCCTCACTTTACCGCACATATCCCTGTGCTACTCATACGCTGAGTTTGCGAGGGCCGGCATCGAACCAGGAACCTTGCGGTTCCTAATCGGACGCTCTACAGACTGAGCTAAATCGGCTCTATTATGATCTGTAATTTTATATTAATACCTCTAATAAATTATTTAACATTAGCCATTACCATTTGTGCATTCGCTCCGTCTGATGGGTCAGTAGAATATACCAACGCTTCTGTTGGCCGTGGGTGCTGGTCCGTGATGCTTAAGGACGGAATCCTGGTGGCTGAGCAGTTCATGACATGAAACACTACACATTAACCCACACATAGTCTTGACGAGCGGTCGGAGAGACTTCCTTCGATCAATTGGCTGTTCACTTCAAGTCCTAGCACATATTCGATTGTCCCGTACCTATTGCCCTTTTTGCAACTCTCAACCTTTTTTTATCATATGTGCTTGTGGATAGTGGCTAATGACCTTTGTGTCCTCAGTATGACGCTAAACTTCATCTAGTGGTTAAGCTCAAATTCTGGAGTTCTGGGGAGTGTTGAGTACCCCAGCTTTGTCATAATCGGAGTGGCTGTACCTGTTAGGGTCACATGTTTGGGTTAAATTGATAAAAAAGGCGTTTAACAATGTGTTAAAAAATTGAATATCCAACAAAAATGAGTTAAACAAAAATGCCTCTGGTTGATATGCCAAAAAATCCAACCAAAAATATCCACATGGAATTTGTGGAAACGATTACCATACTTAATTATCTGGCCACTCCTGAATGTCGGTTCGTGAGTGACCCAGCGTACACAAAAGAGACTTTATATTAATCGGGCCCGGTGGGAGGTCTTGAAAATAAATAACGTGATTAGTTATGTAAAGAAACAATTCCAATTAAATTAACACGTAGAGATATTCATGTTTTGTTAGTTGGCAGATAAAACCCGAATCCAGAAATACTCCATAACTGTAATTGTTCGAAATCTTAATAGACTATTTAATTAAAAGAAAATCATATAAGAGAAATGTTGCTGTAATCAAAGATGGCGTTTGATTTTATCACCTTCAGAAATTGATCACGTTTTTTTCCTGATAGAACAGGAAATTAAGGATCAATTTAATATTTGAATTTAACATATAACTGATACCCAAGGCCCATTGAATAGGACTTTCTCAAATGTTTAGATTTGCATTTGTTCTCCATGTGAAACACTTCAATAGAATATATTTAAATAACCAGCCCCCGAAGGGAAGGGATTTTTACATTTAGCATTGTATCCTTGACAGGATACAATGTTTTAATACAAAAATCAAATTAATTTTGAATAAAACAAAAAGTTAGTATTCATGAGGATTGATTTGATATAGCCTGACTTAAATGATAATGCCTGCTATGTTAGATAACACGTTTATTTCTTAGTAAAATTACAGAATTTAAATAATAGCCAGGCGTGACGATGAATGAAAAGACGCTTGTAATAGGGTGCCAAAATATTGTCTTTCTTGTTCTGAAGAGAAGTTAAAAATATCTTCCGATTCCCTGAAACCAAAAGCATGTTGAATACTCTTTTAGAAATATTATCCAAGTGGAGACACGATAGTAGGTATTTTCTTTTCATCTGCTACCGGACTGATTTAAATCAGATGAAAGAATAGATCTATATATATATATATGGGAGGAGCAATTCATACATTTATTTTTCGTGGTAGTAGATGATCATATTTAGTCTGAAAGAGTAGTGAAGTTTCAGTTAACACCCCCGACATTATATAATATATATATATATATATATATATATATATATATATATATATATATATATATATATAGCCTGAAGAATATCTGAAACACGTTTTGCTGAAGTAAAATAAGAGAGTTATTAAAAAAAATAAAATTTGCAGACATTCTTTTTTATAAAATATTTAATTTTCACCCGATGGACCCATAACTACACTATATATATATATATATATATATATATATATATATATATATATATATATATATATATATGTGTGTGAATAAAAAGGCCTTAAATACCATGGGTATCGTGGTTATGGACCATTTCCACTCGTGAGTATGCCCACGAGCTTCTTCAGACCACTGATATATTTTATTTAGACAGGCACATGACCAAACTCATCTTATATTCGTACATTTCCCTCGTCTCCAGTATTGCATTTTTTCTTTTCGAGTGTTTTTTATTGAAAAGAAAAAATGCAATACGATCACCCCTATATATATATATATATATATATATATATATATATATATATATATATATATATATATATAATTTTCTCCCTTCCGTTTTTGTTCCTCAAGTCGAAATAAGTAAGAAATTCATAAGTGAAAAAAATCGAAACAATTTTCAGGTGAGAATGAATTTTTTTTTTGGGAGAAAATCAAAAATATTTTTATGTATTATGGAAACGTTTGAATGCAACGATAAAATTACCAATAAGCATTTCTGTTTTATTCAAACAAAATTTGACCACGTAAATGTTTCGAATCATCACATAAATGAATATTTTACATTCTTCGCGTTATTGGAGGTTAGAATTTGAAAATTCCTTGATCGGCACGAGAATACAACTTTTCATCTCCCCGATTTTGAGCTCAGATGGCTAGAGCTGGGTAATACACCAATTGTAGCTCTACAGAAGGGTAATGACACCTCCCAACCGTACCAAAGTTTGGCTGAGAATTGTTACCCCTAATGCCGGAGGACAGGATCGTAATGAACTAGTGATCCGTGAAGCGGATGCTAAGTGATCCCGTGAAAAGCAACACTCCAATTTGACCCTTTCATGGTGAAGACGGGCAATTGAAGAGGCCTGAGCCGATCAATCGGCTCGTTATGTCAATACCTTGCACCAATATTCTTCAAATTGATAACATAACAAACACCCAATCATTTTTAATTAGGTGCGAGAAAGCGGTGGCTGAGTGTCAACCAATAGTTTATTAATACACAATAATTCATTTCTACCAGTTTGTTGATACACATGAAGTTAATGAAAAATTATACATGAAAACTTATTTCTACCGATTTAGTGTAATAGGTATGTTGTTACTCTGCATCTAGTTTTCAACGTTAGAGCTCACAATAGTGTGAAATACCCCTAGGTTGCCTTAATTCCCAGGTCCACCCGTATCTGGCGTCGTAATACTGTAAGTACAGTGGACGTTGAGAAGATAGCAAATTAGGCCTATCCTCCGGCATAAGAAATTATCAAATCTCAGTGAAATCTCAGGGAAATCGTAAGTATAGATCGCTGATGAGAGTTAATAAAGTTGAAACAGCTGTACGATGTTCTACGTGGGGCAAAATATTTTTTAATAATCATCGAATTTTATACGATATACGCATTGTAATTGCCTTCAAGCAAAAAAATATAAATAATAATATACTTTACTCAACAATGCTTCTAAAGCAAATTATCAAATCTCTCACACACACACACACACACACACACACATATATATATATATATATATATATATATATATATATATACAAACAAACAAGGTGTGTCAAAAAGGATCGAGAAGTCTTATACATTTTGACACACCTTATATTCTGAAAAAATAAAGTTTCATTCATTTTTTTTCAGAATACAAGGTGTGTCAAAAAGTACAAAGTTTAAAGCTGTATTACCAAGATAGAAATCTTGAATGGATGGAACGTTTTTTTTTCAGAATACAAGGTGCGTTAAAAATTACAAAAATCTCAATAACACCTTGTATATATATATATATATATATATATGTGTGTGTGTGTCTGTGTGTGTTTGCGTGTGTGTGTGTGTATGCGTGTGTCCGTCTGTGTGTGTGTGTGTGTATGTGTGTGTGTGCGTGCTAACTTCATATGACATTGATATATGATTCACAAATTGTGAGCGTAGATAATTACAGATAAAAGCGCATATTTTGAAATATGCGAAAGCAACGACAATAATTTAGAGATTACGACAAAAATAACATACATACTGCCCGATGTGGTGCATATTTTTAAAAGGCTTGGCCTACTGTTTATTTTCAACATCAATCATTCCATACAATTACGTGCAAAACGTTTAGATATTCGTAAAAACAAAAACAAACAAAAACACCTGTGAGTAATATCAGCTCATTAAGGCGTTATCTGATTAAGATAAATCATGTTTTGATAGAAGTTTCTTTTAACTGCCAGCAATTAGGTTGATTTAATTTTCTATTTACGTATGTTCTCGTATGTATTTCGGGTTCATTTCCGTATTCAACAGCAAGGTAAGTTTATTTATCTATATATTTATTTTTATTTTTTATTTTTGGCGAAGAAATTTTAGGTCTCAGAGATCGGTGTTGTGTACAGGATAAAAAAAGTTTCACTTTCACACGCATACAGAGTTCCTTTTAACATAGGAATTGTGCAACTGCATTTATCAAATACCAATAGAGATAATAGGGTCACACGTACATTATATATATATATATATATATATATATATATATATATATATATATATGTGTGTGTGTGTATATATATAATATATATATATCAGTCGGTAGAGCGTCCACCTGGGGACCACAAGGTTCTTGGTTCAATATCGGCCCTTGCCAACTCAGGGATCTGTGTGGTGAAGTGAGAGCTGTTGGTAGGTGTGGCGCTCTACCTCAGATGCTAAAAAACCTTAGCTACAATGACAAAGAAACAAATAAATTCTAGGGTTTTGTAAGATTGAAATCGAGTAAAGTTATATATAGAGAATTTATACTACATAGAATTTATATTGATATATAATACATAATATTATATAGTGTTGTATAGCTCTTTAAATAGACGTACGTTGTATAGTATACTTATCTCTTTGCTGTTGTTTTACAGTTACTAAGTTGGATTGTCTCTTCTCTGTATGGATCTTGAGATTTCCTCTTTGAATATATTATCTTTGCTCGTTATTACAACACAAGACGATGTTGATTTTCTTAGAAATCTTATTTGATTCAACCCAAGTATAACAAACACTCGTGGAAAAATGGCCATCGAACGGACTGACGCCATTTTGCATGAGCTCCCTTCCGTCCCGTAGCCAAAACTGTCTTCGTATCAATCTTTCTGTTCTCACGCTTGGCTCTGGTAAGGTTCTAGCCAATCGGAACAAGATCAGGAAAGATTTAAGTACAGGTTATTTTTCAATGACTCAGAAATTACCGTTATTTCTACACTACCGTACATAATTTATTGCCAAACTATCAATTATGTAATATCAGGTTGGAGTGTTCTTATGTTATTATCAATGAATGTTAACTGCTTTTGAAGATCAACTCTCATTTGTGAATCTGGGGGTGAGATATGTAGGCACAGTTTTGCCTGCGGTAGCGACTGAATTTTCCTTCCAGCTTTGTGAAAGGGGATATGTTTCTTCCTGGGGTCGTACTTTCTGGATTTCATGACTGTAGCAATGACATCCACAACCGCCCGAGTACATGATCGTGGGGCCAACAATAATATTCATCACTTACAGCCTTGAGGTAGCTACTGGAGAAATGCTAAAGAGTTCCTCATCCATGGATACACTGAGTGTAAGAAGGTGTTTTCTATTTGCATCGTGAGGGAAGTTTTGGTGTGTTCGGTAAGTTCATGTTAGCATGATGACATTTGTTGTTTTATTCTCTCCGTTCAGGCTCTTAGGCTGTGAAATCAGCAAGAAATGGACAACGGAAACAAAGTTTGATATAGACTTCATCCTTATTTTAGGTACTGTCTATTCACGTATATTTGATTTGTCCATCGTTCCTTCTTTTTAGTTATGTCCTTGCACCTGAGCCACCAAAAGAAAAAATAACTCCACTCATGAAATCCACGATATATATATATATATATATATATATATATATATATATTATATATATATATATATATATATATATATATATATATATATGAAATTTAACATTTTTGAAAAAACAAATGATGTTATATAATTGCTGACAGAAATCTGTTTCGACCAAATCAATAAACTGGTCATCTTCACGAACAACATAGACGGAAAAGAAAAATATCCCTTAGAAGACTGTTTACAAACGAACGCTATATTCAAATGCTGAATTTTTTTTTAAATGCGTGTTCTGTTTTAAAAATAAAATAAATTTTATTTTTAATTTTTTTAAATCAGAAGAATTATAGTTTATAGTAAAACTCAAAAGAGTTTGTTGCAAAATTATATAAAAAGTGTACAGTGGGTATCAAAATTGTTTAGGATATATGTCAGCTATTAAAAATACAATATATAAGTTCACAGCGTATTTGAAGAAAGATGTTAAAGTTCCAAAATTACTTGTGGTGTTGATAATCCGTAGAGTTGTAGATGAAAGTCTTCAAGGTGTAAATTTATCAACACCACAATATATATATATATATATATATATATATATATATATATATATATATATATATATATATATATATATATATAAGTGAATAAGTGAAATTGAGAACTGAAACGTACATATAAAGATATGCTTATATATTTTTACATGTAAGGTGTATCATAAATAAATAGATGAATAAATGGATAACTTGGTATATATATATATTCATTTCGGCATTTCTTTGCCTCCTCAGTCTGATTTTTACTAATTCTAAGTGTGATCCCTCTCCTAGACCAGATAAATCAGTATTCCATAATATTTACTCACAGTAAGAGGTTAAAACAAATGGTTTCATACCTTTTACAGGGTCTTTAGGTAAATTAGTTTTCCAAGCGGAAGTGGTCTTCGGATAACTTTGCTATCAAGTTAGGGTTTGACACCTCGTTCTTAATAGTATGTAAGCTAGGAAGAGATCTATCTAGTGGCGCCAATCTCCACTTTAAAGAAAAGCAACCAGTCAGGTGTTCATAAAAATGACTTTATTCGGCACTAAATGAGCCCAAGAGGGTTAATTTGCCGTGAAACAAAACAAGAACACAGATAAATAAATTGATAGATAGATAGATAGATAGATCTAGATGTAGATGTAGATCTAGATGTAGATCAAGAGAGAGGGAGGGAGGAGAGAGAGAGAGAGAGAGAGAGAGAGAGAGAGAGAGGGGGGTAGTTTTCTAACTTTAAAGAAAAGCAACCAGTCAAGTGTTCATAAAAATTACTTCATTCGGCACTAAATGAGCCCAAGAGAGAGAGAGAGAGAGAGAGAGAGAGAGAGAGAGAGAGAGAGAGAGAGAGAGAGAGAGAGAGAGAGAGAGAGAGTAGTTTTCCGGAAGTGGTCTTCGAATAATCCTGCTATTATGTTAGAGTCTGCCACTTCGTCCTTAATAGTATGTGAGTTAGCAAGAGGGTTATGTGACGGCGCCATTCTCCAATGTAAAAACAATAACTAATAGATACCTTTTTTTTAAGGAATTGTAAAATTAAAGAAGGCTGGAGAATTAATAAACCGAAACGCGATCAAAAGCAATAAATTAATAATAATAAAAAAGATAATCAATTTTATAAAAGTTGAAATGAAAACGGCCTTGAGCAAGACAAAATATCACAACCCTAAAGAATAAAAAGTTTAATCTTTTTTAGATAAAACAGAGAAAAGTCAAACGCATATAGCTTTGTCCAGTATTCGAACTCGGGTCTCCGATTCTATTTTCTACGACAATAAGCGTTAGGTTAAGAGTTATTTTTATAATAATAAGAGGATTACAACTTTTATATCACCGGGGCATATTAACTACGAACGGCCTCTGAAACCAGCTTGTGTTCTAGGCACATGTAGTCAATAGCAAGGTCCAACCACTAAACAATCAAGACGCCCTTGCTTTATTATTGTTTCACTTAGAATCTACCTGATATCTTCTGACTTTGAACTGTTCCAAGGGAGTAGGCCCTTCTGTACCAAGATCTCGATACAAGCATTCCTTAACAGGAACTTCATTAGGTTTTGGAATAATATTTTTACAAAAGCTTTTAATCTCTGTTGGCGCGTGGTTTAATGGTTAGAGTCATAGGAAATGGACTCGTCGACAGGAGTTCAAAATCTGGACGAGGCTACAGTTCACATAGCGCTAATAACCTTGGGAAAGGTATGAATCTAACTACTTTCCCTCCAGCTATGTGTAAATAGTAGGACGGACTGTGCTCTTTAATCTTGGTTATGCAACCAGTATAGGAAAAGGAAAATTCTGAATTCAAACCTTTAAACCTCCGCTTGGGGTTGTCACTACTAGAATGGGTTCAGTCCTAATTAGTGATCAATTTTCACTAAACTAGATTAGTGAGCAGATTATAAACTGCTACTTACTTTCACTAGATCTTCACTAGTTGGTAATTCTAAATCTCTACCAGATGTCTCTTAAATATTTCACAGTAACTGGTTTAATCCCGAAAATATTGTACGATATCTCACTGGGCTCTGGGGTAGGGGGACGATCCCACTGTCCTGATTAATCCGTTGAAACCTTTCCAACCAGTATAACGCTTTAAATTTTGTCTTACTAGCGATAAAAACTATTAGATAATTAACAATTAAGAGATCAATACTCATTAACTTATATTCAGTTATTCAATTATATGTTAACGTCTTGTTTTTCTGATAGAATGATCTATGAGGGGTTCATCAAATAAGTTATAAGTAAAATGTATCCCTTGTAAAAAAAAAGGGTTGACATCCTCAGAATTAAACTAACAACCGGTTCTCAGAGCTAATGCAATTCGAAGAAAAGGTTCTCTCAAACCGGTTGAATCCTATCAGCTATCTCTCTCTCTCTCTCTCTCTCTCTCTAACTCTCTCTCTAACTCTCTCTCTCTCTCTCTCTATATATATATATATATATATATATATATATGCGTGTGTGTGTATGTGTGTGTATGTATATATATATATATATATATATATATATATATATATATATATATATATAAACAAGGTCACACATTGGCATATACACTATGTAATTACATATAGTAATACCAATTTTATATATCCATTTAATAATCAATCAACAAATCTATCTCTATCTCTACGTATGTATGTATGTATGTATATATATATATATATAATATATTATATATATATATATATATGTATAAATGCAAAATCTCCCATATATATATATATATATATATATATATATATATATATATATATATATATATATATATATATATATAGTAATCAAAAAGTTGGAACGTTAACATGAATACTTTGATTTCTCAGGCGTGGAACATATTATATATTATGTTTCTTTATTCAGATTTATAATGGGAAACTTCACAGATATCTACATTTCTAAACGACTCTGAACTCGTCTAATTAGGGGAGAATTAAAACAAACCGTAACTCACCACCCACCCACCATCAAAAAATGAATGACCGAAATATATTCTGATTTTTAATGTATAATTTGATTAGATCGAAAGTTAAATAATTTATTGAAATGGAATTGAATGAACGGAGTGGTCATTGTGGGGCTTTCAATGTTCGAATTACCAGGTTCACGCTCCAGTGAGCAAAAGCTAAGAGATAAGGTTATTGGGTACAAGATTGGTTTAAAGTGTAAATTGAGAAATCTAGCCAAAGGAATAGTTCAAATGCATCTATCTCAAAATAATCCGTGCACTAGCATCCCAACTTCTACTTAGACATCATAGCAAAACTCATTACGTTATTTGTGTGCGCATCAGTGTATATATTTATAGATATTTGGTTTGGTTCCTTTAACTTAATGGTATATCGACCTTCATCAGTTATCTAAATACCAAAGACATCATTGTAGGAGAATAGTAGTCGTACTATTTAACCGATAGCTGGGGAGTGAGGAGGTTCATACCTTACCCTATGACGTTAAACTGCATCTAAAGGTGAAGTCCCAATTTGGGAGATGTGGGGAGTGTGGAATACCCCTTTATCATCAGTATTCCAAGGTCGACTCTGAGCCAGAGTGGTAGTACCTGTTAGGGTCCCATTATAGATTGAATAGAAAATTATGAGTTTAAAAATGTGTTAAAAATTGAGTTAAAAAAATTGAGTATCCATAAATAATTAATAGAACAAAACATATTCGGCATAAACTAATCCATCAATAGTTGACATACCGTAAAATCCAGCCAATCAACCAACCAATATCATAATCTCTACATGAGTATCAGTTTGAAAGTGTAGTTTATAGCATGAATAGAGTTCGAACTCGCTTTCAACGATGACGTAGTCCTGTACCTTAGCTACAATGACAAAGGAAGTCCCGTGTATATTTATCAATAATAATATATTTGTTTGTGTATGTATATTTTGAAAGACACGCACATATAGAACCGACAGGTAAAGAAGTACATTAGGCGGGGTGGCTTATTGTCGGTATTAGACGGATAGCGATGGATTCTATCCCTTTTTTTTTACTAGCGCTAAAACAAGGAGATTGTTTTTTCGTCTGGGGTTGAGCGGCACGCCTACGCCCAGCTCCCCACTTTACCAACAACACAGATCCAAGTTTTCATGCACTGAGTTGGTGAGGGCCGGTATCGAAACTGGGACCTTATTGAAAACTGATGGTAACGAGACCGATGCTCTACCGATTGGTCTAAATCGTTGATCATTACTAATATCCCTCTCAATTAACCTTAAGGTAGTTGTTTTCAAAACGAGGCTAATTTCTGCAATAATCGAATCTAATGCTGTACATGCAATAATTATTTGGCCACAATAATTGTTCCTCATTATTTCAAAATATGTTCCTCTGCATGACCTGAAAAAATGATACCATTAATTTAGATAATTTGATCTGGTTTGTTAAGGTGTATTTCCAGAATTTCCTGCTCTTAGCTTTGTGTGTTCAATCTGATATTAGTTAATTTACAACTAAATAGAAAAACCCTTAGGAAAACACCATCTGGGGTGGGCTAATTCTATTAGTTTTGCGAAAAGTAGTAAACGCAAACCATTGCCAATTCCCAATCACCAATACAAAAAGAGGTTCAGCAGTCGAAATGAAAATGCATACATGCACGCAGAGAGAGAGAGAGAGAGAGAGAGAGAGAGAGAGAGAGAGAGAGAGAGAGAGAGAGAGAGAGAGAGAGAGAGATGGGGCTGGGGTGGGAGAGATTGACAAAGAGCGACACACAGGCAGACAGACAGATCGAGAGAAAGAGATAGATATATAGAAAAAAGAAAGAAAGAAAGAAAGAAGAGATTCACATTGACAGACATATACACTCACATGTACAGACACGTAGACTTACACGCAAACTCCCCAAACGCAAACACTCCCCAAACGCACACACACACACAGACACACAGACATACACATACACACGCACGCACACATATATATATATGGTAGAGGGTAGAGTGGACATGGCATCAACGGCGCTTGGTTACTGACAGTTTCACGCCTATGCGATTATACAAACCAAGTGCACTTCTCGTGAACTACAAGTAAACTAGTCAGGGTAATAGTTAAACTAACCTTTAGCGCGTCAGTTTATAAGCTGAGTTAATCTGATAATCTGTCCTATTATTTATCTATATCTGGGGTTAGAACATGAGAACTTCGCTGAGCGCCCTTAATCTTTCACTGACCTATATATTAACCCTATATATATATATATATTTACTCAGGATATGACAAAAGTTCAATTGTTGAAGCGGAGTTTAACATGTATGGATTCAGAGTTTTTCTTCTTTTAAAGTGGTTGTGATACCTGTGTTAAAGACACAAGTATTACCTGTTATTTACCCATGGAAGGTGAATAGTTAGATTTATAGATTTCCAAAGTGTAGTGGCAACATGTTAAATTTCGTTAGGATTTGAACTCCGGTCACCCTCTCAAGTTCCCACGACAATATCCATTACATTGTATAGGTTGGGCATATGCGTCAGAATTCTGGGATATAAACGTTAACAAACAAAAGTATTTACTTGAAGACAGATTTCAATTGTTGACAAAGGTATTATACTGTCTCTTGGCCAGCTGGCGAAGGTCTCAGAATTTCCGTATGGTTTGATTTCAATGTTTCAAATGAAAATCCTGCTGACAGGTGTCAGAACCCCCCTCTAAAACTTAAAATTGTTCTTTCGTGTAAGTATCCCAGCTTCTTCTAAATAAGTTGACTGATCGACCGTATATAAGACTATACATTTTTCTTAGATATTTTAGTATTTTCTAAGCTTACGGAAAATGTTAGATCATAGATACACATGTCTTCGGTCATATCTGCAGAATCGCTCTTAGATTTTCCTTGTCATGTGAATTCACTTATTCTTCTATCATTTGTCAACGTATCTGTTCTACAGACCATCTAATTAGACACAACACAAACATTTCCGCCAAACAAGTCCTCGAGATGTGGATACTTTTCTGACAATACAAAGCTATTTATTTCATAGAGATCATCAATCAGAATTACTGCATATGCGCCGGGCACAACTGAATGCCGACTTAGAGATAAAAATAAATCAAAACTTCTTAATCAGAAATAATAGACTTCCTGTCAGTTCTGTTGTCCACTGATTATAGAAGACTGAAAAGTTCCTTACGGGACGAAAACAATGACGAAGACATACTAACATGATTTTCTGAATGATTGCACCAGTAAACTGTGACGTCTTTTTCCTCTTGTTTGATGGGATTGCCATCTAAGTATTCTAATGCTCTTGTTGCCTTTACAATAAAACGTTTCTTTTTTTCTTTTTTCTTTTTTTAACAACTGAATGTATTTTTGTTTTTTGCAGCACTTTTTTTTTGTTTGTTCTTATAGGTCTATGATTTTTGTTTTGTACAACACGATGATTGTTTTTGTTTTTACCGCTGGATTTTTTTTTAATTTAAAAAAAAAGTTTTTTCTTTTGTTTTTTACAGAACAATGTTTTTTGTTTTGTTTTTACAACAAGACGTATATATAAAATGTGCCCATTTCTGCTTTAATTAAGATGCAACGGGTTGTGTCGAGTTAACGTGGTACAAGCAACAAGAAATGACCCATCAACTTATCCCTTATTGAACGCTCAAAATAACTTGGCTTTACAAAGCTAAATGGTTTCAACTGCTATTTTATCCATAGCCAGGGATGGGGGATGGACTTAGCCCAGGAGCATCAGTGGAAAATGATCGGGAAATGAGCGTAATTGCCTCACAATGAGTTTGAACTTGGTTTGTTAAAAAATTGATAGGCTGTTACACGCGCATAACCACATGGAAATTAGGAGACAATACACTTATAAATAAAGCTGTTGTGTCACATTAGCCGATAACTTTTAGAACAGGATTTCGTTCATCTTCCTTTTACACAACCCTAAGAATCCACTTGTACAACGCTATTTCACTTCGAATTTTTTTTTTACAGCACACCGTTTTTTGTTTTTGTTTTTGTGGAACAATATTTCTTATTTTATTTTACGATGTTTTCTTTTTTACAGCACAAAGTTATTTTTTCGTTTTTAGAAGAGATCGTTTTGTTTTTGTTTTTACAGGACGACGTTTTTTTTTTTTTGGTGGGGGTTACAACATAACGTTTTTTTCACAGTACAACATTATTGTTTTTACAGTTGTTACAGTGTTTGTCACAGTACAGCATTATTGTTTTTACAGTTGTTACAGTTTTTGTCACAGTACAACATTATTGTTTTTACAGTTGTTACAGTTTTTGTCACAGTAGAACATTATTGTTTTTACAGTATAATTCTTTCTTTGTTTTTACAAATCAATGATTTTTTTCTATCTTTGTTTTCACACCACAACATTTTGTTTTTGTTTTTACACCACAACATTTTTAGTTTGATTTTCTATTACAAGCCAGACAACATGAGTGATACATTTAAAGATGTCGGTATAAATTAATTTTTTTCCATCCTGACATGAATAAAATTACACCAGAAACATAAAAATAAACTTGAATTTAACCTAAAATCTTATCTTTCAAAGCTATTCCCAATACCTTTAACAACAAACATGCTGACAACTTACTATCAAAATCAAGAAAAATCTTGGAAAATCTGACCATACCTCACAATTTACCTCTTGGCATAAAGTCATCATCAGCCAGACCGCGAGGGAGTCTATCCCCTTTCACTAGCACTAAACCAAGAAGATTGTTTTTTGCATCTGAGGTGGATTGCCACACCTACCATCAGCACCTTACTTTACCGCACAGATCCCTGTGCTACTCATTCGCTGAGTTGGTGAGGGCCGGTATCAAAGCAGAAACCGTGCAATTCCTAGGCGAGAGCTCTACCGACTGAGCTAAACTGGCCATCTTGGCATAAAATAACCTTATACGGATTGACGTGCCATTAAGATCAATAAACCAAACAATAAACCAATCTTTTTTGTTATTCTATACATTTTCTCTGGGAAAATTATTAAGCATATCCAGAAAAGTTAAGATATATATATATCGAAATATACACCAAGACAATTAAATGTTTCCAGCGAATTAAATAAAAGGTGTTGTATGTGTAGTCATATGCAAATAAGTCTCATAAGATTTATAAGACGAGCTAGGTAAATTAAAAAGGGCGCAATTGAAACTCAAAATTATGGATTATAACTTGAAAAGCCAAATAAATTCTATCGATAAACGTGAATAATCTCATATGTATATTTACTGGTTGGGGCATAGCAAAGGTTAATAATTAATTGTAATTATTTGAAATTCCTCCTTGTATATACCTTGATCAAAGATAACAATTGATAGTTTTAAGTTAACATTATCCCCCGGATTTCTTGAGGATTTTGATAATTAGCTGTAAGTATTTAGATTCGATCAGACACTAGCTCAAGTAAATCCATAGATTAATAAGATTCAAGAGAAATATCAAACCAGTAAAGTATAGTACAATGTCTTTGAATTTATCGTTTTATTGTTTGCGGTTGGCTGTGATATCAACAGATTCTTTGAAGAAAGTTTTCATATCTATTTCTTTTAGCAAGTTTACTATCTCTTTAACTATATATATATATATTCATGCCACACTTCTCATTCTATCTATCTATCTATCTATCTATTTGTCTGTCTGTCTGTCTGTCTGTCTGTCTGTCTGTCTCTCTCTCTCTCTCTCTCTATATATATATATATATATATATATATATATATAAGTAATTAAAGTCATCGGGTGGCCGAAAGTCTATATCAGGAAGACAGCAAGGGAGTTTATCCCCTTTTCACTAGTACTAGACAGAGGAGATTGTTTCTGTGATTGATTCAGCGTGCCACACATATCATCAGCTTCTCATTTTACCACACTACTCAGACGCTTAGTTGGTGAGCGTCGGTATTGAACACAAAACCTTGAGATTCCTAGTCGGACGCTCTACCAACTGACCTAAATCGGCCCTTTATCTCTCTCTCTCTCGCTCTCTCTCTCTCTCTCTCTCTCTCTCTCTCTCTCTCTCTCTCTCTATATATATATATATATATATATATATATATATATATATATATATATATCAGTCTTTTCATAGGTATGTATCTACCACTCTGAAGATCTGTAGATGTTCATAAATATATTCTATGCCTCATAAATATTTGTTTAGCTAGCCTGTACTGGAAATTATTTCTACTATGAAAATGCATTGGAAATGATTTTTACTATAAAAATGCACTGGACAATGATTTTTACTATAAACATGCATGGTGAACATATTAAAACTCGAGAAATGCTATTGGTCATTCAATATAATGTTTTTTACAATTAATGAAAATAAAGAAAACTCATTGAAATGAACTAGATAGAGAAATTCCAGAAATTATACAGAAATTGAGATAAATATTTGCTCTCGAGACTTTTGTATAGTTCTACATATCAAATATGATTATTGTCATCTGATTCATTTAGCTTGTTGTCAAAATTGCTTGCTTATTTCTTTTTATAAATATTGCATGATACTTTTTTTTTCTCAATTTTCATTTTTTTATTGTTCTGGGAAAGATTCAGGTTATTTTATTGAAAATCTCCTCTGAATTATTTCAATTTTTTCTCAGGTTTTTAGTTCTTCCGAATGCTATTTCTCTGATTTTTTGAGATGAGACTTGATAATTTTTATTATCTGTACTTTTCTGACTATTGTACTCATCTTTATTGTTATATACAGAAGTACTGTGAAAGCTCTCGATTACATAAATAATACTGATTTCGATAGGAAGGTTACGGATTTCGAAGAGAGGTTTCTCTAGTCCGAGAAGGTTCCTGAATTCGACAAGAAACACATGGTGAATGCCAGAGTGTACATCATCCGAGACATTATGTATATAACAATAAAGGTGAAGACAAAAGTCCGAATAATCCAAATTTTCCGAATGTGTTACAACTCCCTTAACCATCACTCCAGTCACTCTACTAAAAACTGAACCTTTTGCATTTTTAACATAGTTTTCTTTCTTTAGTTTTCTGTAAGTTATTATTCTGCAAGATTTTTACTAGCTTTCCGTTTAATATAGTATAGCCGCATATAACTTCTGAAGCATCTCTTTGCTTTAAGGCATTATTTTTACGCAAAAAAACACCTGGAGAATTTTCTATTACAGATAAAGTGGCAGAAAAAAATTACCATGTCTAATGCCTTGTATTCTTACTGATTTTCGATATTCTCTTCTTGTGTTTTCAATTATTTACCGGAAATCCAAAATCTTATAACCCTTTTCTGTTATTTTCAAGAGTATACGTATTGCGATAATGATCTATATAACGCCCAATTCTTGATAATGATGTAACCATTTCTAGAGATTGCTCTTTCCATTCTAATTTCAATTTTCGTCGTCGTCGTGGGATAATCTGATCAAATCTTGTTTTTTTTTTGTATTTATACATCGGGCTATCTGACCGGGATTGGATAGTTTATTCTACATTTAAATTTCTATATTATTCCTATATTTTATTTTTCTATCATGCAATTGGTTTTGCTTGAGTTAATAGGGAGGTTTAATCTTCTACATCTTTAACTTCTTTATACCCTTGTTTTCTCATTTGTTCAATTTCTTTCTTTGTTCTCTTTCTATCTTCTTTGTCTTCTTTCATACTATATTCTTGTACTTGTTGTTGTTGTTGTTGTTGTTCTTGTTGTTGTTGTTCTTCTTTCTTCTTCTTCTTCTTATTATTATTATTATTATTATTATTATTTATTATTATTATTATTATTATTATTATTAATGTGCTCATATGCCTCAGGGTATCCATATCAGGCGTTTTGTGGATTTTGCTAAGAATTGTGTGACTTTAGTTTTCTTAAAATCTTCGTAATTTCTATAGTCTTTATATTTTCACAATACTTCAATTCATCCGTTCTTGCTTCGAGCATATTTGGCAAGGTTAACCATTGTGGTTTTCTATTTTTTTAATTTCCTGTCGTCATCTTGTTGCCCACTGTTACATACATAAGCTTTCCAGATTTTTTCTTTTTCTTGATGAAAGATCTTTTGTTAGGATGGATTGAGAAATCCGTATTGCAGAAATATTTCATCCTAGTTTTCACATTCGATTTCACTGGTGGTTTTCACTGAAGTCTGAGTGACAGCAAGCTACTCATAGCAAGAGTACGTGTCTAAGTATTCTAACTGATCTTAACAGTGCTGTGGTCTCGATGGTCTTGATTATTCCTCTGATATCCAGTTCCCACTCTCTCTTTTTTTCGCGCCTTTATAGACCTAAGTGTTCTATATATCGTATCATTGTCGCATTTATTTTCCACAGTTTTCTTTTTCATTGGTAATGCGCAACAGAATAACTAGCAAGTATAGGTCACGTGGTGACAAACACAAAAAAGTTTATCATACAACAAGCGAATGTATCAAACTTGTGCATCAATTATTTTACTTCTGGCAGGTTTTTCACACCAACTTCAATTGGTATTTTTTCACTGTCGTCTGGGTGACAGCATGTCTCCATAGATTACCAGAAATTTTCTATGTATTCTAGCCGATTTTAATAATACGGTGGTCTTGATTGTTTCAAATTTCTTTTAATCTCTGTTAAGATTCTTAGACCATTGTTAGGCTGTAGGTGAGAGCACTTTGCAGTGGATATCCCTTGGGGCATTAAGTTTGATCCGTTTGGAGTGGAATCCTTGTGTTCATCAGTGTTAAGCAGAATCCTTGTGTATTGACCCACCCATCCGTGTTCAGTACTAGCAACTGAACGCCTTTACATGAAAGCCATTAAATAGTTAACCAGCCATGTATTCGAGCGTGTTAATTGGCCGATTGAATCCATGCGACCACGAAGAGTCTATACATTTATGTTGTGGCCTCCAGCTCACTTTATATAGTCAAAATATTTCAACAATCTCCAGTTCAGCGAGCTCCTTTTTCCAAGTTATTTGGGACTGTTCGAAAGGCCCCGATTACAATTGGTATCTCTTTTTGTTTCACAGCTTTTACAGTTCTCTGGCAAGATCTAGATATTTGTCCATCTTTTCATTTTCCCTGTGGCCTGTGTCACAGCAAACTCAGTTAGGTAAGTAAATATTTAATGAAAAATATGCCTGGTCTTCTGGTCTAGATAAAGAGATACGTTTGTATCTAAAGTGTCAGAGTATTTTATACACTTAATTTTCAAGAACACCTTCGGGTTTGTGCATGTACCATGTTTTTAAGAATGATAAAATGTCAGTTTTGTACATAATTCCCCGTGAATCACCCCCCCCCCGCGCCTAGTTGTGCCTGTTATCATTTTCATTCTGTGCTAGTTTGCTGCATTCCCTTATTATGTGATTAAGCGTGACATCGCTATCATGACATAATCTATACTTGCTATTCTACTACGCATAACCAATTTTTGATTTCCTATATTATTGTGGACTAACCCATATTAACACTAGCGCTCGTTTTTCTTCTGTGCCATGTATATTATATGTTTCGAGATTCTTAAATTTCCCTTTATGTGATATAAATTCCATGTGATCCAGGTATGGCGATGCGTGCGTAGTGAGTGTTATGCAATTTATTATTTGCTTTACATGGTCGATTTTATGTGCTTTTTTATAATGGATTTTAGTGGTTTGGTTTTGAAGGCCTATATAATAGCTAATATATGTGCAGTATAATAAGAAAAACAACCTACCTACTTTTGTTTTCTCGTATCTTTTATATAACTGATGGTGCTGTTTGTCCTGTGGTTGACGCGTTATTGTTGATTTATTCTGTTTAATCATATATCTTGTATTTTTCGAGAGTCTATTTCTGCACAAGTAAGACTCACTTAAACTGAAAGCTTGATTTCAGATGGATAGTTCCCATTATGCTTCGAGTGATCTTCTAATTTTTCTATTTAAGATCTCTCTCTCCTACATTCCTCCTTCTCTTCTCTCGCGTCTCATCCATGCGTGCGCTCTCTCTCTCTCTAGCGCTCTCTGCGTCTCTCTCTCTTCTCTCACTATCTGATGTCATCCTTCTGGAATTATTCATTTTCCAGGTTTGGGCCTACCCTTTTTGTTTTATTAAAGCCCAGTAGCGTTGCTATGATTGCTTCTGTATTTGTGTGTGAGTATCACTCATTTAATTTCCATTATTCCATTGTTATGAGTTTCATTCAATTGTGTGAGCAGTTTAAGAAGATCAAACAATATCTTGTGACATTATAGTGAGCAAAATTGTCAATCTGTTAGGTTCACTCCCTATAATAGGTGGAGTTATATTTACCTTATTCTTAATAATTTGATTTCTGACGTGTGTGAGGTGAATTGGGTTTTCGATGACGTGTCTCGATATTGTGCTTGTCGTGGCTGTGGTATTTCTTTTGTCAACCACAGTTACTTGCTCCTGAACTCTAGAGTTCAAGACATTATTACCCTCCACCCCTCTTTCCGCATCCTTCAATCCAACTTGGATCTGCTCTCTAGTCCTACCTCACTCTAGCCTACCACCCTGCTTCCTGTATAATCTATTCCCATAAGCTCATAAATATTTATTATCCTAAATTTGTTACATCATACTGTGTTTCCTTATCACCCCCCTTCTTATTTTCGTTCCTCACTTTTTCTAAAACTATCCACTACTCTCCCTTCACTATTCTCATGCATCCCGTACCTAGAGATTCACCCTCTCACATTTCAAGTTCCGAACAACAAACCCAATAGCAACCGTAATATATCTAGAATTCAAATAAGAAAAGTACACAAGCATCTGATACATGGCTAGAAGAAAGTGCCACCTTATAGCTAAAGAGACACTGAGAATTGGATATATATTCCTCACCACCCTTCAGAAACCTACTATTAACGGCATATATCGTCTATACCAAACTATCCTCGCAATGCATTATTATCCCGTACCTCAATGAAACACTGTTCGCGGACCTCTTATGGTCATTTACCCAACACAGTGATTATCTTCTATGATAACAATCAATATCTGCCTTGTGAGCGCGACTGTAGCGGCTAGAGTAGCTCTGTATAAGGTACCATGGTGCGGTAATTCTACTCAAAACGTTTCCGTGATTAGGATTCAACTAAGAGAACTCAGAACGTAAATTATAAAAAAATGTTGTGTTATCTTATTAGTAATGGAGATTGTGGATTTTATCACAGTCTTGTTAACACAGAAACTTATATCCATCCTAATAATATCACTACAAAAGTCATATAAGAAATAAACCAATTCCACTTCGTTAATTTACATCACAGCGTACACATACATCATAGCCACCTCCATATTTTCCTATTTTACTATTTACAACTAGCATCTCAATGTAGTTGAAAGACGCTTTTTCAAATATAAGTCCATCTCGCTTGAACGCATATCGAGGTATTTACCGAGCCAGTACCCCATCACTATTGTACGTGTTCATGCACCATAAGTCCTATATTATAATTAACGTGGGACCACCCCAAGGCTCGTAAGATCATTGGTATATATAGATTGGTACAGCTGAAAAAATTTGCGTCGATCCGTCGGCATTCCCCCTCAAGGGGGCGCCTCAGGCACTGGGCAATAAATTCCTAGCCACTTGCCTCACCTTTAAGTCGAGGGTAAGCATGGAGTTGATTGCTGAGTATGGGATGATGAGCGCGCGCACTGGCATACTAGAAAACGCCCGTTAATATAACTAAATCGATTCTATGGTAGGTCATCGTAAGTCTCGACTGTTGCGTATGGACTGCGTAGTATCTACATACTAATACAGTTGCGAGTGTGTAGTTTATTGTAATAATACAAACGAAGAGAATCAGGAACGAGCGGATTACAGTAGTGAATGGTAAGCTAATTTGCATTATTGATCTTTAAAAAATTCATCTTAAAAAGTAATATTACTTATAGTAATTATAATTTCTAATTGAGTTTTGTAGTTTTATTCCTTATTGAGAATATATGAGCAAAAATCTCCTTCATTAAAATCTTAAAAAGAAATCCACTTAATCAAAAGAAAATAAATAACTGTTAAATTTATTTATTATTATAACTTGGCACTAATTGATTTCAGATCTAAATATAGTTCAAGAATAAGAAAATACGGAAGTTCTAAATCTTAATAAAAAAATGGAGGAGAAAAATGAGTTTTAATTGTATTTCAAGAAATAAATGTATATCTAAACTGATTTTCTATACTCATACCCACCTCATGTCCAAAATCTAATTTTAAATTTATGACTAAATACTCTGTTATACATTATCTATCAGTCTCTTATTGTCTATATGATATAAATATAATTGTATTATTATATTCTCATTCAAAACTGTATAAAAAAATTCAGCTTGCACCCTATACCGAGTAGAGGGATTTCCACCAGAAAATAAATATTGCTATAGTATCATAGATAATACAATCTCACCTCTGTGGTAATGAGTGGCGTCATAACTATAATGTGTATATGTGATATGTTTATTATTCTTAAAATATAACATGATACTAAGATACATACATCTTACACTTCCAATACTACTCATCATAACTACAGTGTGTCATAATTCGCGAGAGAAAGAAAAAATAAACACCAAATATGATTACTTATCTGTAAAAGATTCATTACATCATGCGCCGTTTAGAGACGATAGTAAACTATTATGATCTTATATAATTCATACAACTATAAACCTGACTGTCAACTCATTACCATTATACACTTTTGATAACATTTTACCCAATCTCTTTCATGTACATATTTGATATGCTACAGTTTACTTGTTAAACCCTTTGCCTTTTTTGTGACATGGTCTACATGAGAAATATTTTTTATATTGAGTAACTATATTTTAATGAGTACTTTTTTTAATAACAAAATATCTAGTATATATCTATCTTTACAACAAAAGCACGTGTGTGTAAGATTTTCTTACTAAGTGTATATATTAAATAGCTCTCGTAATACTCTCTATATATAATAATGTCATAAAAGTTGGGTGATTATTAAATTTTTATGATATGAATAATTGCTCATTTTTCAAAGAAAAAATTAAATTAAATAAGATATGATTCGCTAGAGACAAAAATCACGTGCACGAAGCGGACTAGTGGCAAGACGGTGTCGTTGCTGGCGTGATTATTATAACGACACACCCACTACCTGAGATTTAATATGACGGTTTAGTAACTTTTTCCCACGACATCGACTCTGTCGCTAAAACTTTTTGGCTCTTTCTGGCACTCACAGCTTCCTTAACAGGTTCGGATAACCGTCCTGACTCAAATCTAATGCCTGCGTGGGGTAGTAATTCTTGACCTAACATATAAGGGAATACTGCAGGGTCTCTGACGTGTGTCCACATTCATAATAAATGCCTGGCAACATGCATTTTCATTCGATAAACACAGTTAGTAGAATTCACTCACGCGTGCGCTCTAATTCTGCTGGTGGAGACCATTGTCTTTGTATAATGCAAGTTTAAGGCCTTGCTTTGAGGTCCAGAGTTGTTGAGCTGTCTTATCGTAACATTGGAGACAACAAGACTTCGATTTACCTTTGGAGAGAGTAAAAGTTTATTTACCTGCCCGAAACACCTCCAACGCACACACATACATAAAGAAATGGAGAGCTGCGGCGGGAGAGTCACATCTTGCTAGCTTCATCCTAACGTCTGCTCATAAG
This sequence comes from Doryteuthis pealeii, assembly GCA_023376005.1. NCBI lineage: Eukaryota > Metazoa > Mollusca > Cephalopoda > Myopsida > Loliginidae > Doryteuthis > Doryteuthis pealeii. The sequence continues at coordinate 63,371,669 of CM042139.1, forward strand.
CTGACTTCACTCTAACTGTCATACTGCAACTGACTTACTTGTACAACATACTGCACTGCAACTCTGAGTTGCCTTACTCCTTTAAACCGGAAGGGGTACCTCATTTCTATTCATACCTATTTATATCCTCGATCTCCACGATCGATTCCCACGCAAACATAGTTGAATGAGTCTGTACGAGACACACATGGCGCCTTTCAAGAATTTGTGTGAACTCACTCTCCGAGGCTACTCGAAGTTCTTTGTATCTCGCCAATAAAGGAGTCTCAATAAAGTACCTACCTTAAAAAGTAATAGAATACACATAATTAGAATGAACATAGCTAAATCCTACACATTCTCCAACATATATCGCGTCATTTGCATGCAAAAGACACTGCCATTTAGTCACACAAGAGTCGAAAACAGATATATTAGCTAGTGCCCGAAACAATATGATTTGGTAATAGACCCGTTCAATTTTTCGATATGTTTCTAAAATAAAAAAATATGTATGTGATAAAAATTAGTATATTATCAAACACTTTTTGTTTCCGCATTCCTCACAATCATACATTATTTATGAATATGATGTGCTATAATTGATTTTCTAGAATTAATATGTACTATTAATCGATAATATAAATGCACTTGGTAGCCAGTGTGTTGCTATCACTCGTTCAGCAGCAGTGCATTCGTACTGCGAATTCGAGTCTTGACCCTCGGTCCGGAAATCAAATAGAGGTAACTCTAAGAGAAGCGAGCTTCTCTTGTCTCCACACTTCAAGAGCTCTCAACTATATCTTTAATGTTCATCGTAATGTATCAACTTCGTTTTTGAAAAACGTCAGGGTCTCGCCGGCGCCGTGGTCTTGTCCTTTTGTTTTCTTATTTAGATACCATTATTAACTCTTATATTTGTTCCTAAAGTTACTCACGTTAGTATCAACGACACACAGTCTCTCAAGTGATGGCGGTCTATCTCCTGTTATCAATAGCGCTGCCATTGACATCGCTTAAGAATATTGTTTTCTCTAGTTTAAGACATTCTCTCGCAATGGAGCACCCATTACCTTACCACCAGCTTCACTTTACTCTTTATCCACAACGCACTTGATCCTTATGTGCTCCATAGTGATAACGCCTTGACTCGTTGGGCGAGGAACCAGTAAATATTTAGGTGATCTCAGAACCACGTATGGAACGACCTTGTGGTTTCTAGCCCAACGCTCTACCTCTGAGCTATAATCGTGAGTGAGACAAAACAGTTGCCTATTCTACTACTACCTTTAAAATTCAACCGACGTGACGCGAAATAACATGTACAATAAAAACATCGTTCTGCGGAACTCACAACTCTGTAGTCTAAAATAGCGCGACACCCAGGCGTTAGCTTATCAGAAACACACTGACTTTTCTGGGGATGCGGTTTCCTCCCGAGACGATTATTTGCCGGAAATTCAAACGATACTTGGACTGTAGGGGATGGCTATCAATTCCTATATAATTATAAAAATTTGACTGAGTGATGTAAAGATATGCATAAAATAGACACTACTCTCCGATTAAAAGCCTGGAGATGATTGTAACTATGTTTTACGCTGATAAGGCGTGATGCAAAATGGAAAGATATATCTAATGTGAGAGCGAAGAAGACGACTGAGACGAATGCAAAGAAGAGAGGTGATGAGCTCTGTGCAGAGAGTAGAAGTTGAGAGACAGACTGAAGGTGTACAATAGGGAATTACACGTGTTGGATAATATATATATAATATGTTGAGGTTAGAGGATAGGTTTGGTTTATTTAGTTAAGGGGAAGGGCTGAGAGAAAAGAGGAAGTTCGTAATTGATGTAACTATGAAGAGATGAGAGATGAAGAAAGAATATGAAGAGGAGAGGGAAGATGGGTAGTAGAATGAGTTTGAGTTTTAGTTTTGTATTGAGGTGACGGGAAGGAATGACAGACTCCAAATTAAAAATGTATATATAGTCTAATAGATTATATATATAAGTATATATAATATATTTATATATATATATATATATATTATAATATATATATTTATATATAATATTATTAATATGGCACAATATACTCAATGCGTTATGAAAAAAATAAAAACAAAAGATGTTTATTTTTGTCATTATTACGATTTTCATAGCATTGAAACTTCATCATCAGAGTTTATATTTCAGAACATGACGCTTCTATATGATTTTATATTATCTCAGTGTTAGGATTATACAATATTTTCTTAACTTTCTTTATTATTCCTTTTCCTATCACTTTTTTATGATATATTATAATACATTACTTTAAACAATGATTCAAGCAAATTATACCAATTGTTTATATATATATTATATATATTATTATATATATAATTATAGTATATAATTATATTAATATATATATAATATTAATATATATATTGTTATTGTTGAATAACTGTAACAAATTCTTGTTATATTATGACCGAGCTTTTGGTTGCATCCTTTCTAATTTATGTACATACCATTAGTAATAAATTTCTCGCACTACTTATACGTATTGAGACTTATATATATTTGTTTATATTATTCTATTTAACTGACTGAACTTAATCATGTAAAACTTAGTATCAACTTAAATAACATATATGAGGTAACTCACTAATTTTCACCGGTAACTCAGTCACCTATATTTTTTCACACACACGTCAATCATACACTAACATCATAATATTTATATGTATATATTAGTATATGATATATATATATTATAATGTAATATATATATATATAAAATATTAATATAATATATATATATATATATATATATATATAATATTAATATATTTATTATATATATTAATATTTTATTATATATATATATATAAACATGTTTAATATTATAAATATATATATATATTATATATAAATATTAATATATATATAATGTATAAATAGTTTATACGTTGCTATAATATATATGTAGTTGATATATTACAATTTATAATGAAAATCAATGAGGTTATCATTATAGTGATTCAACGTCAAACTTCTAAGAAAAATAAAATTATAGTTAAAATTGTCCCCCAACTCCAATACTTATCTAAAATATCTTTATTCTTGAAATAATTTATTTGTATTCCGTAAAATAGGTGAGATATGTACTTATAGCAGGTTACATGCGGTTATAGAAACAAACGTGCTCTCTGCTACATACATACTTGGCATATTAGCCAGAGAAAACAACATTTTTCTAAGCTATTTTGGAGAACGGTAGTTATGGTTCATTTTTAGCCTCTCCTAAATATTTCTTGTAGAAGTATATGGTGACTAAAAAAAATTGGCGAATTTTATTATGTAATATATATATTTGAGTTTGTAAAATGGATGGATATAGAGCTTCCCCTATACTCTACTAGAGATTGGTCATATAAAAATGTCTAGTAAACTTAAGCCTTGACTTCATGAAAAGGTCTATCTAGTTAGCAATTTTGTGCGCTGTCTAATAATACATGATATTACTAATGAGTCGTATAGAGCATGAAATCATTTCCACAGTGCCATTACAAAATCCTCAGCTGAGTTTTATGCGAGAACGTGACAAACATTGGATCCTACAAAATCTACTATCCCACTAAATAGTCGCGGCTAAATACCTCTAACCTTCCGCTGCCTAGGACGTTACTGAGCATCACCTGAGGCTGACAGGATCACTAACCAGCAGTCTAAGAGAGAAGCTCAAACTCCATAGCATCAAAAATGTGTACTCCTCTAAGTAGTGCAAACAATAATACCGTTCCTGTCCTCCACTCCGTTAATTGGGTTTTCTGTGAAAATTAGTAGAAATTTACATATTTGGACATTATTACGACATTCAAAAAGGTTTTATTTATTTAACTTTGTTAAACAAATTTCCATCTAAATTCTTCCTGTAAGCAAGTTTCCCCAGGCTATAGTCTTCCGTGTTTCAGAATAGATGATTTGATTTGGATATCCGAAAAACATCCTGGTATGGAGATGCATATTAATATATCTCTATTGGTACAAGAATGAACTTGCGTCTCGCCACATTTCTGCGATTCAACATAGTCATAGAATCGCAAAAAAATATTCTCTATTAATCATATTTGTGGCGTTTATTTAGTCATCATCTGCTGGGGCAACTTTATGCTTTCACAAGACCCAAGCACGTCCAAAGCTAAGTATGGCGCCGCTGGCGAGACATCTCACATGGTATGAGGGACCTAGCTTAAGCCACCGAATGTTCCAAGAAAGATCCTCACACTCGCATTCGTATTAACTCGACATCAAATACGATTGAGACAAAGCTCGAACTACCGAGCTTCACAAACCGAATACAACCAAACTGACGCAAGCAAAGCATCCTGGGGCAAAACATTTAAATCACACAATACCCGGCTACATATCACTCTAAATGCAGCGCAACAGTACCAAATGAGCACACATCTCTGGTCTCAGACTGTAATTCCTCAAAAATCACAACCTTCCTAATTGTGCAGTTCTACGGCATACGTGTGCATCTGTGCACTCGAGAGCCGCGTTGCGAGCGAACGCTTCGCTCCCAAAAAACTTGGTGTTATAATTGGAATCATTTCGAACTTCATATAACTATCGTAGAGCGTGATACTCGAATGAGAATCTCTCTATGATCGAAGTACCTGACAAACCAGCCACACTGCATTAGCATGTGCGTTTTATCATATTACCCACGAGTTATTTCACACCTACACGCGGGTAGCCGGGTCTCGAGCATGGAGGGACTCCCTGCCTACCGATAAAGTTGGGTTAACAGATTCGAAGGTCTTATGCGTCTCCTTTCACGAGAGACTCTCTGCTCTGAGCATATTGTATATAAACCCAATTGCCTGCTGGTTAATTATTATTATATTTTTATTGGACATAGTCACTTCCTCTATTGAAGAGCTTTTTTCTTACTACTCAGCAGTTATTAGCTTGTATGTGTCATTTAGAGATAAGGAGTGAGCATAACAAGTCTTCGCGTCGAGGCTACATCTCTTGGGCGCACTCTTACGTGGGTCGTCTGTTGGAGCTGTCTGAATGCGTTAAACTTTACTTTACACTAATGAGTGTGTGTGACATAGAGTGTCCTAATGTCTGCGATGTACTTTTCTCTCAGGTTAGGGACTCGTAGTTCCGATGCGTAGTACTGTTTTCTATAAACTATCTTCTGCGTGCACGCCCGTTCTAAGATCATCATTACTCCCAGGTCCGTCTGCGACTACATCGTATCGTTGTGTATTCACTTTCAATACCGCTCATCTAAACACTTCCGATCAGTTTATCGAATTTTCAATTCCTCTAAGATACAAAGAGCCCAGCTAATTCTGTTATTGCTTTGTACATTTTCTTCATTCTATAATTGCCTAGTAGATCTAGTTAAGTGAACCTGAGAAAAACATAACTAATGAAGATTACTAAATCATTTATATTTTTGTTATATTTATGGTTTTTTTTTTATTGTCAATCAACATCCAATTGATTTACTTTAATTTACCATACTAGGATATTCATCTAATTTAAACAAACAACAATGTAATATTCTCAGGGCAATATATAACAAGAAATCTGAAAATTTATATACCGCATAGAAAAAATTTGTGTCTTACCCTAATTGAAAGCGAAATACATTATATCGTAAATTAAACCAACTTCAACCAGGTACCAGTCCGTATTACTAACTCTTAAATAATGGTTATGTATGTTGTGCAAGAATTTTAAATCCCTATACAATTAAGTTTAGTAACACAAGTTTGCAGTAAATACATATCTGAGTGAACTTTTAAATATTCACATAGTGATACCGAGTGAACCTTCTGTATTATTAAAGACCACTCCAAAATATACCCTTTTCCCATGGGCCATTTCTCAACTCAGTGACGTATAAATCTTGAATCTATTTAAATTAACCTTATACTCTATTTTGGCCGACCATAGTATTACTCAATTACAGAAGTTTTCAATCCTGAAATATAGGCCTCCATTAACGGTGAACAATATAAATTTGTTTTGTCTACACAAGTTGAAGGTAAGAATGTGACTCGGTGACAAATAACATTAATGAAAATAAATTATAGAATAACAATCATCTCGTGAGAGTAAATATAGCTTGCTGAAAATCATTTAAATATTCTAATATATACAAATAGTTGCAATACAGTTAAATGTTTCATAAAAATATCCCTGTGTAATGAATTTAAGTTAATAATTATATATAGTGTATATTAAATTAAATACTCATATTATTGAATTGCTCTGCGTGACCAATAATTAAAGATTAAGTGTGGAAGGCAGCTCGTACGATCTTCTTCAGTATTCATATATACATCATGTCATGTAGTGTATTTCCTCTTGCTGGCAATCAAAACCTGTGAAAGGCTAAATTTATATGCAACTTTGATAAACTATATGATTATTGAATAATATTAT
>CM042139.1:63383106-63445606 GCA_023376005.1 Doryteuthis pealeii
TACTTCGGTTAGGCGGGCGGTAGGAGAATCGCTGGTGCTTGTACAGGGACATTGATTTTGTTGAGGTGGGCTAGAGTAAGTCATCAGAGCGGTCTAACATCAGCGTGACAGCGAGGGGGTCTATCCACTTTTTACTAGCGCTAGATCAAGGAGATTATTTTAGCTGGTGGAGCGCCACACCTAACTTCAGCTCCTCACTATACCGCACATATCTCTGTGCTACTTATACGCTGAGTTGGCGAGGACCGGCATCGAAGATGGAACCTTGAGGTTCCTAGCCGTACGCTCTACCAAGTCAGCTAAACCGGCCCTATAAATTTAAAAAATAACGGTAATTCTGAGTTCACAGAGCTTTGAATTTTCACTGAACTTGTGACTGTCCTCTGATTTGGCAGTACAGTTTGTGGAAGCGGGAGGTGGACTTTGAATTTGACACTCATAGTTTAGGTTTTCAACGACGCAGACGTGACTCTATCATGTTTATTTCTTCTGGGCGTTTATGGTTTAATTTGGGCTGAATAAAAGACATCTTAAAATACCCAAATCTTTGTGCTTGTTGATAAAAGCAGCAACGAACACAGATGAGGAGGTCTCAAGAAAACCGACAAGAAGAACGAAGAATCAGCCCAGATCCATACACAGAAGAGACAATCCGACCCAGCTTAGTAGCAGTCCATTAATAGGATAAGATCGTGAATGAAAAGGCTCATGTAACAGACCGTCATACCTAAGGTAAGTTCCCTGATGAGTTACCGCACAGATCTGATTCCTCAAGTTGTGCTACTCTGAAGCTGACTTGGCGCGGTCCTGTATCGAACCCATGACTTTGCGATTCACCAGCGGAGTGAAATATCTTTTAAACAACCAAATGAAGACGATTGAAAAAAACTATTCCAGTCGAGAAACCGTTTTGATTAATTTTATTTCTTTTTAAAAATGTTCAGGGCATATGAGTCTTGAATGACGAGAGAGAGAGAGAGAGAGAGAGAGAGAGAGAGAGAGAGAGAGAGAGAGAGAGAGAGAGAGAGAGAGATGTTCTTTTTAACTTATTAATGAAAGTATAATAAAATACACATGATGATTATTGAAGATTAGTAGATATTACCACTTTCAAATATGTAATATAACTTATCAGATATTTTAGGAATAGAGAGATGTATGTTCATGCATGAGTGATAGAAAGAAAGGAACTATAAGAATCCATCGTGGTCAAATTACGAACCTACTTAAATATTTTATCAATTTACTATTTAGTGACCGCTAAAAATTTCATTTCCCATATATGTATATAATATCTTAACGCTTCTTTGTAACGTGCTATAATTTAGCTAAAAACATAGAAATAAAGTATATATATATATATATATATATATATATATATATATATATTTTATATATTAGGTTGTTACAAAAATAATGGCCTATTTTAAATACATACATTTACTGTTGAAACATTAATAGTAGAAATGTTAAAATTAGTCAAAATCAAGCCATTGACCTGATCGTTTACGGTTGTCGTAAATGATCCACTTTTCGTCACAAGTGACTATTCGGTCAAGAAAGGGGTCATTGGTGTTACGCAAACAGAGCATCGAGCACTCATCAAACCGCCTAAGTTTTTGGTGCTCATTGAGCTCATGAAGAACCATTTATCGAGCTTTTTCCTTTTCCAATACTCTGTAAATGGCGTGAAACTGTTGCAATGCTGACACCAAAAGTCTGAGACATCTCTCTGACATTTTGTCGTGGATTTCGCTCAACAACTGCCTGAAATTGTTCATTGTCAAGAGTGCATGTCCGCCCTCTACCTTCTTCGTCTTCAAGACTTTCATCTCCACTGCGGAATTTCTGGAACCACCTTCGTACTGTCCGATCACTTGTGGCTTCATCTCCCCATGATTTGTTGATATTGGCAGCAGTTTCGGAGGCATTGTGCCCAAGCTTGAACTCAAGCAACATAAGAAGGCGAAGATCTTGTTTTGGCATGTTCATCTTTGAAGGCTCCTATTTTTCAAAAACATTTTCTATCTGAAAATAAATTGAATTTTATTTTTGGGCACACATTAATTATTATATATGCAAAAATTCACCGGAAATAAACAACAAATTTTATGTGAAAATGACATTTTAAAATCGAGCACTTCAATCGGCCATTATCTCTGTAACAACCTAATATATATATATATATATATATATATATATATATATATATATATATATATATATATTATTTGCTTCCAGTAATTTATATAATTTGCTGTAAATAAATGAGAATAATCGTTTGTAAAAAATTAAAAAATTGGATATATAAGAATTCGGAAAACATGTCTGATTTCCCATGATTATCAAATTTTCTTTTTATTAAAAAATAGATTAGACAAATCTTTAATTAAAAATAGTTCATGCTGCGTAAAGGTAGTTACTGAGTTTTTCTAGATATTTAAAAACTATGGAATTTTATTCAAATGGGCAAACTTTTACTCCCCCAACCCTTAAAGTGATTTTTTTCTTCCACGCCATAGTTGTACCATTGCTACTGTACGACAGCACCACTTGGACACTAACATAGCGCCTAGAGAATAAGCTAGATAGGAACTGCACAAGAATGCAGTATATAATTTTAAACAAGTTGTGGAACCAACACCACACGAGAAAGCAGCTGTGTGTCCACTTGCCACTAATCACACAAACCATTCGAGTATGATGAACAAGACATGCTGGACACTGCTGGAAGATCAAGTACAAACTCTTAAGTGAGATCTTTCTATGGAAACCAGCACACAGGCACGCCAGTGAGGAGCGTTGAGCAAAGACGTACATTGATCAACTCTGCGCCGATACCAGTTGCTGTGCAGAGGACCTCCCGAGAGCAATACATGATAGGGTAATGTTGGCGAGAGATTGTCATGGATATCCATGATTAAAATCCTAATTACCTGTAATTAGGAATTAACTAAGTGACTCTTCTCTTGTTTCTCCTTTGGTCAAATGAAAATGTTTACTTCGGTTTAAATAATTTATTTGGACAGTTTGGGAAAACTTTAAATTACCGAAATAATATTATCATGTGATTTTTCCAACAATCTAACCCGGGCTCAATGGGTGACTGAATGGCTCACGTTTTTTTCTAGTATACATATATATATGTATATATATATATATATGTGTGTGTGTGCGTGTGAGTGTGTGTGAGTGTGTGTGTGTGTGTTTATATATATATATATATATATATATATATATATATATATATATATATATATATATATATTTCAATTTACCCATATCTTCACCAAAGTAAAGCAGCGGCGTGCCTGATCAATATATAGATGGGAGGCCAATTAAGTAGGAGCATCTACTTTTAAGAAACCGAATATTAAAATGACTTAATTTAGCAAATTAAATGGCCCGAAAATGGTTGATATACCGTAAAATAAAACAACCAGCCAAAGGACCAAGCCTATCTCTCTATATATCTCTTTCAGTGTACCCTTCTCTCTCTCTCTCTCTCTCTCTCTATATATATATATATATATATATATATATATATATATATATATATATATACTTTTTTAATCTACACATATCTATCTATATATCTATCTATCTTAATCAGCTAATTGCTTTCAATATTTCATTCTTGCACTACGGTATATGCTATATCTATAGTAGATTTTCCTTTCCCTTCCTGGATAATATTGATTCATTTATCTTTGACAAATACAAGAGTCATACTAATGTTGATTTTCGTGATAAATTACTCAAAGGATGAAACCAATATACTAATGCCAAGTCATTATCTATTCTTTTGAAAACTATCAGAAAATCAGACAATACAATTACCGCATTAGAATTTAGTCAGTGATTACTTTTTAATAAAATTAATTAATAGCCTGAATTTATTTTTGAGAAAAATATTCCAGAAATATTCTAGTGTTTATAATTATGTTATAAAGTTAGGAAAACTGATTTTTATTGAGTAAGTAATGGTCGCCACAATTATTTAACGAGCAAATAAATTAAAGGAAGGAGCGAATCAATTTACATATATATTAAACCAATATCAATCATCAATTATTTGAATTTAATACACTTAACATTTAGTTAATTCTCTTCACCACTTAATGTGATCTATAAGAAGTCCATTATTCATCAGAAAGCACTTATGGTTATGTCTTTCAATTATTTGAAATCCAATAAGATTAATTAATATTGTTTTGTGCAGTGTGAATATGAGTGTATCTTCATCTTAGCATTACCTTTATTATTACTGTATCGCCCTGTCGTCTTGCACAGAAGAATACACCGACTGCACCTCTACAGATGTGAAAAATCCCCATATGGGACCACCTTTTGGCCGTGGGTAGCGACCCGTGATGCTTAAAGACGGGCTGTCGGAGAGGCCCTCTTTGATCAATCGACTGGTCACGTCAATCCCTAGCACCTATATGATTGTACTGATCCTATTGTTTTTATGGCAAGCCCCGCCCATTTTATTATATATATGCAAGAAGGAGGTAGCTGAATGTCTTATTTCCTGGATATGATGTTAAAATATCTGATGGTGAAGTTCCAATTCTGAATATCTGGGGAATATTGAGTACTCCGTCATCATTACTCCCAGTGGTAGTATCGTCAGGGTCACATTTATAGGTTAATTAGAAATTATAAGTTTGATAAAAGTGTTTAAAAGGAAAAGTATTTTTTTAAAATTTGAGTACCCATCAAGAATGAATAAAATAAAATGTCTTCGGCATAAAATAACCCGAAATGGGTTGACATGCTGTAAACTCCAACTAACCGACCAACTATTGCTGTATTTATTTCTACAATGTCTATTTTAATTCCTATCGAAATATGTGTTAAAAATATCTATTTTCCTGTTTAGGTCTATGTATGTATGGATGTATATAGGAAATATCATCAGGGACAATTCATGCAAACTCCAGGAAAAAAAACAATGTGTCTTGTGTAATCTCTAACAAAGTCTGTAAGTCAGCTCCTGGTCTTACAAGACATATGGTGGTGCATAAGCATCGAATTTTATCATCTGATCCATCTGATGCAATGGGATGGACGTCCTTACTATGTCATATTTGCATCAAACTTTGTGAATCTGCAGCGGGTTTGATGAGTCATTTGATGGCTCATGAGAGGAAAGGTTCTGGTAGTGGGATTAGAGGTTTGTGAGGGACGGTAGTGATCTGTAAAGATTATACTATAGCTATGTATGTATGTATGTATGTACGTCAGTGACATTGAGGTTCTAGAACGAGCCAAATGTCTAAGTATAGGAGCTCTTACAAACAAGCATAGATTAAGGTGGAGCGGACATTTAGTGAGGATGGACGATGGGCGACTACCTAAATAACTGTTTTATGGGTAACTTGCAAATAGAAAGCGTTTGGCTCAAAAGCCTCAGAAAAGGTACAAGGATTGTTTGAAGTCGACCTTGAAAAAGTGTAGCATTGACGAGAAAACCTGGGAGAGTAAATGCAGTAAGGCTCTAAGAAATTTGAGACCAATCGTATGCAACAAGAACGGTTAAAACGAGATGTTTGCAAGGGGCACGCTCATAAAGCAGTAGACGAGCAAGGCTTCAAATTGGTCTACTATATGGACAGTACAGAAGACCGTGTCTGGGCAGAGCTGGCCTGATGAGTCACCAAACTGTGCATCGGCGAAATGGACCAATAAATTACCCTGTGCTCTCTGGAATAACTTGTGAATGTAAGAAGATGTGCAAGACTTTAGCTGAACTAAAAAGCCACATTTGCACAGCTCAACGTTTAACTTTCTGAATTTTTGAACTTTTTTGTTTGTTTTATCAAGCAATGGTAATACTTGAACACGAGTTTGCTGCCATCATGTATGTATGTATGTATGTACTATTATTATTATTATTATTATTATTATTATTATTATTATTATTAGTAGTAGTAGTAGTAGTAGTAGTATTATCATGAAAGCAATTGACAAACTCTCCTCATACCATTATTATTTTTAGTATATCATACTCGTTTATATTATATCTTTTCTTTCTTCTGTATTGTTGATCTCAGCAACCTTCTTTTATTTCGTCCTTGGTCGTTCTCATGCAAGCCATTCGGTCCTCTATTTCAATTACGTCATTCTATTCTGTTTTCCGGTAAAATAGCCATGTCTTTTAATGGGGCAATATATTTATCCTCTTAATTTCTGTCAGAATTTTCCACATCATTACCGAATGCATTGTCGTTGTGTACCTGCTTGGGTTCATTTCAGGATCGAATTCATGAAATGTTGCCTCTTGAAGAGACTTTGTCACATTTTTTGAGCTAATCTGTCACGAAACAACGTAAATCATTTGAGCCTGAAGTCATGAATTCCATCGGGGACAAGGGATTTCTAATTTGAAATTCGTCTTGAGGGTTTTTTTTAATGGGATTCCAGATGCACTTCTGCTTCTGGTTTTCATACTTTGATTAGTTGCAATTCATTCTCCGAGTTGATCAATCAATCAACCTTTTTTATTGTCCTTTTTTTTGTTCTTTCCTGATACTTATTTTTCCGGTTGCATTAAGTTTTTTTTTATTCCTTTCTTTTTTACTTATTCGTTTGAATTTTTATAGAGTATAGAAATGAATACAATATGGGAACAAATAATTGAAATGGCTACATCAATATTTTTAAAATGTAAATTATTTTGAAAATATCGGAAAATAAATGATGCCGTTCAATGTTACGCTTCTAGTTGTGCAAAAAACGCCAATAAACAATTTTCTATTGATCGTAACACTTCCCGTGACAAATCTCGAATTGATAGGCGTGCAAAAACAATGACCTCATTATTTGTAGGAGATGTTCGAAAGTTCTTCGACGCCTTGTTTAATCAACAGTTAAACTATTCAAAATGATTTCCCAAATTGGATCATTACTATGCTTGGATAGACAGGGACTTCTGAAGATGGCTAAAGGATACAGCGGCTAAAACATTGGTTTTACAAACGACAATAAAGATTAGCAGAACAGTCAAGAAAATCAAAATAATACAAATCCTTTGTACTTGTTCCTAGTATCTACTTTCATTGTTTTGTAATGTTCCATATATATATATATATATAATATATATATATATATAATATATATATATATTATTGTTTATATTTTTGAAGGCATTTATAATGCGTATATCGTATAAAATTCGATAATTATTGAAAATAATCATGACAAGTTTACTTGTCATGATTATTTTCAATAATATACTTTACTTAACAATGATCCAACAACCACATTTTCAAATTATTATATATATATATATATATATATATTATATATATTATATATTATTATTTATTGGTTTGGAGGTTGGTTTTGAAGGCTATTACAATGCAGGTGTAAAGAAAAAAAAAGGTAACAATGGTGTTGTTTTTTTTCTTTACATCTGAAAAGCTCCAAAGCAATATATACACAATGCTTCAAGCAAATTATAAAACCCTTTTATATATATATATATATATAATATATATATAAGATTTTTGGATGTTTGTTTATTTAGAAACGTTGCTGATAAAGTATATATTAAATTTTTACTTGAAGGCACTTACAACGCATGTATCGCATAAAATTCGATACTTTTTCTTATAGAAAATGAACTTGACAAGTGTAATCCCAGTAAAGGATGGCTCGATGTGTAGAATACCGTACAGACTGTTTCGACTTTATTAAGTCTCATCAGCGGTATATACTAACGATTTCCCTCCGACAGAAATCGAAACCGGGACTTCAGCAGACGCAGTGAAACACTAGTGAAACACTTTTATCGCCTCGGCCACAGTACACAGCTGACCATCCTAGCGGAATTAAGCTTGTCAAGCGATACTACGCACCTCTACCATAATAGGTAAGGGGCGCTATTGAGAGAATAATAACAACAAACAGCCCGAATGCCCTTCGGCGAAGTGAATAAGATTTTTGGATGTTTGTTTATTTAGAAACGTTGCTGATAAAGTATATATTAAATTTTTACTTGAAGGCACTTACAACGCATGTATCGCATAAAATTCGATACTTTTTCTTATAGAAAATGAACTTGACAAGTGTAATCCCAGTAAAGGATGGCTCGATGTGTAGAATACCGTACAGACTGTTTCGACTTCATTAAGTCTCATCAGCGGTATATACTAACGATTTCCCTCCGACAGAAATCGAAACCGGGACTTCAGCAGACGCAGTGAAACACTAGTGAAACACTTTTATCGCCTCGGCCACAGTACACAGCTGACCATCCTAGCGGAATTAAGCTTGTCAAGCGATACTACGCGCCTCTACCATAATAGGTAAGGGGGCGCTATTGAGAGAATAATAACAACAAACAGAAGCACGATTTGGCAATAAATAGCCAACAAAAGTTGGTATACCATTAAATGCCAACCAAACAAATAACCAACCCATTATTGTCGTTAAAAGGTGGATATTGGGCGCGTACAACTGCTCGTCTTTCATATAAACTTCCCCAAGCTCATGCAGGAGCATATCCGGTGTCGACTGACGGAAGTCATAATAACATACTGTATGTGTGGGAGTGTGTGAGCGTGTGTGTATGTGTATTTGTGTGTGTGGTTAATCCAAGAGAACTGCTGGTAGCATATAACCCATTATTTACTGTCACGTCGTCGTTACATTAACTGCGAATGAAGGCGTCTGTTAAGTTTTACGTGGTTTTATCCCTTTTAAGGTAGTTATATTCCTTCTGTTGCTTCTCTTTTTTCTATATTCTTTACAGTATATCAAATAATTGTTTATCATTTTTGTACTAGGCGTTCATTAACAATTCCTACCTATATCTTACAACGATTTCAGGAGAGGAGAAAAACTCAGAGAGAAAAAACACATGCAGGCAAAGTAATTACAACCCAGTTTGTGTATCCTTGTCAGTGGACCACTACTATTTAGAGAATGTGGCAGTGTAACACAGATAAATACCATCATTTCTTTTATTGTCCCCTTTTCTCAAACATCTGTTTAATATTTTGTGCTAATAAATAGTCACCCTCAGCAATCGACATCAGGTTTGCATGTCTGTCTGTATATCTATCTATCTCTCTCAGTTTACATATCTATACCAGTCGTTTTATAACTATTTTCATTTTATGTATATCTATGTATCCATGTATCTTTGTCAATATACCTATTCCAGTATGTTTATATTTATTTTCTTCTAGCTATATCTATCTATCTATCTATCTATCTCTATCTACATATCTATCCCACTATGTTTATATATGTTTTCATTCTATCCATATCTCTCTCCTCTCTATCTATCTTATTCAGTTAGTTTTTATCTACCTACCTATGCCAGTAAGTACTTATCTGTTGAGCAATCAATTAATTATTTCTTTCTTTTGTATTCTGTTCATATTTATCTACCCACATATTTATCTATCTTATTTTGTTCATAACTTCCTAGGCCTGTTCACATATATCTATGTACCTACCTATCTTATTTTTATATCTATCTTAGTCTGTTTTATATATATATACATTATAAATCTATATCTAACTTTATCTGGCAATATCTTTCTCTCTTTATATATATATATATATATATATATATATATATATGGGGGTGGGGGTGCGCTGTTGGGTGCGCGCTTTAATGGGCGCGCGTATATGTGTGTTAATCTATTCTTATCTATTCTACTACAATATCATAATATTTATCTTAGTCTGCACGTATTTATCGATCTATTTATCTATCTCCCTTATTAAAGCTATGTAAATAAAACAACAGTGTACCATGATAACTATCTAAAGCGATCAAAAGCTTCGAAAAGCAATAAAAAAACTAGAGTGTAACATGATGGTCACGTAAATTAATATATTTGATCAAAACGGGATAAGATGTAAGAAATTATGCGTACAAACTAAATTAATTCAGCGTTAAAAAAACATAAAACCAGTATTCATAGCAAGTTGTATATTTCTCCAGCATTAAGAAAAAACAAACAAAGAATATTTACGTATTTTCAGTATAAAAAATGGCGTTAGAAAAATGGAAAAAGACAAGAAAAATGAAAAGAAAAACAATGTTATTGTAATTGATATCATCAAAAAACTAGTAAGAAAGAAAAACAGATAAAAAGATAATGATTTTAAGAAAACAAGAGATGCTTATAAAAACAATATTCGAATGCAGTGAATATAAGTGGAATGCAATTTAGTTGACAGGCGTATAATAAAGAAAAAAATGAAGCAAATGGTAACATGTTTGTTGAATGATAAAAGCAAAGGAAGACAATTGAATATGGCAGTAAAGACCAATGTTTTTGGTACGCTATATATATATATATATATATATATATATATATATATATATATATTGGTGACTGGGATACGTAGGAAAAAGAATAAAGTTGACATTGACTTAGGTTCAATAATGAATAATAATAACGCTCAGTCGGTAGAGCATTCGCCTAGAAACCACAAGGTTCCTAGTTCGATACCGGTCCACGCCAACTCAGCGTATGAGTAGCACAGGGATATGTGCGGTAAAGTAAGGAGCTGATGGTAGGTGTGGCGCTCCACCTCAGATGCTAAAACAATCTCCTTGGTCTAGCGCTATTGAAAAGGGGATATACACCCTCGCTGACTGGCTGATACCGACTTTAGGCCGCCCCGTCGACTTTACTTACTTACATACAATTTTATGGTTTAATAGTTGAATCCTCGTTCTTGTCATTATTATTGTTGTTGTTGTTGTTGTTATTGATGATAATGATGATTATGCTGTTGGTTTTTGTTGCTTTGTTTAATAGCATATCAATGTTTGTGGGTTATTTAATGCTAAAGCAATTCTTATATAAAGAACAGTGGTGGTTATATTGTACCCATAGTTGAGAGATGAGGGTGTTTATATCTTTACGAAGGCTATTAGTCCGAAATATAACGTATTAGAGTGAGTGAAGATCAAACTCTCTTACTACGATGCCAGACTTGAGCAAGTTAGCCATTACCCCACGGGAAATCCTCCTGATGATGTTGGGGGTAATGATCATGGTAATGATAATGATAATAAATTGGTGGCAATAAAATAAACAGGATAACAGCAATAAGAAAGCCGCAAATAATTATCCTTATGACGATGAAGGTTACGAAGAAAGAAAGTGATGATGATGATGATGATGATGATGATGATGATGATGAATTATTCTTGCCATCATCAGCATCATCACCATCACCATCACCACTTTGTCGTGATGATGATCATCATAATGACGACAAAAGTGGTGATGATGACGATGATGATGATGATGATGATGATGATGATGGCAAGAATAATGCTGATGAGTGGCAAAATAGGAATATTGATAAGAACAAAATAATAATCGATAACAATGCTAAAAGTAATGACGATTATATTGATTATAGCCAAGATAATGATGATTATGACATTGATATCATTGAGAAATCTATTGTTTATAATGAAACTGTCATGCGCGCGTCGTGTAATGGTTATCATCATAGGAAAAGGACTGTTTCCATTTCACACAGTGCTAATACACTTGTGCATACAACAATATTCTCTCCAACTGTTGGTGAATAGTAAGGTGAACAAGGATCTTTAACCTTGGTTTGGCAACCCCGTTAGGAGAAGTAAAAATCAGTATTCAAATTCAAATTATTAATAAAATTGTTTTACATTATTAATACTGTTAGTCTAATCTACATACTAATAACATGCAATTGTATTTATATATACAACAAAATAGCGGTTTACAGTGTAAATGTGAAGGCTAATTTGCATATTGATATTAAAAAGATGATTTTAAGAAATATGTGCTTGGTATTAATAATTTCTAATTGTTTGGTTTTATCTTAATAAATTGAAATTGATCTTGTGCCACACACTACCCCAGCACAGAGGTTGGTAAAGATATATTTATTTCCTTTTTATTTATTCAATTTTTTTTATTGCTAACAACTGGTCATCTTTTTGAATTAGGAAAATCTCCCGTTTTAAAGAATATAAAACTAACAATTTTCATAGGAGATTTTTTAAATCATCTTTATAATTGAATATTCTAATTTTTAATCTTTCTATTAAACCTTTATAATACATTTCATTCATTTATTATGTGTGCCTTGAATATTAATTCTGGGATTTGGAGAAGCTTATGAACTTTTGGCTATACATCATTGTCAAGTAAAGTAAAAGTAAAATCGTCTGAGTGGCCTATTGTCGGTATCAGCCGTTCAACGAGAGAGTCTTTTCAATAGTGCTAGACTAGGAATATTGTTTTTGCGTCTGGGGTGAAGCGTGACACTACCATCAGCTCTCTCACTTTACCGCACATATTCAAGCTGTGCTACTTATATAAAATTAAGCATCAATTAGGAAGTGTAGCATGTTAGAAGGTCATGTAATCATAGGCATACTTATATTGTATATGTCGTTTTCTATTTTGTATTGATAAATTCATTTATGAATCCATAATAATCAATAGGTGTTATGAACGTGAAATAATCATTTGGAATCTGTTGGAAATCTTTTAAAAATATGGTGCTGATGATTTTGAAATTGATGATTAGGATAAATTGCCTGGTTTTACCTAATGTAGATCCTTGATTACATATCTAATAGGAAACATTCATATGATTTCCAATATCTAATGACACTAATCAGTTGCACACAATTTATGATTTCAATGATTGATATGATTGAATTTAACGGCATTGTCAACCCATCCGAGTTATTCTATGCCAAGCGGTAGGTTTTGAGGGATAGTCATATTTATTGTTTCGTCTTTTGACAGTAAGTTGTTTGCAGCTGTTTGTTGCTAAGTGGACTGAAAATCAGTTTAACGGATGAGTTTATAGGATAGAGTTCAAGTTTGTCATAAGCGATAGTTTGGTAGAAAAAAAATTTTAAACAATTTTTTATAAGCATTTTTTCTATTTAACCCATAGATGGAACCCTAACAGGTACTACCACTCTGGGCCAGAGTGGACCAGGGAGCAATGGTGATGAAGGGGTTTTCCACATTCCCCAAACCTCCCGAACTGGAACCTCACCATCAGATAGAGTTTAACGTTGTTCCAGGACATGAAGACCCTCAGCCACCGCCTTCAAGCACCCATCTGATTAAAAGGCCTGGAGCTTCCCATGACCAGCCGATTGATAGGAGGGGGGGCTCTCCGACCGCC
This sequence comes from Doryteuthis pealeii, assembly GCA_023376005.1. Classification (NCBI taxonomy): domain Eukaryota; kingdom Metazoa; phylum Mollusca; class Cephalopoda; order Myopsida; family Loliginidae; genus Doryteuthis; species Doryteuthis pealeii. The sequence goes on from CM042139.1 coordinate 63,396,289, forward strand.
CGGCTAGCCCAAGTAAGAGCCAAAGTGGAGTATTGCATGGTATAGACTGCTCAACCATCTGGGTTCTATCCTTAAGCATCATGGGTCGCAACCCACGGACAACAGATGGCCCCATTGGGGAAGTTTTACACCTCTGAAGAGGTGCAGTGGAGTATATATTCTAACGCTCCAGCCGACAGGGTGGTATAATTTCAAGTAACTATTCTCAATAATAATCATTTGTATACAAATGATTTCAATATTCTTATTTGATCATGAAAATTTGCAATGATATGAACATGTATTAACAACTTCACATGAGCAGGATGCAGCACAAGGTCAATATCTTAACTGGAGTTTAACAGGTTTCAATTAAGAGTTTTCGTTCTCCTAGACTAGTTACTTAGCCAAGGTTATAGAGTCAGGTTTGTCCTACTATTTATCCATAGCTGTAGGGAGAGTAGGTGGATGGATAATTCTCTCAAATGTATTAACGTTATGTGAAATGTAAACTGTTTGCAATGATATATGCTTTCAAGTACCAAGTTATATATAATAATTGTAATAATTTATTCTCGCACAGTTATATTTCAAATATTCTTATGTAATAATGCTAATTAAAAATATATTTATTCAGGGCATAAGTGGAACTCTTGCATAATTACCTGGGAGTGTTGGCAAAGCATTAGTGACTGGATACTGGATATAAATTAGTATTAAACCCAGGATACATTTTTTTGTTTGGGTGGATCTTACATCTCTGCTAGAGGTACAGTCGGTATATTCTTAGCCCGGACGATATATATATATATATATATATATATATATATATATATATATATATATATATATATATATATATATATATATATATATTTATTCTATCTATATAGCTTAGGCAATGGTTCATATTCAAATTTCACGCTTCATATTTAATATCTTCTCGGGGCCGCGCCAGGCATTAGAAATAAGCCATCCAAAGCAATTGATGATATTTCAGATGTACGTGGCTAATATCAACTTCTTAATCTATCCACACACACACACACACACACACACACACACACACACACATATATATATATATATATATATATATATATATATATATATATATATAGATAGATAGATTGATAGATAGGTAGCTAGGTAGCTAGGTAGGTTGATAGATAGATAGATATAAAAGCAACTGTGTTTGATAACTCTCAGTTTCTCACCTATGTGATTCTCAAACCATTGGTTATCAAGCGCCGTTGTCTTTATGTTTTCGCTAACCTAACTTTGATATACATTTTTTATCTTCGATATTAAGCAATCTTTACTTATAAATATACCGCATTATATTATGAACATTATTTTTTTTTTCTTTCTTTTTAATATTTTCTCATTGTCACCAGACATTAGAAATAAACAATAAAATCAATTGGAATTTCTTACATAGACAAAATAAATACATCATCATCATCATCATCATCATCATTTTTTTTTTCTTTGTAATCTTCATCGTCAAAATGATAATTGTCTCTGAAATTCTTATTATTGTTATCCTGTTTTTTTTAATTTTTTTTATTGCCACCCGTTTATCATCACCCCAAACATTATCACTCCAGCATCATCCGAAGGAGTTCCCGTGGAGTAATGGTTAATGAGCTAGAGGCCGGCATCGTAGTAAGAGAGTTCGAACTTCAATCTCGCTATTATATTCTATTATGGACGAATACACTTCGTAAAGGTATGAACATCCTCATCCCCCCCCCTAGGTTCTGGATAGTACCACTACTGTTTTTCTTAATACAAGAATGGCTTTGGCATTAAATAACCCACGAACGTTGATATGCTATTAAAATAAGAAACCGAAATCATCATCATCATCATCATCATCATCATCATCATCATCATCGAACAATTCATCTTTTAATTATTTCCATAACGGCCTTGATTGGCCTACCGTTTCTTACCAGCTAACCCAACCATCTTATCTTTCAATTTTCTATTGGGTATTTTTATACAAAAATCCCCAAAAACATCCAGCTTTAAATTACTAAATATTCAGGTGCTTGTTCAAAAAAGACGCGCAGTTTCCTTTCTCAGGAGGGAGCAGAAAGATAGGCATGAAAGTTATCTTCTATCTGCTTTTCTCATTGATTTTTGTGTAAATTTTTGAATTCGAAATTCAGAGATGAAAAGATAAACCACAGGATATTATGTTGAAGGTTTTATGCTAATTCAAAAGTTTTATGTAAATTTTGAAAAAAAAATGATAGCATTAACGTATTTTAAAATTCCAGTCAAACAATTTGAAGCGTATCAATATAAAAAATAAAGAAAGTTACATGCTTAAGCTAAAAAGTAAAAAGATAGAAATATAAATTATCTTTCAATGGTAAAAATATTTTCAATTTGCGGGAGAAATATTATGGATCGTACGAAATAAGCTGAATAAAAGAATTAAAAAAAAAGTTTTCCTTTTACAATAAATAAAACGTTGATGTTAAACGATACAGAATGCCAATAACAAGAAATATATATATATTTTATTATTTAAAGGGAGGAATCAAATATTCAACAATTCAAGTCAGGCTTTTCATTCATTTTTGGCGATTTTATTTATCCTGCTGATCGAAAACTAATTGATTTACTTGTTTCATAACAACATGTAAGTAATCGCTAAAAGATCATATAAAACATAGTATATATTATGATGTTGAATTTTCTGTATCGAAATTGACTCGGAACACCCTATACACACACACACGCTTACCCCCACCCCACACACACTGAATGTGTATGGAAGTGTGTTAGGATAGCGTTAGTATAGTGTGAGCTTGGGCTGAAGATGTCATGACCAAACTAACACCCACCTAGCGTTGTGTTTATTAGATATATATATATATATATATATATATATATATATATATATATATAGGGTCAGGTAGCATACCAGGTTTCACCTCGTTTGGATCATCAGGGTTATCTGCGGTGAATTAATTGAATTAATTATTCAAGAACAAACGGAAGTAAACAAAAAGCATTAACTCGATATTTTATATTCCCTGTTAAGTCACCCACTCTTCATAAAAACAAACACACACGGGCACTCACACACACACACATACACACACACACACATACACACACACATGCACACACACACACACACACACACACACACATATATATATATATATATATATATATATATATATATATATATATGACAACATCAAAGACAACCATACGGCAGAGTACTCGGGTGACATGTGACAACAAAGAAGAGAACATTGAAAACCAAAGGAACAGATAAAACATTCAGTCGACAAAAGCCTTTGATAAAGGGTGGAGGCCACCTGAAATATTAGTATTAATAAATAAGATAAGAAACAACACAATATTCATCAGTTGTAATTCTGATTATCATTGCTTATTTTATATTTTCCATGCTTACAATACAAACAAAACCTTTTCCAACATCCATCACATATATCTATAAAGAATCATACGTAGATGCCCTGACAACACACACACACACACACACACACACACACACACACATATATATATATATATATATATATATATATATATATATATATATATATATCACTTCCTCGTTACTGGAATAATGTTTGCATCAGACTATCATCTCCTCGGCCCCATGAAAGAGGCAAAAGTAATTCCATTGACGAGGAAGCGAAATCTGTAGTGAAGAAGTGGCTCAAAGAACAGTCAACATAATTCTACGGGGCAAGGATATATGCTCTCATTCCAAGGTAAAACATTGCTATTGAGAGAAACGGTGTCTATGTGGAGAGAGGTAGGGATGTAATTCACAGGACAGGGTTCATTTTTATGTATGATACATAATGTAAACAAAATGTTATTACTTTTTGACTCACCCTCGTAATAAAATAATCCATAAAATTTTTACAATATAACTATGAAAATACAATAGAAAACCAAAATGTACTACTAATAATAGTTTTAGATATACTTATATACGTTGATTAAATGCTTAATTCAACCAAGGAAACTTATTGTGTTTTGAGAATAAACTAATTACTTATTTAATTTCATATTCCGAAGAAAAACCCGTTCACGGATTTTTGCACTAAAATGTGTTAAAGTAAGTGTGAAATCATTCAGTACAATAATCAAAACAAATAAAATTATAAATAAATTGCAATTAAAATATGTTATTAACCAATGTAATTACAATACAAGCACTGCATAAATAAGTCATTAAGAATATCCACATAAATATGAACATAAATAAAACTTTTTAATAATAACAACAACAAAATCCAAGGTCATATAAGGTCAGGTCCTCTTGCCTAAGTTCTGTTAATTAGAAAATGAATTTCCATGGCAACCAAAGTTTTAGAAATTTGAAAGAATATAATCAATTATCGAATACTTTTCTAATTAAAATGATAAAAATATATAGGTAAATTGATTAAAATTTAATCTATCTATAATTGTTTTCTTGAAGGAGGCTGAACGCGTCATGCTAGATTTCTTTAAAAAATGAATATATAATTGTCTATTAAGTGAATAATTTTGATAAATTAAAATTCAATAAGATCCCTAGAAATTCCAGTCATGCAATACATTTTACTCGTAAATACATACAAGAGAGATGTTGAAAAGTTCTCGGTCTGACCAAGAATCGGATTATTTAGAGCAGTGGTTCTTAAACTTTTTACTTGATGGATCCTAAATAACCAGATTTAATTCCCATTCACCCGCCCCCGAAATCAATTGAATATTGTGTTTAATAGAAATTATGTTCTACCTCCAATTAGGGGTAAATAGTAGGGCAGACTGGTTTTTTTAAATCTTGGATAGGTAACCAGTCTAGGAGAAGGAAAACTGTGAATTTGAAAATCCTGAGATCAGTGGTTGATTGGGTTTGTGATATTCCTTGTGCACTAATTCTTTCCTATTGACTGTGCCAAAAAGTGTGGTTGGTCCAACCAACCGCACTTTTTACAGCCTTCACTACCATAAATAAAACACTGTGTGGGTTGTTCATTGAATGACGAAATTGACGAGAGAGTCCATTTTTTATAGAAATTACACGAGAAAAGAATCAGTAAACTATCAGAGCAAATTCAATTGTTGAATTATTTTTAATGGGAATGATGATTTTGGTGGGTATTAATGAGATCACGAATATTAGAAGGCAGATTTGTGTGTTTGTGCCGCATGTCCCCATGCTCTCTGTTCAAAATGTTTATATTTTTGCTTAGTAAATAATGTGCATGGCTAAACCCTGATTCCACCATATATCAATTTGGAAAAGCTAGTATAATTGGCTGAACAGTTGCACAATAATTGAGATAATGTGCTACTGTTTTTTATGCATCCATTAATATCCAATTAATGAATGCAAACTAGTGAATACATCCCCGTGGACACCGATACTTTTACTTACCGTGCCAAAATACTGTTTACCGCTGCGGGTCTATATATGTATTTACCAATCCCCCCGCACGAGTAATACGTGACACAAGGTCTAATTATAAACGGAGTTTAACAGGTTTCTTGTTAATTAATTCTAGGCCTGTTCATCTAGCTGTCATAAGGCGATCCGTCTGTATCTTAAAATCCGATTGAATTTTATGGGTTTCATTCTCTCGACAAGTTCCGGCTTGTACATTAGGGTAGGTCAATTTTGAAACTGTAAAGTCTCCTATGTGTCGAAAGTTGCAAATTAACATTAAAAAAAACACCACATAAAATATGTTTCTTCAAAAGTATTGCCTTCGTTTGAGGAAATAGATTTCAATCTTTTAAAATGTTATCCCTTAATTAATGAGGTAAAACGCAGCATATCGGAGTTGTCGGTGGCGATAGAGAATATTTTCAATTTGAATTATTGTCATAATATCTTAATCGTTTCATCTTAGTAACATAAAGTGACAACTCTTTTAAATATTGAAATTACTAGATCTTCTAACCAATTTCTGGGCCAAATAATGCGAAAACGAGAATTTTTGGTGCATTGAAGTGACAATATTTGATGCTATTTCCTTAAACAAAGGCAAAAGTAAGTGATTTAGTTTTTGGTAGCAGTATTTACTATACCCACACTATTGTCCATATACCAGTTGGTTGCATGGTGAAAATTGAGTTTCTTGCACAATTCCCATTGGATAACTTTTCCAACCCAGTCGTATCTAACCTTGTATTCTCGATATCATATTTTTCTGTATTTGCTCAGTACATGGTTGATCTTTGTCTCCATATAGCCTACATTTGGTGTTCAATTATATCAATTGTTGTTTTGATATAATTTGCTCTTATGGCACTGTTTTCTGTTACAATTATGAACAACTCCGTTTTTCTCTTGAGAATTCCTTGTCCAAGTCTTTTCATGTGCAATTTTTCGCTTGAATTATCTATATAATTGTTTTTCTTCCCATTTCTGTTTTCTATTCTTTGTTTTGCTTTTCTGCTTGTCCATATGTTGTAACTGCTGTTATCGGCTGCCGTAATTAATCTTTCCTTGTAGTTTTGGTGTATTATTATTATTATTATTATTATTATTATTATTATTATTATTATTATTATACTACGAGCGAGTTTTTTTTACACTATCTGAATGTGATAATTTGTTGAGTGATGTCTGAGTGGCAGCAAGTCTCCTCTGGTCACCATGGCTTATCTAAAGATTTGACCGTCTAATTGATTCATTTTTGTTCCTTTTGATATTATTACTATTGTTATCTTTTGGTTTTTGATGCATATGTTAATTGCTGCTGCTGATGCTGTTGTTGTTGTTGCAAAAACTATCATTTTTCATGTTTGGTAAAACTGATTGAAAATAATATACTTTAAAAGATTTTACATGTTTGTCATATTTACTCAAGTTTTTAAAAAGGGTATTTCATTATCAGGATTCTATTCTAAGTGCTTACAAATTATTGGTAATTGTTAGCATTAGTAGAGAACAAGCACCTTACATTTTACATCCAATGCAACGCATAAAAATAACGGTCGGTCTTAATGGATTCAGAGTTTCTTTAGTTGTATTTATGGCGGGCTTGTTGCTTTAGAATTCTCTATATCAACAGATACCTTTATCTAAAAGCATACTTCAAATAATTGATATACATTACTTCAATTACCACTATATAATGTATACTTTCTTTCCCCTAAAACATGCCGTTGCAATATATCCCGAAAATTATGGATATACCTAGGGGTGAAGTAACTGGACCGCCTACACATTTCTAAAAAAATAGTTCAAGACAACATAATGCAGAAACCTACTCAGTGATAAATTATGGGAATCAATAAATTGATAAAGTTTGCATAAAAAATAAAACAAATAAGAAAATATGAAAAAAAAAATGAACCAGACAATAAAATAAAATAAGATATCCCATAATTCCCATTGCAACCAAAGTTAAATTTTTAGTCAAAACCCCGTTTCGATGACTTTCTATTCCACTCAAAAAACGTGCATTTTGAAAAGCACCACAACGAATAGTCCATAGCATATAAGTTTTATAACATTTTTCACAGATTAAATAGGAAAACAACAGAGAAACCCATAGAATATCGAGATAATTGCATTTGGATTTGAATCAAGAAATGTAATTAATATGCGAGGACAAAGATTAAACAGTTAATGAAATAATTTGCGAATTTAAAAAACTGGCATAAAATGCATAAAGACGAAGATCCACTGGGAATTGTGCAAGAAAAGTAAACTTGATTAAACTGTAAAATGTTAAAATGCAAAAACAGAAAATGTCCTTAAAATTAAGATGAATAATATTGTCTTGGAATTTGAGATACAAAGAGATCACCTAATCCAGGCCATATGACCAGGTCCAGTTTTAATTAACAAAAAAAAACTTGCTACAGTGAATTTTGCTGTTCGAGAAACCGGCAGAGGGGGTAAAAAGAAATAATGAGATAATCAAATAACTTGATATTGATCAAGAGATAAAAAGATTGAGAAACATCAAGATGGCGAGCACACGAATCGTCGTTGAAAGACTTGAACCAGTCCCCAATAATCTGGAAAGGAAACCGGGGGAACTGAAAATCAGTGGAAGAATAGGAATTGAAAATACATTATATATATACATATATATTATCATTATTATTATTGTTATTATTAATTTATTATAGTCTACAATACATTTAAGGTGCGATTATTACCATTGGTTTCAAAGCAGCGTGTTAGCCACTTATCAAGACAACGCGCCCGTTAAGAAATACAGCTCTTACTCCCGTAATTGAACACTTTATTTATAATTTTCCAATACTAGAAAAACTATACATACATATATATATATATTTATATATATATATATATATATATATATATATATATATATATATATATATAATGGCTTTTCTTGACCAGTACAGTGACATGATTACGTTTAAAACTCAAGAGTATATTGCAGCTATGGACTTTACAGACATATTATACAGTGCCGGATCTAACACCTCTTAAATTACATGGGATTTATTTTTTTCTATCCTAAAAAAATGTTCATATCTTAATTTGTGATGAAATTAATAGATTGTTAATGTTTTTTCAGTTTAAGTAAAATCGCCCGAATATATTAATGCCTAATAATAAGGGCTCATCAATGTATAATCATTGCGGCAACTTGTCTAGATATTATGGTAAAAATGAGTTGTCCCGATTACATTATGAAGACCCATATGTGTTTCTGGGGCAAATATATTTCTTTTCAGTAAAGATGAATATTTCAATTAAATGAATCATTTTCCGAAATGCAAATAAGTGAATCAATTTATCGACGAGTCAATTTCTCAACGAGAGAAACCGACCTCCAAACATATCCAATTCTTTGTGAACTTATACATAATTTATTAGAACGCTTAAACTAGGTCACAAAAAATGTTCTCCCCCACAGTTTTGTCACTCTGTATCTGACAGCTTTTTTCTCTTTCTGTATATTTCACTCCAAATTTCTCTATGCTTTCACCTCTGCGTTTGCCTCTGTTAAAAATACAAACAGCGTCGAATGTCTATTTCCTTAGTCTTTTATACATGTCCTTTCTCCGATCAAGCTCCCGCAATCCTCACCATTTTCAGTAAAAATACCGGGATCACAGTCTCAGATTACAGTATATTTTCCTCTCCCTATAGTCTTTTTTGGTGGGGTGTTTTTCTCCAGGGCACAGAAATTCTGGACAAGATGTATAGCGATTCTGTGTTGGCCAAGCAACAGAGCCCCTTCTCTGCCTCGCTGGCCTTATTCAATGAAACGGTGAACCAATAAGTTCGCCGCCAAATCCGTTGCCGGTGTTGCCAGACACTACTTTACACACTGAACTGCCTAACGGACTCCAAGTCGTGATATCTGTCAGGATTATCTCCCTTAGCCTTTTCATCTCCAGCGGATACCAACAAGGCAGCGGTGTATTTAGTTGAATTCATACGTTTCACAGGGGTATTAGCGCTATGTGAAATGAAAATAGTATCGACCAGGATTTGAACTCGTTTTGTCGTGCCCATTTTCCTACAACGATAACCATTATACCACATTCCCCCATTCCGGTCTAATGTGTATAAAATATTCACTCACGTCGACTTCACTTTTTCCTCAGTTCGATTAAGGTAAGCTATTTTTCAATCTTTTCTGTATATATTTAAACTACAGTTATACAATGAAAGGCAGAAAATACAATTTAGGATTAAAACGAGGAAGAAAGCATGGCGTTGTTTTAATGAATGAAGTATCTCCGCTAAAAATCTAAGCGAGAATGCTGAACTCAATACATCAAATAAAGAACAGTTCGTAGATTTTCAGAGTTTAATTCGTTAATGTTTAAAGAAAATTGAGTTACGATATTCCAAAGGTGTTATATTGAGGAATCAATGTAGGGAATAGGATGTAACATGGCTCGAGGTTATCCACTTCTTGGTGAGTCCGAGAATCTTTCAGCACAGTAAATATATTACACTATATAGAATGCTTACATGTAGTGCTTCATGGATAGATTAATTGATAAATAAATGGTTTGCGAGAAGGGAGGTAAATACCTGTACACTGCACAAGCAGAATGTAACACAATGTCATTTACTTAATCGAAATTCAACAGGTATGAATTAACAGTTTTCCTTCTATGGTTAATATCGGAAGAAATGTATGCGAGTTCAAATCCTGGAAGAGACTGTTTGCATTATACATAGCTCTAATACTCTTAAGAAAGGTATGAATCCAGCTATGGATTGGTTAGTTGGATTTTACGGCATGTCAAACTATTTTATGCCAAAGGCGTTTTTTGTTTTATTTATTCTTGATGGGTACACCTTTTTTTAAACTCATTTGTTTCTATTTAACACATAGGAGGGACACTAATAGGTGCAACCACTCCAGAGTGAACCTGGGAGCAATGGTGATGAAGGTGTGCTCCTCATTCCCCAGGCCTCCAGAACTGGAACCACACCATCAGATATAGTTTAATGTCATGACCACGACAATATGACCCTCAGCCACGGCCTTCTAGCACATACATTATAACAAAGGTTTGGACCATCATATATGTTCTAGGGCTTGACATGACCTGTCGATTGATCGACGTCTAGCCTAAATAAAAGCCTAAATGGAGTGTTGCATGTTCTGGAGTGCTCATCCAACAAGATTCTGTACTTAAGCATCTCGGGTCACCACCCACGACCAACAGGCGGCTCCATTTTTTCGTGGAGGACTTACCCCAATACAGGGTGCAGTCGGCGTATTCTATAGCCCCAGTCAACAGGGCGGACAGCTATGGGGTAAATCGTAAGACTATTTAACTTTGATGAGGCAGCCGGTCTAGAAGTAAAATAACGAATTAAAACCTGTTAAAATTTGACATGATTTCGCATCTTACTCGAGCGTGATGAGGGGGTAGGTAAATACATATTGTACATAAATGCGTGAAAAATGTGAAGTAGTTTCTAGTATTCTAAGATAGTGGTTCATCATTCTGTTATACATCAATCTCCCAAACTTACAGTTGAGTGGCATAATGGTTACGATCGTAGGAAATGGGCACGGCGAGACAAGTTCAAATCCGGGACGAGGCTGTTTACATTATACATAGCGTTAATATCCTTGGATAATGAATTGAAATCTATTAATCCAACTATTCTCCTTCCGGTTATGGGTACATAATAGGGGAGACTGGGCTTTTTAACCTTGTTTAGACAACTAGACTAGGAGAAAGAAAACTGTGAATTTAAATCTGTTAAATAAGAAATTGACCTTGTGTCGTATCCTGCTTGTGGGGGTGGGGGTAAATATGTATATCAATATCACAACCGTTTAAAAATTTAATATTTCCGTTGATAATAGAAGAAGAATAAACAAATAAGACAATAGTTTGACTAATATACCAAATAAAGAATTATCTCTATTGCTGATAATATTGTATTTTGAGAAAGCTGAAACAAAATTGTACCTAATCAACTGCGTATGTGTGATCTTATAGCAAAACAGAGAAACATATAATCGAATGTAATTATTTGCAAAATATTGTTTTTCTTTTCCTATCTATTCATAAAGAAGCATAATATAAATCAATATATAGCATAATACTCAATTTTGTCAAGGTTTACTTACAAAATAATGTATACACCTATGTTTGCAAAAGAGACATGGTTGTCATATACTTTCTGCGTAATGAAAATCGTAAAAATCCAAGGTAAATGACATATATTGATTATACATATACTGTTCTGATGTAGCGTTCAATAACCCCCCCTCTCTCTCTCTCTCTCTCTCTCTCTATATATATATATATATATATATATATATATATATATATATATATGATGCATGATTGTTGTATCAGTGAACTTACCTTTCAGAGAATCATACGCTTATTATTATGAAATAAATATATTTGAACGATATTTGATTCGTCAATATTTGGTTAAAAATATGCAATAATGGACATTGCTTTTTTTTCAGAAACACACACACACTCACACACACACACACACACACATATTTATTTATATATATATATATATATATATATATATATATATATATATATACAGACATATATACATACATACACTCATATGCATATATACATACACATACATGTATATAGACACATATATACACATATGTAGATACATACATGCACACACACAGACACACACACACACACACATATATATATATATATATATATATATATATATTCAAATCTATATATCCATTAATGCGTAAATACATATATACATACACACATATATGTATATATATATATGCATGCATATACATATACATACAAACACGTATATATATATATATATATATATATATATATATATATATATAGATGCATATATACATATACACTTACTTATATATATATATATATTGTATTTTCTTACTTACTTTCTAATACTTTTATTGTTTACTTATTTTTATTGTTTACTTATTTTTGGAGACTTTTTCTCATCGTCTTCCAATGTTAGTTTATAGTCAGGAGAAAATATTTTAAGACAGGTTTCAAATAGCGAATCTTCCACAAAACAAGCAACAAAAAATGAGGAATATCGATATATTTCATGATTAAAAACAACAATATATACACATTGTTTTAAACGCTCCATATGTTATCACCGGCCAGAAATATCTACATGCTAAACTTGGCAAGACTTTGTTGGCATACGCTCAGTAAGTACGTATCCCTCATAGAGACTCCGAGAAGTTTACCAAGCTGTAGACGTATCAGTGCTATAAGGATTCGGAAGGTGTTAACTCCCGTTCCCATAATGCATTAGGTTACCTACGAAAGTGTAACCCAACACAGAATATTCGGTAGGAAAATAAAGACAAGTCAATTAATACTATATAACATTTAATTTACCAAACCTCAAGGAGGGAACTAAGTTACTTCCTAAGCATATAAACCAGTCACCATGTGTTCGAGAAATACGTACGAATGTCTGAATCACAAATACTTGAGATATATGATGAAAATGTTGTCACTTGCTGTTCGTAGCTGTTGGACAAAGCCCTTGACCCCAGTCAAAATGGATGGAGACACAACTTGTGTAGTTCCTATCTAGTACTTCTAGAAGAAAAAGAGAGTCACTTTCGCTGGACTGCCTTTTAAATCTCTAGATCGCAACGCCCCCATAACGGCAAACCATAGCAGCAAGGAAAGATAATCTCTCGCCTACGTTAACTGCAGGAAAACAAGGGAAGATATTCCTTACATCCCCTTAGACTTCAACAGGACGAATAAAAAAGCTAGATGGGAACTATATAAGGATTGTGAGTGGTGTCCTAAAGAATCCTGGAAGTAGCATCACCCCGAAAAAGCTGCCGCACGTCCCCTTCCCTCATATGACACAATCCGTCCAAGTAAGACAAACAAGACACGCGGGGCACTGTTGGAGTAGCACGGACGAACTCATAAGCAACGTTCTCTTGTGGACACATACACATGAACACAGCAAAGTGAACCGAGCAGATACTGGATGTCGTGAGGAGAACTTGCCAAGAGCGATGCGTGATAGAGATGGGTAGCACGTGTGCGAGACAGAGAGAGAGAGAGAGAGAGAGAGAGAGAGAGAGAGAGAGAGAGAGAGAGAGAGAGAGAGAGAGAGAGAGGGAGAGCGGGGGAGAGAAAGATAAAGTGATCACATTTGGTTTGAGAAACGTATAGGTGAGAAACTGACAGTTACCAAATGCTTTTGACTTCAATTCTACGGTACCCTAATATATATATATATATATATATATATATATATATATATATATATATAATATATTAAACAAGAAGTCCCACTGCAATATTTTGCAAAATATTTGCGAAATTCGTTTTAAGATAATCAACTCTCTTAATTATGTTATAAGTTAACTATGTTATGTTGTTAACTATCTTTCAAAATCTATAAAATATAAATATATTGGTTCAGTGTATAACTACTCTGTTCTTTATGTATTGGATGCAGGCAAATATATGTTGGCTGTCATAAAACTAGCGATGAACATTGCCTTTAATATGAGGATTCATAGGACAGAATATCATATCTACATGCAAGAATGCTTTCAATAACAAGAGATGAAGACACGTCATATCAGTGTTTAGCAATAAATGCAATCTACAAATGAAAATTCACGGGACATCATAGCGAATTTCTTGAAGTTGGACATATTTTATTGATTAAAGATTTAAAGCTGATCACACTTATTAAAAAATAAGAGAATCCGTGGTGTCAGTGTGATAGGATGATAATGATGATGATGATATCGCTGTATAATTCTAATTTGTGAAGTGCTCATTATCTCAATTAACTATTATTAGCTCAATTGCATTCAATACTAAATTTAGGCATTGGTATGATGGTTACCGTAGTAAGAAATAGACACGAAGAAACGAGTTCAAATCCTGGGTGACGCTGTTTGGATTTCACATAGCGCTAATACCTTTTGGGAAACGGTATGAATCCAACTATTCTCTCTCTAGCTGTGGTAAATAGAAGAGTGGACTGGGTTCTTTAACCTTGGTTAGGCAATCATTATAGAAGAAAGAAAACTCTGAATTCACACCCGTTAAAGTCTACTTAAAAAATTGTGGTTGTGCCACATCCTGCTCGTGCGGGGTGGTTCATATATATATATATATATATATATATATATATATATATATATGAAGGTAAAAATGGATATTGAATCCGACAATATGTGAGAAAGTTTTATAGAAAAAACAACAAGATGTTAAACAATTTAGCTGACAGATATCTGTTTCGACCTTATGAATATGTCTTTTTCAAAGCAACATTGTAAGCGGAAAAACGAAATGAATATATTAGTAATTCCAAGGCAACGAACGCTCACGATCAGTACCGGAAAATTTTAAAAATTTTTTAAAAATACATATTTGTAGTTAAAAATAAAATAAATTTTATTTTTAAAATGTTTAAGCATTTTTATCATAAAAACTCAAAAGAGTTTGTAATAAAATGTAAATGAATATCAAAAAAGTTCAGGAAAATGTTCCGGTTACAAATGAAAGTTTAAAAATGTAACAAGTCCAGCAACATGAATTTGCAATGATGTTAAACTCGCAGAGTTGGGATCCTTATTACATCCGAAAATATGAGCCTCCGGTGATATGATTTGCGTAATTCCAAAATTTGTTTTTCTATGGACAGTATGAAGGTAAAAATGGATATTGAATCCGACAATATGTGAGAAAGTTTTATAGAAAAAACAACAAGATGTTAAACAATTTAGCTGACAGATATCTGTTTCGACATTATGAATATGTCTTTTTCAAAGCAACATTGTAAGCGGAAAAAACGAAATGAATATATTAGTAATTCCAAGGCAACGAACGCTCACGATCAGTACCGGAAAATTTTTAAAAATTTTTTAAAAAATACATATTTGTAGTTAAAAATAAAATAAATTTTATTTTTAAAATGTTTAAGCATTTTTATCATAAAAACTCAAAAGAGTTTGTAATAAAATGTAAATGAATATCAAAAAAGTTCAGGAAATTTCATGTTGCTGGACTTGTTACATTTTTAAACTTTCATTTGTAACCGAACATTTTCCTGAACTTTTTTGATATTCATTTACATTTTATTACAAACTCTTTTGAGTTTTTATGATAAAAATGCTTAAACATTTTAAAATAAAATTTATTTTATTTTTAACTACAAATATGTATTTTTAAAAAATTTTTAAAAATTTTCCGGTACTGATCGTGAGCGTTCGTTGCCTTGGAATTACTAATATATTCATTTCGTTTTTCCGCTTACAATGTTGCTTTGAAAAAGACATATTCATAATGTCGAAACAGATATCTGTCAGCTAAATTGTTTAACATCTTGTTGTTTTTTCTATAAAACTTTCTCACATATTGTCGGATTCAATATCCATTTTTACCTTCATACTGTCCATAGAAAAACAAATTTTGGAATTACGCAAATCATATCACCGGAGGCTCATATTTTCGGATGTAATAAGGATCCCAACTCTGCGAGTTTAACATCATTGCAAATTCATGTTGCTGGACTTGTTACATTTTTAAACTTTCATTTGTAACCGGAACATTTTCCTGAACTTTTTTGATATTCATTTACATTTTATTACAAACTCTTTTGAGTTTTATGATAAAAATGCTTAAACATTTTAAAAATAAAATTTATTTTATTTTTAACTACAAATATGTATTTTTAAAAAAATTTTAAAAATTTTCCGGTACTGATCGTGAGCGTTCGTTGCCTTGGAATTACTAATATATTCATTTCGTTTTTCCGCTTACAATGTTGCTTTGAAAAAAGACATATTCATAATGTCGAAACAGATATCTGTCAGCTAAATTGTTTAACATCTTTGTTTTTTTTCTATAAAACTTTCTCACATATTGTCGGATTCAATATCCATTTTTACCTTCATACTGTCCATAGAAAAACAAATTTTGGAATTACGCAAATCATATCACCGGAGGCTCATATTTTCGGATGTAATAAGGATCCCAACTCTGCGAGTTTAACATCATTGCAAATTCATGTTGCTGGACTTGTTACATTTTAAACTTTCATTTGTAACCGGAACATTTTCCTGAACTTTTTTGATATTCATTTACATTTTATTACAAACTCTTTTGAGTTTTATGATAAAAATGCTTAAACATTTTAAAAATAAAATTTATTTTATTTTTAACTACAAATATGTATTTTTAAAAAATTTTTAAAAATTTTCCGGTACTGATCGTGAGCGTTCGTTGCCTTGGAATTACTAATATATTCATTTCGTTTTTCCGCTTACAATGTTGCTTTGAAAAGACATATTCATAATGTCGAAACAGATATCTGTCAGCTAAATTGTTTAACATCTTGTTGTTTTTTCTATAAAACTTTCTCACATATTGTCGGATTCAATATCCATTTTTACCTTCATACTGTCCATAGAAAAACAAATTTTGGAATTACGCAAATCATATCACCGGAGGCTCATATTTTCGGATGTAATAAGGATCCCAACTCTGCGAGTTTAACATCATTGCAAATTCATGTTGCTGGACTTGTTACATTTTAAACTTTCATTTGTAACCGGAACATTTTCCTGAACTTTTTTGATATTCATTTACATTTATTACAAACTCTTTTGAGTTTTTATGATAAAAATGCTTAAACATTTTAAAAATAAAATTATTTTATTTTTAACTACAAATATGTATTTTTAAAAATTTTTAAAAATTTCCGGTACTGATCGTGAGCGTTCGTTGCCTTGGAATTACTAATATATTCATTTCGTTTTTCCGCTTACAATGTTGCTTTGAAAAAGACATATTCATAATGTCGAAACAGATACCTGTCAGCTAAATTGTTTAACATCTTGTTGTTTTTCTATAAACTTTCTCACATATATATATATATATATATATATAATATATATAAGCATCGATAAAGTAGCTTGAAAATATAGTTACGGGAAATTAATACTATAATATTTATTTTTGCTTTTAACTGCTCTGCTATTTCGGCAATGACGACTTTTATTTGCTAACACTTTTCGTATTCATTCTCCATTAACTCAATAGATGGACTCGCCACTTCTAATACACTTCTCTACCCGGATTATAATAGCTTGTCAAACACTTAAAAATCTTTTAATTTTTCAAACTTTCTAAAAACAATTTCTTTAACAAGACATGTTCTCCTGGTGATGACCTAAGATCAAAACTAGTTGAGGAAAATGCACAACATAGAATAAATATTCCTTTCTGTCTTATCACTTTTTATTCATCTTATATATATATATATATATATATATATATATATATATATATATATACAAAGATGAATTACTTTTTTTGTTGAGCTGTGTTATCCTTATTATACATTAATCTTTTCAGATAAATGTACCCATCTTGATTGTTTTAGTCACACTCTTCTGTCTGGTCTTATTCAAGTGTCTGTTGTATTTGATCATCTTCTGAGAATCTTGAACCAAAACTTTTATTCAATTCATAGGGAAAGATTATTCTGCTTCTATTTGATCTGCTCAGAGGATTTGTCATATCAGTTAATCCCACCTCGTTCATTCCTCGCTGTGATACCGATTTTGCCTTTTCCAACTAGATGAGAGTATTTCCCCCTTAGTATGGAATGAGAATTTCTCATTTCTGCCGTGTTGTTTCAACAGAGAAAACTGTGATTAATTTTAATTAAATATCAAATTCTAAACATTTTTGAAAAGGAATGTCTGAATTTTTTAGATGAGGCTTGATAATTATCTTCCTTGGTAAATATGAGTCAAGGTAAAAAGCATACATAAGTATAAAGGTATAAAGAACATTAGGTTGATAAGTTTCCAAAATTCCCCTGAATTCTGCAGTTGGGCACATGGCGCAACGGATGAAAGGGTTGAGTTAATAAAGTTCTAAGTGAAAATTAGCAATAGGTTACAGGTTCAATTCTTGACAAGGGCGATAATAACATACAATACTTAAAATAACATAACACTTGTACCCGGCCCCGATTAACGCAGTGAGCACAGTCTACCCCGTTGGATTGAATGAAGGTTTTGATTCGAATTTTGGTGAAGGCTCCCTAGTTTGACAAGAGATTTTCCGAGTTCGAGAAGGTTCCCGAGTTCGACAAGAAACACTTGAAGAAGACCAAAACGGTGTGCATATATTAATAAAGGTGATGACAATAGTCCGAAAAGTCCAAATGATAAAAAGAAATTGCACGTTTATTTGTAAAATCTCCCCATCGACTATTCCATAAAATACTGGTTTCTGTCCTCTATATATTTACCAACTCCTCCGCGTAAGTAGGATTGACTCAATGTCAATTTTTAAAGCGGAGCTTACCAAGTTTGAATTCAGAGATTTCCTTCTCCTAAACTGGTTACAGAACTAAGGGTACAGAGCCACATTTTTCCTATTATTTACTTATAGCTGGATGAAGAATACTTGGATTTATGCCTTTCCCAAGGGTAATAGTGCTATGTGAATAGCAAACAGCTTCGTCTAGATTTTGAACTTGGATCGCCAAGTTTATTTTCTACGACGATAACCATTACATAACACGCCTCCATAATTTATTTTCCTGTTTAGTTCGTTTAGATCAGTCATGTAAAAACAGTGGGCTGTAGTACTTGCTGAATGGATCGCCTGAGTCTTCAATTGTTCGCTTGTTTTTATAGATAACTTATTTTTACTGAAAAGAAAAAAAAAAGTCAACTTTTCCTATTTCTAAGGCAGATGCTTACGCTTATGATTGAACTAGTTTCAATGTAAAATTACCTTGGAAATTTTTTGTAGTGCGGCCTACCAGATCATGAGCCATGTTTTATTTGCCCCCCTCCCCCTTTAAAAAGTTGAAAGTTGTAAGACTATTATTTTTATCTTCCGGTGTTTCTTGTATTGAAGTCGTCCAATGCATTTCTCTTTCTATAAAGGTGGATTTCGTATCTCTGCTGAAGTCATAAACAGCTAAACGAAAATTCTGTCCAAGAGGAAGCAGTTTCTTATAGTCTATAGATTCGATTACATGTCTATAATTGTTTAGTCTAAAATGAAATAGCCTTTCTGACTTTCCAATATATTGTTACAAGCAGCGTGTGCATTCAACCATGTAAATGTCATTTTCCCTCTGAAATTAGAATCCTGGTAATTTTTTAAACGCTTTCTGAGATATAAAGCTAAGCAATACATTAAAGAATTTAACGTTGTTGCAGCGTAGGTACTTCCTACTATTACACAGTTGAGAAAAT
Organism: Doryteuthis pealeii; assembly: GCA_023376005.1. Classification (NCBI taxonomy): domain Eukaryota; kingdom Metazoa; phylum Mollusca; class Cephalopoda; order Myopsida; family Loliginidae; genus Doryteuthis; species Doryteuthis pealeii. Next base: position 63,416,016 of record CM042139.1, read on the forward strand.
TTAATGGATTTTCATTATGAGCTTCCACTGGACTCCTTTATTATTTAATATATCGTCCTATGATTTCCCTAGGGTTTTTACGTCGATGATAAGCAATTATATCTGATTTCGGAAAATATATTTTCAAGTTGGTTTTAATTTGAAAATATCCAACTTTTCCTAATTATTTAAGCTAATGGTGAGAGGATGTTATTAACTATTCTTACGAGTGCAATGTTATTTAAGGTATCTACCCGAGGGACAGCAAGCTCCATGTTAATCTGATTTTCAATCACATTTTGACAGCAGCTACACCCTCGTGCAAATTAATTGAAAAAGAAACCGCGTAATTTTTTTTCTTTCAGCATAGGGACAGTTATAAACCCACAGGAGTGAAGGGGTATAATCGATTTCTATTTTTTCCACAGATTAGGTCATTTGTTGGGGTGTGCGAATGTATTTTTGGGGACTATGATGTAATGTGTTTAGACTTCCATGAAATATATTGCGTCATCCGTGATTGCATCAGCTGTTTATCGCGCCCAGTTGCTATTGGCTCGACTGCTGATTAGTTGTCCTACAGCCATTGTCTGCAATGGACGTTACTCAAAGGGACGTACAAAAATTGTAACGACCCAAGAACACACTGACGAGCGTACAGAGAGATCGCGGATATTATATAATTAATCAAAATGAGTGTATTAAATACACTCATTCTTAGATAGGTTCATCGTCAAATCTTTAATAAACGAACAATTTACATTCGAATGAATCAATACAAGTAATGTTCCTCCAACAAATATACACACATGGATTTTACATTTTTGAGTTATTTAATTCCAAAGTCATGTTTGTTTTATTCATTATTATTGGGTATTGGTGTTTGTTTTATTCATTATTATCGTTTTTAACTCATTTTTTAATTTACCTTATAGATGGGACTCTAATAGGTACTACCACGCCGAGTCAAAGTGGACCTGGAAGTAATGGCAATGCAGGGGTAATCCACACTTTCTAAAGATCTAGAATGGGAATGTCACCTCTAGAGGCAGGTTAACGTCATACCCAAGACGCGAAGACCCTCAGCAACGGGCTTTTAGCTCATCTATGATAAAAAGAGATGGTATTTTTGCCAAAAGAGCAATACGGTCAGTATAATCATATAGAGCTGGACGGGGCCCGATTAATCGGTATGGGGGCCACTCCGACCGAGTGTATTGTCCAAATAAGGATCAAAGTGTTTAGCATGTTATGGATTACTCAGCCACCAGGATTCCGTCCATAGGCATCACGGGTCGCCACCTACGGCTTATATGTGGCCCAATTGCAAGGAGGTCTCACCTCTCAACAGAAATGCAGTCGGCGTATTATACAGCCCCAACAAGAGATCTAAATGAATAAGGCCGTTTAATACATAGCTCCTTTAAATTGTTACTTTTTTAGGGGTAAAAAAGAAAATAAACTAAACGAATTTATTTTTATCACTTTAACGCAACAAGCAATAAAAGACTGAATTTAATTTTTTGTCCTATACCCCAAAAAGTTTTTGAAAATAGGAATACATTGAAAAAAAAAATTTAAATGTAAACAAACAAAAAAATTCCTAAAATAAACAAACATTGTACTATACGAATTATCGGCGATTTTTTTCAATTTGATTAATCATTGTCCTCTTATACTCTCTCTTACTACCGTTTTCTCTTTCTCGCTCACTCTCTGGTGTTCCTAAATTTTAGTCCGGTCATGACCGGGTACATTTGCTAGTATATATATATATATATATATATATATATATATATATATATATATATTCGTGGGATTTGCATGAATTGTCATTTGTAGTTATTATATATGAATATTAATGTATTAGAAGAAGACATTGATTCTTTTCATTTTGCATTGCCATATTTTATCGGATCATGTCTCACATTCGATGTAGTTAAGAACTCAAGATTGTTTGTTTCTACATCTGTACATAAAAGAATATATCATCAATTATAGATACATACATACATAGATATGCGTTTCTGTAACAGTAATCTTTCTAGGAAACGGAATCGAAGAGGAGAGTTCAAATCCTGTAGATGAATGATGCGTTTCACTTCTCGCTAATATCATTGGGAAAAGACATGAAACTATTCTATTGCGGGCTATGCATTAATCGTAGGTCGGACTGGGATCATTACACAAAGTCTAGGAGGAGAAAGGCCCTGAGTCAAACCAAATTTATCCACTTAGAAATTAACAGGATTTGCTTAAATGCACACACACAGACACACACTCACATATATATATATGTGTGTATATATATATATATATGGAGAGAGAGAGAGAGAGAGAGAGAGAGAGAGAGAGAGAGAGAGAGAGAGAGAGAGAGAGAGAGAGAGAGAGAGAAAGTGAAAGAAAGAAAGAATTGGGCAGCATCATTTCATTCAAACAAATGTAATTGAACATAACAGAATCCTTATTGTTTTCGAGTCTTATTTTTTCTTTCAAGTGTCCTAACAAGTTTTTAATCAATATTAAAAAAATAATAATGATAGTTTAGAAGGATATACAATACCTTGATAATGGTTCTGAAAAGAACCTAATGTACATGGTCTACCAATTGTAAAAATTATTAAATATATATATATATATATATATATATATAATATACTCACTCACACACACACACACACACACACATATATATAATATATATATATATATATAGGGTGTTCGGGATAAATTTGACAGCTTCATAAGGAAAAAGAAAAAGTGCTTGGTAACTACAAAATTTGGTTGTTATACACGCAACGTTTAGCTCAATGTACACTGGGGTAGGTCGATTTTTCACTTTAAAAAATATCAAATTGTCCATCTATGCGAAAGTTGTGTGTTAGTATCCTTAATACTGATACCAGAAATTCGATCTTTTATTTGCACCATTGTTTGAGGAAATAGCATAAACTATCGTCTACTAAAAGCACTAAAATCCTCATTTCCTAAAGGCTAAATTTTGCAAAAACGATGATTTTTAGTACCTTTTAGTAGATCTTTGATGCTATTTCCTCAAACAATGGTGCCAGTAAAAGATCTAATTTTTGGTATCAGTATTCAGTATACGCACACACAACTTTTGCATAGATGGACAATTTGATATTTGAAAAAAGTGAAGAATCGACCTACCCTAATCTACACTTTGACATCCTTCAAGTGTCTTATATGCATGCATCAGTAACACTCATGTGGTTTCGAGCCACGAGACATCGGTTAAAAAACATTTAGTTGGAATCTACATGGCAATCATGAGTTTAATTCCTGTGTTCAGGTTCAGTGGAACTATCATTACAAGAGTGAAATACATATTAAAATGAAGTAACTGACACTGTAAAATAATGAGACGTGGAAAACCCCAAGATTTGGATTATGGATTTTAGTAGAAATTAACTAGAATTTGGGGTAACGTTTGAAAGGCCAACAATGTTGGCTTCTGATTGGTCGAAAAGTGTCACAGGGTGAAAGGGAGATACAAAGAGGAGAGAGGTTTGCCTATGTTTTTGGAGGAGACAGACAGTAGGGAGAGGTTGGCTGACAGTTTCAAGGAGACACATCATAAATGACCGATGTCCGTTTGAGGCTTTTTACTTGGTATAAAATGAATGAGCTAAAAAAAACAAAACCGTCTTGTGTTCGTTATTAAAAACTATCAACGTCACAAGACAACATATCCCAAGAGATCTCAAGTAAATTCCAGACTCTAAGAACAGAGAAAATGCCAGCCCAACAACAGATCCAGAATAGCAAAGACCCAACCAGAACAAGTCCAGATATAAATAGAACATTATAAGATAGGTATAGGAATTACATACTCCTTTAATTAGAAAAAAAAGTATGAGGAAGGAAAAAAGAAGGGGAAAGATAGAGAGAGGATGTGACAGCGCAGAAGCGATAACGGTAATCTATTTCAATCGAACATAATGAAAAGATGAAAGGAAGGAAAGAAAGAAAAAAGAGTGAGAGAGAGATAAATCTAGATTATTATACTTTTTAAATATTGAACTATTTAACAATAGCTCTTAACATATCATACGTTGTAATACTTAAATATCAGAATGTGGTATATTATCAGGTTCTGCTAGTTAAACATTATTAATTTAAATTTACATGGTTCTTCAAACTCGGTATGTAAAATATTTGCAGAGCAGGATTTTTTTTTATTGGAAGTAAAATTCTGTCCAAAAAAAAGAAAAAGAAAAAAAAGATAAAGAAAAAAGATTTTAAACAATAAACCTCTCATGTGTCTATTAATTAAATTAGAATATACTTATGTTCAAAACTCATTAGAATTTTTCACGGAACAATAGTAAATTCACAAGATAATATAAAATTATAATTGGGAAATTTTTTGTCATGTGTATTCCTCTTTTATTATACCAATTACTGTTTGAAGTAATCTTTTAACTGAAATCACTGATTATAAAATAGACATTTTTTTAAATACTAGCGGGGCCTGTGGATATACCTCAATATGGTAATTTTATTATTACAGCGTTTGATATGTTTACTTAAGAACTATTGCTAAATAGTTCAATCTGTGAAAAGTACAATCTTGATTTTCCCTCTTTTCATCTTTTCATTATGTTCGATTGAAACAGATTAGCGTTATCGCTTGTTCTATCTTTCTCCTAGTCTCTTTCTTTCTTTCTTTCCTTCTTTCTTTCTCATATTTTTGTAGCATATCCTTTTCTCCTCTTTCTTTCTATATAATATAAATAGAAATGTCCATTATTTTTTCGAGGTGACCAAACGATACTTCGGTGGATACGCAACACAAGGTAATGAGGATTTATATTTCTGCATATCGTATTAGATGATTTAGACGGTTTTCTATTTAACCAGAGGATGTTGCAAGATCATAACTGTCGTATAATTAAGAAACACGAGTATTAAAATATAGATGATTATAGTGTTATTCACTTATATAGTAGTTGTGCTATTCACTTATATAGTAGTTGTAATACCCTTGGGAAAGGTATGAATCCTACTCTCCCTCTAGCTATGGGTAAATAGCAGGGCAGAATGGGTTCTTTAACTATGGCTTGGTAACCAGTCTAGGAGAAGGAAAACTCTGAATTCAAACCTGTTGAACTCCGCTTAAGAAATTGACCTTGCGTCGTATCCTGCTCGTGTTGGGGAGTTGGTAAATATATATAGTAGTTGTGCTCATTTGAATAGCCAATATCTGAATACTAAATTCTGATCCTAGACTGAGGTTCCAATTCATATGTAAGAAATCTCATCATTATGACGGCAACTGTAGTATTAATACGTTAAAACCAATTTTCAACGTCTACAATTTCAATGTATTTCAGTTATTCTCTTAGAAACTAGATATTAACAAGACAATTTATTTTCATGTCTTCTGCGATATTTTTAACTTTTTTGTTATTTCTACTTAGGAATATATTTCCTTAGAGAACGCAGGGCTAATAGAATACAAAACATGTAACAAAGTCAACCAGGGAAACTTCAAAGAACAAAACACCTTGATCAATTGCTTTGTAAAAGATACCTAATGAAGGACTTGTTTCTGCAATCTTTGTACACATAATGTATAGCGTTCGGTTCTATATGACATCAGTATGTCAAAAGAATGCATTCATATTGTTATATTAATAAGGAATATTCATTTTATAGTTACTTAAATGCTTCGTGAATAATTGCAGTTAGTTGGGCAGTCGATCTTTATACAATATCATTGTTCGAATTCACATTGTCTTCCACTTTTGAGTGACCGAAGTTTAAATATAGAAAGTAAAGGTTGAAAAATCGCTGACCTTATCAGGAAGAAAGGAAAAAGTAAAGTCGAATGTAAGTGAATATTTTATATGTATTAGACCGGAAATGAGGAGGATTGTGGGGGCAAAATCGGAGTGAAGACATGTATAAAATACAAAGGAAAGAGACAGTCGACATAATTTTTTTAATCAAAGGCGAACCGAGCTAATTGCGAGCACAGAGAAACAGATCAAACTTGGAGTAAGAGATATAGAAAAAGAGAAAAGCTGTAAGAGAGAGAAAGAAGTATGAAACTGTTGGAGAGAGAACATTCTTGTGAGCTAGTTTAAGACGAAAGTGACCTTGTGATAGACTAAGTTAAATATGATAAATACTTATTAATATTTATATTCGACTAACATAAATTGATCTCTAAGGCCTTAATTATATTCTAAACAATCGGTTCATTGGGATACATATATATTCTAGACGGTCTGTGAAATCATTAATCTCCTTCTGCCGTTAAAATTAACAGCAGGTAATGACGTTATTGATGTTTCTATTTAGGAAGCATAAAAGTATTTTGATTAGAATTTTACTGAGAATGCATATGATTAACATTGATGTTAAGCGCTACTGAAGATCCCACAATATTACAATGCAAGTGCAAATTGGATTTTTCTGATTAGGTTCAAAATGGGTTAACAGTTCTGCACACACAGGTGAACGTGGAGATTTTTGTTGTTTTTAGTTTATATTTCAACAACCCATTTGAATACCTTGATATCAAATTTATCTTAGTACGAAAAAAGGAACAAATTCAGTGTCAGACGTTAATCTTCCAACTGATCAAATTTTGCCTGCCTTAATAATTAACCTTAGAAATTCTAGGTTTTACTTGTAATAGAACTCTGACCTCTGATACCGGCACCGTTTACGCAATGGTCGTAATCCAGACTTACCTGTCACGTATCTTCTAGGATTCGACAAAATAGTGGAGTTGAGAAAATTGTATTGAGCCTGCAGGAAAAACGAAAACCTGGCTAGAGGGTGGCAAATACACCGACTGTGTATCTTGGAGAAGGTTGAGATACCCTTAATAAATTTGCTTGTGATCGAACTTGTGCCGTTGCCATTGAAGTAATTATCGTAATCCTGACTTACCTGTCATTTCTCTACTAGGATTCTACCAAATATTGGAATAAATCTGTAGGAAATTCTTAAATCTGACAAGTGCATTTGAAAGAGCACCGAATACATTGAATGTCTCTCCTGGATAGGGTTAAGGCCCCTTAAATAAAACGGGCGTCCTGGGTATGACACTAAATATGTATATGCATATATATAAATACATATATGTATATGCATTTTTATCCATATCTATCTATATCTATATCTCTCTTTCTCTCTCTCTCTATATATATATATATATATATATAGAGAGAGAGAGAGAGGGAGAGAGAGAAAGAGAGAGACATATAGAGAGAAAAATAGAGATAGGGATATATATATATGTATATATATATATATATATATATATATATATATATATATATATATATAAGAGAGTTTCATAATTTGCTTGAAGCATTGTGTATGCATTGGTTAGGAGGTTGATTTAGAAGGCTATCACAATGCAGTTTGGAATAAATAAAAAATAATAATACGGTAATAATGGTGTTGTGTGTTGACCTGTATTTTTATTCTTTCTTGAATTTTCGAAGTAATACCTCTTTATCACAACCAACACACATTTTCAATGTCACGCACATTACAACATACACACACGTACAAACAAAAATAAACGCATTCACGCTCACACGAGAATACAGTTATTTAAAAAATAACATCATTTTCAAAAACAAAATTCATTTGGGAAGAAATGGCATAGCTGGACTGCTTCAGTTCAATTCTTTTGATAAAGAGGCATTACCTCGAAAATTCAAGAAATAATAAAAATACAGGTCAACACACAACACCATTGTTACCGTATTATTATTTTTTATTTATTCCAAACTGCATTGTGATAGCCTTCTAAATCAACCTCCTAACCCATATATATATATATATATATATATATATATATATATATATGTATATATATATGTGTGTGTGTGTGTGTGTGTGTGTATACACAGGTATGATAGATAGATAGATTGATGGAAAGAGAGAGAGAGAGAGAGAGAGAGAGAGAGAGAGAGAGAGAGTTGGGTAGAGAGAGTATAATTGTAGCACTTTCACACGAAATTCTCTTAACTGTTTTGGGACTTTCAAATATCAAATGATACTGAATTCTGAAATAGAAGTAGCTGTTAAGTTTCTATCTATGGGCCGAATAGATGTTTGCAATTTATTTCTATTCGGTGGAATATTTGATATCATATAACCGTGGGTAAAATATCTAAAGAAAAGAACTCAATAAAAATATAAATATAGACGTACATCTAACGCAATTCCTTATCAACTTGGCACAAAATAAAGCAATTCGGGCCGACATGCAGTTAAAAACAATCAATCAATCAGGGCATAACACGACCTGTTCAAATAACTTATTCATACGTTCTCTTCACTGGTAACCTAGCGACCTTTGTAAAAACCCTCAATTTATTCATATTCTTCATTTCTGATGGTAAATGCATGCATTTATCTATATATTAGTACACTTGTTCCTTATTCTTCCGACCGTTATCATCTTGCAAAATCTGGTTAAAAATGTGACGGTTCAAATCGTCCAGTATGTATATCCTGATTATCTGGTATCTCTTTTCAGCCGATTTCTTATTTCTTATGAGTGTCGTCACCTCGGCTAAATAATGGACCATTCCGTTTTTGTTACAAAGAAATAAATGTAAAAAAAAAATTGCCACACAAAAATATAAGAAAGAAAGAAAAAAAGAAAGAGAGTAGGGGAAAGATAGAGAGTTTGAGTAAGCGCACGGAATCGATCGCGCTAATCTGTTTCAATTGAACATAATGAAAAGATGAAAAGAAGGAAATAAACCTCTTAAGTAAACATATCAAACGTTGTAGTAATTAAATTATCATACTGTGGCATATCAACAGGTCCTTCTAGGGATACTGTATTTTAAACTGAATCACGAAAACTCCTAATAAAAATGTTTCTATTAATATATTTATCAATGTCTCTGTAGGGGTAGGATGTGACACAAGGTCATTTGAAGCGGAGTTTAAAAGGTTCGAATTCAGAGTTTGCCTTCTAATATAAATAATTTGCAAACAGATCTATTTGACCCATAGATAGGATCCTAAGAGTTACTCCTACGCCAGAAGGAATTATATAAATCTCGTGATATTTGAAAGACCGTTATACAGTTAAGAGAATTCATTCCATGTGAAGGTGTTACAAATATGCTTTATCTCTATCCCACCGCTCTCTCTCTCTCCATATATATCTCTCTCTTTCTATCTATCCATCTATTTATATCTACATATATCTCCCTCTACCTTTCTCTATTTCTTTCTTTCTTTTTCTTTCTTTCTTTCTTTCTTCTTTCTTTCTTTCTCTCTCTCTCTCTCTCTCTCTATATATATATATATATATATATATATATATATATATATATATAATATATATAAAATGAATGGAGAATGAATGAGAAAAGTATTGGCATATGAAGATGCTCAATGCTAAAATAGCAGAGCAGTTCTACAATCAAATATTATATATTATGAAAATATACCGTAACTAAATTAAAAATTGACAACCGTATTATCAAAGTAATAAAAAACAGCTTTCATCACCATCAAAGATCATGAGAATTTTCGTACCAACCCAGATTGTTTTTTCGGGATTTACCGTGATGACTGTTTATTATTTGAATGATAATAATAGCCGTAAACTAGACTGTGCAAGGAAAAAAATTAATACAAATTGTCAAAATCTACAATTTAAATTTAGACATCGGGTCTAATTTGAAAACTGCTCATTTCCTTGATGTAACTTTCGATTTAAACAATGACAAGTGGCAACCGTATCAGAAAGAAAACAATGTACCAATGTATATTAACATAAAATCAGACCATTCTCCCACCATTACAAAACACCTTCAAAAGTCTATAGAACATAGACTCACTCTTAATTCCACCAATGGTGACATATTTAATAAATCAAAAACGATTCATGAAAACGCCCTAAAACAGTGGATTATACTCCAAACTAGAATACAAAGATAATAATAACAATGAAAATAATAAAAGATAAAAAAAAAAGAAACATCATTTGGTTTAACGGAAAATGATGTTTCTTTTTCTTTTTTTTTTTTACAGCAGAACCGTTAAAACGAATGCGGGGAAGATATTTTTCCAATTAAGGAAAAAAACACTTTGACAAATCGCCTACATTGAACAAACTGTTCAATAAGAATAATTTTAAAATTAGTTATTGTTGTATGAACAATATTAAAAAAAAAATAATATACAAACACAATTTAAAAATTTTAAATGACAATAACACAACCCGAACGATAGATGCAACTGTTTTGATAAGACAAAATTCCCCTTAAATGGCAATTGTTTAATCAATAACATCGTCTATAAGGCCACAATCAAGGACAATGAAAATTACAACGAGGAAAAAACATATATTGGTACAACTGAAACAAATTGGGAAAGTAGGTGGTACAACCACAATCTAAGCTTCAACAACAGAATATATGCAAACAGTACCAAATTATTCAAATAAGTATAGCACATTAAAGATACAACGGGCAAAACACCTATGATAAAATGGGAAATTATCAAAAAAGCCCAGGCTTACAAAGGTGGCCAGCACAATTATCAAAAAAAGCCCGGGCTTACAAAGGTGGCCCGCACAACTGTGAACGTTGCATCGAAGAAAAATTGTGCATCCTACAAAATACAAATACAAACTTATTGATCAAGAGAAGCGAACTCGTTTCCAAATGTAGACATTTGAACAAATTTTTATTATGCCATTTACCATCTGACCCTAATTGATCCCTTAATTCTCGCTCTCTATTTATATGAAAAAAATCATCTGGACATCGCGTGCATTAAGACCTAAGCATGTTTAGTTATTTTTAATAAAACTTTAGCGTTATAACATTCCATCGCGTGAACACGCTTCACGTTATATAAACGATAAACAAGCCACAGTTTTTTTTTAAATCTTAACATTTTGACCGTCTGGTCTGATGACTGCCGTAAGCATGAAACTTTAGTTACGGGATATTAAATCCATAGTATATAATATTTGATCGTATATATATATATATATATATATATATATATATATATATATATAGAGAGAGAGAGAGAGAGAGATAGAGAATGAATAGAGAATAAATGAGAAAAGTATTGGCATAAAAAGGTGATCAATTCTAATAAAGCAGAGCAGATGTACAATCAATAATAATGATATTATGGATATTAACTCATAACTATAAGTTTCATGCTTACGCAATCTTAAGATGAGTCAAATTTGACTCATCTAAAGATTGCGTAAGCCTGAAACTTATAGTTATGAGTTAATATCCATAATATCATTATTATTGATTATTATATATATATATATATATATATATATATATATATATATATATATTATATATACGTAGATACATATGTAGATACATATATATATATATGTATATACATATACATACCGCGCAGACTGTCTATCACTGATGGAGACTACGCTGATGACCTTGCACTTCTTGCACAGGCCGAGTCACTACTGCATAGCCTGGAGAAGGCAACAATGAATATCGGCCTCTACGTGAACTTTGATAAAACTGAGTTCATTTGTTTAAAAAAGAAAGGAGACATCTCCACACTCGACGTTAAGACTCTTGAGCCAGTAGGTAGTAATATATCATCCACAGTAAGCGATGTTAATACACGAATAGGAAAGGCATGGTCTGCCACAAACAAATTATCAGTCATATGGAAATCTGATCACCGACAAGTTAAAGCGACAATTCTTCCAGGCTGTGGTTATATCAGTATTGCTGTATGGCACTTGGGCCCTAACAAAGCGCCTTGAGAATAAGTTAGATGTGAGCTGCACAAGAATACTGCGTGTGGTCTTGAACAAGTTGTGGAAACAACACCCCACAAGAAAGCCGTTGTATGGCCACCTGCCCCCGATCTCACAAACCATCCGAATGAGACGGACAATGCTGGACACTGCTGGAGTAGCGACTTTTACCTGTGGAAGCCAGCACATGGACATGCTAATGTGGGCCGGTCAGCAAGGACCTACATTGCCCAACTATGCGAGGATACTGGATGCTGCGCCGAGGACCTCTCTAGCACAACGAATAATAGGAAGGGTTGGCGAAAGACTGTCATGGATATCCGTGCTAATTGTGCAACATGATATATATATATATATATATATATATATATATATATATATATATATATATACATGCATATGTATTTACATATACATTCATGTCATGCGCAGAAATTAAATAGGCTTTAAGCATTCGATTTTTACGCGCATATATGCAGCGATAAAATCTTTAAAGGGAATCTAGTGGCTCAATAACCCTACAGTAATTCAGTGATGGACATGAATTTGTGTATCGCTAAGAGAATTAAAATCGATTCATTTTTCATTTACTTCGCTCTTCTTTAATTTCGAACTAGACGAGTTGGCAACATTTAGGGCCAATTATGCAGCCTTGTCAAAACAATAACTGATGAGTTTAATTGCAAGATGAAGATATTAAAAATCACAGAGTACAGATTTCGGGATAATTAAAACAACTAATCAAAGTGAATTGGCGAAAGGCCAGCAGCAAATTATTTAATTCACTTCTTTTACAGACATAAGCATTTTCGATGCAACAGTTCTATTATTATTATTATTATTATTATTATTATTATTATTATTATTATTGTGGTTGTTGTTGTTGTTGTTGTTGTTATCTGATGGTTATTATTTTTGCTGATGGTCTTTAATTGGAGTTCGAGGGACATCAAGTCTCTTCAGGTCTCCATGACTCTCCTGAGTATTCTATATGCTGTTGTCTAGATGGTCTCATTTCTTCCTCAGATTTCGAGTTCCTCTAGTCCTTTTTTCAAGCTTTTTGGGACCATTCCTTGTGCACCAACTTAAATTGGTATCACTTTTACCCTCATTTTCCACAGCTTTTTCAATTCTCTGACAAGATCCAGGTATGTGTCTATCTTTTCGTTTTCATTCTTCTTAACCCTGTGATCTGCTGGAACTACAAAGGATACTAGTTGACACGGTCTCATTTTTTGTTAATCAATACTAGGTCTGGTGTCCTGGATGGGATAAGGTGATTCGTCTTTATCTCAAACTCACAGAAAATTTTATGCGTTTCATTCTCCAGAACAGATTCTGATTGATTGAAGTCAGTTAGTCTACTGTTGGTTTGAATAATAGCAGCTAACTAAGTCAACTCAAGCAGTGTCCAAGACAGTTGGTATATATAGAAATCAAGAATGATCTATTCATGAATTTGGGTGATTTGGATGATTCCATTCCTTGAGTTCTGATTGGCTGCTTGATTTGAATGATACTGTGTAGTTTTATAAATACCCCGTCATTCTAAAGTAGACCAATGACTATTCGGGTTTGTATTGAGTTTCAACCGTTTGTTGCCTTGTCTTCCTAGTTCAACGGTAATTGGAACTTTGATTATTCTTCAGTTTATGCATGTACAATTTTGTATGGTCAAAATTTAGTTATTTGAATAATTTCCAGTGGATCACCTTCCCAACCCAGTCATGCCGTGCTTTGTATACTCGTTGTGCTAGTTTTCTACATTCGCTTAAAACATGTTTTATAGTATCTTCTCTATCACCACACACAGTCTACAATTACTGTTCTGTTGTGTCTTATCATTTTTGCTTCAATATAATTTGTTCTTATAGCATTGTTTTGTGCATCAATTATTAGCAATTCAGTTTCTCTCTTGAGGTTTGACTTAACCAAGTCTAAGCCTTTTCATGTGCAGCCTCACCATTATTATCATTATTATTATTATTATTATTGAGTTTTCCACACCTGCTGTCGGTTCACTGGAGAATGGGTGACAGCAAGTCTCCCCAGGTCTCCAGGAATCTTCGGAGTATTCTCGCTGATCTTGGCAATGTTGTAGTTTAGATGGTCTCGATTCTTCCTCTGATTTACAATTTACCCAAATTCTTTTCCAGACCTTTTGTGACCGTTCCAACAGTACCAATTACAAGGCGTATGACATTCTCCTTCATGTTCCACTGTTATCTCAGTTCTCTGGCAAGGTTCAAGTATTTGGTTATCTTTTCGCTTTTCTTCACTTTCACTCGATGATCGACCGGGACAGCAAAATCCAAGATATGACAGGGTCTCTTCTTGTTGTTAATTAATACTAGGTCTCGTCACCTGGCCAGGATTAGGTGATCCGTCTATATCTCGAAGTCCCAGAGAATTTTATGCCTCTCTTTCTCCAGGACAGATTCAGGCTTGTGCATATACCATATAGTTGTATGGTGAAAATTGCATTTCTTGCACAATTCCTAGTGGATCACATTTTCCACCCAGTCGTGCCTAGTGTTGTATTCTCTTTGTGCTAGTTTGCTACATTTGATTATCATATGATTAACCGTTTCGTTTGTGTCTCCACACATTCTGCACTCGCTATTCGGTTGCATCTTATCTATTTTTGCCTTTATATAGTTTGTTCTGATGGCATTGTCTTGTGCTGCAAATATAAAATATTCAGATTCCCCCTTGAGGTGTCCGCTTCTTAGCCATGTCCATTTCTTCTCATGTGATATCTCTTCAGTTTGTCGCATGACGTACTCATATAGTTGGTTTTTTCCCGTTTCCTTTTTTTTTTTAATGTGTTTCTGCTTGTATATACGTTGCAACTGATTTTCGTTGTTACTGCCATTGATTTTCCCTTCTTCTTCTTCTTCTTCTTCTTCTTCTTCTTCTTATTCTTATTATTATTATTATTATTATTATTATTATTATTATTTTTGAGTTTTCACATCAGTGTTAGCTGATGGTCTTTCACTGGAGTCTGAGTGACAGCAAGTCTCCTCAGGTCTCCAGGACTCTTCTGAGTATTCTGGCAGATTGCAGCAGTGCAGTGTTCTGAATGGTTTCAATCCTTCCTCTGATATCCAAAATTTCCAAACCTTTTTCTAATCCTTTTGGGACTGTTCCAAGTGCACCAACTACAATTGGTATAACTTTCACTTTCATATTCCATAACTTTTTCAGTTCTCTGGCAAGGTCCAGATATTTGTCAATTTTTTCATTTTCCTTTAACTTCACCCTGTGATCCGCTGGCACTGCAAAATCCACCAGTTGACAAGTTCTTTCTTTTTTGTTAATCAACACTAGGTCTGGTCTTCTTGCTGGGATAAGGTGATCCGTTTTAATTTCAAAGTCCCAGAGAATTTTGTGTGTTTCGTTCTCAAGAACAGATTCTGGTTTATGCATATACCATTTTGTTGTGTGGTCAAAATTTAATTTCTTGCATAATTCCCAGTGGATCACCTTCCCAACCCAGTCGTGTCTAGTTTTGTATTCTCGTTGTGCTAGTTTGCTACATTCGCAGAGTATATGGTTAACAGTCTCATCTCTATTACCGCAAAGTCTACATTTACTATTTTGTTGGGTCTTATCAATTTTCGCTTTGATGTAGTTTGTCCTTATGGCATTATTTTGTGCAGCAATTATAAGTGATTCTGTTTCTCTTTGAGGTTTCCCTTTCTTAACCATGTCCAAGTCTTTCCATGTGCAACCTCATCTATTTGTCGTTTGAAGCGTCCATATAATTGTTTTTCTTCCCATTTTTGTTTTCTAGTCTTTGTCGTTTTTCTGTTTGTCCATCTGCCATTTCTACTATTGTTGGCCGCCATAAGTAATTTGTCTTTGCTCTTCCTTGTGTAATCTTCAAGTTGTTGGATTGTGGTTTCTACGCATTCCTCTATGTTGGCAAGACCTCTTCCCCCTTCCTTTCTTGACACATACAATCTATCTCTATCATCTCTAGGGTGGAGAGCCTTGTGCATGGTCATTAATTTTCTCGTCCTTTGGTCTATCTGTCTGAGTTCTTCTTTTGTCCATTTTAAGAATGGTCCTGAGTATCTTATAATGGGGACAGCCCAGGTATTAATTCCTTTGATCAGATTTCTGCTGTTAAGTTTCGTTTCTAGAAGTTTTCTAGTTCTCCTGAGATATTCTTTTTTAACTTTTCCTTTCATTTCTGCTTGCATGATATTGTCCGCTTCTAAAATTCCTAAGTATTTGTAGCTTTCATTTTCTTCAAGAGATTTTATAGTTTCCTGATTTGGTAGTTGTATTCCATTCATTAGTTTTCTTTCACCTCTTTTTATTACAAGCATAGCACATTTTTCGATTCCAAATTCCATCCCTATATCCTGGCTATATATTCTAATAGTTTGTACTAGGCTCTCCAATTCTTTTTCATTTTTTGCAAAAATTTTAATGTCATCCATGTACATAAGGTGGTTGATCTTTTCTTGTGAATTACTAAATTTGTATCCCCCGGTACATTTTTTAAGTATATGGTTTAGCGGCATCATTGCAATAATAAAGAGTAGTGGTGATAATGAGTCTCCTTGGAAGATACCTCTTTGGATTTTTACTTCTGCCAGGGATTGTTTTCCAGCTTTTAATTGAACTCGCCAGTTTTCCATGGCTTTTTTAATGAAGTTTATAATGTTGTTGGAAATTTTATACATTTGTAGGCATTCTAAAATCCAGGTATGTGGGACCATGTCATAGGCTTTTCTGTAATCGATCCAGGCCATTGCAATATTTTTCCGTTTATTTTTGACTTCTTTAAGAATGTATTGGTCTATATAGAGTAAGTCGTGGGTTCCTCTTTTTCCCTTGCGACATCCTTTCTGTTCTTCTGGGAGAAGTTTCCGCCAATTGAGTGAAAAGTATACTTCTTCTCTTATAACAGCAGTTAGAATTTTCCACATCATGGGTAGACAAGTTATTGGTCTATAATTGCTAGGGACATTTCCTTTTTGTGGGTCTTTCTGGATTAGTGTAGTTATTCCTTTTGTCATCCATTCAGGTACTTCCGTTTCTTGTAGGCATCTGTTCAGTTGCTGGGCCATTCTTTTGTGGATAGTCGTAAATTTTTTGAACCAGAATCCATGTATGCCATCATGGCCTGGTGTTTTCCAATTTGCTACTTTCTTGAGTACTGATTTAAGCGTAATTACATGAACACTGGCAACAGGTCCTTCCTCAATTTCCTTCAGTTCATTCTTAATATCACTTATCCACTTTGACTGCTTATTATGTTCTTTCCTCATCCATATATCACTCCAGAACTTTTCTGCTTCTGTTGCATTTGGGTGTTCACTAATGTTTGTTTTTGCTCCATTAATTTGTTCATAAAATCTCTTTTCATTGTTTTGGAAGGTCCTATTTTGTTTGTACTGTTTAGTTCTCTCTCGATATCTTTTGAGTCTTCCTTCTATAGCCGATATCTTTTGTTTTACTTCTTCCAACTTAATTTGCTGTTGTCTTTTAACCTTTTTAGCTACATGTGTATTTGTGTTTTTGTTTAACGTATTTGTTTGTTGTCGTAGTTTTTTTATTTGTTCTTCCAATCTGAACTCCCATCCAGCTTTTGTGTTTCTGTGTGGTTCTCTGTTTGTGTTAGTGTTTCGAAGGGGTGCGTCAATTCTATCACAGACTAGTTTTGCTCCTGCATAAATAAGGTTGTTGAGTTCAGTGATATTGTTTGTTGGGATGTTCGCTAATATTTTGTTTATTTTTTCCGTTTCTTTCTTGACTTTTTTCCACTCTATGTTTCTTAGGGATGGTAATGTACTTTTGTTCTCATTCATGATTTGTTGTATAAGTTCTATATCCATTTTCTGTTCTGGTGTTAGCTCCTGTGTTGTAAGGGTAGGTTGTATACGGTTTTGGTTGCTAGCATGTTCACTTTGTTTGGTTGATTCTTGTTCGGTTTGTATTTCTTGATTTTCCTGTCCACATATTTCTATTATCTCGAGATCAGAGAATAATTTTTTATTCAGGATCATTCTTACCTGGTCTGCCAGTCTTTGGCTGGTTGTGCTGAAATTCTTGTTGTCATTCCAAATCTGAAGCATTCTTTTTCTATAACCTCTCTGTGTTGGGTTGCTTTTAAAATAACAATGGAGTACTTGTGTGTTATTTTCTCTAGTCCACACTTTTCTTTGTCTCTCGGCTACCACTCACTGGGTCGTCTCTCGGCTACCACCTCACTGGGTCGTCTCTCGCTACCACTCACTGGGTCGTCTATCGGCTACCCTCACTGGGTCGTCTCTCGGCTACCAACTCACTGGGTCGTATCTCGGCTACCACCTCACTGGGTCGTCTCTCGGCTACCACTCACTGGTCGTCTATCGGCTACCACCTCACTGGGTCGTCTATCGGCTACCACCTCACTGGTCGTCTATCGGTTGAGCTACCATTTCCCCATGAATATCTGGAAGAACAAGAAAACAACAGCAGCCTACATGCATACAAGGTTGATCATCTACCCCCCTGATTGATATCATGGGTATACTGATTATTTATTCTTTTTCTTGGGGATGAATCATCTTGTGTTGAGTATCTGAAATGAAAGTTTGAGCCAACATTCGCAGGATGCGGACCGGGTCCCCCATGTTGGCCATCAAGGGAGCACCTGCCCATGGCGTCCCACAGACCCGAAGTCTGCGTTCCACGGCTGATATAATTTATTTTAAACATTTTTCATGAGGTGGTATAGTGTGGTTATACCTGACCCAGGAGGTTGTTTAAGTTCTGAGCCCCTGACCCAGAAAAAAAAAAAAAAAAAAAATTTGCGTATATTTAACGCAGACAAAATATGCTCCTCACACACGACCAGACCTCCCACTCCCCAAAGCGCTCCATCATCCACAATGTCACCCATCAAGTTCTCTAGTACCTATACTATGAATATTGATGAGCAACACTGCAGATGGCAAAACGCTCCAAGGCGGAAAATCCCGTCGCATATGGGGAACCCATTTTATGTCAATCAGTCAATTCATTATGATCGTAAAAGATCATTGATCAAGTTCACTACTTGCAAATGTTGGTAAGCAGGATACTAAACTTAATCTTTTGTTGTATGGTGTGTAGCCACTATTATTGGGACCTACTTAAGAGAGGGTCAAACATTATAGAATGCGAGTAGCATCAAAT
Organism: Doryteuthis pealeii; assembly: GCA_023376005.1. NCBI lineage: Eukaryota > Metazoa > Mollusca > Cephalopoda > Myopsida > Loliginidae > Doryteuthis > Doryteuthis pealeii. Next base: position 63,434,956 of record CM042139.1, read on the forward strand.
ATCCCAGTATACCTTTACTGTTAAGTATCATGCAGTGTTACTAGTAAGGATGTCAGACAACTTATGAGTAGCAAATATTATAGATACTTTGATGGTTAAGCTATTTGATGAGGGAGTTCATCCTAATTAGTATTAATTACAATTAGATGGTAATTGTATCTATGTACTTGACATCCATGCATACTTAAATCACTTATGCACAGGAGATAGTAGCACCTTATAAATTATAAGTTTTTAACTTAGTTTAAGTCCACATGACCCCTTTTATTTTATTATTGGATAGGAAACCATAATTATAAGTATTTACGCCACTTTGTCTACTATATATATATATATGTAATATATATATATATATATATATATATATATATATATATATATATCTTATCAGCATATACATTGAGAGTTAAAAGCAATATATATATATATATATATATATATATATATTGAAAGTTTAGAAGCGAGTTATGAAAATCACTCAATATAATAGTTATTAGCTTAAATATATATTTTAGAGAAAAATATCAACAGGTTAAATGTTAGTTAATTTTAACAACTTGACAATAGAATTATTATTATTATTATTATTATTATTATTATTATTTCGGGGATTTTCTTGAAAGAAATTATTTTTACATCACATGTCATAATAATAATAATATGTTAAATCAGAATCTGTTCTTCAGAATGAAATGCATAACATTCTCTGGGACTTTGAGATAAAGACGGATCGCCTTATCCCAACCAGAGTCCCAGCAGAATACAGAATGAAGGTGGAAGAAAACGAACATATAGATAATTGAAAATAAATACCGTGGAATATGTAGGCCAAAGTAATAGCACAAGAATTTATAAAACAGACTAGAGGAATTTGAAATCAGAGGAAGAATTGAGACAATCTAGAAAACAGCATTGTCAATATCAGCTAGAATACTCAGAATAATCCTGGAGGCGCGATGAGACGTGCTGTCACTCAGACTCCAGTAAAATACGCTGGTGTGAAAATACTCACAAGGATTGAAATGATAATAACAGGAATAATAAAACTTGTTTTCTAGTGTCGTTGCAGCAAACCAGAAACTTTGAAAATAAAAGAAAAAGAAAAAGAGAGAGGAATAATTGGATTTTTCCGGATGCGGCCCCAAAAGGCTTTGAAAAAACAGCCCGGGGGAAGTGGAGATCTAAGGAAGAATCAAGACCATCCAAACTAAATCTCTGCTAAAATCAGCTTGAATAATTTGAAGAGTCCTGAAAGTATGAGGAGACATGCTGTCATTAAGACTTCAGTGAAAAACACCAAAGTTGCAGTGAAGAAAAAAACTTAAATTTATTGATAGTAGTGGTAGTATTTGTAATAATAGCTAGAGTAAATAATAGTATATATCTAACAGATAATAATAATAATAATAATAATAATAATAATAATAATAATAATGATAATAATAATAATAATGGTGTCCTTGGAACGGCCCAAAAGAGACAAAACAGACTAGAGAAATTGAAAATCCGAGGAAGAATTGAGACTGTAGCGTTAGTTTGTATTCGCCTGTTGGAGTTGTCTGCCCCCTTTAGTTTGCTGGGTGCCCGCTAGGGCACCATAGTATTTAAGCGCCGGATTCAAACCCTTTCGTCCTCTTTTCCGGTTTCACCAACTACGAGCCACATGGGGTAGATTTTAGCTAACCCCTCTCGTTGGGGCTCCGCCCCCTTACATTACTGTAAGTTCTTTACAGCATGGACTATCGCTAGTCTCATGTCTGTACTCTTTTATGTTATAATGTACCATTCATGAATGTGTCTTTATATTTATTTGTGTACCCCTTTTTATATGTACTCTTTTACTATGTACGTTGTATTAACTGTTATCCATGTGCTGTGTATATTAAATGTTTTGTCCGTTAACCTTCGTCGGAGTTTTGTGTATCCAAAGTATGTTGAACTTTAAACCAACCTTATAAGACCATCCATTTAAATAATAACGGAAAAATAATTTAGTAAACACGTATGTTTAAAATGTTATTTATAACCATGGCTGTATATATTAGTGGCACGGCAATTTCTAAAATAATTGACTCAGAAATTAATTAGCAATTATTCTACTACAAAAAGTATAGTATATATATATATATATATATCTTTATAACAATACTAATGTTCTTAGAAAATACGTATGTTGTCCTCTTGCAAAAAGTTATTAATGAAACCGTCACCTCAGATAAATAATAGACCATTCCATTTCTATTATAAAGAATAAAAGGGAAAAGTACATATTACTCAGAAAAATGTTATAAGAAAGAAATAAAGAAAAAAAAGAAAGTAGCTGAAAGATATATACAGGGGGTGAGCGCGCAGTAACGATAACGCTAATCTTTTTCAATCGAACATAATGAAAAAAGGATAGAAAGAAAAAAGAGTGAAGGAGTTCAATCAAGATTATTATATTTTTACACATTCATTTATTTGCAATAGCTCTTAAAGAAATATATTACACGTTGTAATTAGTAAGTTATCATACTGTGGTATATCCATAGTTTCTGCAAGTTGTGTATTATTACGTGTAGGAGAATACGTCAAATCTTCCATACAGTAGGATTAATCCATGAATCGTGATATAAGTCACCCACACTAGGACACACCCATATGGAAAAGTAAGGAATAAATGCGAAAAATGAGACCGCAGGATTATTTATTAATATTTGAAAATCATTATCGAAGTTTAAAACGTTTCCGTTATTAAATACATACCAAATATATATCTATAACGATCTTCAAACATCTTACGTTGATGTTGGCGTTTTTTTTTATTAAGTGATCCGAGAAAAGAAAACATAATTTTGAATTTCGTCACAACATCATTAAAAAAAACAATCTCCAGAACTGGAACCTCACCATTAAATTCAATTTAGGTTTGGTAGGGTAAAAATCGAACTAAACGATGAATAAGATTTCAACATAAAAATAAAAGATTAGCATGTCAAACGAAAGAAGGGAAATGTTTTCTATAGGAATTCAGCTAAATTAAAATCTTGTTATTCTCCAAATTCCACAAAAGTGCATTGAGGTATGTTGACCCATGGAACCCCGAAAGTGCATTAAGGTGGGTTGACCCACAGATCCCTTGAAGTGCATTAAGTTGTGTTGTTCCACAGATCCCTGGAAGGATTAAGGTGTGTTGACTCTTAGAACTCTAGAAGTGCATTAACGTGTGTTAACCCATAGAACCATGGAAGTGCAGTAAGGTGTTTTAACCAATGGGAACCTAGAAGTGCATTAACGTGTGTTAACTCATAGAACCACGGGAGTGCATTAAGGTGTTTAACCCATGGAAACCTAGAAGATCGTTAATGCGTTAATTAACTCTTTATCTACCAGTGCGTCCCAAAACGCACAACAATCATAATGACGGACCGCCCAAAAAACGCCGGAGATCGTCAGTTTAGAAAATGTTGAGATACAAAAAGAGAAATTAATTAAATTAATATATTTCTATTCAGTAGTAAAGGATCAGCGATACAATACTAGCTTGTCAGCGATTTGAGACATGGCTATTACGGATGGCAGTGGTAGATAATGGGTAAAAAAAACATCATCTTTTGTTATTGCTATTTTCTGTATAATTAGATATCAGATAGATAAATAATGTTTATCTTTCGGCATCTATGACGTCCAGTAACTTAGCCGAATCTTAGGAAATGAATTAGGTAGACAAGTTGTAGAATCATCTATAATTTTTGGACGAGTTGATAATAGAAGAATGGCACCATAATCTTCTGCGGATTCTTGAAACAATAACAGTTAGAATTTGAAGTAAGACACTGTAGTCGAAAAGTAATAACTGGCGTGCTGGAAATAATGAGAAGCCAAAGAGGAAGAAGCCTCTCATAGGGAAATACAATGCAATGTGGGTAAGTAGTTGAATCTAAAAGCAACCGTTTAGATGAAGATACGAGAACTGTTAATTTACTGAACAGGTATCACTGAGAGAAAAAAGGAAGCAGAGAGAAGAAAGGAAGCAGAGAGAAAAAAGGAAAAGAAAGAAGGAGATGAAAAAAGAGTAGGAAGGGGGGAAAGGAAAAGTAGAGAGGAAGGAGGAGAAAATAGGGAAATACAGCACTTCATGACATTAACAAGTAAAGGTTTGTCCTATTTCAAAACAAATTTGTTGAAAAGCGTCGACCAAATTTTCTTGCTAAAACAGAAGAGCAACACCCAAGAAAAAGATATTGGAAACCATTCCCTTCTCATAGTTGCTTTGCCAAAAGCATTATATTCATCTGAATCGCAAATAGCCGCCTCGAGAACATTAACTTGGATCATCGACATCATTTACCTCGACGGTAACAATTGCTCTTATCCTAAAGGCATTCAGTTATATCATCCTTTATGAAGCATTTTAAAAGTGAATGACCTATTCGAAAAATACTATTTGTTTCTTTTCATCTCATTGTTGTTGTTTATAGCAAAGCAATCAGAAAAATACATTTACCCGCCATTTTCTCAGCTTATACTCAAACATTGATGATTTCTCTTTAATTAAAATGAATATAGCTATTAATTTCTTCATACTATAATAGTTTCGAATATCTTTAAATCAGATCGACATTTTAAATCCATAAACGGTCATTAGCATTTATCAATGAATTCCGTTTATATCATTGTATATCTCATTATAGACACACACACACAAAACACACACACACACACACACACACACACACACACACACACACACACAAACACACACACGCACGTACGCACGCACGCACGCACGCACGCGCAGGGGCGCGCATATACTTATACATTTATACATAATATATATATATACATATATTTGTATACCATTATATTTGATTACTGAATTCCATTTAGATCATTATATATCTCAATATATATATCTCAATATATATACCTCAATATATATATATATATATATATAAACATTTATATATATATGATATACATATTTGTATATCATCATATACGTATATATATAATATATATATAGATATATTTATATGATATGATATATATAGTATATATAACATATATATGTATATATATGTGTGTGGACGTGTATGTATACACATATATATATATACATGCATATATATATTGTATACAATAATTTATATGCACACACACACACACACACACACACACATATATAGATATACATGCATATGTATATTAATATATGAACACACACATATATATACACATACATATATGTATTTATATACGTATACATAGGATTATACAAACATATTTATAAATACATATATGTGCATATATATAACAACCACACGCACTATATATATATATGCATAGTTATACACACATGCACTGATATATATATATATATATATATATGCGCGCGTGTGTGTGTGTGTGTGTGTGCGTGTGTTCACGTGTATATAAGTATGCATTTGAGTGCATATATACGTCTGTCAGTGAGTGTTTATAAGTAAGAACTGAGGCAAAGTTAACACTTTTCAGAGAAAGATACTTCGATATTGTTAATATCTAACCCGCAAAATCGTATTAGCATATCGATATTAATTGTTGTAAATACGGGCAAATGCAGATAATTGTATAGATACTAAAGAATAATCGTTGTTCATCTCATGTGTCATTAATGATATCTGGTAGCGATCGAAGAAATATTTTTGCTATTTTAAAATGAGAAAATGAAAACAAAGCACATACGTAAAATCTTATACTGGAAAGTTTTGACGTCACAAAACAATTTAAATAATATAATAACTAACTTAACTCTCCTAAATATAGACATGTCTACGTGGTTACATAAAATATATAATGCCTTATGGGTTTATAAATAATGCTATATTGGTAGATTGATTTGGTTGTTGGAGGCGCTTGGACAAATGGTTAGAGTCGTAGGAAATGGACTCGTCGACTCGAGCTCACAATCCTGGACGAAGCTACAGTTCCCGTAGCGCTAATACCCTTCGGAATGGTATGAATGCAAGCTATGGGGAAATAGTAGGGCAGACTGGTATCTTTAACCTTGGTAAGGCAACCAGTCTAGGTGAAGGAAAACTCTGAATTCAAACCTGTTAAACTCCACTTGGGGTGGTCACTACTATAATATGCTCAGTTCTAATTAGTGATCTATTTCACTAATTTAATTTTCTAATTGTGTTATGCTTCTTTAGGCATGTCTCTCACGTCTCACGTATGCAGTCAGCAGATTCTTCACCCCACTAATCGGACGTTGGGAATATTAACGTTTAACAAAGACAATCGCTGAAAATGATTGACAAAAATCACAAAGGAGAAAAAGAATAATAAACACCCGAATTCATTTGTCTGAATGTTACGGTTGAAGAAATCATCTTCTAAACAAATTGAAGACGTTTAACACGTAATCGTCATGTCCAGCAACTTCGAAATGTCGTTCCTGATTTCCTCATGATTCATATACAGAAAGTACTCGTGGATCACGGTCACCATCATAGGAAATTGACCCAACTGACTAAGTTCAAATCTCATACGATGCTGTTTGCATTTGACATACCGCTAATACCATTGGGAAAGGTGTGAATCCAACTATTAACTCTCCAGCTACGAGTAAATAGTAAGGCAAACGGGGTTATTTGCCATTGGTATGACAACTCGTTTGGGAAATGGAGAATTCTGAGTTCAAACCACGACTGGAGAGGGATGGGCTTCACTAGGTTATTCTTGCCCTAGAGACGACAACAAATCCAGTATTAGTCTCTCTCTCTCCTCTCTCTTCTCTCTCTCTCTCTCTCTATATATATATATATATATATATATATATATATATATATATATATATATATAATTTACTGAACATCCATCACTCATTGAACATAAGCATCCAGAGTTTTAAATGTAGCATTCTATAGTAACTTCATTTTGTAATTTCATTTATCTAAATATTTTGTATTGATTCCGATGGAAAGAAAATAACGAAACCAACATAACATTGTAAGAGATTGGAACCTGGTTAGAATAGATATTTTTTAATGTCAGTAGCGGTAACAGATTCGAGTCGAAATACGTCAACATCTCGTCCGGTATGTTGAGTGTAAAAAGATATGCTTTATCTAATAGCTTGTACTGAACAAAACTGTTTACCATGACTTGCCGAGGTCACCATACTAGATCGGATATTTAAGTGGTCGTGGAAGAGGGAATTGGGTGATCTTTGAACCCCAAGAAACGAGGCTTGGTTTCCCATTATCTGTCTTTGGTAGCTCGGGACACAAGGGGACCAGAGGTTGAGCAACTGGAGAGCGATTGAATCCTACAAAGATACAAGACGAGCTATTTCAGAAGCTACAACGAACTTTGTGTCCATTATAAGTTTCCACACACTTTCACGTCCCCACGAACCTGGCCGGAGGGAAGAAAACAACAGAGTTCCTAACACTTGACGCTTGTGTTTACCCACTTTCCTCAGAAGACCAGTAATCAGCGAGCAGTTATCGGTGACAAGGCTACACCTAAAAGACACGAATTCGGTGCTCCTGGGAAGAAACTAATTTGCATGTGGGATTTTTCTTTCGTGTATCTTTATTTTATTGTTGATTCTTTCCAATATCTTACTACATTTCATTGATTAAACAGTTTCCGAGGAAGAATGTTGAAATGAAGAAAAAGCAAACGAATACGCAAAGAATGTCACGAGGTAATATTTGGGCATCATTTGATTAGAATTGATTTTAATTCCGATGAGGGATTTTCTGGACGAATATGAGGGGATTAAGTTCTCACATTCTGCAACTGCGAATTCAATTAGTTAATTTTCTTTTCCAATTGACGCCAGCTAAACTGACGCAATATTTACAAACTGAATTCAGTTACAAAAAGCCTAAAATCATGTAGAAAATAAGCAAAGAAATAATCCGACTCGATTTTGATTGAAATTGAGAAGCCCACAATCGTTATATTATATAGGGACTACATCTACACTACTACAAACAGTCAATACCTTATTCCCTAAAGCAAAGCATTCCTCATTCACTTTTTGGTAGATTTTTCCAGGTTGCTGAACTTGATGATAAATGAGATGCAGTTAATAATTGTGGGTAATAGGGGAGTCCCCGTGGCGTAACGGCTAATCTGCTGGCTTCCAACATCGAAGTAAGCGAGTTCAAGCTCCAGTCGCGTTAATACGATCACTTTCAGACTAAGACTCTTGGTAAAGGTATGTAACTATTACAAGAATGCCTTTGGTATCAAGTAGCCCACATAGGTTAATATATCATTAAACAAAGAAACCAAACCAATGCAAACTGTAAGTAATAACAATGTTTTTTTTAAGATTTTCAATTGGCATTTTAATTAAAATGTCATATCTCTGGATGTAGTCTGTATTTTATGTGTTTAAGTGAAAAAAAGCAAGTGGAATTTTCGAATAAATTTGTGTCAAAAACAAAATCTAATAATTTCAATATTCATATAAATGTTTATGTCGGGATTTTCGCCCTGTTCATAGACGGTGTAGTTATAAGCTTATTGATTCATTGAATTTAACGGCATCTCAATCTCTCTATGGTTATTTTATGTCCGAATGGTAGGTAGCTACATTCAGTATATGTTCATATCTAATTCTTTTGTGTAATTGTTTCATAAGAATTTTCTTTTTCTTCTTTCTCTTTTTTGCACATATTTATCTGCAAATATTTACCCCATGTTTAAGAGTGAACCTAGAAATAATACAAATGAGAGTGTACTCCATACTCATCAGATCTTCTAAACTGTAGCCTCACAAGCAGTTTAGTGCCATACGCATGACACACTATTTGTTTTTTTACACTACAGCAAGGGATACAGTCATCGTATTCGAAGCGCCACCGACAAGGCTGAATTTATTTGATGTGTAAAAATACTGGAACAAAAAAGAATAGTAAGTGTCTATGTGTGTGAGTGTATGGATGTCTGTAATAGTAATAATTAGTCCATTTTACCTACTAGGCAAATAATATCATTTGATCATGTTTGGTTATTATCAGTTTTTCTGTTGAGTCAGTAGCAATCAACATAACAAGGCATTTCATATTATTGTGGTTCTAGCAGATTTTTCTAATAGAATCAAATTTTTCATGAACATAAACAGCCAATGCTTATATCTCTACTATAATCTTCTAGAGAATCGATCAATAAGTTTAAAAAAGAGGAGAGACATTGCTATTTGGAAAGGTTTAAAAAAATCTGGACTCTCTCCACAAAATGTTTAACTGTCCCTGAAATATTTAACCATCAAGATGCTTATTGAAATATTATGAAAAATACTTCTCTAGGTAAACTCCGTTGTGTTATTTGGTATTATGAATGGACACGAAAAGAAATAACATTGTTAATTGGGACATTGGACAAATGAGTTCGTTGCACTTGTTTATGTATCCTTAAGGCCTGAGAGAATTGGAGGCAATAAACGAGATGAGGGTTCATTTGTTAATGTACGATAAAATACTGCATATTCAAAAAAGGATTAGATAAAATCGATTTTAAGAAGGAAATATGTATATATATATATATATATATATATATATATATATATATATATATGTATATATGTGCGTGTGTGTGTATGTGTGTGTGTGTGAGTATGTGTGGGTGTGGGTGTGGGTGTGTAGTATACTGAAAGCGCCATAAAATGCATATGTAGTTGTCGTAGGCCAGGAAGCTAACAAGACAATAGCGGCATTCAACATAGGTAGAGGGGTCCAAAAAACAAACAAATAATGGGTTGCAAATAGGAATAAGGGGCTGTTTATTCCTCCCTCACACAGTGTGGTCTTTTCAGTGAAAGGAAAAAAGAATAGGTTAATCTTTTCTATCATGAAATCGATTCATAATCCCCATCGTGCAATTTACGAGACTACTTAAAAACGCTTTCCATAACGGAGACCAGAAAACAAATGTCTGTCCCCTGTGAGACCCTGGCGTTAAAATGATGAGTCCCCTTACTTACGGGTATATATATATATAATATATATATATATATATATATATATATAACATCTTTAGCAACTAAAATATGGGAGCTCAAAGAAAAAAATATCCCATATAAGATAGAATGGAGAATATTAAATCATCCCAAATCCTACAAGAACGGCTCAAGAAACTGTAATCTATGTGTGACAGAAAAATTTAGGATACTGAACAATTTAATTTCGAATAATCACAGCAATAAGAATAGTCTAAATAAAAAATCGGAAATATTCAGGACATTCCACATGAGAAAAAATTCTTCCTAAATGCATGGAAAAGTGAAACCCAACATCCACCCTGAAAGATGAAATTACGGATTCTTACAAGACTTTAACATCAGAAAAATTAAATATAAACAGACTTTTAAAATATGATTTCGGATATATTATTCAATAAAAGAATGCATTTTCAATAGGGGAAACTCACCATCTACCCCCCAAAAAATTAAATTGGAAAATGTGCAGGCTTTAACATCTGAAAATTTGAAAAGACATACATATTTTAACACATGAAATTGATTAAAATAAGCACAATTAAAAACAAATTTTCAAAGAGTTAAAGTAGATAACTTTACGAATCTTTATAAAATACAGGAATTATTTTAAAAAGATTCAAAAATATAATCGAATACATAAGGAGCGTCCGCACCAATCAACCGACGTAA
>CM042139.1:63448106-63478106 GCA_023376005.1 Doryteuthis pealeii
ATATCTTCCGGAGGGTCAGCTGGAAGCGTCTCATATTGAAAAGAAAATTGAATTACGATAAATGAACCTCTCGAAACAATGAATTTAAAAAAATCATTTCATTTAACAACACTAATCCTCAAACAGAGCATCATCATTATTCAGAGGACCAAATATTGGGATGGCTTTCCTGCAGTATCTGGTCAAATGCCCATACTCAGAGAGACAAATGCAGTACGGTTGCGCTTGGAGCCGGATGTTGTTAACTTTTGGATCTGATCCCAACCAAAATCTGTTGATGACATCCTCCAAGTTGTCAGACTGAGAAGTCTTTCGAGACAACTTAAGGCGGATTGATCAAATCGCTTTGTTGTTGGCTTCCAAACCAGATTCATCAAAACATTTCAACCCACGACTGTCGATCATCTCAATGAGTTCTCACGAGTGGGTGAAGAGTTTGTGTAGGATTGGTGGGACACTTATCCACGTTTCATCTTATAGTTTTGCTGATTTCATTTTCTGTGGGGTGGGGAAGCTTTCGAGGTAGAGCAGTTAAAGAGTAGTACAAATGTTTTTGTACTCTTTGACGTTGATGTCCTTATCAGATGAGAACAATTGTAAAATGACTGAAAGATACTGTCCAATCTGCGTCATCACACTTTGAAATCTGGATGCCGATTTCTCTTCCACCATGATGCAAGATACGTCTGGCAGTGTTTCCGGTTGTTGAGGTTCCTCCTTTGCCTGTTCCATCAGAGAAGTCCCATATCTCCCCTATCACCTCCTCGTGTTGCTTCTGTATCACCTTTTGACCTCTTTGAGGAATTGGTGATAACGAGATGCCTCCGATTCCGTCCATTCGAACACTTCGGCTTTCAGGTGGTCAGCAATATTCATGAAATGGTCGAATGTTCGTAGCAATGCATGGAGAACTTGTACCGAGATCACTTCATGATTTGAAATCGGCTTGTTTGTCAATCCTTTACGTGTTTCATAATCATTGCGACGTTTTACAATGTTCCCATCATCATCGCCCACCTCTTCATACATGGAGTGTAAGTCAGCAACTGATATGGTGATTCCGAACCCTGCTTGTACGATGGCTGGATCATGACAGTCAGCTATGGAGTGGTCGCACATGTCACAGTATGCTCCACCGAGGCTCAGGTACAAGTTTGCAGCCTTATAACATGAAAAGGGTTGGTTTAGGGTAATTCTGATGGCATTTTGGGATTTCTTAGGTCAAAAAACTTACCTGTGTAAATTTTCAGCCTCAAAACTTGAACGAAACTCGAAATATGTGAGAATATGTTAATATATAGATGTCGCCGGGATTACGAATCGCGTTTGTTTCTTGAAATTTTGACTTTTGTGTAAGATTCATTTTTTCTAATTGCCACAAGTCAGATTTCATAGGTTTTGGATTTTCTAAAGCATTGAGACATATATTTTCAGAAAATATACTCTGGAGCAAATCTGGCTCGTGGCAATTTGAAATTTTCACGGTTTTCCGTCGAATTTTCGCTGGAAAAAACGTTGAATTTTTGGTTAAATTTTCATAAATCGGCAAAAATTTTGACCGAAAATCTTAATTTTTTTTTGCACTTGAAGGGTCTGAAGTCTAATAAATGATTAAATTCAGTAAGTTAAGATTTAATTATGGGTTTCCGAGAAGAAATTTGGTTAATTGGGCACAGTTTTGTCATTTTATAGCTCTTAATTGGTACATTGGTAAAATGCAACATCAATGGCATAGGCTAAGATAAGGTAATCTTGAAAATGATGTACTGCCAATCTTCAAAAATTCGCCATTATTCATGGAGTTGAGTTTTTAACTTGATTTTTTTTTATTGAACTGGAAATTTTTTCTAGTTTTAGAAAAACTAAGATCCATAAATGTTTGATGGGTGTCTAATTTTGGCAATTTCCATGCTCCAGCCCACTGTGGTAGGGTCAAGTATTGTAACATTTTATAAGTTTTATACACCAGAGGTATTCGTGGGCTTATTACCAGATTTAGCTTTACTCATTACCAAATTTTAATAATCAAGATTATATGATCTTTCCATACCTATGAGAAGAATAACTTAGCAGAGAAATAGTACGTGACATAGTTTTTATGACTTCTGTGTACGTTTATAAAGTTAAAAAAAAACGAGCATTTAAGCCACCGTCTGTTTCCTTTGCAGGTGGAATTAATATTCTCTTAGGAACTGCGGGCCAGATGGTTTGCCGACCTCAGCTCTAAACTATCTCAACGTACTTATGAAACCCTTTTCATTATTTTTGTTGTTGATACTCCTTCGGTTTTTTGTTCTTTTACTCTGTTTAGTCAATATTGTGATCCGATCGATTTACTTTGATTTTTCTTTCACCGATTTTATTTCCTCCCCCCTCTCTCTCTCTCTCTCTCTCTCTCTCTCTCTATATATATATATATATATATATATATATATATATATATATGTGTGTGTGTGTGTGTGTGTGTGTGTATACACCTGCTGCACAGCCTGTATCTGTAAGCAAGAACCATTGGTTTCTACTTTTCCGCTCCACATTAAATGATAAGCCTCTACTATTAGTAGACCATTTCATATATCTTGGTAGCAATATCTCATCTACTGAAAGTGATGTCGACGAACGCTCAGGTAAAGCATGAGCTTCTATTGACATTAATCAAATATATGAACAGCTGATCTATCTGTTAAAATGAAACGGAAATTATTCCAAACTGTAACCGTTCAAGTACTACATTTGGGATGCAATTTGGAAAATTTAATGAAACGCTTATATAAAGCTCGGAGCATGTGGCATGCAGTTTTTGCAAATCTTAAAAGCAGCACCGGATAAAAAGGCATCAACTGTATGGCCATTTACCTTTCATCTCAAAAATCATCCAAGAAAGACGAATGAGACATGTAGGACACTGCTGGAGAAGTAAGGATGGATTCATAATTGACATTCACATATGGACTCTGACACATGGGTACACCAGCTTTGGTCGATCGCTAAAAGCTTATATTTATCAGCTATGTGCAGTCACTTGGTGCCGTCTAGAGCAACTACCATGAGTGATAAACGATAGGGTCGGATAGCGAAAGTCAGACAAGTGAATGCATGCTATTGACACGCCTTCCTAATAATGAATTAAATATACCTTAATAAGCATTGTATTTATAATGAAGTAAGGTGTATATACATTTTTATACAACCTGTATAAGGAAACCTAAACAACACTGACTTCATTATTTAAAAGGAATGTCTTCATCTCCTGTGAATCTGTGGCAGAAGATAAGTAATTATTTGTCGTGGAACGAAAATAAAAAGTTGATGCCTGTGTTGCTGAATGCGTTGCCCATACCAAGTGCAATGAAGGACTTTAATGTATTTAATCTTCGCTGATCGAATTCCATAATCAGACTTGCACATTCAAATGGAAGACTGTGGCACTGTAGACTTATAAGCAAACGATTACTGGGTTATCAAAAGAACGCCATCCGTTAAAAGAAATTTGGGTTGATAGAGTTCAACATTTTTCTGTAACATGATATGCTTGATTTAACACTCCAGGACCGGGGGTCAAAAAATGGTGACAAGTGCCAAACGATATCAGTAACTCTAGGCTCAAGTTGGTCTGCAGTATTCTGTGAACTCAAGTATATATATATATATATATATATATATATATATATATATATATATATATATATATATATATTAGAAAGGAAGGAAAAATTCAACACCGTAATTCCATAATGGATTTATTTCGACCAAAATTGGGGCCTATATAAATCTAAGTTGATTTAATATAAGTAAAGTCGTCGGGGCGGCCTAAAGTCGGTATCAGCCAATCAGCGAGGGAGTCTATCCCCTTTTCAATAGCGCTAGACCAAGGAGATTGTTTTTAGCATCTGAGGTGGAGCGCCAAACCTACCATCAGCTCCTTACTTTACCGCACAGATCCCTGTGCTACTCATACTCTGAGTTGGCGAGGACCGGGATCGAACTTGGAACATTGTGGTTTCTAGCCGAACGCTCTACCGACTGAGCTAACCCGGCCCCCCAAAAAAAATTCAGTCTCATCAGATGGAAGATCAAGGTAATTTGAAAAAAGTTTATTATGCATTGAGTTCTCTTTAGTGATTTAAAGATTTACTTTATTTATACATACTGGATCATACAATAACAATACAGTGTATTTTAGAAATCACATATTTAATCATCCCTTACAACCAAGTTTTGGATACCTCTCTCTCTCTCTCTCTCTCTCTCTATATATATATATATATATATATATATATATATATATATATATATATATATATATATAATGAAATAACATTTGGTTAAATACAACAAAATGTGATTAAAGGTTGACGAGTAAAATTGAATAAGACACATTCAATTAATATTTCGCCGCGCTATATTAACGAAGCTTCATTAGAATCTTCATTTTGAGACAGAAACTGATATATATATATATATATATATATATATATATATATATATATTGAAAATGGGGAGAGACTGCTGGATAAAAGGGGGCAGAGGGCGTATGCGTCAGAAGGTATGAGGCAGAAGTAGAGGCAAGTGGAAAAAGAGAGTATGCGTGGAGCTGTCATCTACGATACGGTACGACCGGTTAATTGATAGAGCGCACTAGACACCGGCCACAGGAATGCCTTTTGGGCTGATAAATAGTAAGAGTTCGGAATTTTTGTTCTTTTGAGATTCTGTGACTTTTACGTATTCGTGTATATTTGCCTAGGTTACCCTTTGTCTGTTTCAATATTGTTTTCTTGAGTTCGGCTAGAAACCACAAGGTTCCTAGTTCGATTCCGGTCCCCGCCAACTAAGCGTATGAATAGTACAGGGACCTGTGCGGTAAAGTGAGGAGCTGATGGTAGGTGTGGCGCCCCACCTCAGATGCTAAAAACAATCTCCTTGGTCTAGCGCTATTGAAAAGGGGATAGACTCCCTCGCTGACTGGCTGATACTGACTTTAGGCCGCCCCATTGACTTTACTTTTACTTTATATGATATATATATATATATATATATATATATATATATTATATATATATATATATATATATATATATATATATATATGGAACAAAACAATTATATTTACAATACAAATAAATAAAATTATTCATATAAATTAATTTTTCAAACTAGATTTAAAAAAGTTTTTATTACGTTGCACTCTGCTAAATAGGGATATCATCCTTCATGTTTCAATGTTCAAAGCTAAAATGTATAAATAAATAAATAAATAATGGGAAATGTGTCGATTCCCTTCAAGCGTATTTGAAAATACTTGATAATTTGCAATTTGATGGTTTAATTGTTGTGTTGTGTTAAATAATTGATATCCAGTAAGGATTATAAGAGTTGAGGTGAAAGCTGACACAAACAAATTTATGATTTCCCGGCTTTAAGCAACATTCAAATAATAAATAATAAAAATATTATTCAATAAAGCTTGGGTGAGATAGTTAAAAATAATTGGATAAAATAATATGGTTAGAGTCATAGGAAATGGATTTTTCGACCCGAGTTCAAATCTAGATAAGGCTATTTGCATTTCCCATAGCCCTTATACCCTTGGTAAAGTAATGAATCCAGCAATACTCCCTGCAAGTATGGGTAAATAGAAGGACAGATTGGGTTCTTCAGCCTTGGTTGTGCAACCTGTATAGGAGAAAGGAAATCTCTGAATTCAAACCTGTTAAAATCCGCTTGAGAAATTGACGTTGGGCTCGTGCGGAGGGGTTGGTAAATATATTTTTCAGAAAATAAATTCCTCCGAAGAATAAGGTCTTGGTTTCTTTGTTTAATGGCATATCAACCTTCCTATGTTATTTCATGACAAAGTAATCTTTGCAGAAGAATAGTCTGTCGGGCTATTTAACTGAAAACATTGGGTTGAGGGGATTCACACCTTTCCCAAGTGTATGTAATAGCGCGACTCCATTCTGACCCTTAGGCTAGACGGGCGGTCAGAGAGACCCCCCTCCGATCAATCGGCTGGTCATGTCAAGCCCTAGCCCCTATAATTGCCCCAACCCTATGGCCTTTATGTCAAGCCGCCCAACCCTTTTTATCATATATGTGCTAGAAGGTGGTGGCTGTGGGTCTTAATGTCCTGGGTATGACGTTAAACTCTGTGAAGTTCTAATTCTGGAGTTCTGGGGAATTTGGAGTACTCCTTCATCACCATTACTTCCAGGTCCACTCATTCGAAATAGTAGTACCTGTTAGGGTCCCATATATTGGTTAAACAGAAAAATGAGTTTAAAAATGTGTTTAAAGAATTGAGTTTAAAAAGAAATTTGAGTACCTATAAGATTGAATCGAACAAAACATCTTCACCATAAATTAACCCACCAAGGGTTGACATACCTTAAAATCCAACTATCGACCCAATCGTGAGAAGAAAAGAGACATAGTTAACAAAGCAAATGACGGTCTTTCATATAGTATTCCAAGCTCCACCGGCAGGGCGGTTCTTTACTATTTAGTCTGCTCATGTTTATTTAAATGATTTGCTAGTACGATGATTTGCTGAAAAGGTCCAAACAAAGGATGAACTAGAATTAGGAATTATCAAACCATTCTATATATTCAGAAGTTGAACACACTTTGCAATCCTTCCTTAATCCTTTTTACAAAAGCATATATTATTTATGCTCAACAAAATATGGCCCCTAATAAGGATACATCTGTTACGTTTCCTACCAAAATTCGTAGAATGATCGAGACGATTCGAAATCTTCAATGAAGCTCAGATAGGTTTAGTTTCTTTGTTTAATGACATATTAAACTTCGTGGTTTATTTAATGCCAAAACCCTTGGTTTGTTTGTTTAATGACATATTAATCTTCGTGGTTTATTTAATGCCAAAATCATTATTGTTGAATAATAGTAGTGGTACTGTTTAAATCATAGCTGGCGGATAAAGGGATTCAAACTTTTTCCAAGGGTATTAGTCCGAAAGCGAACGTACTAGCGTGACTGTAGTTCGAACCCGCTTACTACAATAATCGTAGTCCAGCACGTTAAGCATTATGCCACGAACTCCAACCCCAAATCAGATAGAGTACGAATCGCGCAGTATTGAAAATGACATTTATTTCAACTCAAGAGAAAACAAGAAGAAATGACACGTTGAGTCTATAAATATTTTACAAAATACATTTACCAAAAGAAAAAATGGCCTTATAAAGATTTGCAATCGTTGCAAAAGTTAAAATCAACGATGGAACACAAGTTACGGATTGGGGCCGGTTTAGCTCAGTCGGTAATGCATTCACCTAGGAATCAAAAGGTTCTTAGTTCGATACCGGCCCTCACCAACCCAGCTTATGAGTAGCACAGGAATCTGCGCGGTAAAGTGAGGAGTTGATGGTAGGTGTGGTGCTCCACCTTAGACTTTGAAATAATCTCCTTAGTCTAGCGCTTGTGAAAAGGGTATAGAATCTCTCAATGTCTGGCTGGTACCGATATTAGGCATCCCTGACGACTTACTTTACTCATGAATGAGACAAATACTAAAACCAAAATGAATACTAACGGAAATATATTATTAAGAAGAAATATCATTTTCTCGCCTGTGAAAATCAGCATTGATGACTGATCAGAAAATCAGCAAGTACAATTAATAAAAATAAGAATTCAATGATATATATATGTGTTTTGAAGGTAGCTTGAATTTAACTAATTGAGGTAACGAGTTCGCAACAAAACAGCTTTTTAACAAAATGTAACATAAAATTGTAATAGAATAGTATTCCGTATATGTTATAAAAGGTCAATACTAGAATGAATGATAAATAAAAAAGGTGTTCAGAAAAAAATAGCAGGAGGTTGAATTGAACAGATGTTATAATTCTGCGCATTATTTTAGAAATAAGCAATAATTTATGAGAAATGTTTTGTTTTGTTATATGAAATAATACATGGATACAAATATGGAAAATAAGAAATAAAACTTCAGCGAGTAATTATTTTCCCAATTCAATTTTATAATGTTTATACACAAAAAAAATCAACAGGGAAAATATGCTCAAGAATAAATCAATGAATTACAAAATTAAACGATTTACAATTGGATTTTACGTGCCTTCCTCTTCCCGAAATCTTAAATGACTTCATCGAATTCAATCTTATCGGCAAGGTCACGCTCTATGCATAATATTGCCAAAATTGTATCATACTCGATAGGACAATGTGAACATATAGGAAGTTGTAAACTTATCAATTTTTACTTTCACCCGATGTTTACGAAGCACAAGGTCAAATGTTTCTATCAGTTGAACAAGCTTTAGAAACAATTCCTTTATTTTCATTTGCCTCCTCGAATGTACCGCCCCATAAATTGTGCCGCCGGGGTGGAAGGCCCTCCCAAACCTCTCTTGGTACGACACTGGCGTGGTGTGTTAGTAAATATCAAGTAATATTTTTTTAATTGCCTGCCTGCTTATCACCCCTTAATTCCTTTGAGAATAAATCGTCGTTAAATTCGGGACTGATAATTTTTGGTATTTAAGATTTGACGTTTTTTTTACTACTGGACATCTACTAACAAGGACGTGGATAGTAGGTATTCAGACACTCTAGTTTGGGGCCGCAATATAGTAAAAAGTTATTTTTTAAATTATGACACAAGTGTGTCTTTTTCTATTTTTTATTTTTAAGCTATGATGAAGCCCTTGGGTTAGGAAACGTTACGAACTAATGTTAAGTTGCTATTAAAATAAACATGACATTTTACTACCCTAAAGTTAGCCATTATTTATAAGGTGACCCAATATAATTTTATGTGATAAAACCAATAGATAATTAGAATGAAAATATCTATCGTTAATAATAAAAGTACTCTGAGAATCAAGAAGATTTAAAAAATTACAATTTGTTTTTTGTCTTTGTTCAAATAAATAAAACATTCCAAAGAAAAAACCTGAAGGGAAATTGCCAGAAACAAGGGACAAGAATATAATTTTTTTAAATCGTTGTTTTTCTTCTAAAATAACCAAAGGACATCTGTTTCTGAAGAGTCTATTGAGATGATCTTGTGGAAAATGTAGATATATATGTGAGAGTAAGATCTACGGATGCCTATACAGTCATAACTATGGTTTAATTGCCGGAAATTAAATGGAGAATGTCGCAGATAAATACTGATTAAGCATAGTTAATTTAAGTGGTTATTGATACTTGTTACGCTTCCGTACATTCATTTGGTAATGACAGTTTGGAATACCGCGATTATCTCCCATGTACTTCATTACACAAAACAATGAGATACACGCATATATAGACATATAACATATCTAATTAATTGCCAGCAGAACGGGATTACAAAACACACACGCACACACACATGCACTCACACACACACACACAGAGACACAGAGACACAGGAACACAGACACACCTATATATATATATATATATATATATATATATATATATATATATATATATATATATAATTTAAATGTAAATGAAAATGAATAATGAATAATGAATACGTTGCGTAAGGGTTATCGTCGTCATGATAAAATAATTTCAAGTCGAGTTCAGAACCTGTATGTTTGCATTTCACTTCACACTAATGCCCTCGTGGAAGTTATCGATCCATCTAAATTCCGCACAGCTAGGGGTAACATAGAAGGGCATACTGGGTTCCCTGACAAGGTAGGGTCACCTATCTAAAAGAGGAAAATAAAAACACTGAATTTAGAACCTAAAGATTTTACTCGGAAAATCTGTGGCATTCTTTTGTTGTTAACTCATCCCAAAAAGGCGTCTGGTTCTACACAGCTCATTACCATTATAAACAAATCACCTGAGTAGAGGAGAAATACTTTCTATATAAATGTTGTATTGTCGAGGTGAAATGATGCACAGAAGAAATTGAGGGCGTAATATATTTATTTAGCACTAGTATCCGGTGCTAACGGATACATAAAGACCATACAACAAATAAGTACAAACAATTAACAAAACAAAAATTACAAGAAATACAACTGTTCACATATCTATTTGAACTCTTGCGTTCTTCTATGTGTTTATTTCTATATGAATATATATTACATATTTCATACAAATATAATCATTTGTTTTATTATATTGTAACTGTTCAATCCACTGTTTAATTTAAATTTAAATCATATTGAGTTTGAATATTTTCTAACGGCCAGAATTGACAAAATATGGAAGTAAATAGATACATTCCGCTACATTTTAAAACCTTCTAAACTGATGTCATTCCGCATTTGATGGGGTAAGTAAATGTGTTCCTCATTAAAATTTCTATTTTAGAATTTGTACTTTTATTCTTTCATGCTTCGATAAACCCAGTACATTTTTCTATATTTAACATTTATATAGATTTGTTTTATTGTAAGAGTCTTGCGTATGGTTCACGTATTTGATAAAATGTTTATAAACTAGTAAATCAATTTTTTATATATATATATATATTATGTTATTATATTATTTTCTATATATATATATATAATATATTATGTATATATATATATATATATATATATATATATATTTATATATATATATATATATATATATATATATATATATATATATATTAGTAGATAGTGCCCAATATCATTGCTAGAACATTTATATTTAGGTTTATTTTTATATTTAGCGTTTTGTTATATACACTTTGTTAAATTGAATTAGCGGTTTGTTTCTATACGCAGCGTATATAAACAAACCGCTAAACCAATTTTCCATTTAGTCTGAAGATTGAATAGGTGAGAAACTGTCAGTAACTAGGTGTTGACTCCACACTACCTTAACTTAAACACACACACACACACACACACAGAGGCACAGACACAGACACAGACATACACACAGACACACACACACAAACACACACACATACACACACACAAACAACACACACAAACACACACACACACACACACACACACACACACACACATATATATATATATAATATATATATATATATATATATATATATATGTAATTATTCAGTAGCTGGATATGATAAGGCAGGAGTCAAAGCAGGTGTAGTTTACGCGGAGAAATAAATACAATAGCCAACGATATAATAAATAAACTGGTATAGAGAAAATAAAAGAATAGGCAAAAGAGTGTGAGGAAGAGGTTCGATTGGGGACTATGGAACAGAATATAATCTGATCATATAGAGGATAATAAGCTCATATTATGACCTGCCCAGTAAAGTGAGACTCGCACAAAACTCTAGGATATTAAGAAACGAATCTATCGCACGATCCTGGCCAGACGTACTTTTCTCTAATAAGAAGATACAAACATATTGTGTATTTTCCCGCACCAGCCGATGAGAGTAACGCAAAGGTGTCAGCGAGCTGAAACAATAATGGGACATGAGCGTGACAGTGATACCAATCATCCCAGGAGCAAGTTGAAAAAGTAACCGGAAAAAAGACTAAGGAAATAAGATATCAGAGGAAGGACCGATACTGTCCAGAATATAGTACTACTATAAAAGAAAAGGGGCCGGGTTAGCTCAGTCGGTATAGCGTTCGGCTAGAAGCCACAAGGTTCCTAGTTCGATACCGGTCCCCGCCAACTCAGCGTATGAGTAGCACAGGGATCTGTGCGGTAAAGTAAGGAGCTGATGGTAGGTGTGGCGCTCCACCTCAGATGCTAAAACAATCTCCTTCGCTGACTGGCTGATACCGACTTTAGGCCGCCCCGACGACTTTACTTTTTTTACTTACTTTATAAAAGAAAAGAAAATATAGATGTGTACCTGAAAGTTGCCAAAAAACTCAAAAGCCTGTGGAACTTCAACTGCCGGCGATACCAATTGTATTTGGTGTCCTTGGAATGGTTTTTAAATGCTTGAAAGAATACAGGAAATTCTCCTAACCACAGCATTAAGATCGGTCAAAATTCGATAGAGTCCGTGAAACACGTAAACAAACAAGTGACAGGCGAATACAGTTAACTAAACACATATTTAACAATATTTTTATCATTTTTATCAATTTTCAAAAATTATTCAGGGCCCGATCATCGCTCCGCTTAAAAAATTAAGCTTACATAGCATGAAACCAATGCTAGCAGACTTGTTCCCATGCAAATGAATATATACTAAAATATCTATCTATCTATCTATCTATCTATCTATATATATATATATATATATATATATATATATATATATATATATATCTGTTGTGATGGTTAAATTGTTGTTATTTTAGATTATTAATACACTTTCAGATTTTGTCTATTGTGCACTGTCTGTTTTGAAAGCAGCACAATTCCCTGCTCCAGAAATTTGGAAAAGGCACCTTCTACTGCTTGGTATTTACACCGAAATCTCCAATACACACATTATCTGAGGATTGGAAAAGAGTTCTATGTTGATTTGGAAAGTATGGCAGCTCATTAATCTTAATCTGATCAGTCGGATAAAGAAAAATAATTCGCACTTTTGTTAGTCAGATACAGATCAAGATTAACAATGATCCCAGCAAGTCAATCAGGTCAATAACCATGGATATACGAGTATCTGAGTTTCTTGTCAGGCAGGTAGTGCATGGAATCATTTGGCATTGTTTATAGAAGATTAGAAATGACCACTTTTTATCAGAGTCCATTAAGGCCAAGAAAAAAGTGTGCCGCAAAGCTTATGAACAAGCCAGAACATCCCCTCCAATTATACTTGCTTTGCTTTTTCTTGTTACATAGTTCGTATGTAGCCTAGGAATTATGTATGAAGTGTAGTTAGATTTTTGAATTGATGTTCGTTGAAAATTCAAATAACATGGTACATGGAAAGTTACCGTTGACTGTTTGACTAGAGTTAACGTTTACTTGACTCTCAAGGAAAGGCGTGTGAAAATAAATCAAGGTACTTTAGAGATTCAAGCAGTTATTCTGGAGGAGCAGACGTTATGGTCTTTGCTCCTAAAATGCCGACTTCTCACCGCACGGTTCGAAATCCTTTTGGGCTGTGGGTTCTTAATAAAAAATAGAAAAACAACATTTATTAATTATTTCAACAACGAAATGAGCAGACACCCAGCCCAGAGAAAGAAATTAACTCACTAAAAAAGAAATCAGCCCAAAGGAATATGGCGACCGACGAAGTAGGAACAAGTTAGAAAAGTAAGAACCCTTCTCATCACATCATCCTCTCTTCTCGTCAACTCTCACTCCAAGTTATAAACCCATATGATTAAGTAGCTGTATAACATTCTCCCATGAGAAAGAATACTACCGGAGTAAAATGTTGAACTCACAGAGCCAGTCCACATCTTGTTGTTTTGTGACGTTATGTCTCCATTCATCTTCGCTCATACTCATTAAGGATGCCCCCATCAAGTGTCTGGAGGGGGGAGTGCTGCCTTGGATTGGGAGAGTGGTATCTACGTCTAGGACACTGTGACATGCTTCACAAATAGGAGAACCAGTTTTCACCGTCAGAAATGTTTGCGACCATATCCTCCAAATGTAGCCGTCTATCAAAATCACAATCCCCTTAATTATTGTGTGTAGGGCGAATTTCTGCGAGAGACCTACAAAGCTCCGTGCAACACCAAATATCAGCTGAAGGCAACGCACTGAAATAAGTGGAAACATACTTTTCATATTTCTAAACCCAGTCAGCTATATTAGCATTGAACATATTTTATACGTTTTCTTATTTGTATTTTGTCACTATATATATATATATATATATATATATATATATATATATATATATATATATATATAGAGAGAGAGAGAGAGAGAGAGGGAGAGAGAGATGTCTGAGTATGTGTGTGTGTTTGTGTGTGTATTCTGTGAATATCAATAATGTTGTAAGAAAATAAATTATCTTTTTGAAATTCAAGTTTGCATGTCTTTAGATTGGCGTTTTAGAAAAATATTCTGATTTAAAAATAATGAGATCCCATGCAGCTACCATTAAAACCGATATCTATCTATCTATCTATCTATCTATCTATATATATATATATATATAATATATATATATATATATATATATATATATTTCTATCTCTCTATCTAAATAGGGTATCGTAAAAGCTCTGAACAATATAAGGAATCTTATTAAGGATCCCTAATTGGAAGGCACTGCGCAGAATTGTTTATGCCATGTCTATACTGACCACTAAACAATGGACCCATTTTAAGATTCATGTGGATTTTATCTAAAATCGATTTTCATTTTTCGCTAGAGCATTGTTATCATCTTATCGCAATTATTTTGGAATGATTGCTCTGGGAAATAAGTTTGTTTTTTTAGCCACGTTCACAATTCAGTACAAAATTAAATAAAATGTATTACCATAGATTCTTATATACTTATTCAGTTGTTCATATGAAATACAAAACAAATAATGAAAAATTATATAATCTACATTTTCAGTAGTTACACTACATCCGGAATCTTGGACATGTCGACTTCATGTATCTGTTACCTTTTAGCAGCCGCTTGATAAAGAAATATGATATTGCCTAATCAACGGAAAATCTGGATGGTGTAAAGGATGACAATTCCAGAGGGTGTGGCGGTCATCCTTAAAGGAGTTAACTTTGAACTTGAGGCCTGTTTAAATCAAATTCCATGAATTTTAGGTCAAAAGAAACTATCGGATTTTGAATGACAATTCCAGAGGGTGTGGCGGTCATCCTTAAAGGAGTTAACTTTGAACTTGAGGCCTGTTTAAATCAAATCCCATTAATTTTAGGTCAAAAGAAACTATCGGATTTTGAATGACAATTCCAGAGGGTGTGGCGGTCATCCTTAAAGGAGTTAACTTTGAACTTGAGGCCTGTTTAAATCAAATCCCATGAATTTTAGGCCAAAAGAAACTATCGGATTTTGAATGTTCTATAAACAATAGGAATTAAGACTAATGACTTTTAAATATCTTTTTGGGTATATATAGAAAGTTCATCTCGGTCAACAGAGAGTAGAGTGGAGTCTAGCAGACTTTCGGGCAAGACGTGCATATCTGACTCAGTTCTCACTACGCACTTGTGCATCGACGATGTATAGGCGGGAGAGAGGCATTTGGAAGAATAAATGTACACACATATAACAATATATCGCTGGGTTGTTTCTGAAAATAAGAAAAATGAAGCCCAAAGAGAGACAGCACCATGACGGAGAGAAATACCCGGCCTAAAAAAAAAAAAATAAAAAACGCCGATATAACATGATAGAAGCAGATATAAGAAGACTGCTATGTAACATTTTTAATGGGCTGAGAGTATATTTCACAAGGTTGCCAAACGTTGGAGTTTGATTTCATGGAAAATACATGATTTCAAATGCTGATTCTCAGAGCAGTACAATTCATTTTATACTTTTACTGATTCAATCAATATTTTATTTTTACTGATAAATTATCTGATTTTTGTAAACATATACTTGTATCCTCAAGGTGAAAGGACACACATGAGAAATTGAGTGCTTAATTTACATTTATTTATTCAGCACTAGTATGCGGTCCTAACGGATACATACAAAAACACAGAACAATGAGTTACAAAACAATTAACTTACAAAAAATAGAGGAGGGTCAAATGTGGTATATCCAAACGCAGTAAGATGAATCCGAATAATAATATGCTTATTAATCCACTGTTAAGGTCCTTAATCGTAGAATATTTAAGGCTATGAACCAGACCATATGTTAGAGTGCTGAAGGGGTGCTAGCAACTCTTCCACAATACTAAATCATAAATGACCTATTTTACTGATACGTTTCTTAACACCGTAGCATTGAAAGACCATAACGTAGATAATTAAGCAATTTCCAATATATATGTATAACGATCTTCCAGAAAATTTAATCTAAACTAGCGAATACAAACCCATATCTGGTGAGTGGAAAAATCTTACAATAAATCCCTCGTATTTGATAGCTAGAACATCCGTGTCGGAACCACACGGTTCCGATTTCCATATCTGACCTCGCCAACTCTGCACATAAATAGCAGGGCTTAGATCTGTGTGATAGTGTGGGGAGCTTATGGTAGGTGTGGCGCCACACCCCAGACACAAACAAAACCTCTCTAATCTAGCGCTAGTAAAAAGAGCATTGACTCCCTCGCTGTCCGGCTGATACCAACACTTTTTTTTACAAGATAGAAAGTAGATGTGAATTATCAGAAGAGAAAGTATCTATATAAGAGCTAGCAGATCAAATAACCTACAATATATCGACTATAGAATTCCGAACAATGAAAAATTAAAACAAAATATAATAGTTTTAATCAATTATAGAAATCCATACGCCATTAGACCCATCCCATTCAGAACGAACGATTAAGATGTTTAAGAAGTAAGAAAACATAATAAAAGACATAACTAACTGCACGAAAAAAGTTGAGAGATAATTCGAACGGAAGTAAATATTAAAAGAGAGAATTTTATGGAAGACACACTGGAATCAATCCAGAAAATCTTTAAATGAGCGTTAAAACTCTTCAAAAGAATTCAATAACGGTAACCGCCTTCTCTACAGGAATGACTTAAAACTTCCCACATAAAGAAATACAAGCTTAGAACGTATATTAAAATTATAAGGATAAAGATGACGTTTAGGTGGACTACATTACAGTAGAATTCACAATATGGTTGATTCTCAAAATGCATATGTCTTAAGTATTATGTTAAACTACATCTAATGGTGAAGTTCGAAATTTGGAGCACTGGGAAGTGTGGGGTACCCATTGATCGCCATTCCACCCAGTTCCACTCTGAATGCCATATAAGTTCTCTTTTTCTACCCAGCAGTTTTCTTGCTTTTGGAATCCAATGAAAATGACGTAAACGTTTCTTCCATCATATTCGGTTAAGCCGCTTTGGTTTATTAGGTTTCCATGTATAGTTAAATAGAAAAATGAGTTTTAAAAAATGTGCTTAAAAGAATTGAATGCCCATCAAGAATCAATAAACCAAAACAATTTCAGCGTAAAGTAACCAAACAAAGGTTGACATGCCATTAAATCCAACCAACCCAAGTGGATACTTAATTTTGACTTAGGTGACTAAGATGGCCGATATTGACCTCGGCAAAACCTGGCTGGGGATGTTAGATCATGAATATCACGTTACACCTAAAACCTCGCCAAATGCTAACTTAAAAAAAAGGTTATCTATTCACACCCGATAACATTAAATTACGCCACATCCAAATAAATTAATTGTAACTGACAATGAGTTATTAGGCTTTTAAAGAAAACTAGCGATCCCTTTTGACATTGGTTGACTTACATGGACAAGTTTTATAGTATTTACTGTCATTCATATTACTAACCGACCAACAGAGCAGCAAGTTAGCTAAGTAATAAAGGTGACACACCGGTGACAAATATAAACAGATAAAGTGTGCTTTCATTGACTGTTTGAAAAATACAATACCCGCATAACTATAATTAAATTCTCGGATGAGAAAAATATATTAAATAATAGATTTGAATCAATATGCAATCGTAGACATAAGTTGGATCGGTCACTAAGATATTATTAGAACTACCATATTAAATTTTACTTAATAAATCATAATTTATTCTTAAATAGTTATTAATTTTAAATAGGATAGATAAAAAAAAAAGAACAATGAAAAACTATAAATTAGAAATATTCAACCCCTAAAATATAACTAGATTTAAATTTTAACTGCTTTTACGAGCTATTATATATAATTAGAATTAAATTAATAATAATACAGAAATGAGAACTAAGGAATGAATACACATGTGGAACGAGCCGCACGTGAAAATTGAGAGAAAAATAACGTAGCGTTCAAACCGTTATTATCCGAAATATATCTGAGTTTAACTAAGGAATTATATCGACTTAGTTAAGCGTATGGTAGGGTCCTGATGAAATTGTTTTGATTGAAACCAAGGTAGATCCTTAACTTTTACCCCTACTAATATATATATATATATATATATATATATATATATATATATATATATGGGAGGTGTCATTGTATTCGCCTCATGCGATTTCTACAGTTGTTTTTCTTCAATAAACAAATAGCGATGAATATATTTCATTCTAAAAAAATGTCACACCTTCCGTATCTGAGAAGATATACACTGTTTCCCAGTAAAAATATTTGAAGAAAAAAATGTTTTTTCCCAACAAATAGAACTGAAATAATCGGTTCAACCAGTTGAAGATAGAAAAGAGATAAGAGAACACGTAAACAGCATCGCACGCACACACACACACACACGCACACACACACACACGCATGCACACACACACACAGACACACACACACACACTCACACACACATGTGCTTTCTCTCTCTCTCTCTCTCTCTCTCTATATATATATATATATATATATATATATATATATATGTATGTATACACATACATCCATACATACACATATATATATAAATATATTTATATATGATTTCGTCTCAACATCAGTCAAATCCAAATTCATTTTTTGTATTTATTTGAAAATATAATGATAAACAAAGAAAGAGTTAAGAAGAATGCTTTATAAGTTTTTCTACCCAGAACTTAATTATTCCCTTTCAAAGGTTTTTTTTTCTTGAGTTAGGAATCCCCAGAAACTGACAAAAACGCCTTAATCCTTTATTTGCATTTTTTACTTATTTTCTCATTCAAAGAGCCGGCTTTGGCTTTTTCACTTTTTTCTCAGTGATAAGAGAATACTCAGTGGACACGAGTCTATGCAAGCTTATATATAGCTAGGCCACCGTTTATTCATGGGAGCAGCGCTGAAAGTGAGTTAGATTTGTGCACAGCAAATGATATCCCCATATCTTAGGTGTATAGATCAGAGGAAGATATCATCATCATCATCATCATCATCATCATTAGGTCGCGCTATCACAGATATCCATGTCATTCTCTCGCCAAACTTACCAATCATTCATTGCCCCTGAAAGGTCTTCTGTGCAGCATCCAGTATCCCTGCAGATCTGGTCTATGTAGATCTTTGCTGGACGGCCCACATTGGCGTGCCTATGTAAAGCTTCCACAGCAGAACGTCAATTATGATTTCGTACTTGCTTCCCCAGCAGTGCCCAGTGTGTCTTGTTCGCCTCACACGGATGGCTTGTGTGATATGGTGCAGGTAGCTGTACGGCTGTTTTTCTGGTGGGTTGTTGTTTCCACGTCTTGTTTAAGATTGCACGAAGCATTCTTGTGCAGCTCCCATCTAGCTTATTCTTCAGGTGCTTCGTTAGGTTACAAGTAGAACAGCTGTACAGTAGCACTGATAGAACTACGTCTTGGAAGAACTGTTGTTTTAACTTGTTAGTAAAACCGGATTTCCATATCGTTGACAATCTGTTTATAGCAAATATACGAGATGGAATAAAAAAGTTATTCCCTTTTATTTAGAAAAGATATAATAACAAACACAGGAACATGTATCATACATCAAAATGAAACTTGATAGTCTGTTGATCACATCCCTACTTCTCTACATAGTCACCGTTACTCACAATAAACGCCCCACCTTCAAATGAGAGCATGTATCTCTACTCTCTAAAAGTCTGCTGAATTTTGTTTGAGACACTTCTTCACTACATATTCATTTCCCCGTCACTGGAATAATGTTTGTCTCACAAACCCTCTTTCATGGATCCGAAGAGATGATAGTCTGAAGGCGCTAAATTTGATTAGTATAAAGGATGCGCTAAAGTTGTCCACCAGGATAAGAACATTTTTCCTCTTGTCCTGATGCTCGTCGTCAGGCAGAAGGAGGACATTGACGAGTGGCAAGTTGGGTCTTACTCGTCGGATTCTTGCATTAGTTTTATAAAAAAAAGTCTTCTCATGAAATAAAGACAATGGTATTACTTTTGACTCACACACACACACACACACACACACACACACACACACACACACACATATATATATATATATATATATATATATATATATATATATATATATATATATATATATATTCATAAAACATTAATTGCCGTGATGCTAACAATAAGTCTTTGTACGATGATGACCTATGTGTTAAGTATGGTTTTGGGCCTAAAAAATCGAGACCACTAAACTACGAATCTCAAACAATATCTCAAAACGCCACAAGCATTCACGGTTCTGATGTTTTAATCTTCTGAGTTTAAAATGTTACTATCAAATCTGACTCAGTTTCTCTCCATTTTTGATCTTTGAAATATCCTATTTTATTATCGTATTTTTGTGTTCTTAGGTATCTAATGTATTTCACAGTGTATGGATTTTCCTACTTCCACCTGAAATTATTATAACTTCATATACTTCTCTGTCATTCCTTTCAATATTCCTTGATTTTTCTGTTGGGATATCGATGGTATAAGACAATTCACCGTTTTTATTTATGAACTTTCCCAACATCAGCAGCTAGTATTCCGGGTAAGAAAATAGCCACTTAGAAAGGATATAGAATGAATTTAACGTCGTTTGTAATTGTTCTGAAATCAATTGCAAATTGAACTTTTTGAAATCAAGACCTACAGTGGAAGATTTCAAGAAATACCATACACTTTCTGCTACAAGGAGTATATACCAAAACTACACTCCTTTTCTACCTAGGATTTCAAAGAATACAACAGACACTCTGCTACAAGAAGTGTTTACTGAGACTATACCCATTTTTACCATTAAATTTAACAACAGAGGAACTAAACGCCTAAAATGGCGACTAGAATCGTTGTATTTAATTTTGTTGTATTTAATGTTGTATTTAATTTTGTTTTCGGTAGCGACTTTGATTAATGTAATAGTCACTATTTTGAGGTTGTTTGTGATTGATTGATTTTAATGACATTTCAAGTCTTAAAGGACTATTTTATGACCGAGGCTACACTCTTGTAAATTTATATTTACATTTTTGTAGCTGTTTTTAAACAAGATTTCACACAGCTATATGATATCAAACATTCCTATCTAATACAAATGTTTAAATAATTGTATCGTTTCATGTATTCCTATGTAATATCAATGATTATGTGTGTTCAAGTAGTTGCTTCTATTTAATAAATGTTTTCATATGTTTCAAGTAATACTAATCTTTAGCAAACATTTATAGTTTCATGTAACTATTACTAATACAAATAATTCATAATATATAAATCCAGTCTCAAACAAAACCAACCTACCATAAAATATCAGTAACGAGATTCTAACCAGTAACATTTAATTCTTACAAGTGCACACACACACACACACACACACACACACACACACACACACACACACACACACACATATATATATATATATATATATATATATATATATGACGCACAGTCAAACTTACACTCTCACATATACACACACACATATATATATGTTAGTATGTATATATATATATATATATATATATTATATATATATACATACATACATATATATAGTATATAAGATCACACATATCTATATATAGTGGGAGACAGACACACCCACATATTTACACACAAACACACACACACGCATGTATATATATATATATATGTGTGTGTGTGTGTGTGTGTGTGTATGTGTATGTGAGAATGTGAGTTTGACTGTGCGTGTGTATAGTATTTGGTAGTTCTGATTATGTTGAAACACGTTAGGGATACTCATGAAAAATGGCGAAAAGAGAGGGGGGAAAGACAGGAATGGGACCCAAATTAATTTGATAAGTCAAATCTTTAACAACGTAATGGTGAGAAACTGTCAGTTACCATGTTTCGGCTACCGTAAATGTGTGTGTATGTATTTGTGTGTTTATGTGTGTGTGTGCTTGTGTTTGTGTGTGTGTGTGTGTGTTAAGAGTCCATGTATGTATTCGGTTCAACTTTATTAAGTAAAACGTAAGCCAAAAATATATGTTGACTTTACGTACCGTTATTAAATGTTAATTCTGTCTGTGCCAGCGCTACCTAGACTAGACATCGTGACACGTATGATATAATGCACTGAGGTTAAAGCGCACAGGAGAATAATTATGCCAGTCTAAGATAAAAATATTAATAATCCGAGTAATAAAAGAAATCGGCCTCTAGTCATAATATAGACAGAGTTACTAATCACAGACTGGGCACTGGCATCAGTCTAAATCAATTGTTTGACGCATACAAACTTATCACCAAGTTTATAATGCTGGGGTTTGGTGAGTGAAAGTATTCATTAGTTTCCTTAGTGGAAACAAATTATAACATTTCACTAAATTATTCGTTCTTTTAAAATATGTTACATATGTTCACAGCTCTATTTTCATCTCAGTGTTAGGGAAATCTCCGAAGGGTTTCTGTAGTTTACTCAGCTCTTTATTTCTCGTGCAAACAGCCAGCAGACGGGGGTGGGGGGTCTTGGTGTAGTAGATAAAGTGCTGAACTGCGATTATCTTAGTAAGCAGATTCGAGCTCCAATGTGCTATTACGTTCACTATTGGACTAATACTCTCGGGAAAGGTATACCTTCTCCCACTCCCAGCTATAGACTAAATAGTACCAGTTCTTCTCCAAGTTCTTCTAAATTTCTTCTACGAGGATGGCTTTGAAAGAGAAGGGAAAGTCATTGGTTGCGTTTATCATTAAAACATAAATCAATTATGTAAGACCAAAACAATCAATGGATCTGCGAGACTAACTTTTTATTATACCCCCTCTACCTAGGCAACGCCGTGTAGTCACTTCTAGTTATTGATATAATGAGATTGGTCTTCGTTGTATGCCCGCTCCCACGTGGCTTTGCACCAGATTAAAACAAGTGATGTTGTAACGAAATCCCCGGAATACAAAAAAAGAAAAAAGAAAGAAAGAAAGGCTGCAAATTTAAAAGATCTCGAAACTGTAGACATCGAATTTGTACTCGAAAGTTGATACGCCATTAAATAAAGAAAACAAATGAAGCTATTAGTAAGACGTAATTCACAAGACTGAAATATTCAGAAATTATAAAAATAAGATTTAATTCTGCATAAAATAACAAACATTGTTAGTGTAAAAACTTTGTGTATTTTTATTCCTGCTAGACACAAAAGGTCATTTTACTTGACAATTATAAATTAATTATGAGGTTTATAATTTTGGAAACGAATAAAAACAAAATCATTATAAAGTATTTCTGACCATTGAACGGTATTATATTGTGCGATTTTCATATCAAATTTTAGTTGATAATTACGTTTCAGGTTACAGACTTATTGATTATAAATGAACGCAAAATTAGAGTCTTCAACACCATAAAACAAAGTCAGATTATAAATCAGCATTTTAGAATGAGGCAGATAAAACTATCAGTGTAAACGCTGATACTCTAGTGGAGGGATATGTGTAACGGTTATTGTCGTTTTTTGTTCGGTATTCTGGCCGAGATTAGGTGATCTATATGTATCTCAAAATCTCAGAGAATATTATGTTGCTCATTCTAAAAAAAAAAAAAAACGGATTCTAACATGTGATCTTATCATTAGGTAGCATGGTCAAATTTCAATTTCTTGCACAAATTTAAGTGGATTATCTTTCCCATCCAGTCGGGTTTAGTCTTGTATTCCTTTTCTGATAGTTTCTGGCATACGTTTGGTGCATGATTAAGCTTTTAGTTTCTGTTTACACACATCCTCATTCACTGATCTATTTCACTTTTATATAATTAGTCCTTATGGCATTATTATTATTATTATTATTATTATTATTATTTACTCCTTTTGAGTTTTCACATCAGCATTAGCTGATGGACTTTCACTGGAGTCTGAGTGACAGCAAGTCTCCTCAGGTTTCCAGGACTCTTCTAAGTATTTTGGCTGATTACAGCAGTGCAGTGTTCTGAATGGTTTCAATCCTTCCTCTGATTTCCAAACTTTCCAAACCCTTTTCTAATCCTTTTGGGACTGTTCCAAGTGCACCAACTACAATTGGTATAATTTTCACTTTCATGTTCCATAACTTTTTCAGTTCTCTGGCAAGATCCAGATATTTGTTCATTTTTTCATTTTCCTTTAGCTTTACCTTGTAATCTGCTGGCACTGCAAAATCCACCAGTTGACAAATTCTTTCTTTTTTGTTTATCAACACTAGGTTTGGTCTTCTTGCTGAGATAAGGTGATCCGTTTTTATTTCAAAGTCCCAAAGAATTTTATGCGTTTCGTTCTCAAGAACAGATTCTGGTTTATGCATATACCATTTTGTTGTATGGTCAAAATTTAATTTTTTGCATAACTCCCAGTGGATCACCTTCCCAACCCAGTCGTGTCTAGTTTTGTATTTACGTTGTGCTAGTTTGCTACATTCGAGTATATGGTTTACAGTCTCATCTCTATTACCGCAAATATTATTATTATTATTATTATTATTATTATTATTATTATTATTATTTCACTCCATTCGAGTTTTTTACAACTACCGTAGCCGGTGGTTTACTGGAGGTCGAGTGACAGCAAGTCTTCTCAGGTCTTCAGGACTCTTCTGAGTATTCTAGCCGATCTCAACTATGCTGTAGTGTGGACCGTCTCGATTATTCAACCAGACTCTCTTCCAGACACCCGGGGATCGTTCCAAGAGCACCGATTACAATTGGTACGACCTTCACCTTCATGTTCCACAGTTTTCTCAGTTCTCTGGCTAGGTCCAAGTATTTATCTATCTTTTCAATCTCTTTCATTTTCACTCTGTGATCGGTCGGCACCACAGAATCCACGAGATAACAAGTTTTCCTCTTCTTGTCAATCAAAACTAGGTCTGATCTCCTGGACGAGTTTAGGTGATCCGTCTGAACCTCAAATCCCAGAGAAATTTATTATTATTATTATTATTAGTAGTAGTAGTAGTAGCAGAAGCCGATGGTTCACTGGAGGCTGAGTGACAGCAAGTCTACGCAGGTCTCCAGGACTCTTCTGAGTGTTATGTAATCGCCGCCCAGCACCTATATTTGTGGCCTTGTGCCAGACTTAGAAAAATGTACTACCGATTATCTTGTGTTGCTGGGTGGTCTTTTTGGAATCACCGAAAAAGTATTTAGGAAAGATAATATCTTTTTAACGAGAGAAACGAGACGATAAGTCTATGATTAGGAAAAAACCAGTCTTTTGGGCTACAGAGAGGTCTTTGATCTTAGGCTTCGTGAACTCTGGTTGACCAGTGAAAATAGAACGAATCGAATATTCGATTTAGTCCAGAAGGTGGTCGAAAATTCTAGAGAAAGAATCTTCTGGAAGATTATTTAGAAATGCTATTTAAGAGACACGTCAATAGAATCAGGAGTTGGAGTCTGCGAGCAGAGCAGTTAGGGTCCGGGACTGGAGACAGTTAGAGCCAGGAAGGAGGCTGTGCGTGCAGTTGGCAGTTGATGAACTGAGGTCGCTGATGTGTGAAACCCGAGATGTAATATTTTACACTGGACGAAGTTGAAAACATATTTTAAGTGTGAAGCCTTATCATTGGAACGAAGTTAAGAGCATCACTAAAAACATATTTAAGGAAGCTGACCATCTCTCTCTCTCAATAAACTTTCATTGAGAAAATAAATTTACGTAAAGCAAGAAATACTGTCCACATCTTTAATTACTACACGCCAAAGAAATCGTACTCATGAATGAAAGTCATTAGCGTGTATACTTGTCAACAAGTCAAATTGGCCGTAACGAAGGGCACGCGACGGCGTGCGTGAAGTGATATCTTCCCTTGACCAAAAGAAGTGGGAGAAGGATTTTGGGGCCACAGACGATGACTGCTAGATCGGGGTTGTGTATGTAAACAAACTCCGTACGGTACGAAGATACGAATTGTAGTGCCGTGAAAGGAAAGGCACTACGTTAAATATCGCTAATTGGAAGCCCGTAACTTAACATATTACGAACAACCCATAACGTAACATGAGTATTCCAGCCGATCTCAATAATGCTGTAGTCTGGATGGTCTCGATTCTTCTTCCGATTTTTAATTCATCCAGACTCCTTTCTAACCCCTTTGGGATTGTTCCAATGGCCCCAATCACAATCGGCACGACTTTAACCCTCATGTTCCGCTGTTGTTGTTTTTTTTAGTTCTCTGGCAAGGTCTAAGTATTTATCGATTTTTTCGTTTTCTTTTATTTTCACTCAGTGATCAGCTGGGACGTCAAAGTCCACGAGATGACACGTCTTCCTCTTCTTGTCAACCAAGACAAGATCTGGTCTCCTGGCCGGGATTAGGTGATCCGTCTGTACCTCAAAGTCCCAGAGAATTTTGTGTGTCTCATTCTCCAGGACAGATCCAGCCTTGTGCATATACCATTTAGTTGAATGGTGAAAATTGAATTTCTTGCACAGTTCCCAGTGAATCACCTTTCCCACCCAGTCGTGTCTAGTGTTGTACTCTCTTTGTGCGAGTTTACTGCATTCGCTTATTATATGATTGACAGTTTCATCTCTTTCCCCACATATTCTACCTTTGCTGTTTCGTTGTGTCTTATCTATTTTTGCTTTTATGTTGTAAAAATACATCTATAAGATGATTGAGGGGGAAGTCATCAGCGTTGTTATTCCTTGGGATCATTGGAAATTTCTGGTTTTCAACAACGAATTTCCTCACCCAAGGGACCAATCGAGGTTGATCAAACCTCGACCCTCCCCCCTCAGCAACTGGCCTCGCCTCCTGATGACCATAGATATAGTACTGGTCACCTGACCTCCAGCCAATGGCAATAGCGCTCTCTTAATTTATATTACATCCATTTTATTACTCGAGTTTGATCTTACTACTAGGAAGAACGGTTGATGTAAGTTTTCCCCCTCTTTGTAGATTTTTTTTGTTTTTAAATTTTACCAATTTTTAAATTTCTATTTATTTTCCTTATTTACAAGAGTGGTTTTCCCTCTTTGTTGATTTTGTGTTTTTTAAATTTTACTATTTTTAAATTTCTATTTATTCATTTATTTTTCCTTATTTACAAGAGAGGGGTTACCCTTCCCATTTTTTACTGTATTACTTCTTAACAAACCCGTTATATGTACTACAAATTAAAAAAAATTAAAGATTACTAATACACAACGAATATATACAATTAAACTCGTTTTTAACATAAAAAAGGACGATTAAAACAAATTAGTGACGATGTTACCAATAACGCTAATCTAATAAATATCATGCCGGACGTTTAAAATTAATACACAATAAAATGTACCCGATAAGCTTAATTTACTTATATGAAAATTATACGTTTCACCAAATTAATGAATTAAAAACGTTTTAACTATACAAGTTTAATAATACCACGCCGCGAATATATACAATAATATACAGATAGGCAATATATACCTAACGAATATTTACGACGAATATTCGTACTACCCGTATAAATATTCCACCCATTCACGATATTTAACCCACGAAAAGTTACGTCGAACTCCATTCCAAACTATGCCTAATTTACTTATATGAAAATTATACGTTTCACCAAATTAATGAATTAAAAACGTTTTAACTATAAAAGTTTAATAATAATACACCGCGAATATATACAATAATATACAGATAGACAATATATACCTAACGAGTGTTTACGACGAACATTCGTACTACCCGCATAAATATAATAAATATTCCCCCTAATCACGAAATTTAACCCACGAAAAGTTACAACGAACTCCGTTCTAAACTATGAACTATGATTAAAATTCCTAATCACGGCATTGTTCAAATTACGAAAGTGTTTATCGATAACGGTTAGAGAAATTTCGCGAGAAATCTACCCCCTCTCAAAAAAAAAAAAAAAAAAAAAGAAAAACGAATAGTTACGTGGATGATTCGTAGAAGTTACCTAATTATGCTAATGTTTTGTTTATGACGCACACACACACGCTTCAAAGCGAAAAGAGGGAGAAAAAAAATAAACAAAAAAACCCAAAAAAAACCCGAAGTCAAGGAATAGTACACTTAAATGAAACGAATGATAGTGTGGATATTTTATCGAAATTTTCCGTTATGCAATTAATTATGAACTACACACTCATACAAAATTAAAACAATAAAAAAAAAGAAAGAAAAAAAAGACTATTTACACATTAGTTTGTTCAAAGTTCAGTGGATTCTGGCTAACATGTACAAAATTATTCATGTGAATTATAACCTTATCTCTTAGACCAAGCACTGCTTCTCTTTATCCAAATCCAATGAGCTGCTTTTTCGGCTGTTTCAGTAATCTCACGGATTGCCTTATTTCTCTTGAGTCCTGTCAATCCCAAATCTGCCAGCACTTTGCTTAGGGACCTCGCAACAAATCCTCTACATCCGACTTCAATTGGTGTGCAGTTTGCTTTCCAATTATTTCTTCTGCATTGTTCAACCAATTCCTGGTATTTGCTTCTTTTCCTTTCATTTGCTTCGTCGGTATTGTCCTCCCAAGCAACTGTAAGCTCTAACATAATAATTTGTTTTGTAGAGTTTGAGAAGATTATTATGTCTGGCCGCAAATTTGTCACTGCAATGTGATCGGGGAATTTCAACTGCTTTATGAGGTCTACGCGCAACTGCCAATCTATCGCTGTTGAGAGGATACATGTTGTCCCTTTGGTTTTCTGTGCTGGGATTCTCCCTCCAGCCTTGACAAAGTTTATACCGGGCTTGAATTTTTTTCCTTTATTAGCGCGGATTGCAGTGTCGATTATGTTTGCAATTACTTTAAGTATCTGGTCATGGCGCCAACGGTATCGACCATCAGACAGTGCCTTAGAGCACCCACCAAGTATATGTTGCAATGTAATTTGTCCTTATGGCATTATCTTGTGCTGCAATTATCAGGGATTCAGTTTCTCTTTTGAGGTTTCTCCTTCTTAGCCATGTCCATGTCTTCTGGTGAGCGATCTCTCCTGTGTTTCGCTTGAAGTGTCCATATAGTTGTTTTTCTTCACATTTTTGCTTTCTTGTTTTGATTCTATTTGTTCTCGTCCATATATTGCAATTGTTTTTTTCTGGCTGCTGCTATTAGTCTCACTTTGCTCTTTTTTGTATATTCCTCGAGTGCTTGAATTGTTGAATCTACACAGTCTTCAATGCTGGCGGCTCTTCCTCCTTCTTTTCTTGGTACATAGAGTCTATCTGTGTCGTCTCTCGGGTGTAAGGCCTTGTGCATGGTCATAAGCTTCCTTGTCCTTTGGTCCATCTGTCGGAGGTCCTCTCATTATTATTATTATTATTATTATTATTATTATTATTATTATTATTATTATTATTATTATTATTATTATTATTATTTTTTTTAACTCCTTTTGAGTTTTTCACATCAGCTTTAACTGATGGTATTTCACTGGAGTGAGTGGCATCATATCTCCTCAGGTCCCCTGGACTCTCCGGAGTATCCTAGCCGATTGCAGCAATGCAGTAGTCTGGATGGTCTCAACTCATCCTCTGATTTCCAGATTCTCCAGTCTTTTTCCAAGCTTTTTTTTAACCGTTCCAAGTGCATCAACTACAATTGGTATCACTTTGACTTTCATATTCCATAGCTTTTTTAATTCTCTAGCAAGGTCCAAGTATTTGTCCATCTTTTTGTTTTCCTTCATCTTCACTCTGTGTTCTGCTGGAACCGCAAAATCTACCAGTTGCCAAGTTTTTCTTTTTTGTTAATCAACAATAGGTCTGGTCTCCTAGCTTGGATAAGGGGATCCGTCTTTATTTCAAAGTCCGAATATATTTTATACGTTTCATTCTCAAGAACAGATTCTGGTTTATGCATATACCATTTTTTGTATGGTCAAAATTTAATTTTTTGCATAATTCACACCGGATCACATATATTACATCTTCCATTGTTGGCCGCTGGAGTGGTCTACATAGATATGAGTGGGAAGTTGTTTTTTTAATAAACTAGACTTTGATTGGCACAAGGCCATAAGTACTGATCACCTAGTGTGAAAGTAATTCAAAAGATGTAGTACGCTAAACATTACATTTAAATTAGCAGACATGTCTCTTTGTTTGCCGTATGTGTAGTTATTAAGTAGCCACATTAACGGTGTTTATTAAATAAAGTAG
>CM042139.1:63483106-63539536 GCA_023376005.1 Doryteuthis pealeii
TAGACTGATTCCAGTGCCCAATCTATGATTAATAAGTTTGTCTATATTATGACTAGAGGCGAATTCCTATTATGACTCTGATTCATCTGTATTTAAGTATTACATTAAATTGGCTCGTTAGATCGGTTGGTCTTTTTAAATGGGACAGTTTTGTTTACATCGAAAAACTAATGAAGCATAGAATATTGTATTCTAAAAGAGGCGCGTGGACTAATTGTTACATTCGAAGGAAATTGACTCGTCAACTCCAGTTCAAAGCTGGAAAAATAGCACTGATATCTATTAATAA
Organism: Doryteuthis pealeii; assembly: GCA_023376005.1. Taxonomy (NCBI): domain Eukaryota; kingdom Metazoa; phylum Mollusca; class Cephalopoda; order Myopsida; family Loliginidae; genus Doryteuthis; species Doryteuthis pealeii. Next base: position 63,483,396 of record CM042139.1, read on the forward strand.
TGGAGAATCGGTCTTGATTTTTCTGTAACCGAAACTACGTCACTGCTTACGTCACAATACCAAAAATCGTAATTACATAGAATAAAGAACAACTCTGTAACAACAGGTTAACTAAAAATTTTACAAATTAATAAACACCAACGATTTCTGGTTTAGCTCAGTCGGTAGAATTTTCGGCTAGGAACTACAAGGTTCTTGGTTCGATACTAGCCCCCGCCAAGCCAGCGTATGAGTAATACAGGGATCTGTACGGTAAAGTTGGGAACTGATGCTAAAATGATCTCCTTGGTCTAGCGCTAGTGAAAAGGGGATAGACTCCCTCGCTGTCTGGCTGATACCGACATTATGCTGCCTAGATGACTTTATTTCATTTTACAATGAGGGGCATAAACATAGGTGTTAAATATAATATCAAATATACGATGCAGTATTGTTGCTAAAAGTTTATCAACTGATTTATTAACTGTTTCATCAGGTTTTAGAACCACAGGTTGAAGTAATGTGAAAATGGGGTTAACATTTAAAGTGCATTGTTTATATTTTATTCAAACGATTTATTTGCACACAAAATGACGCCAGTCAGTATTGTGTACCACAAAATACTTTCTTGAACGAAGAATAGAATTTAATAAATTGGCGTAGTGTTGTCTTTTAATTTGTGTATGGAAAAAAAACTGTTTGGCATTTAACATGGGGATACCCACAGGAACAAATATTAATGCGATAAAGAGTCCTGCATTTTCCTGCCATTTGGAAAAGAACAAAGTAAAAAAAAAAAAACACAAAAAAAAAAATAACAACAAAGAACAAACAAAAAAACAAACAAATAAAAAATAAAATAAAAATAAAATGAATTCAAATAAAATCAAAATCAAAATGGAATCTACAAACAGTAAAATTATTCTGCAATATAGTTGAATTAAAAGCGATGGCCTAGGGGTCTGAATGTTAATAAAAAAAATGCGACAAAGTAAACATTTTTCAGCCTACTGAAATTTAATTCTAAAATAAGTAAGAATATTTGCATTTATTGTTATTTTCTACGCTTTCTTTAAAAGTTAGTATAATCCAAATGCCAAATTTTGACAGCATTCAACTTAATGCCTTTCATAAGATTGCGATCTTACGACGAGTAAAATCTTTCGATGCATTAGTTGCCTGTGGCTTTTGTTTAAAGACTTTAACCTTCAGGAATCCACAGGCAAATTACTTACAAGAATTAGATCTGAGCAGTATGTCCACTACGGGATACTACTACCTATTCAAATGAGAATTAATAACAAACACCCAATGTTCACCATTCTAGGCCATGATGGCTAGTGAAATGGCATGGTTACATCTGTTCAAATATAAATGCAACCCATATATATATATATATATATATATATATATATATATATATATATATATATATATACGTTTTTTTATTTTTTTCGATTTTCTCATATTTTGCAGAGTCCTCATTATCTAATTAATAGAACTACTACTACTACTACTACTACTACTACTACTACTAATAATAATAATAATAATAATAATAAAAATAATAATAATAATAATAATTCTTCAGAACAGAATAGCAAGTATAGGCTGGTTTTAAACAGAAAGGAAACGGTCAATCACATAATAAGCGGTTGTAGCGAACGAGCACAAAAGAAAAATACGGCTAGGCATGATTGGGCGGGAAATATGATATACAAACCATAATCCGTCAGACGCTTAAAATTCCCCGAGATTTTGAGATAAAAATGGATCACTTAATCCCGGCCAGAAAACCAGATCTAGTGTTGATTAATGAGAAAACTAAACAAAAAAAAACTCTGGAATTTGAGAGTATCGAGGATACTAAACATGTGCATGTATATGGGAAGACGTGTACCCACGTATTCGTGTGTGCGCATTTACATATGCATGCAAGCGCCATATCTACATACACATAATTACATAGGTATAAAACCCACAGGCCTATGCATAGTGCTACACATAAAAAAACCCAATGCAAATTTTCTTTTTTAAAAATTTTTTTCGATTTTTTTCGATTTCTCAACAACTATTTCCATTCTCCCTGATGACTGCTGAAGAGATGGACATGAAACGCATGGTCGCAGCTAAAATATCCATGTAATTAAATATATATACACACACGAATATTTATTAATTATTATCATAATAGAGCTCTATCACAAATATTGAGCACTCTCTGAATAAAATCGCAAATATTGGCCCATCACTAACTAACCGATTGTGTTAATCATACACTGTAGTAATATATATATATATATATATATATATATATATATATATATATATATATATATATATATTTATTTATTTGACGGCTCCGCGAGCTGGCGCATTGCATGCGACTTGGAACATCAGCTCGTTTTTCCAACTGAAATAACCGTAACGGCCCAGCGTCCAGATATTGTCATTTGGTCTGTTAATCAAAAGAAAGTTTTTATCGTTGAGTTAACAGTTCCATTTGAAGAAAATCTGGATTGGGCCCATCAGCGGAAGTTGGAAAAATATGAAGACCTACTTGAGCAATGCGTCAGAAACGGATGGATCACGGATGTATTTCCCATTGAGGTCGGATGTCGGGGGTTTATTGCCAACTCAACCTCGGCATTTTTGTCTAAACTTGGACTTTCTCTACCAGACAGAAATACTTGAAAAAGATTCAGGAGAAAGCTCTAACCACATCAGCGTGGATATGGCAGTCCTATATTGTGACATCAAACCGACAAAGTCTGGTGGTATCGTGAGATACTGCTGGGGCGCTCTGGGTTAGTGGTAATGATGCTTCGGCCCCGAAACCACGCCTGAACCCAGAGTCATCATCTGATGAAGGCTTTGTTGGTTGCAATGCTACTGTGTAAATACCAGTCATTGTATGAAGATTATTATATATATATATATATATATATATATATATATATATTAGAGTTTGCGCTTAACCGCGGCAATAATCTCTGTATTTTCCATGATCGATCTGTGGACAATTCAATAAAGAAATGCATAAGTGTCTGGAATAGGTTAGAATCCCAAAACCTAATATCTCATCGGTCAACTATTGTTGATGTTAACCGGCATTATTGTACTCATCTTGTTTATTCACTAGATAATGCATTATGAGATTACGATTTTTTCAAGTCTCTACAGATTTCTAATAGTGAAAAAAAAACTAGTTCCATTGAAGACTCCATGAGTCCCCTGATGCAGTTCCTTTTTAGAATTTAGATTTTAGATGTTGCTTGAGAAATACTAGAAAAAAAAGGAAGAAAGACGACCGAACTGCAGTTCAATGAAGTGAGTGTCGGAAAAGTGTCTTCGTATTTACTTAAGCAGCAAATAGAAACACATAATTAGATTGAGATTGAAAAATAGACAGATAGAAGTAGACATATATATATATATATATTATATATATATATATATATATATATATATATATATATATCCATGCGCACATATATACATTTATACATGCAACACATATTGTTATATAATGTACGAACGGAAATATGAATTTCCGGTTATATTAAACAAAGAAATATAGCAAATGCCCGTTATCAGATCAAGAGATAAAAAATGCGTAGGAGTACCTATCAATATAAAAGGACTGGGGCTCGAGCCGACAGGTCAGTCGTCAGTCAGCATAGTCGGCAGTCAGCCGGAGAGTAGAGTGAGGTGATCGGGGTCAGTTAATCGGGGGAGTCGAGGCGAGTTAGTTGGCCGAGCGTTGGTGTTGGAAAAGATAGCCTTAATATATACCAACTAAAAAAGCTTGTCACCCAGAAATTTAATCGAAGGACCAAAAGTCTAAAGACTGAATATATTAATTAAGCTGACCCTCTCTCTCGAAGTTAAGAAGCTTGAATTTATTCCAATAAACTTCTGGAAGATAAATTTGGTGTTATTGTCATCGCTTACAACGAAGATAATACTATTGGCAGTATCATGAGAAGACAACGGCCACGCAACATATACGATAATAGTGCCGTGCATTTTCAGGTACTGTGAAACGACGCCATAACGTAACAATATGCATACATATCCACACGCACACTCACAAATAGAGATATACATACATATATATATATATACACAAGCAGATATATGCATGCACACACAGGCACACAGGCATGCATATGCACACACATACATACAGGGGGTTCGAGATAAATTTGAAATATTTATATTTGTTTATTTCTCTCTGTAGGTTGGAGGTATTGACGCACACAAGGCATCATTTGAAGGCGTGGATCCTTCTTCATTCATATATGTGATGACAGATAGGATTGATGACACACCTGAATCATGGAAGAGAATAATTTTTATCGTGATGATCTGCGCCGGCCATCAAAATAAGGACATTATGGTTGTGGCCTGATGCTCCCTGAACACTGTAAAAACAATCAGGCATGAATTGGAGAATTGCAATGGACACTTCGAGGCTGTGGCTAGAGGAAAGCAACATAACAGGAGATCTGATTGCGTTCGTACAGCAGAATTCCTCGGAAATCTGCAGAAAGGGTATCAGGTTGAATTCAGATGCCTACGTGGAGTTGTTAAACACTTTATTCAAGCCCTGGATAACAAGGGTAGCCAATGATAGGCCATATATACGGCAACTGGATTCGGCCACCTTCCACACATCTGGGAAAAGTCAACAATGGTTGTCGGCGAATTTTTGCAACTACACCAGTCCCAATATTTGTCCTCCGAACTCCCCAGATCTTAACCCCTTGGATTATTATGTGTATGAAAGACACCAATCGTCATGCCAATTCTACAAACGTCCAGTTAATCGACAGAATTAAGGTACTTATTGAGACCCTTCCCAGCGAAACTGTAACATCAGCTTGCTCCAGGTTCTGGAGCAGGAGTGATGCTGTGATCGACGCTTATGGCGGTTATTTTGAGTGAAACTTATTGACAGTAGGGTAATTCCGTGCCTGTTGAATTTCTTTACAATCCATTACATTTTGTAGATCTTCTTTTTCCTTATGAAACTGTCAAATGTTACCCGAACACCCTGTATATATACTAACACACACACAGATATGTGCACATACATACATACATACATACATACGTATATATGCACACACACAAAGACTCATACACTTCAAAGGGAAACTTAAATAGCCTCATCTAGGATTTGAACTTGATACCATTACCAACCACGCTAACCGTTATATAGTGCGCACGCGCACACAGGCACAAACACACGTACGCAAGAATATATTTAGGTTTTTCTGGTTATATATATACACATATATATATATATATATGTGTGTGTGTAACAAGATAAATCTATATGTATGTATGTATGGATGGATGTATATATATATATATATATATATATATATATATATATATATATATATATATATATATATATATATATATATATCATTACTTCCAAATTAATATCCATTTCTTTTTTAAAAAATCTAATAGTTTTATTACATACATTATCTGATCCTTTCCTTCAAAATAACAGCCAAAATAGTTTGTACAATTTTTTCAATAAATATTAAGATCCATTTCGAAAATGTTCGAAGCAATTAAAAAAATTATAAAAATCCAATTTAAAAGTTGATAAGATTCTTTTATCAAAAGAATAAGATACAATTTCATATTTACTTGTATTTGGAATTATATATATATATATATATGCATATATATATATATATATATATATTTACTATTAGAATTTCTTTCTTTATCTCCATCTCTCTCTCTCTCTCTCTCTCTCTCTCTCTCTCTCTCTCTGTGTATATGTATCTATCTATCTATCTATCTATATATATATATATATATATGTATATATATATAGAGAGAGAGATAGAGAGAGTGAGAGAGAGAGACAGAGGAACAGAGCGACAAACTGGGAAGTAGATAGCATTTCCTTATAGATAGAGACCTCGATTGACAGGCAGAAAGACCAGGAAATGTGAATGTATGCGGGTGGTCTCATAAGTAAATTTGATTCATTCCACCTGTAAAAGTGAATTCCTTCATTTTGGGTGCGTTCAAATATGAAGTTTTATGGATGTTCCTTGGTGTCAAAATATTCAAAAATGAAAAAAAAAAGGAGTAAGAATTGCTCAATGTTCTCTGCTCACACACCCTAAAACACAGATCGTACACATTAAGAATTTCCCTCTCTCTGTTTTTTTTCCCACATCAATGACAGAGATTTGTCAGAGTGCGTCGACCATTTTGCCTGAAGTAGCTGAATTATTTCCGCCCCACATAAGCAAATGTCAATCACATGTATAGATACGAATGTCATGGAACTAAAAGGAAAAAGGCGCAAGTGTGTCCCTACATTCTTCCGTTGTTCTATCAGTCGATTTATAAGAATATTCGATGCATATGCACCTTTTTCCTTGGCAACCAATCAATATTCGATGACAAAATCAAACGTTTTCTATCAATGGATATTAGATTGATGCTATAGCTATTTATTATATTTTATTTAGTTTGGTACAAGAAAAAAAGTATTACACTCTTGGTGAGTATTAAACTCATTACATAATTGGGTAAAACAAAACAACTTCAAGGTGGACTGATGGATATAGGGAGAGGGTCCATGATAGGCCAATCAAAATTTTTAGCTTAGTCAGTAGAGTGTTCGACTGGGAACAGCATGGTTTCTGATTCGATACCAGCACTCGCCAACTCAGTGTATGAGTAGCACAGGGATCCTTGCGGTAAAGTGTGGAGCAGATGGTAGGTGTGGTGCCCTGTCTCAGACGCTAAAAACAATCTTCTTGGTATGGCGCTGTCTGGCTTATATCGAATTAAGGCCATCCCGACGACTTTACTTACGGACTTACAAGTTTGAGAACACCTGATCTACACACACACACTCAATATATATATATATATATATATATATATATATATATATATATATATATATATATATATATATATATCAGACACTTACAAAGGCAACACCAACACCTTAAATAGAACTTACTTCCTGTTGAAGAAAAGTAACAGTTTCCTGTTTAGCTTACCTTCTTCACCAGCGATAGGGGTAAGGTTATCCCAAAATATATATCAGCACAAAGATTTATATAAATTTATACAGAAATATCACTTAGATATTCAATGTGAAGGGAGGAAGTGATGAAATCCAAACTGTTGTGCATTTGTCAAAACAAAAAAAACGGGGAAAATCATTTATCTTCGACACCACTTTTATAAAGTTTGTTGTTGTAGATCTCATCTGATTGGTTAAGACTTTATTTGAACGAAATCATCTCGAAAAGTATAAATGAAATCTCTTTCACCATCCAACGCTTGTATTATTATGTAGTAAAAATAAATGAATAGAATTTAATGATTACTCCATCACTCATAATTATGTAAATATTTGATTAGGTTAGACCAGTGGTTCTCAAACATTTATTTTATTACCTATGACCTGTTTTTATACCTATATTAGTCTGGTAGACTCTAATGCCATTCGATGATTAAAAGTCCTTTTGTATTTTTATAATTAGATATTTTGCCTGTATGCGCCCATCAAAATATTATAGGGTGCCTGGGGATCATATGACACTTGGTTGAGAACGACTGAGTTAGATTGGTACCTTTTGGTGACAGGAATGCAGAAGTTTTTTTTTTAGAATAAAAGTGACATTGTAGTGACGCTTTCCACTTTACCACACAGATCCAAGCCATTTTACCACACAGGTACCAATCCACTTTACCACACAGATACCCATGCGTTGAGTAGCGAACCCGGAACGTTGTGGTTCTGACCCGGATGTTCTACCGACTGACATGCATATATATATATTAGCTCGCTTAGTGTAATGGTTATTGTCGTACTAAATGGATTGGTGACTCGAGTTTAAATCCTCGACGAGGCTAATTGTGTTTCACTTTATGAATGGGTAAAAACATGGGCAGATTGGGTTCTATAGTCTTAAAGCAGACACATGTTTGGTTGGTTGGTTGATTGATTGATTTTACGGGTATATAAACCCGTCTGGTGTTATGTCATACTTAACGGTTAGGAAATAATATATGATCTGGATTTATATTTATACTTTTTTCGTAATTGGTATTAACAATGTGTTAGCACCATTGGGAATCATTGTGTATGGTATTGATTAAGTTCATGTCTATATTCTATGGTATAATTTTATTTCCATAAAACAGGAGAGAATGTCCTCCATGTTGACATTTTCAAATAGATCTTTAAAATAACGGTTTCTGATGTGAGCAAAAAACCTGCATTCCATGAATAAGTGTGTAACAGCCAAAGATGTTTGACATGTTTCACACTGTGGTTGTTGTTCTTGTTTGAGTATATAGGGGGGTGTTAGTCTTGTGTGACCAATACGTAATCGGGACACAATGACTTATTCCTTTCTAGACTTTAAAGCTGGTCTCCATCTCCCAAAGTGGATTCGATTAGGAAGAGTTTACTGTGGATGTTGTTATTCTAGCGTGGTTACCATTTTGTATGACGGAATCTATCAATTATAGATTTCAAGTCAGTATATGGAATCCTGAACTTCTCGGGGATCAAATCTAGAGCCGATTTAGCTGCAGTTTGGTCAGTTAATGGATTTAGTTAAGTTAAAGATAGGAAATCGATGACTAGCCTCACTCCCATCATTTTTGCGTGCTTGTGCCAAATTTGGTTGTATTTTTACAACAATAAATATCCGTTTTATTGTTTAATTAACGATATACTCGACGGTTAAGAATAGGTAAACTTATATTTACACAGACGGACGGACGTTGCCTGTAAGCAACACGGGAAGAAGCAATTCTTTGAAATTACAATTCTGTTACCCATGAGTCTGATAAGAAGCTGTGACATCAAATAAGTGTTCGATCTTTTCCTCCTTTCACATCTAGTTTAGACTTCCAATCTTTCAGGATTACCACAGTAGTCAAATCTTCACCATCCCCTAACCGGTCGGTAGGAAAAAAAACACATTAGTAATGATTTATGAGACGATGTAACTCGGAAATCAACATGAAATGTGTGAAATGAAAATCCCCTGTGAACAGTTGTACTGTTGCATTTATACTGCAGACTACTGTTCAGTTTTGACAAATATGTGCCACAATGACAAGATAATTAGAACTATATATGTCTGTCTGTCTGTATGTCTGTCTCTCTTTGTCTCTCGCCCAGCTATCTTTCTCTCTATTTATATATATATGTCTCTCTCTTTCTCTCGCTCGCTCACGCTATATTTCTCTCTATCTCTCTCCCTCTCCCTCTCCCCTCTCTCTCTCTCTCTCTCTCTCTCTCTCTCTCTCTCTTTCTCTTTCTCTCTCTTCATTTCAATATTAACACATATACTTCGTCTTTCAAAATCAGTACTTTGAAAAGTTCTGCAGTAAAAACACAGGATTTGATAAATTTTCCTTAAATAATGAAATACCACATGACATCAGGACGTACGACAAGCACACGCACCAACACGCATACTCGCAAAAAACATATATTTTACATTTATATTTCTTATATTTTATATATAAATATGGCAAACTATATATATACAAATATATATGTATATATATATGTGTCCGTGTGTATGTGCGTTTGTGTGTATGTGAGGAAAAATAAAATTGAATCCGACTGTATGTAATTTTGTTAAAATGAAAAGAAAAACAAGTTTCATTGGCGGGTGATGTTTATTAAGCCGACACTACAGCGTTTCGCTTTTTTTAATCAAGGCTCCGGTGAAGGTTTGATAAACAAACCGAAACTCTGTAGCGTCGGCTTAATAAACATCACCCACCAATGAAACTTTTTTGAAAAAAAAAAAAAAATTATATACTTTTTATCTTTAGGAAATTACATACTGTTTTTTTTAACTTTTATAAAATACACACACACACACACACACACATATATATATATGTATGTATATATATATAATATATATATATATATATATGTGTGTGTGTGTGTGTGTGTGTGTGTGTGTTTGTTTGTGTTATCTACCCTTCTATAAATATTTAACACTAGATATCGGTGATAGTACATTTGAAGATCTAAGAAAAGCGTAGTCAAAAGATGGTGTGATGATTGTGACGGCGAGAAACTGATAATCGTTGCCTCCATGACTCCTATAGCCGAATATTAAACCAGAAACATGGAATGAGAGAGAGAGAGAGAGAGAGAGAGAGAGAGAGAGAGAGAGAGAGAGAGAGAGAGAGAGAGAGAGAGAGAGAGAGATGCACACGCACGGGCACGCACACATCCATATCCACCCCACCACACACACACACACACATATATATATATATATATATATATATATATATATATATATATATATATATATATAAACAGAATATCTGAATTCATTGTTACAGTCAGGAATACTTCATGACTTTTTTTAAAATTCACGCTCGAATGTTGGGTTACGTTACGGATTTACATCTAAAATTAATATTGGTTATATTTTGCTCCCCCTTAAGCTTGAGTGTTCTTCATATAATTGAACCTTTTCATTTATAACGGCATTATTTTAATTCAAGGCAGTTTCAACATCCTACTTTTAAGTCGCTTTGTTGACGGGGCTTTTAATGTATACACTGTATCCACTGCAGAAAAATAGGACTCCCACCCTAAAAATGGAGTGTCCTGTATGATATTAAACTGCATCTGATGGCAACTATACAGTTTCGGAACTCTGTGAAGTTTACTTGGGGAGGGTACCCTTCATTTCCATTACTTCCAAGATCGCTATGACCCGGAGTCGTACTAATTATTAGGGTACCACCATGGGTAAAACAGATTTGTATGAAAGTTAAGCATATTCTATAGAATCGTATAAAAGAAGAAACAACTACACAACAAAGTTTAACTATGAACGCGATAGACAACACTCTAGGCATAAAATAACCCTAGCCCGTTTGACACGCCATTGAAATCAACCAATCGGGTTTTAAATTCGATCTAAATTACGTGCACAAAAAGAAAACGACATATGTTATCGTTCAGTCATGAAAATATAATTTCGATTTTGATACAGACTTCCCTATGAAAATATCGTTCTTTGATCTAAATTAAGATTATTGCATTATATCTATGAAAATAGCGGATATGCCGTTATATATATTTTTATTTCGTTTGATGTTCATATTCTAAGTTCGTTTCCTTTTGAACTCTTAGCAAACTACAATAACTTCTGTGATGTAAAGATTAGTAAGGTAGTCTCACAGAGCCATTACTATTAAAAAAAACAATTTCGATACTCGCTGGATACTCAATACTTGTGGCTTTGTGTCACATCCTACCCGAGGTGAACCGGTTGAGTACATGCATAAGTAAATACATGACTAGAAAAATATTTATTAGCGGACCATTGTAAGTGAGTTGACAGAATCATACTTGTATCCTTGTGCCACACCTAATCAAAGTTTAATAAATAACTAGAATATCACGCCTTACTTGTTGACTATATTATCCGAACAGAATGTTTTCACCCTTTCTTTCTAGACATCGTCTATCAATCAGAAAGTGACAATATCAGCAGATCCTGATTCTTTTTGGTTCCCGTTTACAACCGCCCAAAGCACTTAAATTCCATTTCTGTCCGACAAGAGAAAACTTCTACAGAAAAACAAAAAAACAACCTCCTTTATTTTTGTTCATATTTATGGCGTATTACCAATTTAAATCGGCTAAACATAAAACAGACTTCCTTGAACGTATTAAGATACGTATCCAAAGATACACTGCTTTTTACCATCAAAGAAAGTCTTAAGTTCTGTTAGGATTTGTGGATTTCTAGCAACTAGAAAAATATGTTCTGAATCAAGGTTATGATTTCCCGCATGGAAAATGGCTTTCAATCTTTTTCGAAACGGCATCGGCGCTATTAACTTTTGTTAACCAATGTTGAACGTGGACGTTATTTAATGTAGGGGCCGTTATATATATATATATATATATATATATATATATATATACCAGAGAGTCCGCGCATGTAGGACGAAACACAAGGTCAATATCAAGCGGAGTTTTTCAGATTTAAATTCAGAATTTTCCATCTCCTAGAATGGTTGCCTAATCTAGACTAGAGAGCACTGACTGGCTTACTATTTGCCCATAATTGGGGGAAGACTAGTTGGATTCATACCCTTACCAAGATTATTAGTGCTATGTGAAATGCAAACAGCCGCGTCCATGATTTGAACTTGTCTCGCTTAGTCCATTACCTACGATGATATCAATTGCACCAATTGCCCCAGGTTTCACTATTTAAACAAACACTTAACTACTTTAAAGAAAAAACAACTTAACTCTCACCTACCAAATCCACCCACGGCTTTATCAAATTTTCTTGGTATTCTTTTAACTGTATGAAGGGATATTTCAAAGTTCCCGATCTCTTAACCCCAGAACTCATTATATTCAATAAACAGTCTTTCTGTTCAATTATAAGGAACAAAACAGAGTTTGATGCTTTTTGTTAACCATTCCAGATTTTGATGTTTGCGTTAACCATTCCAGATTCTGATGCTTTTTGTTAATCATTCCAGATTTTGATGTTTGCGTTAACCATTCCAGATTTTGATGTTGTTTTTTTTTTTTTAACCATTCCGGATTTTGATGCTTTGTGTTAATCATTCCGGATGTTGATGTTTGTGTTAACTATTCCAAATTTGGATGTTTCTGTTAACCATTCCAGATTTTGATGGTATTTCTTAACCATTCCGGATTTTGATGCTTTGTGTTAATCATTCCGGATGTTGATGTTTTTTGTTAATCATTCCAGATTTTGATGTTTTTTGTTAATCATTCCAGATTTTGATGTTTGCGTTAACCATTCCAGATTTTGATGTTGTTTTTTTTTAACCATTCCGGATTTTGATGCTTTGTGTTAATCATTCCGGATGTTGATGTTTTTTTGTTAATCATTCCAGATTTTGATGTTTTTTTTTTTAACCATTCCGGATTTTGATGCCTTGTGTTAATCATTCCGGATGTTGATGTTTTTTGTTAATCCTTCCAGATTTTGATGTTTGTGTTAACCATTGCAAATTTTGATGGGTTTTACCCATTCCAGATTTTGATGTTTTTTTAAAATCATTCCAGATTTTGATGGTTGTGTTAACCATTCAAGATTTTGATGTCTTTTGTTAATCATTCCAGATTTTGATGTTTTTTGTTAACCATTCCAGATTTTGATGTTGTTGTTTTTTAACCATTCCGGATTTTAATGCTTTGTGTTTATCATTCTGAATGTTGATGCTTTTTATTAACCATTCCAGATTTTGATGTCTTTTGATAACCATTCCAGATTTTGTTGTTTTATGTTACCCATTCCAGATTTTGATGTTGTTTGATAAACATTCCAGATTTTGATGTTTTGTGTTAACCATTCCGTATTTTGATGCTTTTTGTTAACCATTCTAGATTTTGATGTTTCTTGTTAACCATTTAGGGTTCTGATGTTGTTTTTCTTAAACATTCAGGGTTTTAATTTTGTTTTTATAAAATCGCAACACTAAGTGACCACATTACCTTGATGAGAGGAATTTCCTTGAGATGGCACACTGATTATCTAATAGGTTATAGGAAATGGCCTTGTGCACATCCGTTAAATCTGCAGAACTAATACTTATCAATTTATTTCTGGTTATGCCAATCTTAAATACTTAATTATTCTACCACACGAGAGTGGCGTAAAGACTATCGTGATGGACTGCGGCATCGTAGTAACTATTACATTTACTTTCAGGCTAATACACTTGGGAAAGTTATGTGTCCATTCATGCCCTGCTATAGGTTAAGAAAATGGGGTAGATGGAACTCCTTAACCTTGGACGATAATCCATCTAGACAAATGAAAGTTTGTTATAAAATGTTCGCTGCCCCATTCCAAGAAAAAGCTGGGAGAGTAAACCCCCGAATCAAATCCAGGACTTGAGACCCTAAGGCAGTGTGATGCTGAACATCAGCGCTATCCAGCAACTTCTGTGACACTATCGTTGCAAACTGCATTGTTTTCTGCTGCTCGTTTGAACCACAACGGCAGCGTGGAAAAACGGATCTGCTTCTTGGGCAATAGCTCATCCTCCATATCAACCCATCTAGGCTACGCCGTAGACGGATGAATGCCAACGATATTGTTCTTCTGCAAGGATGGCTTTGGCATTAATAACCCACAAAGATTGATATGCCGTGAAACAAAGAAACCAAGCCGATACTATCTCATTCTGTACTCTCATCTTGTATTTCATTATTTCATATGTAATATTATGGAAATATATTCGAATGTATGCATTGTTTAATGTATACACTATCAACCTAATAAATTCTGCGGAAAGAGAATTGGCTAATATACGAATCAGTTTTCTTATTTTTTTATCATGGCGTAATTTCCGATATGTTGCAGTCGAATTCGAAGATCAAAGACCCATTCACCAATATATGTGTTATAAAGCACTAAGATTGAAATATACATATAAAATCTTAAAGACATACATATATCTCGTAATCTGCTCATGTAACGAGTCTTAGGCACAAATAACGTGGTAGACACCATTCCTCTCCAGATCTACAACTGGTTTGAATTCAGAGTGTTTCTTCTCCTAGGCCGTAGGTTATAACAAAGTTAAAAAGCTATGTCTACCCAACTATTTTACCTATAGCTTGAGGGGATATAATTTCCCCAATGTTAGGGTATCGAATCATGGTGTAATTCTTAATAAGTTAGTCTCGCAGATTCGTTACAACTGCATTGCGAGTTTGATGCTGGTAGATACCCTCTACTTGTAACATTTTACCCATAGCGAAAATGTTTGGTAAATATCTATAAATCCCAAGGCTATTAGTTCTATGTGAAATATAAACAGATTTGAAGTTGTGTAGATGCGTCCATATCCTACGGTGATAATCGGTAAGATACGAGCGCATGATTCTGTTATATGACAACAGTTGAGGGGTACTACATTAGATTCAAATTGTCTATCACTATAATTGCAAAGCAATTATTATGAAAACTGTGGCTTTCTCATAGATTAAATTCAAAACTAGTAATAAGATAAAAATAATATAAACAAATTGCCGAAGTGTTAGCCATCGACTAAAATAACATATATTTCAATGTAATTGAATTAAAGTGGTATGTGTTTAAAATCATAAGAATAATAATACATACTTAATGATTAAATAAATAATTATAACATAAGTTATGAAAACTGAAGTGGATATTCAGTTGGTTTCAAATTTAGTTTTGAGCGTTATGCAAAAGTATGTAAAATTCATCAATAAGCATTTACAAAGGGACATATAATATATTTTACTGCACTATATAATAAGTTCTAATATTATATATATATATATATATATATATATATATATATATATATATATATATATATATATAAAGATAACTCATAAGTAAGTCAGAAATGACATCCTTGACGAACAATATAATGTCGTGGCTACTCGAAAAGATCTTTGTCCCGGACACGACAAAAGCACTTACCTCAAATTGATTTTGACAGTGCGAAAATGTTCGAGATTATTGTTACATAAGTGGGAAACTTTAGCAGTGCACCTGAGGCTAGATGGCAACTTAATAATGGACACGCCTTGCGGTGCGGTGCTCATATCATTTTATATATATATACATATATATATATATATTATATATATATATATATATATATATATATATATATATATATATATGTACTTTAAAAAGTATACGCTTTACTTATAATCATCTATAATTATATATTTTCATTTTCTATTTTCTATTCTTTTATAAATCTAGACTTTATACAATTCGTTCAACTATTCTCAAATGACAGCAAATCGAGTTTAGTTATTCATTACAGTTAACTAAAATATATTTGATTTTATAAGTTTTTTAAAACAGATAATCTTTTCACACTTTTCTTATAATTCTTATGATTTAAAATAAATCTATTTTACTATGCCACTTACTAGATCTATTTCATTAATGGCGAGGCTTCAAGTTCTAAGACAAATACTAGGAATCGAGTTCGCCGCAGTAGTAGTGTTCTGTAGAATGAGATCTAAAACCAGTTAGACGGCGATGATGATGAGGTTAAATTTTAATATATTTCTATATAATAAATGCAACTCTTCTTTTAACTTGGAGTAAACGAATAATTCATTCACAAGTTCAACAGTCTGGATCTATAAATAAAGTCTGATTGAATGATGAAGTAGGATATTATAAATTACGACAACGGCAGATTATAATAAATGATGATGAATTCAACTGTTGGAGTCTCTGAAATATAGAAATAAATCTTTCATGTTACAAAGTAAACATTTCTAATTTGAAATAACAATGTTTTTTTGTTTTTTTAACTTCATAATTGTTTGAAAGAAAAAAACAGCTGCATCAATTTCTGATGTTATTTAATATAATAACTGTAATATAATTATTTAAACTATTTGATTTTTAACTTATCAGTGAGCGACAATTATTCTAAGCTCTAGTGCTTCTGTACGGCTGCACCACTTGGGCTCTAACAAAGCGCATAAAGAATAAGCTACATGGCAGTTGCACAAGAATGCTGCGTGCGATCTTATACAAATCGTGGAAACAATATCCCACAAGGCAGGTGTATGGCCCCAAATTACACAAACCATCCCAGTAAAACAAACAAGACATGCTGGACACTGGTGGACAAGCGTGGACGAACTAAAAAATGACGTTCACTTGTGGAAATCAGCATATGGGCAATCAGTGCGGACTGACCAGCAAAAACCTACATCGACCAGCTCTGTGCGGATACAGGATGCTGCGCAGAGGACCACGCGATGTAATGAATGATAGGAATGGTTAGCAAGAGATTGTCATGGAAATCCGTGCTACTAGCGTGACATGATGGCGATTAGTATAATATAATTATTCAAATTATTTGATTTTTAAATTATTATTTTGGATTTTTCTTAAATGAAGAATAACCTAATTTTTGGTCTGCAATTATTTAATCTTTCATTTAATTGCTTTTCATCGCAATAACATCGACTGTTAGGGAAGATCTTTAAAAACTATTTAATTGATGCAATCCTTGGAAACAAATCTAATTTCCAGTCCGTCCAAAATAAATTAATTGAATATTGTCGAAATTTTTTTCTTAGTCTCAATGAATACCATTAGAAGAGGGTTGATTTTCTAAATGTTTTCCTATTCAAGATTAATTATTAAAAAAACACTGACCGGGTGCCGTACCTAGATTATGTTATATACCCGTTCATATCGGGTATAGAATTGAGAGAGAGAGAGAGAGAGAGAGAGAGAGAGAGAGAGAGAGAGAGAGAGAGAGAGAGAGAGAGAGAGAGAGAGAGGTGGGAAGATTTGTTCTAACTTTTTTGCTTGTTCTTCTTGTCTCTGACATATTCTTTTTGGCTGATTTCTTCTTTCTCTGGAAAGTCTGTGCTAATTCCTTGTTGAATAATTACGTAAGACTTTGTAGTTGTGTATGCATTGTTTAATACTTTGTTGTTGTTTTATAGACTTTATTAAGAACCCTCAGCCCAAAATGTTTCTAACTGAGCGCTGATAGATCCGCATCTTAAGAGTGAGGACCCTAACGTCTGCTCCCGCTGACTGATTGTCCAAATCTGTCTAACTCACTTAATTTCTTCTCACACGCTTTTCCTTGGCAGAAGTCGGGGGGGGGAAGTAAAGGTTAACTTATGTCAATAACTCTAACAGCTAACGGTAACTTTCCATTTACCCCCGTTATTCTACGAACTATGTAACAGTTAGAGACCCCAGTCTGTTCTACTATTTCACCCAGAGCTGGAGAGATAATAGTTGAATGCATACCTTCCAAAAGCATATTATCCCTATGTGTAATGCAATCAAAATTTTGAACTCCTGTCGGGGTGTCCATTTCCTAGAACAATAATCATTACACTACAAGCGTCCGCATTGATCATATGTGTCTGATATACTAATGCTGATATTGGTTCTCAGTGAGTGGGCGCTCGACAAATATTTCTCCTGTCTCCTAGAAACACAATAATAGTATTGAATTTATTTTAACAATATATCTAATATTAATCCTATCTATTTACTGTTTTTATTTCAATGAGTATCATCCCTTTTCAATAAACTATGAAGGAAAAAAGTGTCACGCTAAAAAATGGTAAGAAGCCACAATATCTCGCAGAAACTATTACCGTCGCAGTCTATGCTGATGATCTAGTGCTTCTCGCAAATACACCGGTACGAACCGAATTAATGCTGCATAGACTAGAGAAGGTAGCTAGCTGTATTTGTTTCTATATGAGCAAAGATAAAATGGAGTTCATATGGACAACAAGATGGAGATATCTTCGCACTGGATGGTAAAACACTGAAATTAGTAGATCATACGTAGGTAGTAATATCTCATCTCATGAAAGCGTGGTCAATATACTCATAGGAAATGCATGAACTGCTATAAAACTGATCTCTCTGTTAAGATAAAGCGAAAATTCTTCCAATAGGTAGCCGAATCAGTGCTACTGTATGGCCACACCAGTTGTACTCTAAATCAACGATGAGAGAAAAAGCTTGATATGAACTACTCAATGCTGTTACGTGCTGTCTTGAACAAATCTTGGATGCAGCACATCACAAAAAGAATATGTACGACTACTTACCTTCAGGCACACAAACCATCTAAATAAGACGAATAAGATATGCTGAACACTGATGGAGAACGATGGATGAACTTATAATTAACGTTCTCCTGTGGACACATATACATGGACACACCATAGGCCAACCAGCTAAAACCTACATCAATCATCCCTTTGATAATACTGGACGCTGTGCAGAAGACCTACCAGGAATAATGACTGATATGGACGCATAGCGTGATATATATATATATATATATATATATATATATATAGAGAGAGAGAGAGAGAGAGAGAGAGAAATATGAATCCGTGCTGTCAGCACTACCTGATGAAGATGAAGATATTCATATCCAATGCGTTGTTCACTTACTAGCGACACCTAGTGACAACAATATCACCTATTGATGTTTTGAAAATATACTAAGCAGAAATCTTTTAACCGTTATCTTTTATTTATTTGGACTTCTGAAATTGATGTTTTTGGTTATTGTAATAGATCTTATCGCCACGTGTAAACGAATGATCTGAAATAAATACTTTCAATCGCGCCTTCCATACAAACATTTAGGTCACTGTTAGTTGGTGAGAAGCCATAGTTTCACCCTAATGCTCTGCAAGCGAGGTCAATGGCAAGGTAAGGATTCTTCACAGTTTGAGCCGCTTACTCACTAATGTGAGCTTAAAATTGACAGATAATGTGTAGTATTATTCGGTGATTATATTGCTAGGTTATTATATTTGACAGCATCTTTAATCACATCTATTCAGTATCAATAGAGATATGATCAACAGGGCTTCTCAAAGCGGTCCATATACAGGGTGTTCGGGATGAATTTGACATATATTTATTTACCAACACCGCGCACGATCAGGATGTGACACAAGGTCAATTTCTTAAGCGGAGTTTAACAGGTTTGAATTCAGAGTTTTCCTTCTCCTAGACCGATTGCCTAACCATGGTTAAAGATCCCAGTCTGCCCTACTATTTACCCGTAGCTGGAGGGAGAGTAGGATTCATACCTTTCCCAATGGTGTTAGCGCTAAGTGAAATGCAATTACCAAGTCCAGGATTTGAACTCAGGGCGACGAGTCCATTTACCAGGACTTTAACCATTACACCACGCGCTTTCCTCATGAATTTGACATATATATATTTGGTTATTTTTCTCCGTATGTTTGGGCTATTGACGCACACTACACATCATTTAAAAGCTTGGACGCTTCTTCATTCATATACGTGATGACAGATAGAATGGATGACTGGAACCCACCTGAATCATGGAAGAGAATAACTTGTATCATGATGATCTGTTCCGGCCATCAAAATAAGCAGATTATTGTTGTTGCTCAATGCTCCCTGAATACTGTAAAAACAGTCAGGCATGGACTGGAGAATTGCAGTGGAGACTACGCGGCTGTGGCTAGAGGAAAGCAACATAACAGACGATCTGATTGCGTTCGTACATCAGAATTCCTCTGGAATCTACAGAAAAAAGTGTTGGAGGACCCTCAAATGCCTACGTGGAGTAGCTAAACACTGTAGTCAAGCCCTGGATAACAAGAGTGGCCAATGGTAGGCCATATGTATGGCAGTAGGACTCACACTTCTGCGAAATGTCAAAAATCATTGTCGGCGAATTTTTACGACTACTCCAGTTCTAATGTTTGGCCGCCGAACTCCCCAGATGGATTATTATGTATGTGGCCCCGTTATGAATGACACCAATCGCCGTACCAGTACTAGAAAAACCCAGATAATCGACAGAATTAAGGTTCTTTTGGCGACCCTCCCCAGGGAAACTGTAACATCAGCTTGCTCCAGGTTCCGGAGCAGGAGTGATGCTGTGATCGACGCTTATGGCGGTTATTTTGAGTGGAACTTGTTGCCAATAGGGTAATTTCGTGCCTGTTGAATTTCTTTACAATCCATTAAATTTTGTGGTTACCGAGCACTTTTTCTTTTTCCTTATGAAACTGCCAAATTTATCCCGAACACCCTGTATATCCCTGAATTTGAAACAAATGTTGGCAGGGTGAATAAGAGCATAGGGTTCCACAGGGTGTGAATTTACTAGTTTTCATTTATAAAACAGTTATTTTATCAGGAGAAAAAAATCGCTGAATCATGTAGAGTAGTTTACAGATATGTTACAGCTGGGTGTCATTCAAATAAAACCCGGCCAACTCCCCATCTCTCTCTCTCTCTCTCTCTATATATATATATATATTATATATATATATATATATATATATAATATATGTGTGTGTGTGTGTGTGTTTATTTATCAACGCCACCGCACGAGCAGGGTGTGATACAAGCTCAATTTCTTCAGTCGAGTGTAACAGGTTTGAATTCAGAGTTTTTTCTAAGGTTAAAGACCCCAGTCTACCCTATTATTTGTTCATATCTGGAGGGAGAGCAATTGTATGCATATCTTTACCAAGAGCATTAAACCCCTTTGAAATGCAACCTAATGTATATATATATATATATATATATATATATATATATATATATATATATGGGGCAATCTAAATGTACGAACGATCTGGCTCTGAGCGAACAAAATCATTACAAGTGCTTTGTAACATATTTTCATGAAAGAAACAATTAAAAACAATTTTATTTTAGACGAATTATTTCATAAAAATACTACATTCTAAAAGAACCCTTCATATGTGTTTAGAAAAAAAGATTTTAATCACCACCAACATACTCATCATCATCCTTATCATCATCATGTTTCACGGACAGCCCATGACTGATTCCCATGAGTCTCTCTAGCCACCCGTCCCTATCGGTCATCACTGCTTTCAGATCTCCCGCACAGCATCCAGTATCCGCACAGAGCTGATTGATGAAGGTTTTAGAGGATGTGTCGGCATGTAGGTGTCTACAGGAGAATATCCCTTATGTGCAGAGTCCAGTATGTCTTGTTCGTCTTAATTGGATGGTTTGGGAGATAGGACGTAAGTGGCCATACAGCTGCTTTTTTATAGATTTTTGCTTCGAGTATTTGTTTAAGAATGCACACGGAATCCTTGTGTAGTTCTCATCTAGCTTTTTCTTTAAGCATTTCATGACAATCTAAGTGGTGCTATCATACAGTAGCATTGACAAAACTAAAACTGGGAAGACTTCTCATATTATCTTAGAGAGGTCAGTTTTCCATATGGTCGATAATCTGTCTGTAAGAGAAACGAAGAAAAATAATGAAAAAGTTAAATTAAAATACAATTTCCAATCACTTTGTGTAATATGTATTTTTGAATGCATCGGCTACTAACACATTTAAATGCTATAAATTACTTACATGAGTTATCATTCAGACAAGACTGAGGCGAAATAATGACAGAATTTCCAAAGTTTTCTCATGGAAAATTTTTCCATAATTGATATTTTGTACCTAATTTCCTCAATTTTGCTTATTCATTTTATAACATATATTAAAATTCCAAAGTTTAGAATATTTTAATTTTTTGTCGGTGATTTAATGCATTTTAGTTCCAATAAACTTGTCTAGCCTGTGAATGTAACATCTTGAAGAATGTAATCAATTCATTTAATGTAAAAATTTTCATTTAAACATAATTTGACTTCGAAAAATTAATTTTCTGAAAATGAGAAAATGTCCAAAAAGTGGTATCCATACAGACAAGTAAATTGTCACCTTTCTAAATTATAGTTTTTACGCATGCGCTTTGTTTATTTCAGGTTTTATCTACTGAGCAGCCACTGGAGTCAGTGTGTGAGAAAAGCAGCACTGTGACGCAATTCAATCCTCCATAAATTTTGAAACGACATGCTGTATTTGATGTGGGTACATTTCTGCACCCACTCCAAATAATTTTTATTTACCCGAAAAGTTACATACGTGCACAAAACAGATCGGCATATAGCCGGAAGTTTTTGGGGTGGGTGTAACAAAACTACTACACGGTTCTAGCTAGCTAGGTACACTCGTCGACTGATCCATCCAAAAAATAAATACTTTAATTCCTTTCCTTGTGCAGCCTACTTTCACCAAAATATCTCATTCACGCTATGGATTTATCGTACTTTAGCCCATTTTCAAATGTTTTTTGATTAGCACGTAAGACGTGCTCCAAATGAAGTTTTGAAGATGGAGAGATAGGGTGAAATCAAAGAAAAAACCCCAAGAAACTGAAAATATAAAACAAAATTAAATTGTGGTCAATTTTGATTAACTCCTTTCCCCTAACTAATATATAGTACCGCCGACTGTCTTCCGTACTTTTAGGTTCGAAAGCAAGCCAGTCAGTTCCTCTAAAACGGGAGTGGGTGTTCTTAGTGGCAAATATGGCGAAAACACTGGGGTTGACTGTAGGCCGGATGGGTTGGGGCTTACTAGAACATACTGAATCTCCAGGAATAAAAGCACTAGAGTAATCGGGAAGGGCCAGAAAAAACCTTGCAATCAATCATAGCTTCAAGTAATTATTCTTAATACAAATATGTTGCACACAGTTATATGACATCAATGATTCCTATCTATTCTAAATCATTTTCGAAAAGATTTAATTGATCCACACAAAGGACCTTAACCGGTAATAACACACTAGGTTAGAGTGGACCTGTGAATAATGGCAACTTATTCTCTATTTCCTCGTGTAGTTACTTGAAAAGGTTAGCATAGTAAACATCACCGACATACGGAATCCTGGAGACTGAGAGTTTAAAAAATTAAATACCTTTCAAGCATGAATAAACAAGACGTCTTCAGCATAAAATAACACACCATGTGCTGGCATGCCGTAAAACCCAACCAGCCAACCAAAAAATCAATGACAGTTTTAAAGAGCAGAAACCATTTTGCATTAAAAACAAGAGGATAAAACAGGCCATCACCCTCCTGGCAGGCATTACAGAATTAGCTTTTGGGGGTGCTGGATATCCTGCATGCTCCCATTGATTGACCGTCGTTTTGTCTCCGAGGACGCAATTCTCATACATTGTAACATAATATATTGAGATCGTCCCATGAAATATTTTCCGGTTTTGGTTTGGTTTCTTTGTTTTAATGACATATCAACGTTCGTGTGCTATTTAGTGCCGAAGCCATCATTGAAGAAGAACAGTTGTGGCACTAATTAAGCTATAGTTGGGGAATGAGCAGGTGAATACCTTTCCTAAGGGTATTAGTCCGAAAGTGAACTTAATAGCGTGACCAGATTTCGATCTCGTTTTTTACGAAGATGCAGTCTAGAACGTTAGCCACTTCACCACGGCAACTCCCGCATATTGTCTCGGGGTTACTTTTTGATCAGGCTGAAGAAGATTTGGGGTCTTACAAGCTGAAACCTTTCTTATTTTGAGATGAAAAGGATTAACTGGTCTAATACCGTTTCTTTGAGAGTTTCAAACCATACGGTAATATATAATCAGCTATTGGTCAATCTATTATTATCATGCCCTGCATTTTCTCAATATTTTCCTTTGTGGTGAACGTGGGAGACATTTCTTCATAGGCTTTCCCTACCCGTTTTGAAATCAGCGTCCCCTTTCTTAACCACACTCTATGAAGTAGAATTGTTTCTTCGTGCAACCATAATGACCTTGTGGATTTCTTTGGGGGATAACACATTGATAAATAGGTAGTGATAACTACACGATGAGAAATTTCCCAGATTTTGTCGAAAATTACTGGCTCTCCAAGATTCAATTATCTATAAGGCGGACAAAATATTGTTAGTAGATTCATGCTGTGCACGCAAGCTCTAAAATGGTTGGACTGTAAGTGAATAAACCTGGAATTTTGTAGCTCATGCCCTTCTACCTCAGGACATGCACATCAGTAATTTAGTTGAATCGTATTGGGACGGTGTAACTTATTGGTTTAACACAGTTCAAAAACCTATCTTTGTTTTTCATGGAGGCTTTTAGAATAACGAAAGTATTATTCAATCTATTGTATTTTGGACATTATTTATAGGATGATTTCATATAAGAGTGCATAAAATCTAACTGTCTACAAGGTCTGTTGACGGGGTTTAGAATACGTCGACTGTATCCTCTGTAGAGTGGTAATAACCCCCCAAAAGGTATGTCCTGGTTGTGAAACAAAACTGAATCTGAGAATGAGGTTCCAGATCTGGGGAGTTTTGAGTACCCCATTCATTGCCAGTACTCCCAGATCCACTTTTGCTAAAAGTAGTAGTACCTGTTAGGGTACCATCTATTGTTCAAATATATCTGTTAAAATATTTGTATAATGATTGACAAGCTAGTCTTACAGATCTATTAGTACTGATTAACAAGTTATTTTCTCGCTGAATGTACCATACTTGCAACCTTGTGTTACATCCTACTCGTGGCGAACGACTTTGGTAAATACCTATTATATGCAGCATATATGCATATTTTTGAAACAACTAACTTAATTTCCAGAAATCCTTCATGAAAATTGTTTGGCAAAGACAGTGTAGATATTTTCCAACACCTGCACACGAGCAGTATATGACACAAGGTCAGTTTGTCAAGCGGAGTTTTCCTTTTCCTAGACCGGTTGCCTAGCCAGGGTTAAATAGCCTGCCTGTCCTACTATCTACCCATAACCAGAGGGACAATAGTTGGACGCATACCTTTCCAAAGGGAAGTAGTGCTAGAAATTAATGTTTAATGTTTACAAACCCCTCTTCACAGGATGTGATACTAGGTCAATCTCTTAAGCAGTGTTTAACAGGTTTGAATTCCGAGTTTTTCTTCTCCTAGACTGGTTGCATAACTACGGTTAAATAGCCCAATCCACCTTACTCTTAGGTGTAGGGAGAATAGTTGGATTTATACCTTTCCCAAGAGTATTAGCGTTATGTGAAATGCATACAACCTTCTCCATGACTTGAACAAGGATCGACGAGTTCATTTTCCTACAATTCTAAACAATTAACCACCCGGGTCCACGTGAAAGAAAGTATATAAGTAGATTTCTTTTTCGTACGCGATATTATGGAATAGATATAATTTGTGTGATATTTCATTAGATCTCTTAGGAGAAAATTGGAGTCTAGTTAACTCACGGGTGCGTACGAATACCAGATGGTTTCAGACTATAAAGTTTCGATTTTTTTTTTCAGATGTACACTGAAGTACCTTTAGGGTGTGTGAACTCTTAAATAAATTGGATCAACTAACAAGGAAAAAACGATTTTCTCTTTGCTACAATCAAGTTCAGCTAACATGACACTGATAATCTCTGTAGTCAGTAACCTCTTTTCATTTTGTTATGATGCCCTTAGATTAAATAAAGCAACTTTAAAGATAACATCATTGGAACTGCTGTGAAAATACAAAGCGCATTGCCTTGCTTAACACCACATACACTTTCTGTTGCAATTCATTTAATGGTGCTAAAAAACGTCAGCAATCTTTTGATCTACAGTGTTTATAACCACATCGAAAATTACACTTCTTCTTATCGTGGCAGGAGATTTGGGTTGATATATCTGCGAGTATCACATCCATGCCTTCACTCATCGATCTTGAGAGACCTTCCTGTAAAAACCCGGAGGTGTTCACTGAGTTAAGAGCATAATGTTTTTGTCTTCACATATCGGAGTGAATATACCAATTTTTATTATGTTTCTTTCAGTCAAAATGGCCTAATAAAATTGCCAATGCTTGACATCTTCAATATATACTTTAGATATTACTACGAATGACGATATACCCCCCTCTCTCGCTCTCTCTACACACACACGTACACACACTACACACACACTCAACACACACACACACACACACACACACACACACATCACCACCACACACACACACACACCACACCACATACATAATATCATAACATAATCATAT
Organism: Doryteuthis pealeii; assembly: GCA_023376005.1. Taxonomy (NCBI): domain Eukaryota; kingdom Metazoa; phylum Mollusca; class Cephalopoda; order Myopsida; family Loliginidae; genus Doryteuthis; species Doryteuthis pealeii. Next base: position 63,509,864 of record CM042139.1, read on the forward strand.
GTAATATGTATGTATGATAGGTATATCTTGTATGTTTGTACAACGACCGAACGAACGTTTTTTATAAAGGAAAATTGGTGAAGTCAAGATCAAGAGATCAATAATATCTACACCCTTTTTTTGTCATGTATGGAAGACTTTTTTACTTCTCATGTTCCACACAAAACTATATAAATACTAAACAGTATGAAACAAATGAGATATTAAAGAAATAATTTTAAAAATGAAAAAATATTAAAGATAAAACCTAATAAAAGCAAATAAAAGGCAAATAATAAATGCAACAAGATGAATAATTAGAAGAATAAGATATAAAGATAAAATGTAACAAAATGTATAGATTTTTTTATTAATCTGTATATATAATGTATATAGAGATTTATTTATAATTTTTTAAATCTCTGGTAAACTGCGTAGCTATGCTATTATATAGTATATATATATATATTATATATATATAGTATATTATAATATAATATATATTGTGCATTATGAAGGTGCACTATCTTGTAAAAACATATAGAAAATTTATTATAAAATCATTTTAAGGGTGAGTATTTCGTTTGTTTCAATCTAAACAAAGTTTCTGACAATAGTTTGCGTCGATAATTAGTTAGTCATTCTTGACAATAGCTTTCCATACCAGACCAAACGTCCTTCTGTTCTCCTTTCTATCAGAACTCGCATTTAGTTATCCAAATATTTTCATATAAACTTAATATTTTCCCTAACCTGATCGTTCATATAGTAGCCGCAAAACTGTCAACTGATTCTTTCATCAGCTGATTTTTTTAATTAGTAAGTGCAAAACCATATTATTTTGAATTGCTCGCATTTTTTATTATTTTTCATTTGTAAGCATATTTTGACATCGGATTGGTTTTCATTCAAAATATTGTCTACGAACATGCTTTTGGTTTATATTTTTGTTCGGCTATCTAAACTCCTAAATTATAAATCACAATTACTAAAATAAATAATTGAGATAATCTAAATTATTTTACATGTGTAGTTCTTTTTGCAACCTGGTGAACGAATGGTCCCCACAATAATACATCACTGCATAAATATGTTCATCGACAGCTGATAATCTTCATCATATTAGTGCATAAATCGCCATATTCCACATACGGTACATCGAGGTATGTTTAGACTGCGATGCAGAAATTGGACCCTGTGTACATTTACTCGTGCGATGGGGTTGGATAATAATACATTTATAGCATCAATAACGTAATATAATAGAGTGTCGGGGAAACGGTTTCGGTTTATGGGAACGATGTCAGGCTTCAGTATTATATGTCGTTCTGTTGGAATGATAGCCCAATATAATACTATAATTGTGCTAACGACCCGGATAGAATAATCCTCAGGACAGTATTGTATTATGATTTGGTTATCATTTCCCAAAGAAACGACTATAATACTGAGCTGAGCATGGTTCCTATAACCTGCGAAGACGCGGTGTCCGACACTTTAATTATATTACGTATGTGTATAAACTGTATTATTATCAACCCATCTGGCAGCGTAAGGATGTTACAACAGGTCAATTTCTTTGATCGGAGTTTAACATACTCATGTACGTTGAGTATGGTGAATTGGGCCGATATGTACTGCAATATATGATTAAGGTTATCCCAAGTGTGCGATGACTATAGTTGTATGCAGTTGATGTATTATTTGTGTTGGGACATTTCTTCAACAGTTGCAAAAGAATACCCATGTAAAATAAGATTAGGGATATCTCATTATTTAATTTTAGTAATTTGGTGATTTATAATTTATGGAAGTTTTGAATACCGGGAATGCGAAAATCTACAAAAGCATGTTAGAAGAAATATTTTTTGGGGAAGTGAACAATCCGGGAGTGGTCAGAAATATTTTGTGTACAGAATGAAATAATAAAAAAGATGCGAAGAGCATTGAAAAATAATGTTTTTTTTGCACCTTCCTCAAACGGGGTAAAAAAATCAGCTGATGAAAGATCAGGTTGACAGTTTGCTGGCTACTGATATGAACCGGATCGGTTGAGGGAAATATTAGTTAATGACAAACATTTTAGGATAACTAAGATCCGAGTTCTTGGATAGAAAGGAGAACAGAAAGGACGTTTGGTCTGTATGGAAATGCTATTGTCAATGAAATCTGACTAACTAATATTCGACGCAGAAACCCTATTGTCAGCATGTGTTTAGACTTGAAACAACGATACTCACCTTAAAATGATTTATAATAAATTTTCTTATGTTTTTTACAAGATGTGGGCAACCTTCATATAATGCCACATATAGTATAATATATATATATAGTTATATATTATATATATAATATATATATATATTATATAATAGCATAGCTACGCAGTGTTACCAGAGATTTAAAAAATTATAAAATAATCTCTTATAATACATTTATATTACAAGATTAAATAAAATCTATACTTTTGTTACATTTTATCTTTTATATTTATTTTCTATTTTCCAATCTTGTTTGGGCATTTTTATTTGCTTTTATTTGCTTTTTATTAGGTTTTATTTCTTTAATATGTTTTATCATTTTTAAGAAATAATTTCTTTAATATCTCATTTGTTTCCATATGTTTTAGTATTTTTATATAGGTCTTTTGTTGGTGGAACATGAGAAGTATAAAAGTTTTTCAATACTGACAAAAAAAGGGGGTGTAGATATTGATTGATGCTTATGGGATCATTTGAACTTCAAAATTTTCCTTTATAGAAAAACGTTCGTTCGGGTCGTTGGTACAAACATCGAGATCATACCTACATACATACATACATAAGATATCATTTTATGTATATAGATATCATTATGTACTAGGTGTGTGTGGTGTGTGTGTGAGTGTGTGTGTGTGTGTGTGTGTGTGTGTGGTGTGTGTGTGCAGATAGATTTATTAATTACATATATATATGTGTGTGTGTGTGTGTGTGTGTGTGAGTGTGTATATATGTGTGTACTGTTGTGTGTAGAGAGAGCGAGAGGGGGGGTATATCGTCTATTCGTAGTAATATCTAAAGTATATTGAAGCTGTCAGCGCATTGGCAATTTTATTAGGCCATTTTGACTGGAAAGAACATAAAAAAATTGTGTATATTCACTCCCGATATGTGAAGACAAAACATTATGCTCTTAACTCAGTGGAACACCTCCGGGTTTTTACAGGTAAGGTCTCTCAAGATCGATGAGTGAAGGCATGGATGTGATACTCGCAGATATTCCAAACCCAAATGTCTCCTGCCACGATAAGAAGAAGTGTAATTTTCGATGTGGTTATAACACTGGGTAGATCAAAAGATTGCTGACGTTTTTTAGCACCCCCATTAAATGAATTGCAACAGAAAGTGGTATGTGGTGTTAAGCACAGGCAATGCGCTTTGTATTTATTCACAAGCAGTTCCAAATGGTTATCTTTAAAAGTTGCTTTATTTAATCTAAGGGTTCATCATAACAAAATGAAAAGAGTTACTGACTACAGAGATTATCAGTGTCATGTTAGCTGAACTTGATTGTAGCAAGAGAAAATCGTTTTTTCCTTGTTAGTTGATCAGATTTATTTAAAGAGTTCACACACTAAAGGTACTTCAGTGTACATCTGAAAAAAAAATCGAAATTTAAATAGTCTGAAACCATCTGGTATTCGTACGCACCCGTGAGTTAACTAGACTCCAATTTTCTCTAAAGAGATCTAATGAAATATCACACAAATTATATCTATTCCATAATTCGCGTACGAAAAGAAATCTACTTATATACTTTCTTTCACGTGGACCCGGGTGGTGTAATTGTTAGAATTGTAGGAAATGAACTCGTCGATCCTTGTTCAAGTCATGGAGAAGGTTGTATGCATTTCACATAACGCTAATACTCTTGGAAAGGGTATAAATCCAACTATTCTCCCTACACCTAAGAGTAAGGTGGATTGGGCTATTTAACCGTAGTTATGCAACCAGTCTAGGAGAAGAAAAACTCGGAATTCAAACCTGTTAAACACTGCTTAAGAGATTGACCTAGTATCACATCCTGTGAAGAGGGGTTTGTAAACATTAAACATTAATTTCTAGCACTACTTCCCTTTGGAAAGGTATGCGTCCAACTATTGTCCCTCTGGTTATGGGTAGATAGTAGGAACAGGCGCAGGCTATTTAACCCTGGCTAGGCAACCGGTCTAGGAAAAGGAAAACTCCGCTTGACAAACTGACCTTGTGTCATATACTGCTCGTGTGCAGGTGTTGGAAAATATCTACACTGTCTTTGCCAAACAATTTTCATGAAGGATTTCTGGAAATTAAGTTAGTTGTTTCAAAAATATGCATATATGCTGCATATAATAGGTATTTACCAAAGTCGTTCGCCACGAGTAGGATGTAACACAAGGTTGCAAGTATGGTACATTCAGCGAGAAAATAACTTGTTAATCAGTACTAATAGATCTGTAAGACTAGCTTGTCAATCATTATACAAATATATTTTAACAGATATATTTGAACAATAGATGGTACCCTAACAGGTACTACTACTTTTAGCAAAAGTGGATCTGGGAGTACTGGCAATGAATGGGTACTCAAAACTCCCCAGATCTGGAACCTCATTCTCAGATTCAGTTTTGTTTCACAACCAGGACATACCTTTTGGGGGGTTATTACCACTCTACAGAGGATACAGTCGACGTATTCTAAACCCCGTCAACAGACCTTTGTAGACAGTTAGATTTTATGCACTCTTATATGAAATCATCCTATAAATAATGTCCAAAATACAATAGATTGAATAATACTTTCGTTATTCTAAAAGCCTCCATGAAAAACAAAGATAGGTTTTTGAACTGTGTTAAACCAATAAGTTACACCGTCCCAATACGATTCAACTAAATTACTGATGTGCATGTCCTGAGGTAGAAGGCATGAGCTACAAAATTCCAGGTTTATTCACTTACAGTCCAACCATTTTAGAGCTTGCGTGCACAGCATGAATCTACTAACAATATTTTGTCCGCCTTATAGATAATTGAATCTTGGAGAGCCAGTAATTTTCGACAAAATCTGGGAAATTTCTCATCGTGTAGTTATCACTACCTATTTATCAATGTGTTATCCCCAAAGAAATCCACAAGGTCATTATGGTTGCACGAAGAAACAATTCTACTTCATAGAGTGTGGTTAAGAAAGGGGACGCTGATTTCAAAACGGGTAGGGAAAGCCTATGAAGAAATGTCTCCCACGTTCACCACAAAGGAAAATATTGAGAAAATGCAGGGCATGATAATAATAGATTGACCAATAGCTGATTATATATTACCGTATGGTTGAAACTCTCAAAGAAACGGTATTAGACCAGTTAATCCTTTTCATCTCAAAATAAGAAAGGTTTCAGCTTGTAAGACCCCAAATCTTCTTCAGCCTGATCAAAAAGTAACCCCGAGACAATATGCGGGAGTTGCCGTGGTGAAGTGGCTAACGTTCTAGACTGCATCTTCGTAAAAAACGAGATCGAAATCTGGTCACGCTATTAAGTTCACTTTCGGACTAATACCCTTAGGAAAGGTATTCACCTGCTCATTCCCCAACTATAGCTTAATTAGTGCCACAACTGTTCTTCTTCAATGATGGCTTCGGCACTAAATAGCACACGAACGTTGATATGTCATTAAAACAAAGAAACCAAACCAAAACCGGAAAATATTTCATGGGACGATCTCAATATATTATGTTACAATGTATGAGAATTGCGTCCTCGGAGACAAAACGACGGTCAATCAATGGGAGCATGCAGGATATCCAGCACCCCCAAAAGCTAATTCTGTAATGCCTGCCAGGAGGGTGATGGCCTGTTTTATCCTCTTGTTTTTAATGCAAAATGGTTTCTGCTCTTTAAAAACTGTCATTGATTTTTGGTTGGCTGGTGGGTTTTACGGCATGCCAGCACATGGTGTGTTATTTTATGCTGAAGACGTCTTGTTTATTCATGCTTGAAAGGTATTTAATTTTTTAAACTCTCAGTCTCCAGGATTCCGTATGTCGGTGATGTTTACTATGCTAACCTTTTCAAGTAACTACACGAGGAAATAGAGAATAAGTTGCCATTATTCACAGGTCCACTCTAACCTAGTGTGTTATTACCGGTTAAGGTCCTTTGTGTGGATCAATTAAATCTTTTCGAAAATGATTTAGAATAGATAGGAATCATTGATCTCATATAACTGTGTGCAACATATTTGTATTAAGAATAATTACTTGAAGCTATGATTGATTGCAAGTTTTTTCTGGCCCTTCCCGATTTACTCTAGTGCTTTTATTCCTGGAGATTCAGTATGTTCTAGTAAGCCCAACCATCCGCCACAGTCAACCCCAGTGTTTTCGCCATATTTGCCACTAAGAACACCCACTCCCGTTTTAGAGGGAACTGACTGGCTTGCTTTCGAACCTAAAAGTACGGAAGACAGTCGGCGGTACTATATATTAGTTAGGGGAAAGGAGTTAATCAAAATTGACCCACAATTTAATTTTGTTTTATATTTTCAGTTTCTTGGGGTTTTTCTTGATTTCACCCTATCTCTCCATCTTCAAAACTTCATTTGGAGCACGTCTTACGTGCTAATCAAAAAACATTTTGAAAATGGGCTAAGTACGATAAATCCATAGCGTGAATGAGATATTTGGTGAAAGTAGGCTGCACAAGGAAAGGAATTAAAGTATTTATTTTTGGATGGATCAGTCGACGAGTGTACCTAGCTAGCTAGAACCGTTGTAGTAGTTTTGTTACACCCACCCCAAAACTTCCGGCTATATGCCGATCTGTTTTGTGCACGTATGTAACTTTTCGGGTAAATAAAAATTATTTGGAGTGGGTGCAGAAATGTACCCACATCAAATACAGCATGTCGTTTCAAAATTTATGGAGGATTGAATTGCGTCACAGTGCTGCTTTTCTCACACACTGCTCCAGTGCTGCTCTAGTATAAAACCTGAAATAAACAAAGCGCATGCGTAAAAACTATAATTTAGAAAGGTGACAATTTACTTGTCTGTATGGATACCACTTTTTGGACATTTTTCTCATTTTCAGAAAAATTAATTTTTCGAAGTCAATTATGTTTAAATGAAATTTTTACATTAAATGAATTGATGTCATTCTTCAAGATGTTACATTCACAGGCTAGACAAGTTTTATTGGAACTAAAATGCATTAAATCACCGACAAAAAATTAAATATTCTAAACTTTGGAATTTTAATATAATGTTATAAAATGAATAAGCAAAATTGAGGAAAATAGTACAAAATATCAATTATGGAAAAATTTCCATGAGAAACTTCTTGGAAATTCTGTCATTATTTCGCCTCAGTCCTTGTCTGAATGATAACTCATGTAAGTAATTTATAGCATTTAAAATGTGTTAGTAGCCTGATGCATTCAAAAATAATATACACAAAGTGATTGGAAATTGTATTTTAATTTAACTTTTTCATTATTTTTCTTCGTTTCTCTTACAGACAGATTATCGACCATATGAAAACTGACCTCTCTAAGATAATATGAGAAGTCTTCCCAGTTTTAGTTTTGTCAATGCTACTGTATGATAGCACCACTTAGATTGTCATGAAATGCTTTAAAGAAAAAGCTAGATGAGAACTACACAAGGATTCCGTGTGCATTCTTAAACAAAATACTCGAAGCAAAAATCTATAAAAAGCAGCTGTATGGCCACTTACGTCCTATCTCCCAAACCATCCAATTAAGACGAACAGACATACTGGACTCTGCACATAAGGATATTCTCCTGTAGACACCTACATGCCGACACATCCTCTAAACCTTCATCAATCAGCTCTGTGCGGATACTGGATGCTGTGCGGGGAGATCTGAAAGCAGTGATGACCGATAGGGACGGGTGGCTAGAGAGACTCATGGGAATCAGTCATGGGCTGTCCGTGAAACATGATGATGATAAGGATGATGATGAGTATGTTGGGTGGTGATTAAAATCTTTTTTCTAAACACATATGAAGGGTTCTTTTAGAATGTAGTATTTTTATGAAATAATTCGTCTAAAATAAAATTGTTTTTTAATTGTTTCTTTCATGAAAATATGTTACAAAGCACTTGTAATGATTTTGTTCGCTCAGAGCCAGATCGTTCTACATTTAATTGCCCATATATATATATATATATATAAATATATATATATATTATATAGTATATATTATAATCAGGTTGCATTTCAAAGGGTTTAAAATGCTCTTTGTAAAGATATGCATACAATTGCTCTCCCTCCAGATATGAACAAAATAATAGGGTAGACTGGGTCTTTAACCTTAGAAAAAACTCTGAATTCAAACCTGTTACACTCGACTGAAGAAATTGAGCTTTATCACACCCTGCTCGTGCGGTGGCGTTGATAATAAACACCACACACACACACATATATTATAATATATATATATATATATATATATATATATATATATATTATAGAGAGAGAGAGAGAGAGAGATGGGGAGTTGGCCGGGTTTTATTTTGAATGACACCCAGGCTGTAACATTATCTGTAAACTACTCTACATGATTCAGCGATTTTTTTCCCTGAATAAATATAACTGTTTTATAAATGAAAACTAAGTAAATTCACACCCTGTGAACCCTATGCTCTTATTTCACCCTGCCAACATTTGTTTCAAATTCAGGGATATACAGGGTGTTCGGATAAAATTTGCCAGTTTCATATAGGAAAAAGAAAAAGTGCTCGTAACCACAAATTTAATGGATTGTAAGAAATTCAACAGGCACGAAATTACCTATTGGCAACAAGTTCCACTCAAAATAACCGCCATAAGCGTCGATCACAGCATCACTCCTGCTCCGGAACCTGGAGCAAGCTGATGTTACAGTTTCCCTGGGGAGGGTCGCCAAAGAACCTTAATTCTGTCGATTATCTGGGGTTTTTCTAGTACTGGTACGGCGATTGGTGTATTCATAACGGGGCCACTACATAATAATATCCATCTGGGAGTCTCGGCGGCCAAACATTAGAACTGGGGAGTAGTCGTAAAAATCGCCGACAATGAATTTTGACATTTCGCAGAAGTGTGAGTCCTACGGCCATACATATGGCCTACCATTGGCCACTCTTGTTATTCCAGGGCTTGACTACAGTGTTTAGCTACTCCACGTAGGCATTTGAGGGTCCTCCAACACTTTTTTCTGTAGATTCCAGAGGATTCTGATGTACGAACGCAATCAGATCGTCTGTTATGTTGCTTCCTCTAGCCACAGCCGCGTAGTCTCGCACTGCAATTCTCCAGTCCATGCCTGACTGTTTTTACAGTATTCAGGGAGGGCATTGAGCACACAACAATAATCTGCTTATTTTGATGGCCGGACAGATCATGCATGATACAAGTGATTCTCTCTTTCCATGATTCAGGTGGGTTTCCAGTCAATCCATTCTATCTGTCATCACGTATATGAATGAAGAAGCGTCCCAAGCTTTTAAAATGATGTGTATGTGTGCGTCAATAGCCCAAACATACGGAGAAAAATAACCAATATATTATTGTCAAATTCATGAGGAAAGCGGTTCGTGTGTAATGGTTAAAGTCCTGGTAAATGGACTCCGTCGCCCTGAGTTCAATCCTGGACTTGGTATTGCATTCACTTAGCGCTAACACCATTGGGAAGGAGTATGAATTCCTACTCTCCCTCCAGCTACGGGTAATAGTAGGGCAGACTGGGATCTTTAACCATGGTTAGCAATCGTCTAGGAAGGAAAACTCTGAATTCAAACCTGTTACTCCGCTTAAGAAAATTGACCTTGTGTCACATCCCTGATCGTGGCGCGGTGGTTGGTAAATAAAGTATATGTCAATTCATCCCGAACACCTGTATATGGACCGCTGTTTGAGAAGCCCTGTTGATCATATCTCTATTGATACTGAATAGATGTGATTAAAGATGCTGTCAAATATAATATAGGCTAGCAATATAAATCACCGAATAATACTACACATTATCTGTCAATTTTAAGCTCACATAGTGAGTAAGCGGCTCAAACTGTGAGAGATCCTTACCTTGCCATTGACCTCGCTTGCAAGAGCATTAGGGTGAAACTATGGCTTCTCACCAACTAACAGTGACTAAATGTTTGTATGGAAGGCGCGATTGAAAGTATTATTTCAGATCATTCGTTTACACGTGGCGATAAGATCTATTACAATAAACCAAAAATCAATTTCAGAAGTCCAAATAAATAAAGAGATAACGGTTAAAAGTTTCTGCTTAGTTATTTTCAAAACATCAATAGTATATTGTTTGTCACTAGGGTGTCGCTAGTAAGTGAACAAGCATTGGATATGATATCTCTTCATCTTCATCAGGTAGTGCTGAAGCACGGATTCATATTTTTCTCTCTCTCTCTCTCTCTCTCCTTCTCCTCTATATATATTATATGATATATATAATATTCACGCTATGCGTCATATCAGTCATTATTCCTGGTAGGTCTTCTGCACAGCGTCCAGTATTATCAAAGGGATGATTGATGTAGGTTTTAGCTGGTTGGCCTATGGTGTGTCCATGTATACTGTGTCCACAGCGAGAACGTTAATTATAAGTTCATCCATCGTTCTTCCATCAGTGTTCAGCATATCTTATTCGTCTTAATTTAGATGGTTTTGTGTGCCTGAAGGTAAGTAGTCGTACATATTCTTTTTTGATGTGTGCTGCATCAAAGATTTGTTCAAGACAGCACGTAAACAGCATTGAGTAGTTCATATCAAGCTTTTTCTCTCATCGTTGATTTAGAGTACAACTGGTGTGGCCATACAGTAGCACTGATTCGGCTACCTATTGGAAGAATTTTCGCTTTATCTTAACAGAGAGATCAGTTTTATAGCAGTTCATGCATTTCCTATGAGTATATTGACCACGCTTTCATGAGATGAGATATTACTACCTACGTATGATCTACTAATTTCAGTGTTTTACCATCCAGTGCGAAGATATCTCCATCTTGTTGTCCATATGAACTCCATTTTATCTTTGCTCATATAGAAACAAATACAGCTAGCTACCTTCTCTAGTCTATGCAGCATTAATTCGGTTCGTACCGGTGTATTTGCGAGAAGCACTAGATCATCAGCATAGACTGCGACGGTAATAGTTTCTGCGAGATATTGTGGCTTCTTACCATTTTTTAGCGTGACACTTTTTTCCTTCATAGTTTATTGAAAAGGGATGATACTCATTGAAATAAAAACAGTAAATAGATAGGATTAATATTAGATTATTGTTAAAATAAATTCAATACTATTATTGTGTTTCTAGGATGACAGGAGAAATATTTGTCGAGCGCCCACTCACTGAGAACCAATATCAGCATTAGTATATCAGACACATATGACAAATGCGGACGCTTGTAGTGTAATGATTATTGTTCTAGGAAATGGACACCCCGACAGGAGTTCAAAATTTTGATTGCATTACACATAGGGATAATATGCTTTTGGAAGGTATGCATTCAACTATTATCTCTCCAGCTCTGGGTGAAATAGTAGAACAGACTGGGGTCTCTAACTGTTACATAGTTCGTAGAATAACGGGGGTAAATGGAAAGTTACCGTTAGCTGTTAGAGTTATTGACATAAGTTAACCTTTACTTCCCCCCCCCGACTTCTGCCAAGGAAAAGCGTAGTGAGAAGAATTAAGTGAGTTAGACAGATTTGGACAATCAGTCAGCGGGAGCAGACGTTAGGGTCCTCACTTTAAGATGCGGATCTATAGCGCTCAGTTAGAAAATTTTGGGCTGAGGGTTCTTAATAAAGGTCTATAAAAAACAACAAAGTATTAAACCAATGCATACACACTACAGTCTTACGTATTATTCACACAAGGAATTAGCACAGACTTTCCAGAGAAAGAAGAAATCAGCCAAAAGAATATGTCAGAGACAAGAAGACAAGCAAAAAAAGTTTAGAACAAATCTTCACCTCCCTCTCTCTCTCTCTCTCTCGTCTCTCCTCTCTCATCTCTCTCTCTCTCTCTCTCTCTCTCTCTCTCTCTCTCAATTCTATACCCGATATGAACGGGTATATAACATAATCTAGTACGGCACCGGTCAGTGTTTTTTAATAATTAATCTTGAATAGGAAAACATTTAGAAAATCAACCCTCTCTAATGGTATTCATTGAGACTAGAAAAAAATTTCGACAATATTTCAATTAATTTATTTTGGACGGACTGGAATTAGATTTGTTTCCAGGATGCATCAATTAAATAGTTTTTAAAGATCTTCCCTAACAGTCGATGTTATTGCGATGAAAAGCAATTAAATGAAGATTAAATAATTGCAGACCAAAAATTAGGTTATTCTTCATTTAAAGAAAATCCAAAATAATAATTTAAAAATAAAACATAATTTGAATAAATTATATTTACTAATCGCCATCATGTCACGCTAGTAGCACGGATTTCCATGACAATCTCTTGCTAACCATTCCTATCAATTCATTACAATCGCGTGGTCCTCTTGCGCAGCACATCCTGCTATCCGCACGAGAGCTGGTCGATGTAGGTTTTTGCTGGTCACCCGCAACTGCATGATTGCCCATATGCTGATTTCACAAGTGAACGTCATTTTTTTAGTTCGTCCATGAGCTTGTCCACCAGTGTCCAGCAATGTTTGTTTGTTTTTTTGTTTTACTTGGGATGAGTTTGTGTAATTGGGGCCATACACCTGCTTGGGGATATGTTTTCACGATTTGTATAGATCGCACGCAGCATTCTTGTGCAACTGCATGTAGCTTATTCTTTATGCGCTTTGTTAGAGCCCAAGTGGTGCAGCCGTACAGAAGCACTAGAGCTTAGAATAATTGGTCGCTCACTGATAAATTAAAAATCAAAATAATTTAAATAATTATAATTACAGTTATTATATTAAATAACATCAGAAAATTGATGCAGCTGTTTTTTTTTCAAACAATTATGAAGTTAAAAAACAAAAAAACATTGTTATTTCAAATTAGAGAATGTTTACTTTGTAACATGAAAGATTTATATTCTATATTTCAGAGACTCACAACAGTTAATTCATCATCATTTATTATAATCTGCCGTTGTCGTAATTTTAATATCCTACTTCATCATTCAATCAGACTTTATCTTATAGATCCAGACTGTTGAACTTGTGAATGAATTATTCGTTTACTCCAAGTTAAAAGAAGAGTTGCATTTATTATATAGAAATATATTAAAATTTAACCTCATCATCATCCGCCGTCTAACTGGTTTTAGATCTCATTCTACAGAACACTACTATGCGGCGAACTCGATTCCTAGTATTTGTCTTAGAACTTGAAGCCTCGCCATTAATGAAAATAGATCTAGTAAGTGGCATAGTAAAATAGATTTTATTTTAAATCATAAGAAGAATTATAAGAAAAAGTGTGAAAAGATTATCTGTTTTAAAAAACTTATAAATCAAATATATTTTAGTTAACTGTAATGAAATAACTAAACTACGATTTGCTGTCATTTGAGAATAGTTGAAACGAATTGTATAAAGTCTAGATTTATAAAAGAATAGAAATAGAAAATGAAAATATATAATTATAGAATGATTATAGTAAAGCGTATACTTTTTAAAGTACTATATATATATATATATATATATATATATATATATATATATATATATATATTATATATATATGTATGTATATATATATAAATGATATGAGCACCCGCAACCGCAAGGCGTGTCCATTATTAAGTTGCCATCTAGCCTCAGGTGCACTGCTAAAGTTTCCACTTATGTAACAATAATCTCGAACATTTTCGCACTGTCAAATCAATTTGAGGTAAGTGCTTTTGTCGTGTCCGGGACAAAGATCTTTTCGAGTAGCCACAGACATTATATATGTTCGTCAAGGATGCTCATTCTATGACTTACTTATGAGTTATATCAATTTATATATATATAATATATATATTCTATATAAACATATATACTTATACCATAAATTACATACTACAATAAAACTACTAATATTTGAAACTTATTATATAGTCAGTAAATTAATTTATATGTCTTTGTAATGCGATCTATATTAATGAGAATTTACATACTTTTGCATTACCTGTCAAAACTAAAATTTGAAACCAACTGAATATCGCATTCAAGTTTTCATAACTTATGTATATAATTAGTTTATAATTATATTATCAATATATAAGTATGTATTATTATTCTTTATGATTTTAAACACATACCACTTTTAATTCAATTACATTGAAATATATGTTATTTTAGTCGATTGGCTAAACACTTCGGCAATTTGTTTTATAATTATTTTTATCTTATTACTAGTTTTGATTTAATCTATGAGAAAGCACAGTTTTCATAATAATTGCTTTGCAATTATAGTGATAGACAATTTGAAATCTAATGTAGTACCTCCTCAACTGTTGTCATATAACAGAATCATGCGCTCGTATTTACGATTATCACCCGTAGGATATGGACGCAATCTACACAACTTCAAATCTGTTTATATTTCACATGAACTAATAGCTTGGATTATAGATATTTACCAAACATTTTCGCTATGGTAAAATGTTACAAGTAGAGGGTATCTACCAGCATCAAACTCGCAATGCAGTTGTAACGAATCTGCGAGAACTACTTATTAAGAATTACACCATGATTCGATACCCTAACATTGGGGAATTATATCCCCTCAAGCTATAGGTAAAATAGTTGGGTAGACATAGCTTTTTAACTTTGTTATAACCTACGGCTGGAGAAGAAAACTCTGAATTCAAAACCAGTTGTAGATCTGGAGAGGAATGGTGTCTACACGTTTTTTGTGCCTAAGACTCGTTACATGAGCAGATTACGAGATATATGTATGTCTTTAAGATATTATATGTTATTTCAATCTTAGTGCTTTATACACATATATTGGTGAATGGGTCTTTGATCTTCGAATTCGACTGCAACATATCGGAAATTACGCCATGATAAAAAAATAAGAAAACTGATTCGTATATTAGCCAATTCTCTTTCCGCGAAATTTATTAGGTGATAGTGTATACATTAACAATGCATACATTCGAAATATATTTCCATATTTACATTATGAAATAATGAAATAGCAAGATGAGAGTAAGAATGGAATAGTATCGGCTTGGTTTTCTTTGTTTCACGGCATATCAATCTTTGTGGCTTTATTAATGCCAAGCATCCTTGCAAAAAAATATCGTTGGATTCATCCGTCTACGGCGTAGCCTAGATGGGTTGATATGGAGGATGAGCTATTGCCCAAGAAGCAGATCGTTTTTCCACGCTGCCCGTTGTGGTTCAAACGAGCAGCAGAAAACAATGCAGTTTTGCAACGATAGTGTCACAGAAGTTGCTGGATAGCGCTGATGTTTAGCATCACACTGCCTTAGGGTCTCAAGTCCTGGATTTGATTCGCAGGGGTTTACTCTCCAGCTTTTTCTTGGAATGGGGCAGCGAACTTTTTATAACAAACTTCATTCATTTGTCTAGATGGATTATCGTCCAAGGTTAAGGAGTTCCATCTACCCCATTTTCTTAACCTATAGCAGGGCATTGAATGGAGTCACATAACTTTCCCAAGTGTATTAGCACTGAAAGTAATGTAATAAGTTACTGTACGCATGACGCGCAGTCCATCACGATAGTCTTTACCGCACTCTCGTGTGGTAAGAATAAATTCGAAGTATTCTCACAGATTGCATAAACGCAGAAATAAATTGATAAGTATTAGTTCTGCCAGATTTATACGGGATGTGGTCCAAGGCCAATTTCTCCTAATAACCTATTAGATAATAGTGTGCCTTCCTCAAAGGAAATTCCTCTCGCTCAAGGTATGTGGTCATTAGTGCTGACGATTTTATAAAACACAAAATTAAACCTGAATTTTAAGAAAAACAACATCAGAACCCTAAACTGGTTTAAAAGAAAATCAAATCTAGAATGGTTAACAGAAAAAAGCAATCAAAATAACGGAATGGTTAAACACATAAACATCAAATCTGGAATGTTTTTATCAAACAACATTCAAAATCTGGAATGGGTAAACATAAAACAAAAATCTGGAAGGTTATCGAAAGACATAAATCTGGAATCGGTTAATAAAAAGCATCAACAATTCAGAATGATAGAACACAAAGCATTAAAATCCGGGAATGGTTAAAAAACAAACAACATCAAAATCTGGAATGGTCAAACAAAAAAATCAAAACTGGAATGATTACTCACAAAAGACATCAAAATCTTGAATGGTAACACCAACCATCAAATCTGATATGTTTAGAAAAAGCATCAAAAATCTGGAATGGGTTAAACCCATCAACATTTGCAATGGTTAACACATAACATCAGAAAATCTGAAGGATTAACCAGAAAAAAATCAAACATCCGGATGATAACCAAGTGGCATCAATAATCCGGAATGTTTTAATAAAAAAAACATAAAATCTGGAATGATTAAACAAAAATCATCAAACTCTGGATGATCAAACAACAAAGCATCAAACACAAATCCGGAATGGTTAAAAAAGAAACATAAATCTGGAATGATTAACAAAAAATCCAACATCCGAGAATGACTTTAACACCAAAGCATCGAAATCCGGAATGGTTGAAAAAAAACAGTAAATCTGGAATGGTTAACGCAAACTCAAAAATCTGGTAATATTAAAGCAAAACCAAGATCTGGAACTGAGATTAACAAAAAAGAACATGCAGCAATCGGCATGATTTAACTTAACACAAAGGCTCCAACAAATCCGGGAATGGTTAAGAAATACATCAAAATCTGGAATGTTGAACAGAACATCCAAATGTCGGAATAAGTTAACACAGGAACATCACAATCCGGAATGATATAACACAAAGCATTCCATAAATCCGAATTGACGAAATCGGTTTAAAGAAAAAAACAGAAAACGAGAAACTTCAAAATTAGGGAATGGTTTGTAACCGCCACCAAAAACGGCATCAAATCTGGACGATGGAGTTAACAAAGAACGACATACCAGAATCTGATGGAATGGCTTTATAGAGCGAGCACCATGAGAACAAATATCTTGGATGGAGTTAACAGGAACAGGACGCATCTACCACTAGCTTGTCTTTGTATTTGACGGGTCTTAGTAAATAGGATGAGGAGCGGACAGATGAGCTGATAAATTTTATTCGAGATATGAAGATCATGAATTGTCATGATGTGGTGGGTTACAAGAGATCGGGAACTGAGGTTAGGTGGGAGGAGATAGTCTTTCAGGTGACAGTTGACGGCAGAAAGACTAATAAAGCAATTAGAAGAAAGTTTGAATTCCAGAGCGAGCCGGTGAGGTGGGATCTTGGTAGTTTGAGAGGTTGAAGTCTAATTTGGTTTTTGTTCATTTATAAGTATAGTGTGATAGGGAGCTGTTTGATTTCAAATAGTTGAAAGCACTTCTGTGGGGGCAGTATTGGTGCGGAAAAATAGGAATCGGTCGGGGGTAGAGGGGATTAATGTGAGACTCTCAAGACGACGATACAAAGTTCAAATCATGTGGACGTCAAGGATAGTGATTGCATTCGTTCACATAGATATAATCCCTTGGTTAGAGCGGTATTCGAATCGCAACACTAGGGTTCTTGAAGCCAATTAGGCAATATAAGCCAAGTAGTGCTCTCTAGTCTAGATTAGGACGAACATTCTGAGATCGGAAATTCTAGAATTTACAGATTTGAACAACTCCGCTGTATTGACCTTGATGTTTCGGTCCTAGACATGCGAGCGGACGTCTCTGGTATATATATATATATATAATATATTATATATAATATATATACGCCCCGTACAGTTAAATTAACGTCCACGTTCAAGCCATTGGTTAAACAAAGTTAATGCGGATGCCTGTTTCGAAAAAGATTGAAAGCCATTTTCATGCGGGAAAATCATAACTCTTGATTCAGAACCTATTTTTCTTATGTTGCTGAGACAATGCCACAAATCCTAACAGAACTTTAAGACTTTTCTTTGATGGTAAAAAGGCAGTGTATCTATTGGATACGTATCTTAGAGTACGTCGAAGGAGTCCTGGTTTTATGTTTAGGAATAGCCGATATTAAAAGTATGGGTTATTGGAGTTGTGACGTGGCCATAATTTATGACAAACAATAGAAGGAGGTTGTTTTTTTGTTTTCTGTAGAAGTTTGGCTATGAGGAATGGATTTGTTGCTTGTCGGACAAGAATGGATTTAGTGCATTTGGGGGGGGTTGTAACGGAGAGCAAAAGAACTCAGGATTCTGCTGGATATTGGTGCCACTTTCCTTTCTGATTTGATAGACGGATGGTCTAGAGGAAGTAGAAGGGTGAGAACATTCTGTTCGGCATAATATAGTCGAAAAGTAAGGCGTTTGATAATCTTAGGTCTTTATTAAACTTGATTAGGTGGTGGCACAAGGATACAACGTATGATTTCTGCACATACACTTCAAATGGTCCGCTAATAATATTTTTTTCTAGTCATGTATTTACTTATGGCATGTACTCAAACCGGTTCACCTCGGGTAGGATGTGACACAAAGCCACAAGTATTGAGTATCCAGCGAGTACTCGAGATTTGGTTTTTTTTTATAGTAATGGCTCTGTGAGACTACCTTACTAATTCTTTAATCACAGAAGTTATGTGTAGTTTGCTAAGAGTTCAAAAGGAAACGAACTTAGAAATATGAACATAAACGAAATAAATATATATAACGGCATATTCCGCCTATTTTCATAGATATATGCAATAATCTTAATTTAGATCAAGAACGATATTTTCATAGGAAGTCTGTATCAAATATCGAAATTCATATTTTCATGACTGAAACGATAACATATGTCGTATTTCTCTTTTGTGCAGTAATTTTAGATCGAATTCTAACGTTGGTTTGATTTCAATGGCGTGTCAAACGGGGCTAGGGTTATTTTAATGCCTAGAGTTGTTGTCTATCGGTTCAATAGTTAACTTTGTTGTGTAGTTGTTTCTTCTTTTATAACGATTCTACAGCGTGACACACCCCATAGATATTTAGCTTAACTTTCATAACAATCTGTTTTAACCATGGTGGGTTCACCTAGATAATTAGTACGATTGGCGGGCAATAGCGATACTTGGAAAGTAATCGGAAATTGTAAGGTGTACACTCCAAGTAAACTTCACAGAGATCGAAACTGTATTAGTTGCCAATCGGAGATGCAGGTTTAATATCATACAGGACCAACTGCATGTAACACCATTTTAAGGTTGGGAAGTCGGGTATTTTTCTGGGGCGGCAAGTGGATAGTCACGTGTAATAAGCAATTCAAAAGCCACCAGTCACTAGAAGCGACTTTAAAAGTAGGATGTGAACTGCCTTGAATTAAAATATGCCGATTATTTAATGAAAACGGTTGCAAGTTATATGAGACACTCAAGGCTTAAGGAGGGAGCCAAAATATAACCAATGGATTAATTTTAGATGTAAATCCGGGTTAACGAGTAAACCCAACATTCGAGCGTGAATTTTAAAAAAGTCATGAAGTATTCACCTGACTGTAACAGGATGAATTAGATATTCTGTTTTATGGATATTATAATATAGTATATATCATATATTGTATATATATCATAAGTCATATATTTCTAGGTCATAATTACTAGTGTGTGTGTGTGTGGGTGTGTGGTGGGGTGGATATGGAGTGTGTGCGTGCCCCGTGCGTGTGCATCTCTCTCGTCTCTCTCGTCTCTATCTCTCGATTCGTCGTCTCGTCTCGGTCTCGGCTATCGTCTCCAGTCACATCTTCTCGTCTCTCTCTCTCTAAATATTCCATGTTTTGGTTTAATATTGGCGGCTACTAGGGGTCCAATGGAGGCAACGATTATCAGGTTTCTCGCCGTACAATCATCAAACCATATTTTGACTACGCTTTTCTTAGATCTTCAAATGTATATCACCCGATATCTAAGTGTTCAAATATTTATAGAAGGGTAGATAACACAAACACACCACAGCACACACACACCACACTTACAACATATATAGTATACATATAATATATTATATATATATACATACTATAATATATATATGTGTGTGTGTGTGTGTGTGTATTTATAAAAGTTAAAAAAAAACAGTATGTAATTTCCCTAAAGATAAACGTATATAATTTTTTTCTTTTTTTTTTCACAAAAGTTTGGAATTGGTGGGTGATGTTTATTAAGCCGACGCTACAGAGTTTTTTCGGTTTGTTCTTATCAAACACTTCACCGGGCCTTGATTAAAAAAGCGAAACGCCTTGGTGTGCCTTAATAAACATCACCGCTCAGATCGAGAAATCTTGTTTTTCGTTTTCATTTTTTAACAAAATTAACATCAGTCGGTTCATTTTTATTTTTCCTCAACATACACGACAACGCACATTACAAGGACACATATATATATACATATACTATTATGTATATATTATAGTTTGCAAATATTTATATATAAAATATAAGAAATATAAATGTTAAAAATATATGTTTTTTGCGAGTATGGTGTTGGTGGCGTGTGCTTGTCCGTAACGTTCGTGATGTCATGTGGTATTTATTATTTCAGGAAAATTTATCAATCGTATCCTGTGTTTTTACTAGCAGAACTTTTCAAAGTACTGATTTTGAAAAGACGAGTATAGTGTGTTAATATATGAAAATTGAAGAGAGCGAAAGAGAAAGAGAGAGAGAGAGAGAGAGAGAGAGAGAGAGAGAGAGGGAAGAGGGAGAGGGATGAGAGATAGAGGAAATATAGCGTGAAGCGAGCGAGAGCAAGAGAGAGACAGTACTATAGGTAACTACGAATAGGAAGATTAGAAAGATGCTGGCGAGAGAACAAAGAGAGACAGACATACAGGACAGACAGACTATATTAAATATGTGCTCTAATTAATCTTTGTCATTAGTGGCACATATTAGCTACGTCAAGAAAACTGACAGTAGTCTGCAGTAATAATGGCAACGTAACGAAACTGTTCACAGGGGATTTATATTATCACACATTTCATGTTCGATTTTCCGAGTTCATCGTCTCATAAATATCTACTAATGTGTTTTGTTTCCTAACACGACATCGGTTAGGGATTGGTGACGAAGATTGACTATAACTGTGGTAATAAAGACCTGAAAGAGTTGGAAGTCTAAACTAGGGCATGGTGAAGGAGGAAAAGATCGAACACTTAAATCTTGTAATGTCACAGCTGTTTATCAGCTCATGGGTAACAGAATTGTTTTAATTTCAAAAAGAATTGCTTCTTTCCCGTAGTTGCTTACAGGCCAAACGTCCCGTGAGGCACGTCTTGTAGAATATAAGAAGTCTGGTACCTATATCTTGAACCGTCGAGTGAATCGTTAATTAAACAATAAAACGGATATTTAATTGTTGTAGTCACCAAAATCAACCAAGATTTGGCACAAAGCAGGACAAAAATGATTGGAGTGAGGCTAGTCAATGATTTCCTATCTTTAACGATTAAGCTATAATCATTAACTGACCAAAACTGCGCTAAATGGCTCTAAGTTTGATCCGATAAGTTCAGGATTCCATATCCTGATTGAATCTATTAGTTGATAGATTCTCCGCAGTAACTTCAAATGGTAACAAATCACGCTACGGAATAACACGAAACATCCATCAGTTAAACTCTTCCTAAATTTCGATCCACTTTGGGAGATGGAGACACAGGTTAAGAGGTTCTAGAAAAGGAATAGGTATTCGGTGTCTCCGATTGACGTATATGGTCACGGAAAAGAACTAACACCCCCTATATATCTCAACAAGAACAACACCCAGTGTGTATACATGTAAAACATCCTTTTGGCTGTTTAAACAATTATTCATCGGGAATTTGCAGGTTCTGTTGCTCACATCAGAAACCGTTCTTTTTAAAGATTATTTGAAATGTCAACGATGGAAGGACAATTTCTCTCGCTGTTTTATGGAATAAAATTATATCAATTAGAATAACAAGTATAAGACAATGAACTTAATCAATACCATTGAGCAGCAATGATTCGAATGGTGGTGCTAACACATTGTTAGAATAACCAATTACGAAAAAAGTATAAAGTGCGTAAATCCAGATCCATATATTTTTCACTAACCGTTAAGTATGACATAGGGACACGAGACGGGTTTATATAGTTTCCGTAAAATCAATCAATCAACCAACCAGAGCGCAACAGAATGTGTCTGCTTTTAAAGACTCATGGAACCCATCTGCCATGTATGATTTTTTTACCATTCATACAAGTGAAACAATTAGCCTCGTCGGGGTGATTTAAACTCGAGTCACCAAATGTCATTTAGTACGAACCATAAAATATACAACTAAGCCGAGCTAATATATATATATGGCATGTCAGTCGGTAGAACACTACGGGTCAGACCACACCGTTGTCCGAGGTTCGAGATACTCATCGCAATGGGTTAGTGTGTGGGAAACCGATGGGATGGTACCCATGTGTGGTAAAATGGCTTGGATTGTGTGGCTAAAGTGAAAGCGTTCACTGACAAATGTCACTTTTTATTCTAAAAAAAAAAAACTTCTGCATTTCCTATTCACAAAAGTACCAATTCTAACTCAGTCGTTCTCAAGACCAAAGGTGTCATCATTGATCCCAGGCACCTATAATATTCTTGATGTGGGGGGGGCGCACTACACAGGCAAAATATCTAATCTATAAAAATACAAAAGGACTATTTAATAATCGAATGGCATTAGAGTCTACCAGACTTAATATAGGTTATATAAAACAGGTCATAAGGGTATGTATATGTTTTGGAACAATGGTCTAACCTAATCAATATTTAATAATTGATGAGTGATGGAAGGTAATCATAAAGGATTCTTACTGCATCGTTTATTTTTACTATAGACATAAATGAAGATACGAAGCGTTGATTGGTGAAAGAGATTTCATTTAATACGTTTCTCGAGATGATTATCGTTCATCAAAAGGTCTTAACGAAAAGTCAGATTGAAGATCTACCCAACAAACTTTATAAAAGGTGGTGTCGAAGGATTAAATAGGTATTTTCCCGTTTTTTTTTTGTTTGACAAATGGGCCCAACAGGTTTTTGGATTTCAATCACTTTCTCCTTCACATTGAATATTAAGTGATATTTCTGGTATAATTTAATATAGATGATCTTTGGTGCTGATATATATGTGTTTTGAGGATAACTATAACCAACTATCGTGGTGAACGAAGGTAAGCTAACACGGAACTGGTTACTTTTCTTCAACAGGAAGAAGTTCTATTAGAGGTGTTGGTGTTGCCTTTGATAAAGATGTCTGATATATATATATAAATAAATATTATGCATTAGTATATATAATATAATAGTATATATATAATATGATATAATATATGATTGAGTGTGTGTGTGGTGATCAGTGTTCTCAACTTGTAAAGGTCACTCGTAAGTCAAGTCGTCGGGATGGGCCCTAAATTCGATATAAAGCAGACAGCGCCATACCAGGAGAAGATTGTTTTTAGCGTCTGAGAAGTGAGGCACCACACGTACATCTGCTCCACACTTTAAACGACAAGGATCCTAGTGCTTACTTTCATGACACTGGAGTTGGCCGAGTGCTGGTAGTCGAATCAGAAAACCAATGTGTTACCCAAGTCGACACACTCTACTGGACTAAGCTAAAAATTTTGATTGGGCCTAGTCATGGGACGACGTCTTCGCTAGATTGAGACTCCAATCAGTCACCTTGATAGTTGTTTTGTTTTACCCCAAATTATGTAAATGAGTTTAGATAATCACCAGGAGTTGGTAGTAGTCTCTTAATTTTTATGTCAGAAACTAAATCAAAAGTATAATAAAGTAGCTATACGAAAGGCTTGCAATGCTATACTCCATCTGATAGAAAAGACGTTTTGATTCTGTTCATGAATATTGATTAGGTTTGCTAAAGAGAGAAAAGGTGCGATATTAGCATCTGAGATATTCTTATAAGAGTCGACTGAGTAGACGACAAACGGTAAATGAGAATGTAGGGGAAGACAGCCCGCACTTGGGCGGGATTTGTTTCTCTTTTAGTATCCATGACATTCGTCATCTATCATGTTGATTGAATTTAGCTTATGTCGGGCGGAAAATAAAATTACAATGCCCTACATTCAGCGGCAAATGGTCCGCGCACTCTGACAAAATCTCTGTCATTTGATGTGGGAAAAATAGGAAAAGAAGACGAGGGAATTCTTAATGTGTACTGAGTCTGGTGTTTATAGGAGCTGTGTGAGACAGCGAGAATATTGAGGACCAATTGCTTACTACATCGCTTTTTTTTTGTATTTTGAAAATTTTGACAGGACAGAGGACATCTAAAATTCATATTTGAACGGCAGCAAAATGAGGAATTCACTTTTTACAGAGTGGAACGGAATGGGCAGACATTTAGCATTACTGAGGAACGAATAAGGTAGATCTCGCGCGGATAATCACAATTTCTGGTCTTTCTGCTGCTCCTACGAGTCTCTATCTATCAGGAAATGCTATCCTTTCCCAATTTGGGTCGCTCTGTTTCTCTGTCTCTTCTCACGTCTCTTCTCCCTAATCTCTCTCTCTAATATAATACATATAGCGAATATATATATAATATTATGGTTAAGAATAGATAGCATAGATAGATACATTCAAGAAGAGGAGAGAGAGAGAGAGAGAGAGAGAGAGAGAGATGGAAGATAAAGACAAGAAATTCAAATAGTTAAAGTATATATATAGTACGTATATATATGACATATATATATATATATATAGATTCCAATACAAGTGAAATATGGAAATTTTGTATCTTATTCCTTTTTAAAAAGGAAATCTTACACTTTTAAATTGGATTTTTATAATTTTTTTTAATTGCTTCGAACACTTTTCGAAATGGATTAATATTTTATTGAAAAATGTACAAACTTATTTTGGTGTATATTTTTGAGGAAAGGATCAGATATGTACATGTAATAAAACTATTAGATTTTTTAAAAAAGAAATGGATATTAATTTGAAGTAATGATATATCATTATAAAGGTATATTATATAGTAGTATAAATAGTATATATATATATACATAGTGATAGTTAATATATATACTAATATTTATATTACTCACAATACCATACATACAATACATATGAGATTATCTATTGTTACACAACACATATATATTATATATTTTGTATATATAATTATAACCCGAGATAAAAAAAAAAACCCCTAAAAAAAATTTAAAAATTTATTTTTTTTTTTTTTTGAGGGGCGGTATACGAATTGTGTTTTTGTGCTGTGTGTACGCGTTCGCACTATATAAGGTTAGCAGTGGTTGGTAAATTGGTATCATAGATTCATTAATCCCTAGATGAGGCTATTTATAGTTCCCTTTGAAGTGCTAATGCAGTCTTTGGTGTTGTGCATGCATATAATAAGTAATGTAATGTATGTATGTATGTGATTGTGCCATATCTGTGTGTGTGATTAGTATCATATACAGGGTGTCGCGTGTAAATTTGACAGTTTGCATAAAGGAAAAAAGGAAGATCTCAAAATGTAAATGGATTGTAAAGACAAATCAATCGGCACGGAATTACCCTACTGTCATAAGTTTTCACTCAAAATAACCGCGCCATAGAGCGTCGATCCACAGCATCACTCCTGCTCCAGAACCTGACAAGCTTGATGTTACAGTTTCGCTGGAAGGGTTCACATAGTACGCTTAAATCTCTGTGATTAAACTGAAGTTTGTAGAATTGGCTGACGATTGGTGTCTTTCATACACATAACTAATCCAAGGGGTTAAGATCTGGGGAGTTCGGAGGACCAATATTGGAACTGGGTGTAGTTGCAAAAATTCGCCCGACATCATTGTTGCTTTTCCCAGATGTGTGGAAGGTGGCGAATCGAGTTGCCGTAATATATGGCCTATCATTGGCTACCTTGTTAATCCAAGGGCTTGAATATAAGTGTTTAACAACTCAGTAGGCATCTGAATTCAACCTGATACCCTTTCTGGCGATTTCCGAGGAGATTCTGCTGTAGCGAACGCAATCAGATCTCCTGTTATGTTGCCTTTCCTCTAGCCACATGCCTCGAAAAGTGTCCATTGCAATTCTCCAATTCATGCCTGTTGTTTTTATACAGTGTTCAGGAGCATCAGGCCACAACCATAATGTCCTTATTTTGATGGCGGCGCAGATCATCCCGATAAAAATTATTCTCTCCAGATGATTCGGTGTGTTTCAATCCTATCTGTCATCAATATATGATGAAGAAGGATCCAGCAGCTCTTCAATGATGCCTTGGTGTGCGATTCAATAACCTCCAACCTACAGAGAGAAATAAACAAATATAGAATAATTTCAAATGTTATCTCGAATACCCCCTGTATTATGTGTGGCATATGCATGTCGTGTGTGCTGTTGTGTGGCTATGCATTATATCTGCTTGTGTATATGATAGTATATATTTGATATGTACTGTTCTCTATTTGTGGTGTCGTGTGGATTATGTAATGCATTTGTTACGATTTATGGCGTCGTTTCACAGTACATGAAAATGATGCACGGCACTATTACTTCGTATACTGTTGCGTGGACCGTTGTCTTCTCATGATATGCCATAGTATTACTTCGTTGTAAGCGATGAAACAATACACCAAATTATCTTCCAGAAGTTTATTGGAAGTAAATTCAAGCTTCTTACTTCGAGAGAGAGGGTACAGCGCTTAATTAATAATATTCAGTCTTTAGACTTTTGTCCTTACGATTAAATTTCTGGGTGAAAGCTTTTTAGTTGGTATAAGTATTAAGGTATACTTTTCAACACTTGGAAGTCGGCAACTAACTCCCTCGACTCCCCCGATTAACTGACCCCGATCACCTCACTCTAAACTCTCCGGCTGCTGCCCGATATGCTGACTGACGACTGACCTGTCGGAATCGAGCCCAGTCCTTTATATTGATAGGTATGGCCTACGCATTTTTTATCTCTGATCTATAACGGGCATTGCTATATTTCTTTTGTTTAATATAACGCGGAAATTCATTATTTCCGTTCGTGACAATTATATAACAATATGTTGTTTGCATGTATAAATGTATATATATGTTGTCGCATGGATATATATTATATATATATATATATATATATTGTATATAATATTAATATATATATACGTCTGACTTCTATCTGTCTAATTTTTCACTCTCAATCTAATTATGTGTTTCTATTTGCTGCTTAAGTAAATACGAGCATTTTCCGACACTCACTCATTGAACTGGCATGTTCGGTCGTCTTTCTTCCTTTTTTCTAGTATTTACTCAAGCAACATCTAAATCTAATTCTAAAAAGAACTGCATCAGGGGACTCATGGAGTTTCAATGGAACTAGGTTTTTTTTTTCACTATTAAAATCTGTGGACTTGACAAAATCGTAATCATCATACAGCATTATCTAGTGAATAACAAGATTGGTACAATAATGCCCGGTTAACATCACAATAGTTGACCGATGAGATATTAGGTTTGGGATTTCTAACATATTCCAGCACTTATGCTTTCTTTATTGAATGTCGCACAGATCGATCATGGAAAATCAGAGATTATTGCCAGCGGTTAAGCGGCAACCCTAATATATAATTAATTTTTTTTATATATATAAATTAATATACATAATCTTCAATATCAATGACTGGTATTTATCACAGTAGCATGAACAACAAAGCCTTCATCAAGATGATCGACTCTGGGTTCAGGCGTGGTTCGGGGCCGAAGCAATTATTACCATAACCCAGACGCCCAGCAGTATCTCACGATACCACCTAGACTTTGTCGTTTGATGTACAATATAACAGGACTGCCCATACGTCACACGCTGATGTTCGGTTAAGAGCTTTCTCGCTGAATCTTTTTCAAGTATTTCTGTCTGGTAGACGAAAGTCCAAGTTTAGACAAAAAATGCTGCCGAGGTTGAGTGTGGCAATAAATCCCCCGACATCCGACCTCAATGTGGAAATACAATCCGTTGATACCATCGTTCCTGACGCATGTGCATCAAGTTTAGGTTCTTCATATTTTAACCTAGGCCAGGACTCCAGCCGAATGGGGGTGACCCAATCCCAGAGGCATTTTCTTCAAATGGAACTCGTAACTCAACGATAAAAACTTTCTTTTGATTAACAGACCAATGACAGATATCTGGAGCTGGCCGTTTACGTTATTTCAGTTGGAAAAACGAGCTGCATGTTTCTCCAAGTCCGCATTTTGCAATGCGCCAGCTCTGCAGGAGAACCGTCAAATAAATAAACTATTATAATTATAGTATATATAATTATATACTATAGTATATAGTATATATAAAGATTGACTATATTACACAGTGTGATTGATTAACACGCCAATCCGTTCGTTAGATGAGGGCAATTATTCTGCGATTCGTTTTCAGAGAGTGCTCATATTTGTGGATAGAGCTTATTATGATAATACATTAATAATATTCGTGTGTGTAGTTAATATACTTTTTAATTAGCATGGACTATTTTATGCTGCAAGACCTGATCGGCGTTTCATGTCCATCTCTTCAGCAGTCCTCAGGGAGATGGAAATAGTTTGTTGGAGAATCAGAGAAAAAATCGAAAAGAAATTTTTAAAAATAGAAAATTTGCATTGGTTCTTTTTTATGTGTAGTCACTATGCAGTAGGCTGTGGGTTTTATACCTTATGTAATGTATGTGGTATGTAGATATGGCGCTTGCATGCATATGTAAATGCGCACACACGAATGACGTGGGTCAACGTCTTCATATACATGCACATGTTTTAGTATCACTCGATCCTGCAAATTCAGAGTTTTTTTCTTTGTTTAGTTTTTCATTATCACACTAAGATGCTGGTTTTCTGGCGGGATAATGGATACCATTTTTATCCTCAAAATTTTCTCGGGGAATTTAAGCGTCTGACGGATTATGTTTGGATAATCGATATTTCCCGCCAATCATGCCTAGCCGTATTTGGTATTCTTTTGTGCTCGTTCGCTAGCAAACCGCATTTTAATAGTGATTGACCGACCTTTCTGTTTAAAACACCTATACTTGCTATTCTGTTCTGAAGACATTATTAATTTATTATTATTATTTCTTTATTATTATTATAGATGTATTCATCATTAGATTAGTAAGTAAGTGAGTACGTGAGTAGTAGTAGTAGTTATTCTATTAATTAGATAATGAGGACTGCATGCAAAAAAATATGAGAAAATCGAAAAATAAAAAACGTATATTGCTACATAAGAATATGTAGCTATATATTATATTTATATATATATATAGATAGTAATATTCTATGGTGCGGTCTGCTATTTATATTTGAAACGAGATGGTTAACCAATGGCCATTTCACTAGCGCCATTTCATGGCCTAGAAGTGGTGAACATTTGGGAGTTGTTATTAATTCTCATATTGACGTAGGTAGTAAAGTATACCGTAGTGAGGACATTACTGCTACAGATTTCTCAATTCACTTGTACAGTGAATATTGCCTGTGATTCCTGGAGGTTAATAGTCTTAACAAAGGCCACAG